>JAPXFY010000013.1:57810130-57825130 GCA_030674185.1 Monoplex corrugatus
GTCTGTCTCTCTCTCTCTCTGTAGAATAGCAAGGACTGGCTTTAAGATAGGTTCAATGGGACCTTGTGCAACTAGTTCAATGGGACCTTGTGCAACTATCCTTCAGTAATAAAATGTTCAGAAATCTGTAGTCTGAAGTCTCTGTCTGTCTGTCTGTCTCTGTCTCTGTCTCTTCCTCTCTCTCTTCTCTGTCTGTCTGCCTGTCTCTCTCTCTCTTTCTCTCTCTATTTTTCTGTTTGTCTGTCTGGCTCTCTCTCTCCATCTCTCTGTCTCTGTTTGTCTGTCTGGCTCCCTCTCCCCCTTTCTCTCTTTCTCTCTGTCTGTCTGTCTCTTTCTCTCTCTGACCATCTCTCTCTCCCCCTCATAGAACCACACACACGCACGCACGTGCGCATACCACACACACAAACACTTCCACACACAAACACACGCGCGTGCACACCCCCCCCCCGCCCCACACACACAACTTTCCATTAGTCTGTATGATGTTGTTATGCTCTGAAAGCTAAAGAAACACAATGGTTGGTACAAACTTGACACAATTAAAGTCTCCAACAGCACAACATGTGGTTTGTAAAAGTAATCAGACAGACAAGGGACAGGGAAGGGATTAATTTAAGGGAGGAAAGGAACATATCCATGAATGGGAAACATCATGACTGTAATCCAAGGTAGAATATTCCCCTTTTCTCTCTGCCCCCCCTCCCTCCTCTCTCCCTCCCTCGCAGCGAGATATCTCTTGCCAATTGCAAGCTGAAAGTCAGCGTCTGCCCACGGATCCCGTGAGACCTGTCAGATTCCCGCCATGTTCGTGACCTTCCTGTACGGTATAGGTGGTCAGGGGAAACAACCCATTTCCTGTAACACGGCAAGTCAGATCTGGTCTACAGCCAACACCCAAACGATCATCTATGTTGTCAATGGATTTACCTCTCTGTCTCACTATGTCTCGGTCTTTCTGTCTGTCACTGTCTCATCTGTCTATCTGTCTGTCTGTCTCTCTGTCTCTGTCTGTCTGTCTCTGTCTCTTCCTCTCTCTCTATCTCTGTCTGCCTGTCTCTCTCTCTTTCTCTCTCTCTCCTCACTCTCTCTCTCATTCCCTGCAACCGGTTAAGCTTAAACAAACAAAACAATACAAATAAATGTCTGTCTCTTTCTCTATCTCTCTGTCTGTGTCTCTTCCTCACTGCTGCTTTTTCTTTCTCTCTGTCTCTCCCCCCCCTCTCTCTCTCACTGTCTTTTTGTCTCTGTCTGTCTGTCTCTTTCTCTCTCTCTCTCTCTCTCTCTTTGTCTATCTCTCTCTGTGACTCTGTCTCCCCCCCCCTCTCTCACTCTGTGTCTGTCTGTCTCTCTCTGTCTCTCTCCCCCTCTCTCACTCTGTTTTGTGTCTGTCTGTCTCTGTCTGCCTGTCTGTCTGCCTCTGTCTCTATTTGTGTCTGTCTGTCTGTCACACACACACACACACACACACACACACACACACACACACACACACACACAACACACACACACACACACACACACACACACACACACACACACAAACTGCCACCATTGCGTCAATATGTCCCGGAATTGGATATGTGCCCAATTTTCATCTGATAAAATATACAATGAGTTATCGCCCCCCTTACAGTGGTTGTCTTTCTTTGCCCAGCCTACCCACCAGAGGGGGGGGGGGGGGGGGAGGAGTCCTGTCCTCATCGCCTGGGTGGGCTGCACAGGGATAGTGTATGGGCTTTGTTTTCTTCTTTCTAGGTGTTTGCTTGGTCAAGTTTTAATGTCCTTTATCTATTTATTTTTTTGGGGGTGCTCACTTTTAAAGTTTATGCATTCGTTCATTTATTTGTTTATTGATTGATTAATCGATCGATTGATTGATTGATTGACTCGTTTATTTATTTATTTATTCATTCATTATTTATTTATCTATTCATTTATTTATTTATCTATTTATTTATTCATCTTTGGCGCTCACTTTATCTTCTTATTTTCTCTGCCACCTTAATGGCTACAGAAACTGGTACAATTTATTTTAACAATGCTATGATGACGATGTTGTTGAGGATGATAAAATGAATGCTGTGCAATTCAAATTTGGGAGTTAGACTGCGTGACATGGCTGTGCTTTACGCTTTCTGTCATATAACAATATACCTAGGGTCAACCAGGCCTGAGAGACACAGATACCTGCAGTGCTGGTCTGAAGATTTGAGTGACACCCTCAATGATTAATCTGTGAACTGGATGAGACTCGACTATGTGGCCCTGGTCATCCCAATGAGCCCATAGCACACTCAGCTCTGAGCAAGGAGCCGGTTAGAGCCGAAAAATCCCACAACTTTTGAAGAAACTTATGGGATTTGAACCCACAACCTTCCAGTCGGTAGTCCATTGCATTAATCGCTACACCAGAGCGATTGGTTTAATGTCTTTTGTCTTTTTTTGTTGTTGCAAGTCTGTGGGCTGTGTTTCAATATGCACTGACATCTTGTTGAAGTTTCTGTTGTACATCTTGCCTTGACTGGCTATCACATGTATAGTGTGGACTTTTGAGTGGCAAGTGATAAAATTAATTTCAAATGAAGAAGGAATGTCTGGTAGCTCAAGCAGTTGCTGTGGTGTAGTGGTTAACGCTACAGACTGCTGACTGGAAGCTTGTGGTTTGAATCTCATGAGTTCTGTCAAAATCTTTCAGTAATAATTTTGCCCCAAAATCAGCTTCTATCCAGATTTGAATGTGCTGTGTGTTTATTGGGAAGATGGAGACCATGTGATTGATTTATTTAAATTTTTTAAATTATTTTTTTTCTAGGATTGTCGCACGCAGAGAGATTACCTTTGTGCTCGGCTTTTTTTTGTCCCATTTTCTATGCCACCTTAATAGCCAATAATGATGTTAATGAGGATGATAATCATGCTGCTATGGAGTTCTATCTGGGACTGAGACTGCGTGACAGGGGTGAACTCTACGCTTACTATCATAATGTTACCTGGCGTCAACCAGACCCGAGAGATACATACACTTGCGGTGATGGTCAGAAGATTTGAACAACATCTTCAATGACTCAACCGTGAAGTGGATGAGAATCGACTGTGTGGTCCAAGTCTTCCCAATGAGCCCATATCACGCCCAACTCTGGGTAGGATCCGGTTAGATACGAAAAATCCCCCAATGATACATTTTTGAAGAGTCTGATGGGGATTCGAACTCACAACCTTCCGGTCGGTAGTACGTTGCGTTAACCACTACACCACGGCGACTGGTATGTGATTGAATGAATCTTATCGACTTCAAAGATGCGTTATTGAGTGTGTGGATCGTATCTCCTTAAGCAGACGTCAGTATCTCTCAAAATTGGTTGACGCCAGGATATATTGTAAAAATAGACGAAAAAGCAGTGCCTTGTCAGGCAATCTCAATCCAGAATGGAACTCTATAGCATCATGATTATCATTCCCATCGTCATGATTATCATTGCATTGTGATGAAAAAAAAACCCCTCCCAGATTGTGTGGTCATCAATGTGGCATAGGAAATGGGACAAAACATTCTGGCAGCGTAGAGGTGTGAGAAAAGGAGAAGATGCCGAGAAAGAGGGTGGTGACAATGGAGCGATGAGATGGGATAAGAAAGGGAATGGAAATGAGTGTTTTAGTAAGGCAATGGTGCCAGACATAGTGAAGGCAGTCCCAATTTGAACAAGATGCATTCTGACAAGAATCAACGGCAGTGGCAATGCACAGATAGTGACCAGTAGATATTTCTATTCAAATAAAAAAAGATCGTATTTTAAAAAAAATATTGTCATACTAATTATATAATAATCTTTTCTTCTTCTTCTTCTTTTAATCTTTTTATTACGAGAGATGGAAGGTTGGTTTAGATCAGCTGATGCATGCTTTTAATGTCTGCTTGTGTCTTTCAATCGAAAGTCTACCCATCTATGCCTGGCTGTCTGTATATGTGTTTAAATAAATACGCATGTACGTATATAAACTTGTGTGTGTTTAGGGACACATGTATGCTGTCTTTCCCAGCATTTCTCTTTACGGTCATCTTTCTTCTCTCTCTGTCTCTCTCACTTCCATCTTCTATTCCACTCTTTTCACTCGCTCGCGTCCCCGGCCCCTGTTCTTACCAAGAAAACGGTTCTTTCTTCTTGTATGGTGCATTTAAAGGGAAAGGGAGGAGGAGAAGATAATTTGGTTCCCACCGGGAGACAAAATGGTCGGCCCTTACTGTGGGGATGGAGAGAAGAAAAGAGGCGTTTGGAATTCTTGGCTAAGTGATTTGCTGGTGACTGAAGTGCTCACAGACAGAAAGGAAAAATAGAGAGAACAAAATGGGTCCAACCACATAACAACCTCCCTTTGTTAGAAAACAAACAAACAACAACAAAACAACAACAACAAAATCCATATGTTGTACTTCTCAAGATCTCATAGAGAACTTTGAAAAAAAAAAAGCTTTGGCTGAAATAAAACTTATCATAATAATAATCGTCATCGTCATCATGATGATGACAATGATGACGATGATGACGACGACGATGATGATGATGATGATGACGACGACGACGATATCGACAAGGGTGATATTGATATTGACGATGATGATGATGATAATGATGATGACGACGACGACGACGACGACGGCGACGATGATGATGATGATGAATTTGACGATGTTGATAGAGAACGACAGCAACCAACAACAGCGTAGATTTTCTACTACACAGGAATGAACCCACACAAGCGTTGCCAAAAAAAAAAAAGCGTATGAAAAAAAAATCTAATAACGGCTGATCGTCTGATAACTCACTGGGTTTCCCCAGTATCGATTTTCTCAGCTCTGTGTGGGAGAATGATTTCTTCTGTCTTTTATCTCCATTATTATGACCTCACAGATGAAGTGTTTTCTTGCCGTGGACAGGAAATGAGAGTTTACCTGGCTCTAAAAAAACACCTTTAGCACTGAAAAACACCTGCACTAAACGTATTAGAAAGAGGTCTGTTATTATTGGCATGTTGTGTGGTGTGTGTGTGTGTGTGTGTGTGTGTGTGTGTGTGTGTGTTGTGTGTGTGTGTGTGTGTGTGTCGCTCAGAGAGAGAGAGAGAGACAGACAGACAGACAGACAAACAGACAGAGACAAATAGAGCGAGAGACAGAGAGAGACAGAGAGACAGAGACAGAGGCAGAGACAGAGACAGAGACATAGACAGACAGAGAGACAGAGGCAAAGACAAAGAGGCAGAAAAACACGCAGACCGACAGACAGACAGACTGACCGACCGACAGACAGACAAACAGACAGAGAGTTTAAATATTTTATACACACTCACACACAAGCAAGCCCAAGCACACACACACACCACACACACACACACACACACACACACAACACACACACACACACATACACACACACACACACGCGCGCGCGCGCGCATAGATACAGACACACACATGCACATACACCACACACACACACACACACAGCACCACGCACGCACACACACACACACACACACACACACACACACACACACACACACACACACACACATGAAAAACAAAGACAAACCCCGTCGAGTCAACAAGTTTTAATCAAGGGTTTGAACCATGACGACTGGGGCCACAGACTGAGGTCAACACTTGGCCACTGTAGCCATTAGCCTCACGTCAACCCACACAGACAGGGTGACAAGCCAGTCAGATATATCCTCGCTGTCTTTTTTCTTTTCTCTCTATCTCTGTCCTTGTTCCTGTCTCTGTCTCTCTGTTTCCTATCGTCTCTCTCTCTCTCTAGATATATATATATATATATACTCCTAACGTTTTATTTCATTTTCTTCTTTGTTAGCACAGTTTGTCAGTCCCTCGTTGAACGAGTCTCTGATGCCTGGGACAGTCCCTTTTTATACAGGTTATTTACATAGGTTATCAATCATTTATTGTACAGGACATTGTGAGGTTGTTTTTTTTTCCTTCATTATACATCTCACAGACAAGTGTTGTTTTCTTTCCTTTTATTGTAAGGTCGATGACAGTGTTTTCCCTTCATTGTATAAGTTAAGTAACCGACAGTTTTTTCCCCTTCATTGTATAGGTCAATGAGAGATAGTTTTTCTATCATTGTACAGGTACTGGCAACTGTTTTTTCTTCATTGTGCAAATTACTGACATATGTTTTTTCTTCATTGTACTTGTCACATGTGTTTTTTTTTTCATTGTACATGTCAGAAAAGCATTCTTATCGACAAATACCTACCAGTTAACATCAGGAAGAGAGTTCTTGAATGTTATATAGAACCAATACTCAAGCAATGCCAGAACAAGATTGAGGCAGCCGAGATGTGGTTTCTAAGAAGAATCTTGAGAGTTCTATGGACAGCAAAGAAAACAAACGAGAAAGTCTTGATGGAGGCAGACACAAGAAGATCATTCATAAGGAAGATTAGGAAAAGACAGGCAACATTTATAAAGCCATTTTATGAGGAAAGGGGAATTGGAGCACCTGGTCACAACAGGAAAGCTGGAGGGAAAAGAGCACTAGGTAGATCCAGGGAGAAGATATTAGACGGTCCTTGCAGAGTGGCTGAAGACAAAGAGGATGGAAGAGATGCTTGAGGAAACAAGAGATAGAAACAGATGGAAGGCCATGATCGCCAACGCCAAGGCGGCAGAGCACCTGATGATGATATGAATGATGAAGTATGTCACTGACAGGTGGTTTTTCTTCATTGTACAAATTACTGACAGGATCTTTTTCTTCATTGTACATGTCACTGACAGGTGGTTTTTCTTCATTGTACAAATTACTGACAGGAGTATTTTCTTCATTGTGCATGTCACTGACAGGTGGTTTTCTTCTTTCATTGTACGTATCACTGACTCAGGTGGTCTTCCCTGATTGTATAGGTCACTGACACGGATGGTCAGTCCCTCAATGTACAGGTCATTGACACAGGAGGTTTTTCCTTGTTTGTACAGGTCACTGACTGAAGTGGACAGTCTCTCAGTCTATATGTCACTGACACAGGTGGTTCTCATTCCCACGTTGTACGGGTCTATGACACCTGTGGTCAGTCCCTCATTGTACAGGTCACTGACACAGATGGTCAGTCCTTTATTGTACAGGTCACTGACACAAGTGGTCAGTCCTTTATTGTAAAGGTCACTGACACAGGTGGTCAGTCCCTCGTTGTACAGGTCACTGGCACAGGTGGTCAGTCCCTCATTGTACACGTCACTGACACAGGTAGTCAGTCTTTTAATGTATAGGTCACTGACACAGGTGGTCAGTCCCTGACTGTACAGGTCACTGACACAAATGGTCAGTCCCTGACTGTACAGGTCACTGACATAGGCGGTTAGTCCCTGACTGTACAGGTCACTGACATAAAAGGTCAGTCCCTCATTGTACAGGTCACTGACACAGATGGTCAGTCCTTCATAGTACAGAATTTTGCCAAAGGTGGTCAGTCCCTTATGGTAAAGGTTACTGACACAGGTGGTCAGTCCCTCATTGTACAGGACACTGACTGACACCCACTGGACACGCCAGCAAGGAAGTTTCAGCCCTTTTCTCCTAATTTTTGTAGTTGTCGTTTGTGATCTTACACTTACAATTGACAAAGGCCAGTTGGCCGAAAATTTGCGCCTGTCTTGTCTGGTTGTATTAAGTACGCGTTCTGATTCTATTTTCCTGTTTTTTTCTGGTTCCTGTTTGCTTGAACGCGGGGCAGTCGCATACTTTGGATTTTTTCGCTACTAGTCTGTTACACACTAACCCGGCAGTAATTGGGAAGGGCAAGTGGAAAATTGGGAAAATCTAGTTCTCCAGCCGTATTTACATTCTAAGTTTTTGTTATCTGTATGTTTGTTTGAATGTGTGTTTACTTGTCTGTTTGTTTGTTTGTTTGTTTTGTTTGCTTTTCTTTGGTTTCGTTTCGTTTGTGAATTTGATTGTTTGTTCATCAGCTTGTTCTAACATATCGGACCTGTACCTTAAAGGGTATTGGCAATCTAATTCTTTGTTTTTCCACTTTTTTCGGGAAGATTGTCTGTGTTTGTTTGGTTTCGTCATTTGTTTGTTTAGTTGCTTGTTGTTTGTTTGCTAATGCTTCGTTTGTGTTTGTTTTTGATTGTTTGTTTGCTATTGCTTAGTTTGTTGAGCTTGTTTGTTTCGTTTTTTTTTTTCCTTATTCCTCATTTTCTCTTCTTTTCTTTCTGTAACTGTGTCTTTGTTTCATTGTTTCTGTTTGTCTTCCTCCATTTCTTTCGGTTTATTTATATCTTTCTTTTCTGTCTTTCATTCCTTTGTTTTCTTTTGAGAGAGAGAGAGAGGAAAGAGAGAGAGAGAGAGGGGGAGGAGAGAAAAAAGAGAGGCAGACAGACAAGACAGAGAGACGAGGAGAGCAGGAGGAGAGATGAGAGAGTGTCAGAGAATCAGACAGATAGACAGAGAGACAGAACAGGGAGACAAGGAAAGAGACGAGAAAGACAGAAACCAAAAAACAACGAGATGGATGAAAAGGAAAAGAGAGAGAGAGAGAGAGAGAGAGAGAAGAGAGAGAGAAGAGAAGAAGACATACATACATACATACATACAGTGACAAAGACAGAGAGAGAGAGAGAGAGAGGAGAGAGAGAGAAGACAGAGACAGACAGACAGACAGACAGACAACAGAATGACAGACACAGACACAGACACAGAAACAGAGACAAAGACAAAGACAAAGACAGAGACAGAGAGAGACAGAGACAGAGAGAACAGAGACAGAGACAGACAGACAGAGACAGAGAGACAGACACAGAGCCATAACAGAGAGAAAGAGCGTCAGCAATACAAATGGAATGTATGGCCTAGTAGTTAAAGCATCTGCCTAGGACTTGACAAACATAGGTTCGAATCATGTCTATGGCACAGATTTCTGCCCGTGTCCCATCCATTAAATCTTAAACGGTGATCTAGGTTCTTGTCTTTCGGATGAGATGATAAACCAAAATCACTTGTGTTACACTCACAGCATATCTAAACTTCCAGGCGACAAATAGGATCTGTTCACTGCAACATTCAGTAACAAAAAATCCAATTTAAAGCGTAAGTAAAAATACATGGATATTGGAAACAATCAATCAACAAACAAACAAACAAACAAACAAACAAACAAACAAACAAACAAACAAACAAACACATTTGCAAACAAGCACAAACAAACTAAACACAAGCATAAACAAACAAAACAAAACAATCAAAACAAAACAAACAATCACAAACAAACAAACAAACCACAACAACAACAAAAATGAAATCAGATGCTGCACTGAAGTTACGACGGGCCGTGCTCAGAAAGAGAAGCCCAAATTTGATATTAACCGTTTGACTGTTGCACCCCGTCCATCAACTGCAAAAAAATTAAACCCTTCGATTTCTTCACCATATCCACCAGCTTGCTGCAGGAAGCTGGCGTATAGGGTGAGGGAATCAAAGGGTTAAGTTTTTGCTTTGCTAGCACGGTTGACAATGCAGGATGCTGGTGGACAGGGTGCAGGAGTCAAAGGGTTAAATTTTTGCTTTGCTAGCCCGGTTGACAATGCAGAATGCTGGTGGATATGGTGAGGGAGTCAAAGGGTTAAAGATCTATTGCGATAAAAACAAATTGCATGTAATCATAAGTATGAATATCAAACGTTTCCTTTTAGAATGGATCTTTTTGACTGGAATTCTGATGTTTACGCAGGATCAAAATAGCCAGCAGAATCGGCCAAGCCAAAACAGTATTCAAGAAGATGAAAAGCATTCTTACCAACAAATGCCTATCAGTTAACAACAGGAAGAGAGCTCTTGAATGTTATCTAAAACCGATACTGTTAAACGGTTATGAAGCGTGGACAGTCAACAAGCAAAGCCAGAACGAGATTGAGGCAGCCGAGATGTAGTTTCTAAGAAGAATGTTGAGAGTTCCATGGACAGCAAAGAAAACAAACGAGACAGTCTTTGATGGAGGCAGACACAAGAAGATCATTCATAAGGAAGATTAGGAAAAGACAGGCAACATTATAGGCCACTTTATGAGGAAAAGGGGAATTGGAGCACCTGGTTACAACGGGAAAGATGGAGGGAAAAAGAGCACCAGGTAGACCCAGGGAGAAGATGTTGGACGGACTTGCAGAGTGGCTGAAGACAAAGAGGGTGATGAGATGCTTGAGGCAACAAGAGCTAGAGACAGATGGAAGACTATGATCGCCAACGCCATGCAGCAAGGCACCTGATGATGATGATGACACAGGATCAGATCTTTGGTTTCCCAGTCAGTGAAGAGAACTGATGCGTTAAAAGGGAATCACTTTACCAACTTCTCTCCTCCCCCCCCCCCCCCCCCAACCTCCCTTCACATCTGTCTGACAATTGTTTCTAGGAAATCAGATCTTGCAGACGTATCTCATTTCTACGTTCCTGTGCTATCGCCTTTTGAAGGTTGAGAGATGATTCAGGCACTAATCCGTCGTAAAAAACTGATTAAACAAAAGAGATGATTCAGGTACTAATCCTTCGTAGAAACTGATAAGGCAAGAGAGATGATTCAGGTACTGATCCTTCGTAGAAACTGATTAGGCAAAAGAGATGATTCTGGTACTAATCTTTTGTAAAAACGGATTAGGCAAGAGAGACGATTCAGGTACCAATCTTTCATAAAAAACTAATTAGGCAGAGACGAAGGTTGACTGATGATTCAGGTACTAATCTTTCGTAGAAAGTAGGCAGAAACCTTCATTAGCCCTTTTGATATACGCTATACTGGCGAACGGTTTTGGGATACGTTCGTCATAACCAAGAGTAGGCACACACCATGTAACACCGCTGGTCAGTAAGTAAAACGACCAGGCTAGCCAGAACTTTGTCTGGGTCATGGAAGAATTGGAGGTGGGAGGGGGGGGAGGAGGTCATGGAGCAGATGAACTCATTTCCCTTCTAACACCTCTTCTATGTTGATGGTCAGCGACGTGTGAATACACCATTACCCGTCTGTGGTGACGAGTTTTCGTGTCTGTCTCACTGCCAGCTGCTGTGTGGAGCTGTAGAAACAGATACAGATTTTTTTAGTTTCCTTTGTGCTTACTTTCTTCCATTCTAATGGCCATATAACTGGGACACCTTTTAAAATGCAACGAAGATGACGGGAATCATCACCATAATGTGCCCCGCCGCATGGTGTTGGCGATCATGGCCCTCCACACGATTCTACCTTTTGTCGCTGCAAGTACATCTCCCATCCTCTCTGTCCTTAACAACTCTGCAAGTCAGTCCAATATTTTCTTCCTGGTTCTACCAGGCGCTCTTTTTCCCTCCAGCTTTCCTGTTGTGACTAGGTGCTCTAATTTGTCTTGCGGGAATGTAGACAATAATCATGATGCTAAGGAGTTCCATCTAGAATTGAGGCTGCAGAACAGGGCTGTACCCAACTCTATCATAATACATCCTGGTGTCAACCAGATCCAAGAGATACAGACACCTGCGGTTTTGGTCAGAAGATTTGAGCAACACATTCAATAAGAGTGAATAAGACTCGACTGTGTGGTCCACGTCTTCCCAATGAACTCACAGCATGCTCAACTCTGGGTAAGAGCCGGTTGGAGCTGAAAAATCCCACAATGATTTTTGAAGGTACTGATGGGGATTCGAGCCCACAATCTCCCGGTCGGTAGTCCATTGCACTAACCATTACACACGGCGAATGGTAAAGATATAGAACTTGTTTGTCGACCTCCTACTCTTCCAGTGGATATGATTACTTGCTGTGACTGAATCAACCACATTAATGACTACGGGCGCGATGGTTAAGGGATAAAAGGCTGATTCCTAGTCGGAAGTTCCTGGGCTCAGTTCTACCTGGATATCTCGGCCTGTTGGACAAAGGGTACAAATTTGTTTCCGATCTCCTGTATCAACATACCTGTAGACCTACCTACCTATGGGTGAACCCTTTTCATATGTACATGCATGTAGAACGACAAATATGCACGTTAAAGATAATTGCTGGCCGGATAGATACATATGGAGGGCCCTGGTCGCCAACGCCGTGCGGCAGGGCACATGATGATGATGATAATGATAATGATACTGGTGATGATGATGATGATGGTGAAGAAGAAGAAGAAAAGAAGAAAGAAGAAAGAAGAAGAAGAAGAAGAAGAAGAAAAGAAGAAGAAGAAGAAGAAGAAGAAGAAGAAGAGAAGAAGAAGAAGAAGAAGAAGAAGAAGAAGAAGAAGAAGAAGAAGAGAGAAAGGACGGGAGTAGGCACTGCCGTGTCTATCCAGGCAGATCGAACCCAGACCTTGCAATTAGCATCAGGCATTCACTCGCTTGACCACCACGCCCGTAAATCTAAAAGGGGAAAGATTAACGTCCGTGTTTTCAGAGCGTGGTCAGAACAAGTCCCCACATTCCTCATGATATCATTGGCAGCCAGCAAAACGAACAAACTGGCCAGAACCTTGACCAGGTCATAGGGTGAGCGGATTAACTCATTTCCCGTCCCTTCAAAGACGCTGATGGTCGGCGACGTGTGAATACAACCATTCCATCTTCGTGGACAGGCATTCTCATTTCTATCCCACGGAGAGCTGCTGTGTGACACTAAAGACAGAGATACAGGACTTGTTTGTCGACCCCCTGCTCTTCCATTGGATGTGATTAGTGGACAGTAATTGGATCAACACAGTCTCTATCAGTGTGTGGACCCTCTGCAGTGTTATGACTACAAAACAGAAGCTAGAGATTTGGAGATGGTTAATATCATAAGGAAATTACATGAGGGAGGAGGGTGGAACTCTTCAGCAGGGAAATATGGCACGAAATTTGTACAGTAAAAATATTTTGATGTTCGTCACAAGGAAATTATGGGAGCACAATAATCTAAAGCCAGCTACTGTGATATGCAACTTTAGGAGATATATTGGGGATACAAGTCACTAAAGTAATAATAAAAACACACTTGGAAAATGGTGAGATGCTTTGTTTCTTAAACAACAAATCTGAGAACACATTTAAAACAACAGGTTTTGAGAAAGAATACGAATAACGAATAACATATACAGCATTAGAGAAAAATAGAGGTAAGATAATATGAAAGCTGTTGATCCTAGTTTTTCTTCTTCTTTTTTCTATTCCTCAATATAAAGTTCATAAAAAAAGTCTCAAATAAATAATAAAAAAAAACAGTCGCCGTGGTGTAGTGGTTAGTGCAACGGACTACTGACTGGAAGATTGTGGGTTCGAATTCCCATCAGTCTCTTCAAAAATCATTGTGGGATTTTTCGGCTCTAATCGGCTCCTTCGAATAGTTAGGAGTACTATGGGCACATTGGGAAGACTGGGACCACACAGTCGAGTCTCAACCACTTCACGGATGCGTCAAGAAGGATGTTGCTCAAATCTTCTGACCATTCCCCGGGTGTCTGTATCTCTCGGGCCTGGTCGACGCCAAGCCATGTTATGATAGTAAGCGTAGAGTACAGCCCTGTCGCATTGTCTCAATCCTAGATCCTCAATCCTAGCATGATTATCATCCTCATCGATATCATCGTCATCGCATTGTAAAAACTGTTCCAGCTTCGTTGGCCATTCGGGTGGCGTAGAAAATGGGACGAAAGAAGAAGGTAAGCACAAAGGTAACCTTCTTTAAAAAAAGTCTCGACTAAACATGAACTGTAATAAAAGCAGAGCTTATGACCGTCATTCTGACTGCTCAGATTTTAGCACGGTAGGCGACAATAGGTATATCTGCCTTAATTTCTACCTTACCTGTTAATTTACATCTTACTTTGTCCAGGTTGGGGGCAGGCAAAGCAAATCATCCATCATCATCATCATCATCATCATCATCATCATCATCATCATCATCATCATCATCATCATTATCATCATCATCATCATCTCATCATCATCATGTGCCCTGCCGCATGGTGTTGGCGATTATGGCCCTCCATATGTATCTATCCCTTGTTGCCGCAAGCACATCTCACACCCTCTCTGTCCTCAGCCACCCTGCAAGTCCGTCCAATATTTTCTCTCTGGGTCTACCTGAAAGCAAGGATAATGAGGAATTATGGGGCCAATTGTAAGACAACCAAACAAAAAGTTACTTCTATTACACCTACTCTCGAATGACAAAGGAATTGGGCTAGTTTAAAAGAAAAACAATATGAAATGATATCAGTACCACCTATTCTGTAATGTCTGTGGAAGGGGGCCAGGTATAAAAAATCTATTGAGAACCACCTAGTCCGCGATTACTATCGTATGAGGCCAGTGTTAAGGAAATACCATAAGAAATTATTTCGTCACCATCTGCTCTGTGATGACTGAAAAATGACGCCGATTTTAAGAAAGGAAACTTGTACTGATTTTTACCCTAATGACAGTCAACACGCAAAGCCAGAACAAGATTGAGGCAGCCGAGATGTGGTTTCTTAGAAGAATGTTGAGAGTTCCGTGATCAGCAAAGAAAACAAACGAGACAGTCTTGATGGAGGCAGACACAAGAAGATCATTATAAGGAAGATTAGGAAAAGACAAGCAACATTTACAGGTCATTTTATGAGGAAAGGGGAATTAGAGCACCTGGTCAAAAGAGTAAAGCTGGAGGGAAAGAGACACCAGGTAGACCCAGGGAGAAAACATTGGACGGACTTGCAGGGTAGCTGAGGACAAAGAAGGTGGAAGATGTGCTTGCGGCAAGAAGGGATAGATGCATATGGAGGGCCCAGATTGCCAACGCCATGCGGCATGATGATGATGATGATGATGACGACCTTATGAATAGTACACAGACTAACATCGTGATGGCTCAGGTACCGTTGTTCAAGGATATCGCAGATGCCAGTCTATGTAATGATTATTTTGAATCTTTACTGCAGTGTCCAATGGGTGGCAGAATGGTTCAGACTTTTATTTGCGCATTTATTTCTTTATATATTCATTCAGATAT
>JAPXFY010000013.1:57830130-57870130 GCA_030674185.1 Monoplex corrugatus
CTTTGAATAGAACTTATGAATATATGAATATCATTTGCTGAAAATCTCCAGTGATCACCAAGTTGTTGAGCGGGGAAACCTACTTAGGTGTGTGAGTGAAAGGCGGCAATGTGTGACACATGGGTAGTGATAGTGACTGTGAATGATAATAAAAAGGAACTAAGTCAAAATAAATATTTAATTCATATCAGTGAACGTGAAGAAGCGGTTAGCGCAAAGGATTACTTACTGGGAAGTCACAAGTTAAAACCCTTATCAGTAAAAGAAGAAAAGAAGAGAGAGAGAAAGAGAGAGAGAGAGAGAGAGAGAGAGGAGAGAGACAGACAGACAGACAGAGAGATAGAGAGACGGAGAGAGACAGAGATAGACAAAGATAGAGACAGAATCAAAGACAGAAACACAGAGGGACAGAGACAGACAGAGAGAGACAGAGACGGACAGAGAGACAGAGACAGAGAGACAAGAAGACAGAGACAGAGACAGACAGAGAGAGACAGAAGCCAGAGAAGACAGACAGACTGACAGACAGACAGACAGAGACAGAGAGAGAGAAGAGAAGACAGACAGACAGACAGAGAGACAGGCAGGCAGACAGACAGAGGCAGACAGAGAGACACAGAAAGAGAGAGAGAGAGAGAGAGAGAGAGAGAGATACATACATACATACATACATACATACAGACAGACAGACAGAAATACAAACAGACAGATAGACAGACAGACAGATTGACAAAGAATTAAAGAATGATAGAACTTTTTTTTCTTCCCCTCCTCCCTACTGCTTTGTGTCACTCGTCCCACCTATCTCACTTTGGCCCCCTGACACACCTCCAAACTCAGCAGAATTGAGATTAGTATGATAATGAACCGGGAAGCACCACATAAACTGGGACTGATTTAAGATTGTGATAATGAGAATGGAGATGATGGACGATGTTATTAAGTTTCATTTCCGGTTCAGACATATATATGAGCGTGTATATGTGTGTGTATGTGTGTGTGTGTGTGTGTGGTGTGTGTGTGTTGTGTGTGTGTGTGTGTGTGTGTGTGTGTATGTGTGTGTGTGTGTGAAAGAGAGAGAGAGAGTGAGTGAGAGAGAGATTGAGTGAGAAGAGAGAGAGAGAGAGAGAGAGAGGAGGAGAGAGAGAGAGAGAGAGAGAGAAAGAGAGAGAATCCGAGTGTGTGTGTGTGTTCGTTCTTTGATTTAACGTCTTTTCACTATGAGTGATATTAGACGGTGTGTGTGTGTGTGTGTGTGTGTGTGTGTGTGTGTGTGTGTGTGTGTGTGTGTGTGTGTGTGTGTGTGTGTATGTGTGTGTGTATGTGTGTGTGTGTGTGTGTGTGTGTGTGTGTGTGTGTGTGTGTGTGTGCGCGCGCGTGTTTCTTTTGAAAACTACTTCTTCCTCTTTTCTTAATCAATATTTATGTAATCAAAATTAACTTACAAAAATATTTGGTCATTGTTTGCTGATAAAAGGAAACCTTTTTGTTTTCCGTGCTCGGATTTAAGTTGTCTTTTTCTAAACAAGACAAAACAAACCGTACTATTCTCACCTACAGTCACTCAATATGTTCTACAAAACAAAACAAAGCAAACACAAAAACGCACACAACTATAATCTGTTTCATTTATATTAAGCGTGAATAATCAGCCTCCCCCTTCTCTCTCCTCTCACCCTCTCTTTTTCTGTTTAAGTAGAACGTAATAGTGTTACCATTTAGGAAATGATCCTTTTAACATTTCCAGTTTTAATCCGTTTTCTTTTTTTTTTTCTTTTTTTAATTCATTTAAGAAAAGAAATTGGTCGCCGAAGCTTGACCAAGTTTGTCTGCTTCTTCTTTGTTATTTCTTCTCCTGCATATAGTTTTCGTCTTTTACTGCTAGATCTACATTCTGCGTGTGGGGTTTAATGACAATGAAAACAGCACAAACATGATGTTGCAATGTTCGCAATTTTTTTTTTTTTTTTCAAAACTGGCAGACGACGTGATCATTCCTGAAAACAAAATTTCTCGTTCAGTTTTTTTTTTTTTAAATTTATTTCTGAAATTTGCAACAAAGAAACAATGATACTATCAAAACAAAACATAAAACGAGTAGATTAGCTGTAATCAAATATGAGGTAAGCTTACGTATGTGGAGTTGAAAATGATCTATTTCTACCAGCGTGCTTCCTCTCTTTGTCTGTCTCTCTGTGTCTTTCTCTGTCTCTGTCTCTCTCTGTGTGTGTGTGTGTGTCTCTCTCTCTCTCTCACGCTCACTCTCTCTCTCACACGCTCACCTCTCTCTCCCCCCTCTCTCTCCCATTCTCTCTCCTCTATCTCTGTATGTCTGTCTGTCTGTCTGTCTCTGTCTCTGTCTCTGTCTCTCTCTCTCTTCTCTCTCTCTCTCACACACTCTCTCTCTTTCTTACACACACACGCTCGCCCTCTCTCTCTCTCTCTCCCATTCTCTCACTTTCTCTCCCATTCTCTCTCTCTGTCTCTCTATGTCTCTCTCTGTCTGTCTGTCTGTCTCTCTCTCTCCCATTCTCTCTGTCTCTCTGTCTCAGTCTCTCTGTCTGTCTCTCTGTCTGTCTCTGTCTGTGTCTCTGTGTCTGTCCCTCTTTCTCTTTCTCTTCTTTCTCTCTCTTGTCTGTCTGTCTGTCTGTCTCTTTCTCCGTCTCTTTCTCTCTCTCTGTCTCTTTCTTTCTGTCTGCCTGTCTCTGTCTCTGTCTGTCTGTCTGTCTCTCTCTCTCTCTCTCTCTCTCTCTCTCTCTCACCTTCTCTTTCTTCTTATCGTTCACATTTTAAAGAAAAAACACAAACAAAAAAAAACAAAACAAAACAAAAAACAAAAACGCACAACAAAACAAGACATCATTTACAGAGTTTCAGAAAATAGTTTCTTTGGTTAATGAGCTTGTTCTTGTCTGCCTTTGTGTATTTGATAACATTAGAAAAGTCAGTATATCATGGTCTTTCCAGATTTGTATTTCTGACATGGGTGTTCATTTCTGTATCCCTTTCGTCTGTATTTGTCCCATTTTCTTGTGTTTAGTTTCACTATTTTTTGCCAATTCTTTTTCTTATAGTTCGTATGTATTTAGCCATCATTTTTCTTGTGCTTATAGTTTCGTCTATATTTAGCCATGTTTTGTGCTTGAATTTCGTCTGTATTTAGCCATATTCTTGTGCTTAAAGTTACATCTGTATTTAAGCATTTTCTTATCACTATAGTTTCGTCTGTATTTAGCCATTCTTGTGTTTATAGTTTCGTCTGTATTTAGCCATATTCTTGTGCTTTATAGTCGTGATTTAGCCATTTCTTGTCTTATGTTTCGTCTGTATTTAGCCATATTCTTGTGCTTATCGTTTCGTCTGTATTAGCCATTTCTTGTGCTTATAGTTTCGTCTGTATTTAGCCATATTCTTTGCTTATAGTTTCGTCTGTATTTAGCCATATTCTTGTGATTATGGTTTCGTCTGTATTTAGCCATATTCTTGTGTTATGTTCTTATATTTAGCCATGTTTTTTGTGCTTATAATTTCGTCTGTATTTAGCCATATTCTTGTGCTATAGTTTCGTCTGTATTTAGCCATGTTCTTGTGCTTATAGTTTTGTCTGTATTTAGCCATATCATAGTATTGTGCTTATAGTTTCGTCTGTATTTAGCCATATCATAGTATTGTGCTTATAGTTTCGTCTGTATTTAGCCATATCATGTATTGTGCTTATAGTTTCGTCTGTATTTAGCCATATCATAGTATTGTGCTTATAGTTTCGTCTGTATTTAGCCATATTGTTGAGCTTATGGTTTCGGCTGTATTTAGCCATTTTCTTGTGCTTATGGTTTCGTCTGTATTTAGCCATATTCTTGTGCTTATGTTTCGTCTGTATTTAGCCATATTCTTGTGATTATGGTTTCGTCTGTATTTAGCCATATTCTTGTGATTATGGTTTCGTCTGTATTTAGCCATATTCTTGTGCTTATAATTTCGTCTGTATTAGCCATGTTCTTGTGCTTATAGTTTCGTCTGTATTTAGCCATTTTCTTGTCACATAGTTTCGTTTGTATTTAGCCATATTCTTGTGCTTATAGTTTCGTCTGTATTTAGCCATATTCCTTTGTTATAGTTTCGTCTGTATTTAGCCATATTCCTTTGTTATAGTTTCGTCTGTATTTACCCATATTCTTGTGTTATAGTTTCGTCTGTATTTAGCAATATTCTTGTGTTATAGTTTCGTCTATGTTTAGGCGTATTCTTGTGCTTATGGATATAGTCCTCTGACACCTCTAGATTCCATTTCTGCCTTTTTCTCCTTTCTCACATAATTCATGTTTACACCCTGAAGCCTTTGAGGGCCAACCTTATTCCCATTCATTGGCTGCCTTTCACATGTTATCGTCAAATTGTCTTCCCATGTGAACCGTAATCAATAAAAGGCCAAAGCTTCGGTGCAGCCACCTGATGGAGACACTATGGTGTTTTCTTCCAGATTTCGTGTTGTGTTGATAATGAGAAGATCTAGTGATATATCTGTTTTTATTTTGATTATGCTTTTAAACATTTTTCTATTGATCTTTTGTTTCACAACAGACATCTAACGCATAATGTGGCAACAACAAATGACAAAAAAATTATACATATATGATAAGACATTGTTGACATATGAACTCCATGTAACATACAGAATATACACATTGATATTTCATGCATTGGCAGGTTTAAAATGAACATCAAGATCTACGCATATTTTGACTGATCTAGCTTCGTAGTCACACGGAGATGTTATTAAAGAAAACTTTACTATCTGCTGAATGGCTTCAATGATATAATGAGTAAGCTTTGAAAAGAGAGAGTCTCAAACTGATGTGTTTCAGACAATGTATGTGAAAGGAAAAAGGGGAAGACAATATGACATTTTCTCTGCAGTACATTATTCGTAGATTATTGTACACTTAGTTGTGTCTATCATAATGCTATGTGCATATGTGGTTCTGGTATGTTTTGTTTTCTTTCGGTTCATTTCAGTGAATGTTAATGCCTTGATCATGTCTTTCTTCACATTGCTTTCATGATAGTGTCCCTGTATTCATTATTTCTTCTGCACTTTTCTTTCTTCTGGCTGTGAGGGGTTTTTGTTTTGTTTTGATTTTTGTGTTTTTTTTAATGCAGTGAATACCACTCTTTTCCTTTTTCTTTCTGATTCAGTTCAGGTTTTCTCCCTTGAAGCTTTTGAGGGCTGATCTTATCCCCCATCCATTGCCTGTCCTTCAAATGTTCTCGTCAAATTATCATTCCATGTGAACGGTAATCAATAAAAGGCCAAGCCGTCGATGCACCCACCCGAGAGAGGCACTGTGCTGTTTTCTTCCAGATTTGGTGTCAGGTCAATAATGACAAGATCTGGTCATGTCTGTGTCCTCACTTTGATGGGTCCAACCTCATGACGATGGAGGGATGTTATTAGAGAGATTAAGTGTTGTCTGATATATGACTCAGGTGGGGTGATCGACGCGTTGCTGAATGAAGAAACGTTCAGTAGCTATTTGTTTGAAAGGCAATTTTGATGTAAGTTCATATCTATGGCAATGAACGAAAAATGAAAGGAAAGTGGAGAAAACATAAGGACGTACATTGCAAACACTCTCTGTATCTGTCTCTCTCTCTCTCCCTCTTTCTCTCTCTCTCTCTCTCTCTCTCTGTTTCTCCGTTTCTGTCTCTTTCTCTTTCTCCCACTTTCTCTCTTTGTCTCTCTCTCTCTCTCTCTCTCTCTCTCTCTCTCTCTCTGTGCCTCTGTCTTTGTCTCTCTCTGTCTCTTTCTGTCCCTCTCATTGTCTCTGTCTCTCTCTCTCTTTTGTCTCTGTGTCTCGCTGTCTCTGGTTTCTGCTGTCTTCTGTCTCGTCTGTCTCTGTTCTTCTGTCTTCCTTCTTCTCTGTTCCTCTCTCTCTCGATTTTCTCTTCTCTGTCTCTCTTCTCTCCCTTTCTCTCTCTCTCTGTCTCTTTCTGTCTCTCTTTGTCTCTTTCTGTACTCTCACTGTCTCTGTCTCTCTCTGTGTCTCTCTATCTCGATCTCTGTCTCTATATCTGTCTCTGTCTCTCTCTCTCTCTTTTCTCTCTCTCTTCTCTCTCTCTATCAGAGAGCTATGTATTGTCTAATCCATGCCCTCAAATGCTAGATGGTGAAACGTTCAGTGGCTGTTTGTTCATATCTATGGTAATGAAGGAAAAATGAAAGTAAAGTGGAGAAAATGTAAGAATGTACACTGCAAACTCTGTCTCTGTCTCTGTCTCTCTCTGTCTCTCTTTCTTTCTGTCTCTCTTTCTTTCCTTCTCTCTCTCTTTCTCTCTCCCTCTTTCTCTCTCTCTGTCTCTCTGTCTATCTTTCTGTCTCTCTCTCTCTCTTTCTCTCTCTTTCTGTCTCTCTCTTTTCTCTCTCTTTCTGTCTCTCCCTCTGTCTCTCTCTCTCTCTTTCTCTTTTTTCTCTCTCTTTCTTTCTGTCTCTTTCTTCCTCTCTCTCTGTCTCTCTCCGTCTCTGTCTCTCTGTCTCTGTTTAAGTAGAATGTAAGATTATCATTCAAGAAGTAGTACAAGATTATTTGCCCTTTAACATTTTCATTTTGTGTCTGTTGTCTTTTATTCATTTTAAGAAAACAAAACGGTCGCCAAAACCTGACCTATTTATCTGTTTCTTCTTTATTCTTCTTCCTCCTTCTGCATCAGCATTTTTGTCTTTTCCTTCTATCCTAAGTAAGTGGGAAATCCAAAACAAGTGTGACTATCCGCGTTCAAGCAAACAGGAACCAGAAAAAAACACGAAAAAAGAATCAGAACGAGTATTTAATACAACCAGACAAGACAGGCGCAAATTTTCGGCCAACTGACCTTTGCTTTATCAAGCGTAAGATCACAAACAAACAAACACCAGACACAAAAATTAGGAGAGTCAGTTTATTCCTTTTCTCACAATGAACAAAGCAGGAGGGAAGTTTTTGCCTCCTAATTTGTGTATTTGGTCTTTGTTTGTTTGTGATCTTACGCTTGACAAAGGCCAGTTGGCCGAAAATTTGCGCCTGTTTTCTCTGGTTGTATTAAATACGCGTTCTGATTCTTTTTTTCGTGTTTTTGTTGTCTGGTTTTTAAGTAAGTGGGATTTAACTGTTAATGATAACAGCACAAAATGTTGTTGCAGTGTTCACAAAATGTTTTCTGCAAAATGACATACGTCATGATCTTTTCTGAAAGGTCGAATATATCGTTCAATTTTGTCTAAACTTTGAAAAAAAAAGAAGAAAGAAATGATAGTATGAAAAAAACAATGAAGCGAGGAGATTAACTGTAATCAGATATGAGGTAAGGTTATATATGTATGCCGGTATGCCCCCCACCTCACCCTCTCTCTGTCTGTCTCTCTGTCCGTCTCTCTGTCACTGTCTTTCTGGTCTCTCTGTCTCTCTGTCTGTCTGTCTGTCTGTGTATCTCTGTCTCTGTCTCTCTGTCCGTCTTTGTCTGTCTTTCTGTCGCTGTCTTTCTCTCCCTGTCTTTGTCTCTGTCTGTCTGTCTCTGTCTTTCTCTGTCTTTATCTGTTTCTCTGTGTCTGTGTCTGTATCTGTCTCTGTCTGTCTGTCTCATTCTCTCTCTCTGTCTCTCTGCTTCTGTGTCTGTCTTTTTGTCTCTGTCTCTCTGTCACTGTGTGTGTGTGTGTGTGTGTGTGTGTGTGTGTGTCTTTTCCTCTCTCTCTCTCTCTCTCTCGTCGTTAGTTCGTTGTGCTAATCCTGCATAACAGCAACACATGAACATTATGGTGTACCTCGATTTACGCAGTTTCGTTTTGCCTAAGAGCATTTAGCCCAAGGTCGTTTCGACTTACGCTATTCTGTCTAGATGTTTCAAGATCTCAGTACACTGGCTGGTGTTGCTTAGAGAGTTATTAGTTAAATAACTAAAACCCAAAACTGATGAGAAAAATTCTTCAGAAATGATTGGCCTATACACAGGACCGATAATGTTATACGGTTGTGAGGCGTGGGCAGTCAACAAGCAAAGCCAGAACAAGATTGAGTCAGCCAAGATGTGGTTTCTAAGAAAAATGTTGAAAGTTCCATGGTTAGCAAAGAAAATAAACGAGACAGTCCCGATGGATGCAGACACAAGAAGATCATTCATAAGGAAGATTACGAAAAGACAGGCAACATTTATAGGCCACTTTATGAGGAAAGGGGAATTAGAGCACTTGGTCACAACAGGAAAGGTGGACAGAAATAGAGCACCAGGTAGACCCAGGGAGAAAATATTGGACGGACTTGCAGGTTGGTTGAGGACAGAGAGGGTGGAAGACGTGCTTGCGGCAACAAGGGATATATGGAGGGACGTGATTGCCAACGCCATCGGCAGGGCACATGATGATGCTGATGATGCACAGGAATCAATCAGTGTCTTCTGTCCATTGCTGAATTGTTCATGGGGGTCACTTCAGTTGCAGAATTCATCAATAAATAGTTGTCCTTGGCGCTAGTCGCGTTTAAATATGACAGGACCTGAACTCATCAAATACCATAAATATGAAAAATCAGACATACACCCGACAAAACGACCTTGGATAGCAGCAATGTTCGAGGAAGGAAGAAGTTGCAAAGATTGTGGTATTAGGTAAAACGAATTTAAACGAATCGTGTGGCATTCATATTCTATCTATCTAGGCGAATCGTGTGGCATTCAAATTCTATCTCTTTTTTTACAAAATGTACTCCGGTTCTACCCTGTTCTACCTCCTCCCTGTGTTTAAGAATCCCCTTGTCTGCAGTGAAGTGGTGTGAAAGATGTGGCAGCAAGGAAAAAAAAACGAAACAAAACAAAAAGGAGATCACTGCATGAAGTTTTTGAAAGTTGTACTTGTTCCCCTTTGCTTGATGTGTTTTGTGCGTAATCGTCAAATTATCGTTCTTTCTGCACGCCCGTCAATAAAGAGCCGAAGTTGGAAGAGCCACTTTTTTTCAAAGATCTCGTGATGTGTCCTATCTTTGCTTGGTCTTACTACATGGTGGTATGAAGTTTTAGAGATGGCCAAGGTCCAATGTAAATCACAAGAAGTTACAGTCATAATGGGAGATTTTAATGCTAAAGTGGGACAGGATAGGGTGGAGGATATAGTTGGACCTCATGGCCTTGGTACACAAAATGAAAGGGGGGGGGGACTTGTAGAATGGGCACAGATGAATGAGTTCATAGTAGGAAACACCTGGTTTGAGCAGTCTAACAGAAAAAAATGGACTTGGATGAGTCCAGGAGATAATACCAAAAATCAAATTGACTACATCCTGATCAACAAAAGATTTAGAAATTCTTTACTGTCAGCAAAAACACTACCAGGCGCAGACTGCAACAGTGACCACAATCCTGTAGTGGGAAATTTTAGGCTGAAATTGAGGAAAAGGAAACAGACCAAGAGCAACATCAAACTAAACCTTGGACTCTTAAAGACAGATGAAATGATACGTCAAAAATTTAATTTACATGTTCAAAACAAATTCAGTGCTCTGGAAGACGTTGGTGACAGTGAGGAACAATAGACAAAGTTGAGAAGTTCTATAAATGAAGCTTGTGAAGAAATCCCTAAGGCGGATAGAAAAGCAAGAAAGAGCTGGATGACTAATGAAATTTTGGGCTTGATGGAGGAAAGGAGGAAGGCAAAGAGAAACGAGGAGATATACAGGAAGATAAACAAAGAAATCAGGCATAGGTGCAATGAAGCTAAGGAAGCTTGGCTGAACACAAAATGCAAAGAGATAGCAGAACGACACAGAATGGATCCTCAGGGTATGTACAGACGAATTGAAGAAACTGTCCACAGGAAAAATACATGCACATCAACTGGTTGCTTAAAATCGAAAGATGGCACGCTTATCATGGAAAAAGACAAAATACTGGACGGATGGGGAGAGTACATTAAAGACCTTTTTGAGGATGACAGAAACGAAGAACACATTATAAAAAATAACTTTGAAGGACCACCCATAATGAAAGATGAAGTTAGAGCAACACTGAAAAAGATGAAACCAGGAAAAGCCCCAGGACCAGACAACATTACTACAGAGATGATTGAAGCCCTGGACGAATTTGGCATAGAAAAAATAACAGTCCTCCTAAATGAGATTTATGACACTGGAAAAATCCCCAAAGATATGTCAAAATCAATTTTCATTGCACTTCCAAAGAAGACAGGGGCTATAGAATGCGAACTCCATCGCACAATCAGTTTGATGAGTCATGTAACAAAAATCCTGTTAAGAATAATCGTGATGAGGACAAGGAATAGAATCAAAAGAGAAATAGCAGAAGAACAGTGTGGATTTGTGGAAGGGAAAGGAACTATTAATGCCATATACACCCTAAGAACTATCATAGAGAGGTCAATTGAGATGAATAAGGATTTGTATTTATGCTTTGTTGACTATACCAAGGCCTTCGATCGGGTACGGCATGAAGAATTGATCAACCAACTGGAGAGACTCAATGTTGATGGAAAAGATCTACGAATAATCAGGAATATGTACTGGGAACAAACAGCTGCAATGAGAATAGAAAACAATATAAGCTCTTTTCAAAACATCAAAAGAGGAGTCAGACAGGGTTGTGTTTTGTCACCAGATCTGTTTTCACTATATGGCGAAAACATCATGAGAAACCTAGAAGAAGACCCTGGATTAAAGGTTGGAGGGAAAATGATAAACAACATTCGGTACACAGATGACACCGCGCTAATTGCAGAAAACGAAAGGGACCTACAAAACCTTGTGAATATACTAGAAATAGAAAGCAAAGGTAAGGGGTTGGAACTAAACAGCAGGAAGACTGAAGTCATGGTGATCAGTAAAAAACATGAAATCCCCTCATGCAAAATAACAGCAAATGGCACAACCTTGACACAGGTTAATAAGTTCAAATACCTGGGAACGGTCATTTCATCAGACGGCAGATGCACATCGGAAATAGCTGGCAGAATCGGCCAAGCCAAAACAGCATTCAAGAAGATGACAAGCATTCTTACTAACAAATGCCTATCAATTAACATCAGAAAGAGAGTCCTTGAATGTTATATAGAACCAATACTGTTGTACGGATGCGAGGCGTGGACAGTCAGCAAGCAAAGCCAGAGCAGGATCGAGGCAACCGAGATGTGGTTTCTCAGAAGAATGATGAGAGTTCCATGGACAGCAAAGAAAACAAACGAGAAAGTCTTGATGGAGGCAGACACAAGTAGATCACTCATAAGGAAGATTAGGAAAAGACAAGCAACATTTATAGGTCATTTTATGAGGAAGGGGGATTTGGAGCACCTGGTCACAACGGGGAAGCTGGAGGGAAAGAGAGCACCAGGTAGACCCAGGGAGAGAATGCTGGACGGACTTGCAGAGTGGCTGGGGATGAGGAGGGTGGGGGAGATGCTGGGGGCAACGAGAGATAGAGATGGTTGGAAGTCCATGGTCGCCAACGCCACGCGGCAGGGCACCTGATGATGATGATGATGATGGTACATTACTCACAGATCGTCAGACAGATATTTTGTGTTCATCATCATTTCATCCCTGTCTATAGTCATGGTATGTTTTGTTGTTTTCTATCATTAATTACTGTTTGTATTCATGGTAAGTGTTGTTGTCTTTTGTTTATGAAAAGTAATGATATGGACCTTGCTCCATTTGTACTCACTTTTTTCCTATGATGATGATGACGATGGGTATAATAATTATGATGCTGCGTTACAGGATTGTATTCTACTCTTACTGTCATAACATATCCTGAGAGATACAGACACCTGTAGTGTTGGTCAGAAAATTTGAACAGCACGATCATTGACGCTCTCGTGAAGTCCACGAGAGTCGATCTTGTGGTCACAGCCTTCCGAATGAGCCTATAGCATATTCAACATTGGGAGAAGATATCCCACAGTGATTTTTGGAAGACAGATGGGGTTTGAATCCACGATCTTCCAGTTGATAGTCTGTTGTGTTAACAACCGCACCAGGTGACTGGTTAAAAGAGAAAGGTTATATGGCTTGATTATCTCACTTTCTCATTATTGTCATGGGTGCATCTATATCTTCATTTTTTCTCCTCTGCTCTTCCTTCCTTCCTCTGTCTGTCAATTTCTCCCTTTTTATACAATGAAAACTGTTCTTTTCTTGCCCTAATGGTAATCAATATAAGGCCAATCATTCGATGAAGCCACCCAAGAGAGTCAAAATACTGTTTTCGTCCATCATTTCGTTTTATGTCAATAATGACAAGATTTGGTGATGTTTCTGTGTTCTCACTTTGACTGGTGTAACTTCATGGTCACAGAAAGACGCTATCAAATAAAACTATATCATCTGTTGAATGGCTTCAGTGATATGTTTTTGGCGAGTTTCTTAAAGAGAGGCTCTTAACTGCAATGTTGATTTTATACACTGTATGTGAAAGCTGACGATGTTGAAGGGGAAGGGAGGAAAATATACTGAAATAAATGTCTAACAAGAAACACCATGAGGTTGCGGATGGGACCCGGAGCACCAATGCCTCGCCTTTCTATATCATCTGTTGAATGGCTTCAGTGATATGTTTGGTGATATTTTGAAAGACAGACTTTCAACTGCAACGACAATCAAAATTAATTCATGTTTATCATCATGCTATGCATATATATACGTGTTTCTAGTATGTTTCGTTCCCTCATTTTGGAAAAACATAAATGGCTTGATTATTTCGGTTTTCTCATTACTTTTATGATAGTGTCCTTATCCATCTGATTTCTCCTGTCCTCTTTCTTATTTTTTTTCTTCTGACTTTCAGTTTCTCCTTTTTAATGCAATGAACACCACTCTTTTTCTTCTTCTTTCTGATTCAATTCAGGTTTTCTCCCTTGAAGCTTTTGAGTGCTGACCTTATCCCCCATCCATTACCTGTCCTTCAAATGTTCTCGTCAAATTATCATTCCATGTGAACGGTAATCAATAAAAGGCCAAGCCTTCGATGCAGCCACCCGAGAGAGGCACTGTGCTGCTTTCTTTCAGATTTGGTGTTAGGTCAATAATGACAAGATCTGGTCATGTCTGTGTTCTCACTTTGATGGGTCCAGCCTCATGTCGATAGACGGGTGTTATGGGAGTGATATGGAGAGATATGTATTGTATGATGAATGACTCGAGTGATGTGATCAATAAGTTGCTGGATGGAGAAATTCTTTTCTCAATAGCTGTGCATGCACGAAAGGCAGCAGTGTTGATGTAAGTTCATAGCTATGACAATAAAAAAGAAAATGAAAGGAAAGTTGAGAAAACATAAAAAATATACATTGAGAATTATCAGACTCTCTCTGTCTCTGTCTCTCTGTCCCCGTCTGTCTCTGTCTCTGTTTGTATGTCTGCCTCTCTCTCTCTGTCCGTCTGTGCGTCTGTCTGTGTGTCTGTCTGTCGCTGTCTTTGCCTCTATCTCTGTCTCTTTGTCTTTCTGTCTCTCTCTTTCACACACACACATTCTCTCTCTCTCTGTCTTTCTCTCTCTCTGCCTGTCTGTCTATCTGTTTGTCTGTCTGTCTGTCTCTCTCTCTTTCTCTCCCTCTCCCTCTGCCTATCTGTCTGTCTGTCTGTCTGTCCTCTGTCTCTGTCTCTGCTCTGTCTGTCTGTCTCTCTCTCTCTCTCATTCTCGTGTGTTTCATCTATTTGTGCATAAATCTGTATAGCTAGCTAGCCAGCTAGTAATTTTGTTTTCCCACCTGATTTATTTTTATCTGCCCCTCTGTTTCACTCTGTGATACTGCCCATGTCTCTATTTTCCTTTCAATTAAAACCATCCCAGTATATTATCCACAAAGTATTCCATAAACAATGTAATTGCATCACTATTTTCTTTAGTTCTGGTATGTTTCACTGTGTTAATCCAAACAGAAAACCAACAAGAATAACAAATGACAGAATAATCTTTAATTATGATTTTTCTTTTATTACCGTAATAATTTGTTTCCCCTTATCTTTAGTCTTCATTTCTTGCAGTTTCCTTCCTCGATCTCCTTCTATCATAAATACTCCTATATTTGCTTTGCTCTTTATTCTTTCTCAGCCATGTGCCTTCTTGAAGCTTTTGAAAGCTGTCCTCTTCCACTTTATTACCTGTCCCCACCACGTATGTGTCAAGTTATCATTCCCATTGTGGATGCCCATGCATAAAAGGCCAAGCGTTCGATGCTATCGCCAGAGAGAAGCTACAGTGGTGTTTTCTTCCAGATGATTTGTTATGTCAATAACAAGAAGTTCTAGCGATGCCTTTGTGTTTTCACTTCGATAGAAATCTGAATTAAAGTAACTGTCAGCGTTTAAGCAAATAGATACCAGGGAAGTTCTGCTGTTGTAAGTATTGTGTGCTCATTTCTTTGTTGTCTAGCGTGTATGCTTTACAAAGGCCACTGAACTAAACATTGGCACCTGTCTTTGTTTTGCGAATCAAAATACTCGTTCTCTTATCGTTTTCTTATGTTTTTGGTTTCATTTAAATAGGTTTGACCCCCCATGCCAGAATACTGATGTTATTAGATAAATATGTACTGTCTGAGTAATGGTTCCAGTATTATGATCTGTGAGCAGGTGAATGGTAAGACTTTCAAAAGTTTCGTGGGTACGACATGGTGGTGATGATTGGCTAATACCAAAGGTAAGAATTGAGAGTGAAATAGATGGGTGGTGGAGGATGTATTCTACCTTTCCATCCTTCTCTTTTCATTTTTTTTTTTCGATATTGCTACAAAGAATTAGGCATTCACCATTGTTCACAGCGCATCAGCCAGGGCTGCCAGAGAAAGGAAGGAATGTCTACAACGTGTAGATTTCACACGACAAGCTTTTTAACATGCATCATACTGACTATCATTCCACAGAGAAAACGGTTTGAGTTTTCAAGCCAGAGGCATGCATTTATGTTTTTGTTTGTTTGTTTGCATCAAAGCAATTGTCACTGTAAACATAAAATTGAACAACACATTTAACATAACAGTATAGGAGTTGTGTGTTGACAGTTGTTATATATGCTTCTTCAAGGTGTACAATTATAAATGTCCTAATAGTAATAACCAATTCAGGTGTTAAAACATATCTTTCAAGGTGTAACTAGACTGGTTTGGGGATCAAGCTTTGGCTCAGTATTTTTCATTTATAGTTGTGTCGTGCCTAGGTTGGTACATGCGTTAATGTGTTCAATGCAACCATTAAATAAGAATACTGAGATGGTCTGTCTATCGTGCTTATAAAGAGATTGCTGGTTCTTAACGAAATTTCGGTAATAAAAGGAAGATAGTGATGATAATAATAATGATGGTAATAGTTTTGATGAATGTCATCTTGACGATAGTTGATGATGATGATGATGATGATGATGATGCGGTGATGATGATGATAATGACATACATACATACACACACATACGTACATACATACATACATGCATACATACATACATACATACATACATACATACATAATACCTATCTACCTACATATACATACATACATACATATATACCTACCTACCTACCTACACACATACATACATACATACATACATACATACATATATACGTACATACATACAACAGACAGACAGACAGACAGACATATGTATACGTATATACATGCTTACATACACACATACACACAGACAGAGAGGTAGGCATACAGACAGGCAGGCAGGCAGGCAGGCAGGCAGGCAGACAGATAGACATACAAATGCAGACATTTACAAATACAGACAGTCCAACTTGATGGAGATATATGTATGCACAGCTGGTCCTTCTGTAACCATATGTCCATTGTCTGTCAATCCCCACCCCCACACAATCGTTGAACGACTTATCACATTACTGGAGTAGGTCAACGAGGAATGCCTTTGCACCCAAGAACATCTTTCCACCGTAGCACCATCATCAAGTCAAAGGTAGAAACGCAAAAAGGCTGACATAACGCAAGAGCCTGCAGAAAAGCCACAGATGGTCCCCCGAGTGGCAACACCCTTGTCCGTTTATTGATAAGCGCGCTCTGGGAAATACTGCTTTTTTGACGATTACAGGCGAAAAGGAGGCAATAAAAAGAGGGAAAAGAAAAGATTTCTGTAAAAAGATCTAAGACTAAAACGTGAAATGGGTGAGAATATACTGTGCTAGGCAGGGAAGGGATGAATTGTCAGAAATGTGATAAAACAACGTATGGAGGACCACAAGCCAAAAACAAAAACACAACGAAACAAAGCAAAGCAAACAATCAAACAAAAAAACAAACCAAAAACAACCAACCAACCAACCAACCAAACAAGCGAATAAGACAAATGACACAAACAAACCCAAACAAAAAGCGAAAAGTAAAAACAAGCAAACACACACACACCCGCACACACACACACACACACACACACACACACCACAGACGCGCGCACGCGCGCGTGCACACACACACACACACATACACACACACACACATACAAAAGCAATTGTTGGGAAATGAGAATGAGAACAAAGGAAACAACTAGATATTGGTATACTGTTTGAATGACCCAAGTACATAGCAAAAAACTTTAAAAAAATGAAATAAAGTACACACAACACACACATACATACAGAGAGAGAGAGAGATAGAGAGAGAGAGAGACAGAGAGAGAGACAGAGAGAGAAAGAGAAAGAGAGAGAGAAAGAGAGAGAGAAAGAGGGAGAGAGAGAGAGAGAGAGAGAAAGAGAGAGGGAGAAAACGCAAAAAAAGAACAAAAACAGTTCAATCACTCACACAAATCAACTCCCATGAAAGGGAAAGAATCATGAATCAATAATTGTCGCATTTTCCCCTAACATGAGACGAGAGAGAGAGAGAGAGAGAGAGAGAGAGAGAGAGAGAGAGAGAGAGAAGAGAGAGAGAGAGAGAGAGAGAGAGAGACAGACAGACGGAGACAGGGACAGTGAGTCAGAAACAGAGAGAGAGAGAGAGACATAGGGAGAGAGACAGAGAAAAACAGAAATAAACAGAAAAAGAGAGAGACAGAGACAGAGAGAGGGGAGAGACAGAGAGACAAGCAGATAGCCAAAATGGATCGACACACGAATGACATCATTATTTCAGAATAATGCTAATTGATATTCAAGCAATGTCATTTTCTTCTCAGCAAATGGCTTTTAAACTGCTGTAATAACTAGTGCAAAAAAACCCGCAACATTTCAACGATAGATCCAATTTCCCTATAGGAAAAGAAGGTGAACGTTTTTGATATCCCTATTAAAATATTATGATTATACTCTCGCGCGGTTTTTGATAATGTGTTTGAGAGGGTAGTTCCTTACTGCAGATTATTTTTAAAGAGGTGTGTGTGTGTGTGTGTGTGTGTGTGTGTGTGTGTGTGTGTGTGTGTGTGTGGTGTGTGGCGCGCGCGCGTGCGTGCGTGTATGTGTGTGCGTGCGTGTGTACGTGCGTATGTCTATGTGTATGTGTGTGTGTGTGCGTGTGTTTGTATGTGTGCACGTGTGTGTAAAAGAGAGAGACTCACAGACCACACACACACAGCAAGAGAGAGAGAGAGACAGACAGACAGACACAGACACAGACTGACAGAGAGATGTATATGTATATATGCATATATATATCGCCTCTCAGACAGACAGACACAAAAAGAGACAGAGACAGAAAGAGAGACACAGGCAGACACAGACAGAAAGAGAGATACAGAGAGAGAGAGAGAGAGACAGACACGCACAGCCAGAGAGAGGGAGAGAGAGAGAGAGAGAGAGAGAGAGAGAGGGAGGACAGACAGACACACACACACACAAGACACACAGACACACAGATACACAGACAGACAGACACACAGACAGACACACAGACAGAAACAGAGAGACACAGAGAGAAAGACAGAGAGACAGACAGACGGAGACAGAGCCAGACAGAAAGACAGATAGGGACAGAGAGACAGAGAGAGAGAGAGACAGAGAGAGAGAGAGAGACGGGGAGAGAGAAGGAGAGAGAGAGAGAGAGAGAGAGAGAGAGAGAAAGAAAGAGAGAGAGAAAGACGAACAGAGAGGGAGAGAGAGAGAGTGACAGAGAGACAGAGAGAGACAGAGAGAGACGGAGAGAGAGAGAGAGAGAGAGAGAAGAGACAGACAGACAGACAGACAGACAGAAGCAGAGAGACAGAAACAGAGAGACAAAGACAGACAGAGACAGAGAAATAGGGATCTTAGAGTATTATTTCTCCTCTTTCTGCATTCATGATCGATCGAAGTCTCGCCTCTCAGCAGCTCCCGGATCATATCAATGGAACCTTTGAGCAAACACGTTGTCTCTATCTTGCAATATCTTCCTGCTGCCATGAAGCCCACACCTATCAAATCTAAACTGGAAAGTACGGCTCGATCTCATCATTACTGATCTTACTAGAGATTGGGAAGAAAATATTAACAGTGCATCTCCTTCCCACCTCTAGTGGATTATCAGTGTTTTCCATAGTTTATTGATGAGAGTGCACAAAGAAAGATAACCTAGCGATTACTTGGAGGAGAAGCCAGTAAAAAGTTGGGGTGGGGGATGGGGGGGGGGGGGGGGCAAGGAAAGGACAACTCTGAAAAGTCGTCATGGCGTGAACAAGAATAATATTAGACACGGTGGTCACACCATTTTAAGTCTTCCTTTGTACACGAGACATATGGCAGTTAATCCTTACTTTGTATTTTTCAAGGTCACTACGATACGGAAGAAAAAGCTTTGGTTGTGTTATAATAAGTTACTGCATTTGTTAGCCTCTTCTTTCTGAGAGACAGACAGGCAGACAGAGAGACAGAGAGACAGATATACAGAAGGAAAGAAGACAGACAGAAGACAGCAACAGACAGAAAGAGACAGCGACATACAGACACACACACACACACACACACACACACACACGCACGCACGCACGCACGTACGCACGCAATACGCACAGAGAGACAGAGAGAGACAGAGACAGAGACAGAGAGACAGAGAGAGAGAAAGAGAGAGAGAAAGACAGACAGACAGAGACAGACAGACAGACAGACAGATAGATAGATATAGATAGAAGAAGATAGAGAGAGAGAGAGAAAGAGGGAGAGAGAGAGAGAGAGAAGAGAGGGAGAGAGGAGAGAGGGTAGAGAGAGAGAGACATGGAGAGAGAAAGAGGAACAGAGAAAGAGATAAAAAAAACAGAGAGAAGAGAGAGAGAGAGAGACAGACGACAGATGACAGACAGGCAGGCAGACAGACAGACAAACAGACAAACAGACAGACAGAGACAAAGACAGAGTCACAGACAGACAGACAAAGAGAGAGACACACAAAGAGGTAGCAGTGTATATATTCTTCATTTTTGCTCTCTTTCTCACCAGATATACCCCATCCATTTTTCAAATATACAACGATAGAGAATCTGTCCTTTCCACCACTCAATGGTCAAATCACCAGAGTCATTTATGACAACATCTGCCTTTCTATCCAGTAACGTGTTTCCACCGCCATATGGTCAAATAAATCAAAACTACACACAATGCCAGTCCATATTTCATCATTATTGACGGAAATTAAGATTGCGATAAAAACACTACAGTAAATCTCTTTCCCACGCCTAATGGTTGTATAAGTGCCATGGCCTTTAATGGATGGGAGCGTGTTATTGACTGACGATTACATGGAAGGGTAGCCAATGAAGGGGGGTGGAGGGAACCAGGTCTCAAAACATCAAGGGGGACATTTACATTAAAGAAGTAGTGAAAGAAGAAGAAGAAGAAGAAGAAGAAAAGAAGAAGAAGAAGAAAGAGAGAGAAAGTGAGAGAGAGAGTGTGTGAGAGACAGAGAGAGAGAGAAAGCGAGAGAGACAGAAAGAGAGAGAGACAGAAAGAGAGAGAACGAGAGAGAGAGACACAGAGAGAGAGTGAAGAGAGAGAGAGAAAGAGAGACGAGAGCAGAGAGAGAGAGAGTGAAAGACAGAAAGAGACAGAGAGAGAGAGAGAGTGAAACAGAGAGAGAGAGAGTGAAAAGAGGAGAGTGAAAGAGAGAGAGAGAGAGAGAGACAGAGGACAGAGAAGAATAAGTACAAAAATATAGAGATGGACTCAGAGAAGAAGGGACAGCAGAAGACAAAGATAAAGAAAGGTAAACACACTTCGGGAAGAAAATACATTTCTTTACTTTACTTCTCCCTTCTCCTTCTTCACCATCAACTTATCACCATCATTATCACTACTACCTCTGCCACCTTCTGCCCACAAACCTAATGAAAGTCTCTTTACTATGTGGCTCACCAATCACCTCGTTGCAATTATTCAGCAGAAAATGCATATATGTCAAACAGCACCTGTCTGCTTCCATAATGTCAGACCTGTAGAACTGAGAACACAAACCTGGCCAGATCTCGGTAATGCTGATGATAAAAAAAACAAAATCGAGAAGAAAAATATGGGTCATGCAACAGGCATGGACAGCCCCCCTTTGCTTGATGAAATGACTATCGAGTGGCGTCGTGAGCTTGGAAGATTGTTGTTCAGAGAGTGGGAGGCATTGATGCTCCAGATCCCATTCACACTCTTGCGGTGTTTTTTGTTGACAGAAGAAAAATATGGATCCTTTCTTGTGTCAGAAGATTAGCAATTCATTAACAACTGTTCAGAAAAGACACTATTTTAATGAAAGTTAAGAAAAAAAATGATAGCTCTCGAAGACTTCAAGGGAGAAACTTCAGATAAATAAGAATGGAGAGTGCCTTATAGAAGGGAGGGATCCCTCCCCACCCTCCAAAAAGGAAAGGAAAAAAAAAAGAAAGAGAAGCTATCAACGTGGACAAAAAAGAAAAAACAAAAACAAAAATAAAACTGACAATGACAAAGAAATAAAATTGTTTAAGCCATGCCAATTTTTTCAATGCAATAATTATACTCAAAGAAAGGCTTAGAATGAAAACAGAAGAAGAGGAAGACAGGCCAGAAAAGTTTTATGAATTAAACAATGCATAAGTAGACCGTCATGCAAGCGGCGTGAAGGAATGAGAACAATTTAGTACCAATTCTCTCAATAGTCTTCCTTATTATCAGCTGTTCACACAACCATCTTAATCTTCCCAGTGGGAATGCTGGGGGCTCTTTCATTATGAATAGTATCCCCAGCTCCTGGAAATTCTGTGCTAGAAATTTCTTCTTTTCTCTCACTCTCTTTGTTTTTGCCTTGTTCCTTTGCTTTCTGTCATTTCATCCTATCATTTTCTGCTTTGCTGCTCCATTCACAAATATGTATTCAATGAAGTCTTACCTACTTTCTATAAGGATTTACAATTGGGTACACGTATTAAGTGTATTTTTGGATCTAGGGAAATGAGATATGCGGAAGCAACATTAGGTAATTTAGGCCTGTTTACACACACACAACACACACACACACACACACACACACACACACACACACACACACACACACACACACACATATATATATATATATATATATATATATATATATATATCTTTTAGTGTCCTTAGTTATGTTTCAATTTGTATTCAGGTTAGTTTATTAAATCCCCTGTGTGATAAACTGGATCAGGTGGTCTCCCTAGATTATGTGCTCAAATGCATTGATATGTGTATTAAATTTTCTTCCTTTTTTTTTAATCTGTTGAAGTACTGTATATTTCGAAACGGTTTGTAGACCTGGTATGGCTCTACGCAGTCGGCTGGGCTCTAAACAAAAATAACAATAACAATAACCATGATGATCGCTTCTCATATTGCTACTGAGCCGCTCCATCTAACAAGTGACCGATCATAATATCGGAGCCATTCAGCAAATAATACAGTTCAGTCCAGTAACATTCCCCTCCTGTCATCAGGTCAGCCCAGTCAAAGCCAGAGCACAAAGCCTGAGCGAGAACTCGTCAATATTGGCATAACACGAGCTGTGGAAGAAAGCGCTAGAGTGGCTGGAGTCAGTGGCTGCAAGGGCAGCTCGGCGTTTTATCGATCAGTGCGCTGTAGAAATGATTATTTGACGATCACATGCGTAGGGCAGCCAATGAAGGGGGAAAAAAGACAGCGCTCAAAAGCTTCAAGGAGGAAACTTGAATTAAGTGAGTGCAGACAATCAGCCTCGTTCAGCGGAATGGACACAGTCTGAATCTAGCTGTGGCTGTATCTGTATTACTGTATCTGTATTGTTTAACGCCTACCTGCAAAACGAGATAAGCCATAAAACAGCAAAATGACAAGAAAAAGAAATCTTAAAAAAAGAGACTGAGAAAGTATAGAAATAGAAGAGAGAGAGAGAGAGAGAGAGAGAGAGAGAGGACGAGAGAGGAGTGCGCGAGTGGGTGAGTGAGAGAGAGTGAAAGAGAGAGAGAGAGGGTGAAAGAGAGAGAGAAGGAGAGAGAGAGAGAGAGAGAGAGAGAGAGAGAGAGAGAGAGAGAGAGAGAGAGAAAGAGAAGATAATACGCGCCAAAAAAGAGAAAGTGATTAGTGAAACAATGTAGACGACAACAACAAGAACAACAACAATGAAAAGAACAGAAAAAAACTGATGACGAGAAAAAGTATCAGTTTTAAAGCCATGCCAAATTTTCAATGCAACAGTTATATTCAAAGAGAGACTGAGAAAGAAAAAGAAGAGGAAGACAGGGCAGAAGACCGAATGGATAACACAGCGCATAAGGAAACAGATATGCAAGCAATGAGAACAATTTAGTACCAGTTCCCTCAATAGGAATCCTTATCATCAGCTGTTAACACAACCGTCATAACCACTTCTCACATGGTTATTGAGCCGCCCCAAGTAACAACGGACCGATCATAATATCGGAGCCATTCAGCAAATAATACAGTTCAGTTCAGTAACATCCCCCTCCTGTCGTCAGGTCGCCCAGTCTAAGGCAAGCACAAAGCGTGAGCAAGAACTCGTCAATATTGGCATAACACGAGCTGTGGAAGAAAGCGCTAAAGTGGTGGCATCAGTGGCTGCAAGGGCAGCTCGGCGTTTTTATCGATCAGTGCAGTGCGCTGTAGGAATGATTATTTGACGATCACATGCGAGGGGCAGCCAATGAAGGGGGAAAAAAGGACAGTACTCAAAACCTTCAAGGGGGGGAACTTGAATGAAGTGAGAGCAGAGAGTCAGCCTTGTTCAGCGGGATGAACGCAGTCTGAATCTTGCTGTGGCTGTATCTGTGTTACTGTATCTATATTGTTTAATGCCTACCTGCAAAACGAGATAAGCCATAACACAGAAAAATGACACAAGAAAAAGAAATCAAAAAAAAAAAAAAAAAGAGAAAGAGACTGAGAAAGTATAGAAGTAGAGACAGACAGACAGACAGACAGACAGACAGAGACAGAGAGAGTGAGTGCGTGAGCAGATGAGCGAGAGAGTGAAGAAGAGAGAGAAAGAGAGAGAAGGAGAGAGAGAAGAGAGAGAGAGAGAGAGAGAGAGACGGTAATACGTGCCAAAAAGGAGAAAGTGATTAGTGAAACAATGTAGATGACAGAACAACAGCAACAACAACAACAACAAAGAAAAGAAGAGAAAAAAAAAACTGATGACGAGAAAAAGTGTCAGTGTTAAAGCCATGCCAAATTTTCAATGCAACAGTTATATTGAAAGAGAGACTGAGAAAGAAAAAGAAGAAGAGGATGACAGGGCAGAAGACCGAATGGATAACACAGCGCATAAGGAAACAGATATGCAAGCAATGAGAACAATTTAGTACCAGTTCCCTCAATAGGAATCCTTATCATCAGGTGTTAACACAACTGTCATAACCGCTTCTCACATGGTTATTGAGCTGCCCCAAGTAACAACGGACCGATCATGATATCGGAACCATTCAGCAAATAATACAGTTCAGTCCAGTAACATCCCTCTGTTGTCATCAGGTCAGCCCAGTCAAAGCCAGAACACAAAGCGTGAGCAAGAACTCGTCAATATTGGCATAACACGAGCTGTAGAAGAAAGCGCTAAAGTGGCTGGAGTCAGTGGCTGCAAGGGCAGCTCGGCGTTTTATCGATCAGTGCAGTGCGCTGTAGGAATGATTATTTGACGATTACATGCGAGGGGCAGCCAATGAAGGGGGAAAAAAGACAGCGCTCAAAAGCTTCAAGGGGGGAAACTTGAATGAAGTGAGAGCAGAGGGTCAGCCTTGTTCAGCAGGATGAACACAGTCTGAATCTAGCTGTGGCTGTATCTGTGTTCTGTATCTGTATTGTTTAACGCCTACCTGCAAAACGAGATCAGCCATAAAACAGCAAAATGACTAGAAAAAGAAATCTAAAAAAAAAAGAGACTGAGAAAGTATAGAAATAAGACAGAGAAAGAGAGAGAGAGAGAGAGAGAGAGAGAGAGAGTGAGACAGAGAAAGTGAGAGTGCGTGAGTGGGTAACCGAGAGAGAGTGAAAAGAGAGAGAGAGAGAGAAGGAAGAGAGAAAGAGAAGAGAGAGAGAAAGAAGAAAGAGAGAGAAAGAGAGAGGAGAGAGAGAGAGAGAGAGAGAGAGAGAGAGAGAGAAGATAATACGCGCCAAAAAGGAGAAAGTGATTAGATGAAACAATGTAGATGACAGAACAACAACAACAAAAACAACAAAGAAAAGAAGAGAAAAAAAAAAACTGATGACGAGAACAATTATCAGTGTTAAAGCCATGCCAAATTTTCAATGCAAAAGTTATATTCAAAGACAGACTGAGAAAGAAAAAGAAGAAGAGGAAGACAGGGCAGAAGACCGAATGGATAACACAGCGCATAAGGAAACAGATATGCAAGCAATGAGAACAATTTAGTACCAGTTCCCTCAATAGGAACCCTTATCATCAGCTATTAACACAACCGTCATAACCACTTCTCACATGGTTATTGAGCTGCCCCAAAGTAACAACGGACCGATTATAATATCGGAACCATTCAGCAAATAATACAGTTCAGTCCAGTAACATCCCTCCTGTCATCAGGTCAGCCCAGTCAAAGCCAGAGCACAAAGCGTGAACTCGTCAATATTGGCATAACACGAGCTGTGGGAGAAAGCGCTAGAGTGGCTGGCCTCAGTGGCTGCAAGGGCAGCTCGGCTTATTATCGATTAGTGCGCGCTGTAGAAATGATTATTTGACGATAACATGCGAGGGGCAGCCAATGAAGGGGGAAAAAAGACAGCACTCAAAAGCTTCAAGGGGGAGAGCAGAGAGTCAGCCTCGTTCAGCGGGATGAATGCAGTCTGAATCTAGCTGTGGCTGTACCTGTATTACTGTATCTGTATTGTTTAACGCCTACCTGCAAAACGAGATAAGCCATAAAACAGAAAAATGAAAACAAAAAGAAAAGAAGTCTAAAAAAAAGAGACTGAGAAAGTATAGAAATACAGACAGACACAGAGTGGAGAGAGAGAGAGAGAGAGAGAGAGAGAGAGAGAGAGAGAGAGAGAGAGAGAGAGAGAGAGAGAATGAGACAGAGAGAGTGAGTGCGCGAGTGGGTGAGCAAGAGAGAGTGAACGAGAGAGAGAGAGAGAGAGAGAGAGAGAGAGAGAGAGAGAGAGAAGATGATACGCGCCAAAATGTATCAATGTTAAAGCCATGCCAAACTGTCAATGCAACAGTTATATTCAAAGAAGACTGAGAAAGAAAAAGAAGAAGAGGAAGACAGGGCAGAAGACCGAATGGATAACACAGTGCATAAGGAAACAGATATGCAAGCAATGAGAACAATTTAGTACCAGTGCCCTCAATAGGAATCCTTATCATCAGCTGTTAACACAACCACCATAACCGCTTCTCACATGGTTATTGAACTGCCCCAGGTAACAACGGACTGATCATAATATCGGAGCCATTCAGCAAATAATACAGTTCAGTGCAGTAACACCCCCCTCCTGTCATCAGGTCAGCCCAGTCAAAGCCAGAACACAAAGCCAGAACTCGTCAATATTGGCATAACACGAGCTGTGGGAGAAAGTGCTAGAATGGCTGGCCTTAGTGGCTGCAAAGGCAGCTCGGCTTTTTATCGATCAGTGCACTGTAAGAATGATTATTTGACGATTACATGCGAGGGACAGCCAATGAAGGGGTGGGGGTGGGGGGAAGACAGCACACAAAAAGCTTCAAGAGGAGAAACTTGAATTAAGTGAGAATGGAGAGTCTGCCTTGTTCAGCGGGTTGGACGCAGTCTGAATCTAGCTGTGGCTGTATCTGTATTACTGTATCTGTATTGTTTTACGCCTACCTGCAAAACTAGATAAGCCATAAAACACAAAAAACGACAAGAAAAAGAAAAGAAATCTAAAAAAAAAGAGACCGAGAAAGTATACAATACGGACAGACACAGAGGGGGGGAGGGAGAGAGAGAGAGATAGAGAGAGAGAGAGAGTGAGACAGAGTGAGTGCGCGGGTGGTTGAGCGAGAGAGAGAGTGAAGAAGAAGAGAGAGAGAGAGGAGAGAGAGAGAGAGAGAGAGAAGATGATACGTGCCACAAAGGAGAAAGTGATTAGTGAAACAATGTAGATGACAGCAACAACAACAACAACAAAGAAAAGAAGAGAAAAAAAACAGATGATGAGAAAAAGTATCAGTGTTAAAGCCATGCCAAATTGTCAATGCAACAGTTATATTCAAAGAGAGACTGAGAAAGAAAAAGAAGAAGAGGAAGACAGGGCAGAAGACCGAATGGATAACACAGCGCATAAGGAAACAGGTATGCAAGCAATGAAAACAATTTAGTCCCCAGTTCCCTTAATAGGAATCCTTATCATCAGCTTTTAACACAACCGCCATAACCGCTTCTCACATGGTTATTGAGCTGCCCCAAGTAACAATGAACCAATCATAACATCGGAGCCATTCAGCAAATAATACAGTTCAGTCCAGTAACATCCCCTTCCTGCCGCCAGGTCAGCCCAGTCAAAGCCAGAACACAAAGCGTGAGCCAGAACTCGTCAATATTGGCATAACACGAGCTGTGGAAGAAAGCGCAAGAATGGCTGGCCTCTGTGGCTGCAAGGGCAGTTCGGCTTTTTATCGATCAGTGCACTGTTGGAATGATTATTTGACGATTACATGCGAGGGGCAGCCAATGAAGGGGGGAAAAAGACAGCGCTCAAAAGCTTCAAGGGGGGAAACTTGAATGAAGTGAGAGCAGAGAGTCAGCCTCGTTCAGCGGGATGAACACAGTGTGAATCTAGCTGTAGCTGTATCAGTATTACTGTATCTGTATTGTTTAACGCCTACCTGCAAAACGAGATAAGCCATAAAATAGCAAAATAACAAGAAAAAGAAAAGAAATCTAAAAAAAAAGAGACTGAGAAGTATAGAAATAGAGAGAGAGACAGAGACAAAGACAGAGACAGAGAGAGTGAGTGCGCGAGTGGGTGAGCGAGAGAGTGAAAAGAGAGAGAGAGAGAGAGAGAGAGAGAGAGAGAGAGAAAGATAATACGCGCCAAAAAGGAGAAAGTGATTAGTGAAACAATGTAGATGATGACAACAACAACAACAACAACAAAGAAAAGAAGAGAAAAAAAACAACTGACGACGACACTAAGTATCAGTGTTAAAGCCATGTCAAATTTTCAATGCAACAGTTATATTCAAAAACAGACTGAGAAAGAAAAAGAAGAAGAGGAAGACAGGGCAGAAGACCGAATGAATAACACAGTGCATAAGGAAACAGATATGCGAGCAATGAGAACAATTTAGTACCAGTTCCCTCAATAGGAATCCTTATCATCAGCTGTTAACACAACCGTCATAACCGCTTCTCACATGGTTATTGAGCTGCCCCAAGTAACAACGGACCGATCATAACATCGGAGCCATTCAGCAAATAATACAGTTCAGTCCAGTAACATTACCCTCCTGTCATCAGGTCAGCCCAGTCAAAGCCAGAACACAAAGCGTGAGCCAGAACTCGTCAATATTGGCATAACACGAGCTGTGGGAGAAAGCGCTAGAGTGGCTGGCCTCAGTGGCTGCAAGGGCAGCTCGGTTTTTTATCGATCAGTGCACTGTAGGAATGATTATTTGACGATTACATGCGAGGGACAGCCAATGAAGGGGTGGGGGTGAGGGGGAAGACAGCGCTCAAAAGCTTCAAGGGGGGAAGTTGAATTAAGTGAGAATGGAGAGTCTGCCTTGTTCAGTGGGTTGGACACAGTCTGAATCTAGCAGTGGCTGTATCTGTGTTCCTGTATCTGTATTGTTTAACGCCGACCTGCAAATTGAGATAAGCCATGAACCAGAAGAATGACAAGAAAAAGAAATCTAAAACAAAAGAGACTGAGAAAGTATGGAAACATATACAGACAGAGAGAGTGAGATAGAGGGGGTGAATGAGGTGAGCGAGTGAGAGCAGGAGAAGAGATAGAAGAGAGAGACAGAGAGAGGAGAGGAGAGAGAGAGAGAGAGAGAAGAGAGAGAGAGAGAGAGAGACGAGAAGAAGAAGAAGAAGAAGAGAAGAAAGGAAAAGAAGAAAGAGAGAGAAAGAAGAAGAAGAAAAGAAGAAGAAGAGAGAGATGATGATGAAAAAGAAGAAGAAGAAGAAGAAGAGAAGAGAAGAGAGAAGAAGAGAGAAGAAGAAGAAGAGAAGAAGAAGAAGAAGAAGAAGAAGAAGAAGAAGAAGAAGAAGAAGAAGAGAAGAAGAAGAAGAAGAAGAAGAAGAAGAAGAAGAAGAAGAAGAAGAAGAATGATGATGATGATGATGAAGATGATGATAAAGAATGAAAAAGAAGATAGAAGAAGAAGAAGAAGAAAGAAGAAGAAGAAGAAGAAGAAGAAGAAGAAGAAGAAGAAGAAGAAGAAGAAGAAGAAGAAGAAGAAGAAGAAGAAGAAGAAGAAGAAGAAGAAGAAGAAGAAGAAGAAGAAGAAAAGAAGAAGAAGAAGAAGAAGAAGAAGAAGAAGAAGAAGAAGAAGAAGAAGAAGAAGAAGAAGAAGAAGAAGAAGAAGAAGAAGATCAATCAGATTTCATCCCCATTTCTTGAAAACAGAAAAAGAAAGAGATTGTGGAAACGGACGCAATGAGGGAAGATAAGTCAGAGTCAGGAAACTTTTACAGTGTCACAGCCCTGTCCTTGTTCCTCACTTTATCACGTCTACACTGAGTACAACAGGTGGGGGACAACTCCACTGCATGTCTCTACTTCATTGGCTGTTTATGGACAATTGATGCTGTATGTCCTTCTCGTATCACCAATCTTTAAGTGAAGACAAATGTTGGCAAGGATTTCCGTGAACATTATACATTGGTTTGCGAGGGGAGACGTGTATGTACATAAACACATACTCACAGACACACATAAACAGATGTATGCATGTGAGCACGCACGAAATCACACACAGACACACACACACACATACACACACACGCACGCACGCACACAAACACACACATAAACACATACAAACACACACACACATACACTCACACACACACACACACACACACACACACACACACACACACACACACACACACACACACACATGCTCACGAATATATGTATACTCACAGACACACACATGCACACACGCATGCACACACACATGCACACACACACACACACATACACACACACACACACACACACACACACACACACACACACACACACACACACACACACACCTGTACCTGAGAGAATGTGTGATATCCAGTATTGAGAAAACAGATTTGGGACATACATTTTGGAAATATAAAGTGTCCACAGAATTGAAGAAACATTAATACAAAAGCGATAAAGAGCAATACCTACAAGCGTAGTGTGTATCACATCATATGTCATCAGTCTCCAAGTTTGTGTGTGTGTGTGTGTGTGTGTGTGGTGTGTGTGTGTGTGTGTGTGTGCGTGTGTGCGTGCGTGCGAGCGCGCGCCCGTGTGTGTGTGTGTGTGTGTGTGTGTGTGTGTGTGTGTGTGTGTGTGTGTGTGTGGTGTAACATGAAACATGCCTGTTGCCTTTTTATCTTACCTTGTTCTTTTAAATTGATTGCATTCTATAAATATATGTATGCCTCTTGTAAGAATTACGTTCATACCCTGCATTTTAACTTCTGTGACGTGATTGTAACTACGCTTTGCTGAGAATGCTTGTATAGGTTCTAAGCTTTGAAATGAAAAAAAAAGTGTACAAAATAGTTTTGCCCTTATGTCTCATGTTCCGTTTTTGACATGTGCAAAGATATTTTAAGATGATTAAAATTGTGCCAGAAAATCTGATCATAAATTTATTTCTGTTAGATTTAGCAACGAATTTGAAGGTATTGTAGAGTATTAATGCCTTCTCTTGAGAATTTTAGTCTTAGTTTCCACATATACAGAACAAAAGAAGGCAGAGTACGTCATAATCATCATCATCATCATCATCATCATCATCATCATCATCATCATCATCATCATCATCATCATCATCATGATCATGATGTGCCTTGCCACATGGCATTGGTGATCATGGCCTTCCATACGAATCTGCTCCTTGTCGCTGCAAATACATCTCACCCCACCCACCTCGCCCCTCTGTCCTCAACCACTTTGCAAGTGTGTCTAATATTTTCTCCCTGATGCTCTCTTTCCCTCCAGCTTTCCTGTTCTGACTAGGTGCTCTAACTTCTCTTGATTCATAAATGTCCTTTCCTAATCGTCTTTATTAACGTTCTTCTTGTGTCTGCCTCCTTCAAGATTGTCTCGTTTCGTTTCATTTTGCTGTCCATGTAACTCTCAACGTTCCTCTTAGAAACCACATTTGAGTTGCCTCAATCATGTTCTGACTTTGCATGTTGACTGTCCAACCCGTAAATAACCAAGGAAAAGGAGAAGGTTGAAGAAGTATTAAGGGAAAACAGAAAAGGAGAGAGACTTGCTGAATAATAATATAATGACAATGAATGAATCACACGTCAAAGAATTTACAAAAAAATGAATTCTGATGTCAATGGATCGAGCGCATTGCAAACGCTTGAGAGATAAAGGCAGACACATGTGAAAGAAAGAAGGAGCAGGAGAGAGTTGAGTACGAGAGGACTACAAAATGAATGAATGGATAATTATTAATTGCAATTATAGCTTCTTTGTTTTCTTCTTCATAGATTCACCACTTTCACACAGCTTCCTTATATTACTACTCTCTCCCATACAGCTAGTGGAGATGTCCTCAATGGATTTAAGTTTCAGTTTTTCAGGTTTTTCTTTCCAAGACTGTGGTTTTCGTATTGGTCTTTGTTTCGTTTTGCTTTTTTAAGACAGCGTTTTCTTGTTCAGAATCTATTCCATACACATTAATGCGACATATATCCTGTGACGGGAACATAATTCCAAAATCATCATGACATAAGCCATAGGTCTGCACGTAAACCCCACGACCTGACAAAAACCGTGGCCTCCCTTAGGGTCAAACCCACGACCACTACGTTGTAGGCGTAGCCCAGTAACCAACTGGCCCATCACTTCTCATCCAAATAACTCACATCACTAGGAGTCATTCGGTGAATAATATTTCTATCCAGAAACATCTCCTTACCATCACCAAGTGGGACTGCCAAAGTGAGTATACGGAGTCATGGCCCGACTTGGTCAATATTGACATAACAGGAGATCTGGCGGAAAACACTACAGTGGTTCCCCCGAGTGGCTGCACTGGCAGCTTGGCCTTTTATTGATGAGCGCTCACCGGGAATGCTAATTTGACAATTACTCGGAAGGGCAGGGATGAAGCGAAAAATACAGCTCTCAAAAGCTTCAAAGGGCAGACTTATGTGAGGCGAGAAAGGACAATCCTGTAGAAGGAATGGGGTTAGCTGTGTGAAAAAGCAGATAATCTTACGTATCAGAGAAAAAGGGATTGTTAAGGGAGAAAGAATGACAGCACGATGGTAAAATAATTGAAAGGATCACATCACGCAACAGTGCTTTTCAATTATAGACAATAAAAATAAAACGATTCTTAGAAATACATTTCTGAAGACAATAGACCTAAGGTCATGACTCTTTGTGAACTAGTTATTATACTAGAACACGGTTATGGCTTCTGACGTCTGCATTTTACCAGGATCATAAAGGCAATGTATTGATGAGTGCTGCACCAGCTGCATCCAGTTCCCACACTTATGGGGGAATGATTGGCTTGTGGCAAAGCTCTTTCATGTCTACTCTACTGTGATGTTGTCTGTCCAATTCTTTCTCTGTTTCCCTCTTCTCCTTTTGCCGTGTACCGTTCCCTGGAAGGTGGTGCTTGAAAGTCTAATGGGTCTTGTTACGTTATCACATTCTCTAACGGATCTGTTCACATTGCTACACTCTCTGATCGATCTTGTTACATTCCCACACTATTTGATAGGTCTTGTTACATTGCCACACTCTAATGGATCTTGTTATATCTCCACGCGTTCTAATGGATCTTGTAAATTTACCACACTCTCTAATGGATCTTGTTTTATTACCACACTCTCTAATGTAATCTTATTACGTTACCACACTCCCTAATGGATCTTGTTACATTGCCACACTTTTAATAGATCTTGTTACATAATCACACTCTCTAATGGATCTTATTACATAACCACAATATTTAACAGATCTTGTTACATTACCACAATATTTGATAGATCTTGTTATATTGCCACACTCTCTAATGGATCTTGTTACATTGCCACACTCTCTAATGGATCTTGTTACATTGCCACACTCTCTAATGGATCTTGTTACATTGCCACACTCTCTAATGGATCTTGTTACTTTACCACACTCTCTAATGGATCTTGTTATATTGCCACACTCTCTAATGGATCTTGTTACTTTACCACACTCTCTAATGGATCTTGTTACTTTACCACACTCTCTAATGGATCTTGTTACTTTATCACACTCTCTAATGGATCTTGTTACTTTACCACACTCTCTAATGGATCTTGTTACATTGCCACACTCTCTAATGGATCTTGTTACTTTACCACACTCTCTAATGGATCTTGTTACTTTACCACACTCTCTAATGGATCTTGTTACTTTACCACACTCTCTAATGGATCTTGTTACATTACCAGACTCTCTAATGGATCTTGTTACTTTACCACACTCTCTAATGGATCTTGTTACTTTACCACACTCTCTAATGGATCTTGTTATATTGCCACACTCTCTAATGGATCTTGTTACATTGCCACACTCTCTAATGGATCTTGTTACATTGCCACACTCTCTAATGGATCTTGTTACTTTACCACACTCTCTAATGGATCTTGTTATATTGCCACACTCTCTAATGGATCTTGTTACTTTACCACACTCTCTAATGGATCTTGTTACTTTACCACACTCTCTAATGGATCTTGTTACTTTATCACACTCTCTAATGGATCTTGTTACTTTACCACACTCTCTAATGGATCTTGTTACATTGCCACACTCTCTAATGGATCTTGTTACTTTACCACACTCTCTAATGGATCTTGTTACTTTACCACACTCTCTAATGGATCTTGTTACTTTACCACACTCTCTAATGGATCTTGTTACTTTACCACACTCTCTAATGGATCTTGTTATATTGCCACACTCTCTAATGGATCTTGTTACATTACCACATGCACATTCTCTAATGGATCTTGTTACTTTACCACACTCTCTAATGGATCTTGTTACTTTACCACATTCTCTAATGGATCTTGTTACATTACCACACTCTCTAATGGATCTTGTTACATTACCACATGCACACTCTCTAATGGATCTTGTTACTTTACCACATTCTCTAATGGATCTTGTTACATTACCACACTCTCTAATGGATCTTGTTACATTACCACACTATTTAATCGAGCTTGTTACATTGCCACACACACCATAATGAATCTTGTTACATTACTACACTATTTAATGGATCTTGTTACTTTACCATACTCTCTAATGGATCTTGTTACATTACCACACTATTTAATCGAGCTTGTTACATTACCACACTATTTAATAGATCTTGTTATATTACCACACTATTTAATCGAGCTTGTTACATTACCACACTATTTAATGGATCTTGTTACATTACCACACTATTTAATGGATCTTGTTACATTACCACACTATTTAATGGATCTTTTTACATTACCACACTATTTAATGGATCTTTTTACATTACCACACTATTTAATGGATCTTTTTACATTACCACACTATTTAATGGATCTTTTTACATTACCACACTCTCTGATGGATGTTGTTATATTACCACATTCTCGAGTGGATCTTGTTACATAATCACAATATTTAACAGATCTTGTTACATTACCACACTGTTCAATGGATGTTGTCACATTACCACACTATTTGATAGATCTTGTTACATTACCACACTGTTCAATGGATGTTGTCACATTACCACACTATTTGATAGATCTTGTTACATTACCACACTGTTCAATGGATGTTGTCACATTACCACACAATTTGATAGATCTTGTTACATTACCACACTGTTCAATGGATGTTGTCACATTACCACACTATTTGATAGATCTTGTCACATTACCACACTATTTGATAGATCTTGTTACATTGCCACACTCTCTAATGGATCTTGTTACACCACACACACTATAATAGATCTTGTTACATCACTATACTATTTAATGGATCTTGTTACATTGCCCCACTATTTAATGGAGCTTGTTACATTGCCACACTCTCTAATGGATCTTGTTACACCACACACACTATAATAGATCTTGTTACATCACTATACTATTTAATGGATCTTGTTACATTGCCCCACTATTTAACGGAGCTTGTTACATTGCCACACTCGCTAATGGATCTTGTTACTTTGCCACACTCTCTAATGGATCTTGTTACTTTGCCACACACACCATAATGGATCTTGTTACATAATTACACTGTTTAATGGATCTTGTTACATTATCACACTCTCTAATGGATCTTGTTACATCACGAGACTCTATAATGGATCTTGTTACATTACGATACTCTCACGGCTTTTCTCATATTTACTGAAGACAGCATATCTTTAAAGCGTCTCGTGTGTTGAGTGGTTGTACTTCATACTTTTCGTTTTGAATGTGGTGTGTGTATGAGATGCCAGAGAATCTTCTACAGAAAATTTCATCAAATTATCCTGAAATGAGACAGAATGGAAAATGACCACAAAAAAAATACAACAAAAAGAACAAAACAAAACAAACAAATAAACAAAAAACTTGGAGGAGGGAGAAAGGAGAAAAAGAAAGAAACAAAAGAAAGGAGAGCAAGATAAATCAACGACAAACAATTTTAGTGTGCACTTTCTTCCCTTCGTTTTCCTTAACATCATATAGCAACACCATGTTTATAAGTGACTCTCATCCAAACAAGTATTAATCAAAAGTAATCCATTTAGTGGTTCACCAAATCACACCTTTTGGAGTGACTCGCATCAATACAATTATTAAAAGTGTTCCCTTCAGCGGTTCACCAAATCACACAGTTAAAGTGACTCTTACCCAAACAACTATTAAAAATGTTTCATATAGGCAGTTCACCAAATCACACTTTTGAGGTGACACCCAAACACGTATTAAAAGTGCCCCATTCAGCAGTTCACTAAATCACAACTTTGGGATGACTCTTATCCAAAGAACTATTAGACGTGTTCCATTCAGCAGTTCACCACATCACACCTTTCTGAGTCAGGCAGTAGATAGCATAGTTCTATTCAATAACACATAGACACCTTTTAAGTGGGAAACCAATGCCCCTCAAAGGGCATCGTGGCTTCAGCAGTACGCGCAGTCATATTCAATCAGCACAATACGGCTGCCGCTCAGTGCAAGACAAACCAGCAGAAGCAGAACCCAAACGCCGCAAGACTCCTTCCGATGCTGTGTGTGTGGAACAACATGCGCCTTCAGGACTGGTTTTCTGTCTCCCGAGAAGACACATACCAGACACTGAAGACCAGTTTGGCCACTCATCAGTCCGATCGATGAGATAGTCTGTAATCCAATAATACCTTGTCACCGTCACATCAGACCAGTCAAAGCACTCGGTTCGAATTTTATATGCACTAGGCGTCACGGGTGCCATGTGTATGGTGATCATGGCACATGCCTTTTAAGTTAAGCCTACACATGACCCATGAGCTGGCCAAGTCCTGAGACTCTACCTAGCCTATGTTTTACCTAGTCTATATTTTTCATACTAGTGTTGTATTAGTCTATCATTGGAACACTCTTGGTTATATGTAAATGACATGTGTATCTGTGTATCTTATATTCAAAGAAATAACAACAACAGATGTATAAAGTAAATAAATAAATAATTAATTAATTAAGTCTGATTCAAAACACAACTAACCACTCAGTATAAACTCGTCTTACATGACAGAAAGCTCCTCCCCAGTCCCCAAGTCAATACGTAAAATCCTATGAACGAGGTGAGGACAATATTTCCCTGATCATAGCCCTGCCAGTCAAAGCGAAAACACAAACGTCTGAAAGAGTTTCATAGTTACTGACACAACAAGAAGACCTAGGAATAAACGCATTAGGGCCACTCATTGGATGCTGGGTACGAGGCCTGGCCTTTTATTGACAGCGAACAAGGAACGATTTTGTGACGATTACATGGAAGAGCAGTCAGCGAAGGCAGAAAAGGACAACTTTCAACAACAAAACAACAACAACAAAAACCAGAACATCTAAGGGAAAAGTTAAGTTACGTGAGAAAGGAGAGTATCTTACGGCAGGAAGGGCGGTAGCTGTGTAAGAAGGGAAAAACGCTTTGGTAGGAGAAACAGGGGGTCGCACATGTAAAAAAGATGAGGGCAAGGTGCATAACTATGACAACAATAGAATGAAGCAGTTAAATCATATCATTATCCTTTTATGATGAGAAATAATGCGCATGGAAAAAACTCATGATACAACAAAGTCATTAATCTTTTAACACTCTGTGAACAGCATTAACAATTTTCCCTAAACTTAGAGCGAAAGAAAGTTTGGTGAGTGTGGTGTAGAAGGAGAAGGCGAAAAAATACAGACATCGTGAATGAATGAAAAACATTTTCCAGCAGGTACTGTCTCCATTCTTCCTTTTCTTATCATTAGCTTTCTCCACGATTACTATCACTCTTCACACACAACTATTGTATGCATTGTCACTCAGTCAAAATCAATGCAGCCAGTCAGCAGATAACAAGCCCCTATCCAATAACATCTTCCACCTATCATGAAGTCAAACAAGTCAAAAGAAAAACAAAAACGTCTGGCCACATCTCGTCATTATTGACATAAGGTGAGACATGCGTCATTGTCATCACGGGGTTGGCAATCATGCGCCCTCCCCTAATACAAATATATTTTTGTCGTTGCAAGTATACCTCCTACCGTCGTTGAAAGTACAACTCATACCCTTCTTGTCCCCCCCCCCCACCCCACACACACACTCTGCAAAACCGTCTAATATTTTCTCCCTTGGTCTGTCTGGTACTGTTTTCCCCTCTTGCTTTCCTGTTGTGACTTGGTGTTCAAAATTGTTCTGCCTCATAAAACTTCATATACATGTTGCTTGTGGTTTCCTAATCTTCTTCATCAATGTTCTTCTTGTGTTTGCTTCTCCCAAGATTGTCTCGTTTTGTTGGTTTTTTTTTTTTTTTTTTTTTTTTCGCTCTCAGTTGAACTCTTTAACATTCTTTTTAGAAACCAACTTTCAGCTGCCTAGATGTTGTTTTGACTTCGTTGGTTGATTTTCATGTCTCGTATCCATACACCATTACTGAATATATTTAACACTGAAAAGCTCTCTTCCTGATTTCCTTTGACAGACATTTATTGGTAAGAACATTTGTTTTGTTTTTGAAATGTTGTCCAGTTCTGCTGAATATTTCCTATGTGCGTCTGCCGTCTGTTGAGATCTAGATGACTGTTCCCATATATTTAAACATACCAACATTTGCTGTTATTTTACACGAAGGAATTTCTTGTTTTTTAACGATTACCCTGGCTTCAGTCATCTCACTATTTAGTTCCTGTGCTTTATTTCTGCTTTCTATTTCTATTATATCCACAAGATTGTGTAGGCCTTTTTCAGTGTCTATGATTTGAACTGTCATATACATAACGAAGAGCCTTTTTGTATTTTTCTCCGACTTTTATGCCAGAGCATTCTTCTTGGTTTCTTATGATGGTTTCACAATAAAGTAAAAACAAATCCGGTGACAGAACAGATCCTTTTCTAACCCTACTTTTGCTATTTTGAAAAGAGTTTATATTACTTTCAACTCTCATTGCTGCCGTTTGTTTCCAATACATATTCCTTATTGTAACCTTAGATATTTTTCATTGATATTGAGTTTTTCCACTTTTCCAGATGGTTGATCAGTTTTTCATGTCTTACTGGATTGAAAGCTGTGGTAACATCAACAAACATAACTATAGATCCTTATGCAACTCAGTTGATTGATCTTTCTATGAGATTTCTTAGGATATGTTTAGCATTAAATATTCCTTTCCCTTCAACTAGTCCACACTGTTTTTCTGCCATTTCTGGGTTGATTATACTCATTGTCCTTATCTGTAGGCCTCCCTCGGTCATGGCTGACCATGGACAAAGTGCATCCGTTCTAATGTCTAGATGGGGTGTTGGCTGTCATCCCTTTTCTGCGAACTCGCGAACTGTCCTTATCATGATTATTCTTAATAGAATCTTTGTCACATGACTCATCAGACTGATTGTACAACAATTGAGTTCGTATCCTGTAGCACCTGCTTTCTTTAGAAGTGCAATGAAATTGACTTTGACATATCTATGGGGATTTTTCCAGTGTCATACATTTCGTTTAGGAGGACTGTTACATTTTCAATACAAATTCACCTAGAGCCTCAATTATTTTTCTATTATAATATTGTCTGCTCCTGGTGTCTTTCCATGTTTCATTTGTTTTTCATCGCTGCTCTCTCTTCATGTTTCATTATTGGTGGTGCTTCAAAGACAACACAAAAATGTCTTCCTTTCGTCGCTGTAGTGTTGACTTACCCTTCGATGAATAGGCTCACACAGGGGAAGAGAATCTGATGATGCCTATCGATTAACATCACTAAGAGAGTTCTTAAATGTTGTATAAAACCGATAATGTTATACGGTTGTGAGGCGTGGACAGTCTACAAGCAAAGCCAGAACAAGATTGAGGCAGCCGAGATATGGTTTCCAAGAAGAATGTTGAGAGTTCCATGGACAGCAAAGAAAACAAACGAGACAGTCTTGATGGAGGCAGACACAAGAAGATCACACATAATAATAATAATAATTACAATATTTATATAGCGCAAAATCTCGATAAAAATCAAATCTAAGCGCTGAACATACACTTACGCACGCGCGCACACACACACTTACACATGGCTATAAATGGGGAAAAGAATAAAAGGAATGGAAAATTATAGAGAGCATATTATATACAAATATATATTACAATGTGATTCCCCTCCGAGTGGAGACAGGCTACACAGGGGGATGAGTGAGGTCAGGATTTTATGCAGAGGAGAAAAGGTGAGTTTTGAGAGCGGACTTGAAGGAGACAAAAGTAGGTTGCTGACGGACAGAGAGAGGAAGTTTGTTCCACGAAAGTGGACCAGAAACAGAGAAGGCTCGTGGACCATAGGTATTGAGCTTGGTGCGTGGAAAGCGAAAAGTCAGAGGATCGGAGGCAGAGCGGAGGGTACGTGAGGGAACATAGATCTCAAGTAGGCTTGACAGGTAATGGGGGGCTGCGTTATTGAGGCTTTTGTAGCACATGGTGTCTAGTTTGTACTGTATGCGCTTTGATACAGGGAGCCAGTGAAGTTGTGCCAGGAGAGGAGATATGTGGTCAGCTTTTTTCTTTTTGAGTACAAGGCGTGCAGCATTGTTTTGAATGCGCTGTAGGATGTGAATGGTGGAGGCAGGAAGACCAGACAGGAGTGAATTGCAATAGTCAATGCGAGACATTATGAAGGAGAGAACGAGTTTTGCAGTTGTTTCCACAGAGAG
>JAPXFY010000013.1:57882630-57900130 GCA_030674185.1 Monoplex corrugatus
AAAGGGATATTTGAACATCTGAAAGAAATAGAGGTGTTGAGACAGAGTGAAACTTATAGTGAAAAATGCACTTTCGTATATTACTTAAAGTATCTATCTATCTATCTATCTATATGCCTGTCTGTCTATCTGTCTGTGTATCTATCTATCTATCTATCTATCTATCTATCTATCTATCTATCTATCAATCTATCTACCTATTAATCTATCTGTCTATCTATCTATCTATCTACCTATCGATCTATCTATCTGTCTGTCTGTCTATCTATCTATCTCATGAATGTATGTATGTCTCTGTGTGCAAGTGTGTGTGTTGGTGTGTATGTGTGTATGTGTATGTTATGTAACACACGAATATGAGAATCAAACCATTTAAAACACAATGTGGAAAAATAATGCTATGTAAAGTCAATGGTTTATAAAAGGGTGGAAGAGAGAGAAAAGATAGAGAGGAGGAGGAAGAAAGAAAGGCACATAGAGAGAGAGAGAGAGTGCGAGAGAGAGAAAGAAAAGAGAGAGAGGAGAGGGGGGGGGGGGGAGAGAGAGATGAATTTAATGCCGTTCAAAAACGGATAAAGGAGATGTGGAAATAGACGCAATGAAGGGAGACAAGTCAGAGTCAGGAAACGTTTACAGTGTCACAGCTCAGCCTTTGTTCCTCACTTATCACGCCCACAAGGAATATAACAGGTGGGAGACAACTCCATGGGATACCTGTACTTCACTGGCTTGTGTATGGACAATTGATACTGTACTTCCCTCACTTCTCAACAGCCCTCGGGCTGAGATAAATGTGGCCAAGCGTTTTTCTGAAAGTTATTCATGATTGTGTTTTCACAAGACGATACATACACACACGCTCGCGCACACGCTCTCGCGCACACGCGCGCATACACACTAACGCACACACGCACGCACGCACTGACAAACACATATGCGCACACGCATACACACACATACATACACACTAACACGCACTCACACAGACACACAAAAACACACACACATACACACACACACACACACACACACACACACACACACACATACACACACATACACACACACACACACACACACACACACACACACACTCACACACAAGCAATGCACGTTAACACGCACACTCCGACGGTCCTTCTGTGTATATGTCTGTCTGTCTGTCTGCCTGCCTCTCTGTCTGTCTGTCTCTCTGTCTGTCTGTCTCTGTCTCTCTCTCTGTCTGTCTCTCTCCTTCTCCCTCCCTCTCTGTGTCTCTGTCTGTCTGTCTGTATGTCTCCCTCTCTCTCTCTCAACTCTTTCTGTCTTTCTGTCCCCCCCCCATCCTCTTTGTGTCTCTGTCTGTCTGTCGGTCTGACTGTCTGTCTGTGTGTGTCTCTGTTCCCCCCTCTCTCTCTCTCCCTCTCTGTTTCTGTCTCTCTGTGTACCCATCAATCTTTTCCCATGCTACCCTTTCTGTTTCCAATCTGTACACTTTTTCTCTGCGTCTCAATCATATCTTGTTACTTTTCCTATTGGACTTTGGAGGGTTAAAGCAGACAGGTACACAATAACCCAGTTATAATGTCAACATAACAATATCATGTCACTGGCATAAATTTTGACCTTTCAATAAAAATGTACTTATTTCATTTGGTCATTGCGTCAGTTGACATGAGCACTCCCCAACCCCACCCCTCCATTCCTTGTTTCTTCTTAGTGCCTCCTTTGTTTTCTTCTTTTCCTTTGATTCTATATTTGTTAATTTATCACTTTTTTTTGGTATGATATATCAATACAGCTACTACCGATATTGTTATGTTATTACTGTTTTTCTAGTTAAAGATTGACATGAATTCATTTACATGTGTCTGCCTTTGTCTCTCTTGAAAGCCCATAAGCCATTGGCGTTAGAGTTAAGAATTCTATCACAACTCATATTTGTAACTTGTGTTATATTTTATGTGTCACGGTTAAGTTTTTAATGTTCATATGTTGTGTGCAGAGTCGCAAGGACTACCTGTAAGATGGGTCCAGTGGGACCTAATGGTTTACTAAATTTGAGTAAGAAAGTGTTGTATTCTGTAGTCTGAAATCTTATATGTTAAATTTTTACAACAATGTAGCTAGCTGCGTAAAAAAAAGTAAAGACAACTGCTGTAAGGAATGGACGATCCATTAGAACCTTTATTAGTCAGAGATAGGATAGATAGATAGATAGAGAGATAGAGACAGACAGACAGACTGACAGATAGATAGATAGATACATAGGTAAATAGATAGATAGGTAGATAGAGAGATGGATAGATAGATAGATAGAGAGACAGACAGACATATAGATATAGATAGGTAGATATATATATATATATATAGATAGATAGATAGAGAGATAGAGAGAGATGGATAGAGATAGATAGATAGATATACAGATATAGATAGATAGATAGATAGACAGATAGATAGATAGATAGATAGATAGATAGATAGATAGATAGAAATATCACCTATAATGCTAGCATACGATTTCGATTCTCCTAATGCTTCATGTTTGGGGCAAGTTAATCTTTTGCTGTTTCATGTAAGTAGTTCATGTAAGACTCTGAGTGGGGAAAAATAGTGGTTCACATTACAATTCTTCATGACATTCATTTTCATCTGATTCTGCATCAACATGTCTAGATCCCATGCAATTTCAAAACAAGATGACTTAAATGTTCCCCTTATCAACCATTTAATAACACTAGAGAAAATGGATATAGCATGCAAGGTATGTTTTCCTATGGGTTTCCCTACATGAACTGAGTTTATTGATGTAATCGATATACACTGATTCTAGACGCTTCTTTCGCTGATTTTTTTAAAGGTATTGAAATACAGACAAATAACCATATCAAGATATTGATAATTAGATCGTAAACACGCGAACGTTGTGTGCTAAAAATTCTTTACAAACAGGTCACGACCTATCCAATGAATAAATGATATCAGTGACAATCTTGCAGGCTATCAATGTCAATTGTTGAAGACTTATGACAGATTGTCTTAATATGAATTGACATTGACAAGTCCTTGTGGACTTCGACTGTTGACATAGTGTAGAAGAACTTCGGTTCATTGCTGTGCTGGAGAATCAGCAGAGACAGACAGAAAGAGAGAGACAGAGAGAGAGAGAGAGAGGGAGGGAGGGAGGAGAGAGAGAGAGAGAAAAGAGAGAGAGAAAGACAGACCGACAGACAGACAGACAGAGACAGAGAGACAGAGACAGAGACAGACAGGCTTACAAGTTGACAGACTGACAGACAGACAGACAGAGGGAAATAGAGAGAGGTAGAGAGAGAGAGAGATAGAGAGAGAGAGAGAGAGAGAGGGAGAGAAAAGAGAGAGAGAAAGAGAGAGGAATGGACACAAATGAACAGAGAGAGAGAGAGAGAGAGGAAAAGAGATTTGGATTCAGAATCAGATTCAGATGCCTGTGTCACTTTATTGGTTTGTTACGTATTTTGTGCAATACTTATAAACACAAAGCATTCTTCCAACAATATTCATCATCATCAGGTGCCCTGCCGCATGGCGTTGGCGATCATGGACTTCCATCTGTCTCTATCTCTTGTTGCCCCAAACATCTCCTCCCCCTTCTCGTCTTCAGCCAACAACATTACTGAATATAAAGACACGCAGATTTTTACGTTTTTATGTCTCCTTCGTCTAAGGAGTCATAGCCTTTATGACTAAGCCGTTTGGAGCAATTGAAAGAGAAAAAGACAAACGTGTTTTGTTTTCGTCTTGTACTTTTCTTAAAAACAACAACAAACAAACCAAAAAAACCCAACAAAAAACCGAAAAAAATCCAGCAAGAAAGTTAAAGAAAGATAACCGTCACAGTTGTACATGGGCATGCATGACTAGATGACGTCATATATCGATGTATATCTCAGACGAACAGAAAACAACATTCATTAGTAAGTATATGCTATATTATGTATTCTACTTCTGTATCATGTTAGTTGCATTTAGACATTCAATGAGAAAGAGAGGAAAGAGAGAGAGAGAGAGAGAGAGAGAGAGAGAGAGAGGAGATGCAGACAGACAGACAGATGGAGAGACAGACAGAGAGACAGAGACAGAAATACAGAGACATATACAAAGACAGAGAAAGAGACAGAGAGAGAGAGAGACATAGACAGACAGAGAAAGAGAGAGACAAGACAGACAGACAGACAGACAAACAGACAAACAAATACAGAATGACACAGCAAGAGAGGGGGGAGGACAGACACAGAAAGAAAGAAAGAAAGAAAGAGAGAGAGAGAGATGGAGACAGACAGACAGAGACAGAGAGACAGACAGACAGAGAGATAGATAGAGATACAAAGAATGACAGGCATACAGACAGACAGACACAGAGACAGAGACAGACAGGCTTTGGAGTTTGGAGTTTGTTTAAGGGGGATTAATCGCACTCTGACAATTTCATACGCCTTTCACCTGTATCCCCAACTATAACGTTGCACACGTCTTCAGCCTGCGCAAAATCCTTAGCACTGGCGAAGTTCTAAAATGGAGAGGGGGAGAGGGCAAGGATAAGGAGAAGAGAGAGAGAGAGAGAGAGAGAGAGAGAGAGAGAGAGAGAGTCAGACACACAAAGAAAGAAGGAAAGATATATATAATATATATACATGTATATATATATATAATAAATATATATATATAAGAAGAGAGAAAAGAGAGAGAGAGAGTCAGACAGACAGACACACAAAGAAAGAAGGAAAATAGTATATAATATATATATATATATAGAGAAGAGAGAGAGAGAGAGAGGGAGAGAGAACAGAGACAGAGACAGGCAGACAGACAGGACAGAGACAGAAAGACAGAGAGAGAGGTTGAGGAGAGAGAGAGACATAGATAACACAGAGAGAGTGTGAGAGAGGTGAGAGACAGAGAGAGAGAGGGAGAGAAAGAGACAGACAGGCAGACTCACAAACAGACATACAGACAAAAACAGACAGAAAGACAGAGACTGAAAAGGAAGAGCACGAACAAAAAAGTAGAACAAGAATAAAAAAAAAATTTGCTCAAAATGAGTGATAACATGGACACAAATCAAAACCTGATAGACAGACATTTGTTTGCACCTATGCTCTCGTTTTCCTACAGCCATGCCCAGCACACTGCTCGTCCATCTTCTCCCCATTCATAACCCCCCACCCCACACCTAACTCATATCTCTATGTCATTCTTGATCACAAGATCCACCATGCTGTTTACCTTGTCTTTTTGCATCGTTGAAATTTTTTTATACAGATAAACCCATTAACATCTAATCTTCTTCTTCTTCTCCTCGGAGACGCAGCACCACAGAACTGTTTACCAGATTTCTCCAGTTACGTCGGTTGTGTGCCAAAGCCTGCGTCTCTACAATAATTTCTCTGTCCATTCTGCAATGCATTGTGCGAGTCCTTCGATGTTTTGTTTGTTTGTTTGTTTGTTTAGTTTTCGTTTCGTTTCGTTTTGTTTTGTTTTGTTTTCAAAACAAGTGTGTCATCTTAGTCAGTTTATTCCTTTTCTCACACTGGACCCAGCAGCAGGGAAGTTTCAGTCTTTTTATCCTAATTTTTGTATCTGATGTTTGTTTGTTTGTAATCTTACGCTTAACAAAGGCCAGTTGGCCGAAAATTTGCGCCTGTCTTGTCTTGTTGTACTAAATACGCGTTCTTATTCTTCTTTCTATTTTAGTTTTGTTTGTGTCTTCTTTTTCCTATTATGGACATTTTCCTGGAGTATTGATTAGTACGGTCGTTGGATCTTGTTACGTGGCCATACTAACATAGTTTTCTTTTCTTAACCGAAGTCAGATGATCTTCGTATAATCCAGTGTGCTTGATGGTTTGGCATATTTATTCATTGGTGATATGACCACTGTATCTGATGTTTAGTATGTTGCGATAACACCTCAGTTCCGTGGTGTGGAATCCTCTTTCCAAATACCCTGGGAGGATCCATGTCTCACATGCATAAAGGCAAGAGAACTATACGAACGTACATAACAGTCAGGTTTTTTTTTTTCATTTATTATTTTTTTTAGGATCATTGCACTCAGGGAGGTTAACTTTGTGCTCACCTTCTTTTCCTCGTCCCATTTTCTACGCCACGTTATGGTAGCAGAAGCTGGCACATTTTTTTAAAATGCGATGATGATTGTGTCGATGAGGATGATAATCATGATGCTATGGAGTTCCATCTAGGGTTGAGACTGCGTGACGGGGCTGTATTCTACGCCTACTATCATAATATATCCTGGCGTCAACCAGGCTCGAGAGATACAGACACCTGCCGTGCTGGTCTAAAGACTTGAGCAACACCATCAATGACGGCATCCGCGAAATGGATGAGACTCGACTGTGTGGTCCCAGTCTTCCTAATGACACCATAGCACGCCCCACTTTGGGTAAGAGCTGGTTAGAGCCGAAAAATCCCACAATGAATTTTGAAGGGACTGATGGAGATTCTAACCTACAATCTTCCACTACACCACGGCGACTGGTGATAAGAGTCTGTTCTTGTTTCATGGAGATTTTATTGTCCTTCCATAAAGATTTCTTTTTTTTTAACTTGTTTTTATTCATTTTCAAATATATAGCTCTTACAAACATCTTGAAATGTACGCAATGCATAATCAACAGATCTAACAAAAAGTAGAAAGAAACAAGCATTCATTGCAATATGTCCATAAAGATTTCTGCCTGAATATTGCAGTTGCTGTCTTAGCAGCCCTTAAGAAACATTTCTGGCCTGGATACTTCACATTATCAAATACACCATCGCAAATATTACAATCATTAAAATAAATCATCGCGAATATTAGGACCTCTAGAATATATCATCACAAATATTACGATAATTGAAACATATCATCACAAATATCAGATCATTAAAATACATCATCGCAAATATTGCAATATTTAATATACATCATCACAAATTTTAAGATCATTAAAATACATCATCACGAATATTACGGTCACTAAAATATATCATCGCATATATCACGATCATTAAAATACATCACGGCATATATCACGATCATTAAAATACATCACGGCATATATCACGATCATTAAAATACACCACGGCATATATCACGATCATTAAAATACATCACGGCATATATCACGATCATTAAAATACATCACGGCATATATCACGATCATTAAAATACATCACGGCATATATCACGATCATTAAAATACATCACGGCATATATCACGATCATTAAAATACATCACGGCATATATCACGATCATTAAAATACATCACGGCATATATCACGATCATTAAAATACATCACGGCAAATATTACGATCATTAAAATACATCACGGCATATATCACGATCATTAAAATACATCACGGCATATATCACGATCATTAAAATACATCACGGCATATATCACGATCATTAAAATACATCACGGCAAATATTACGATCATTAAAATACATCACGGCATATATCACGATCATTAAAAATACATCACGGCATATATCACGATCATTAAAATACATCACGGCATATATCACGATCATTAAAATACATCACGGCATATATCACGATCATTAAAATACATCACGGCATATATCACGATCATTAAAATACATCACGGCATATATCACGATCATTAAAATACATCACGGCATATATCACGATCATTAAAATACATCACGGCATATATCACGATCATTAAAATACATCACGGCATATATCACGATCATTAAAATACATCACGGCATATATCACGATCATTAAAATACATCACGGCATATATCACGATCATTAAAATACATCACGGCATATATCACGATCATTAAAATACATCACGGCATATATCACGATCATTAAAATACATCACGGCATATATCATGATCATTAAAATACATCACCGAAAATATTACGATCATTAAAATACATCACCGAAAATATTACGATCATTAAAATACGTCACGGCAAATATTACGATCATTAAAATACATCACGGAAAATATTACGATCACTAAAAGATATCATCGCAAATATTACGATCGTTATTTGATAATCAGAAAGGTAGTGCGTATCACATATTGAATTGCATTTAGCGATACGTCTGCTTTACAAGCATTTAATTTTTAATCCACTTCATACATAGATCCAATCGTTTTTGATCATTCCTGCTAAGCCATTTTCACCAATGGCCGCTGGTGTAAGCTGAAACGTTCATCTGTGTTCCATGTGTAATGCATAAGTCATGTTTACTGATTGTGGGTTTTTTGTTTGTTTGTTTGTTTGTTTGTTTCTTTGTTTGTTTTTGCTTTTATGTTCTTGTGTTCTTGAGAGTTGTCTCTCTACAAACCAAACAACAAGTCCCTTATCTGGTTCTTTGAAACTCTACTTGCATAAACACAGCTTGAAAATATACATATTATTTTCTCACGTATGCAATGTAAAGTATTTGTTCCGTTTGAGAGAAAATATTGTTAGAACTGAAACTTCAAAACAAGTACAGTAGATCGATTGTTGGCTTGAGCGCAAACACACGCACACACAAAACACAGACACAAAACACAGACACAGACACAGACACAGACACAACACACACACACACAACACACACACAACACACACACACACACACACACACACACACACACACACACACACACACACACACACACACACTCACCTGAATCAATAAACCATGAAACTTATCCACACTTCAATCAACAATCCATCACAATCATCCACACTTCAGTCATCAATCCATCACAATCATCCACACTTCAATCAACAATCCATCGCATATCATTCCACACTTCAATCACCAATCCATCACAATCATCCACACTTCAATCAACAATCCACCACGATCATCCACACTTAATCAACAATCAATCACGATCATCCACACATCAATCAACAATCCATCACGATCACCACACTCCGATCAACAATCCATCACGATCTTCCACACTTCAATGAACAATATGTCACAATCATCCATACTTCAGTCAACAATCCATCACAATCATCCACATTTCATTCAACAATCCATCACAATCATCCACATTTCAATCAACAATCCATCAAAATCATCCACACTTCAGTCAACAATCCATCACAACCATCCACACTTCACTCAACAATCCATCACAATCATCCACACTTCACTCAACAATCCAAGTCATGAAACAAGTGGACAGCAGACAACAATAACAGATCACCAGCAGACCCAGCAAGGCAGACAATTGACGTCCATACAGGACAAAACCCGAATTACCTCCCTTCTTTATCATCGCCATATCAACTTCTCCACACACGGCCCAGCCAATCAAAAACCGTGGTGACCTATTGCATGCGTCATTTCCGAGACAGCAATCGGCAACGAGGCAAAGGCGGAAGCTAAACAAACGGCAGAATGTCTGGCACTCAAAGATCTGTTGAGAGCTTTGTCGCTAAGAAGGTCTTTGTTGGGTTGAAAATTCAGAAAATAATGATTTTTGTGAGATAGTGATATTTGATAAATACATCTTGAACTCCAGAGACAAAACTTTAATAGGAGCGTAAACACAAATGTTCAATAAAGCGTATCGTTGGATTTCTGCACATACAATACTTATCTATCTATCTATCTGTCTATCTATCTATCTATCTATCTATCTATCTATCTATCTATCTATCTATCTATTCTATCTATTCATCTATCTGTCTGTCTGTCTGTCTGTATATCTGTCTATGTATATAATATCGATCTATCTATCTATCTTCTCTCTCTCTCTCTCTCTCTCTCTCTCTCTTATATATATATATATATATATATATATATGCGTGTTTATATGTATATATACATATTTGTATATATATGCATATACATATATGTATACATGTATATATATATTTAGGTAGATAGATAGATAGATAGATAGAGACAGAGACAGACAGAGAGAGAGAGAGACAGAAACAGACAGACAGAAACAGACAGACAGACACAGATACAGAGACGAGAGACAGACAGACAGATAGACAGACAGAGACAGAAACAGAGACAGACATGCATTTGCCTGCAGACGAAGCAAGCTCAGTCCTTCTTTGTCTTACATCTTTCCTGATACTGCTTGGATTGCGTGCTAAAAACTATGAGATAGTCAGAAGAAGACTAGACTACAGATGATCGATTAGATGAAAACAAACAGATATAATTGTCAGTGTGGTCTAAGTTTCACGAAGGAATCATCATTGTTGTCAGAACATGATGGGGCATGTCTGTACTATGTTCTCACACTATATATGTCATACATACCCATAGAAACGAATTCCGTTTCATCTCATTTCCTTACGTTTAATTTCAGGTTACTGCAGAAGGCTTCAAAGCATGTGCATGAATTCACATGTACTAAGAGTATATATAATGTATGATGGAAAAATAGGGATGCCATAGGTAGAACCTGATGCCTCCAAATACTGCTGTGCGTGAGTTCTTACAGCTTAGAAAGCTATTCCACGACCACCAGTCGCCGGGGTTGTAGTGGTTAACGCAACGGACTACTGACTGGAAGGTTGTGGGTTCGAATCCTCATCAGTCCCTTCAAAAATATATCATTGTGGGATTTTTCGGCTCTAACCGGTTCCTACCCAGAGTTGGGTGTGCTATGGGGTCATTAGAAAAACTGGACCACACAGTGAGTCATCACTTCACAGATGCGTCATTGAAGGTGTGCTCATCTTCTGACCAGTACCGCAGGTGTCTGTATGGCCTGGTGACGCCAGTATATGTGATAGTAGCGTAAGTACCCCTGCACGCAGTCTCAATCGATAGAATCCATAGCATGTGATACACCGATCGATCTCATCTGCATGTAGAAAACGTGCGGTTCTGGACAACAAGGTGGCACAGAAGATGGAACGATAAAAAGAAAAGGTGGGCGCAAAGGTAACCTCCCTGAGTGCTATGATCCTTAAAAGAAATATTCCCATGACCCAGAAGATGATAAAGCATTTACACTGGCAGATACAGTCCTGTTAGTTCTCCAGCACATCTGTCTGGGTATTGTGGAAGTCTCATCATTATCATGTGTGTCCTGCCGCATGGCGTTAGCGATATGGCCCTCCATACCAATCTATCCCTTGTCACTACAAGTACATCTCCCACCCTCTCTGTCCTCAGCCACTCTGCGAGTCCGCCCAATATTTTCTCCCTGGGAATCTAAGGACTTAAATCGACGACCTATGTATGTCCTGGCCTGTGTCGAAATAAGCATTTAAAGGTGATCAAAAATACTTGTGGTTTATTATCTGAAGCGAGTTTGTTTACAATTCTGGGTTAGGATATGCTGGATCATAAAGTGATTAACAAACATAAAACTGGCCACGTTGGCTGCTGCCCAGCTCAAAGCTGCAATCGTTCTGGTGGTGTCAGCTTAGTGTTTCACAGATCTCTTCATCTAGGCCTTCCTCCTTCTCTGCCATACCAAGCCCTTGCCAGCGCATAGGTGTTTTTTTTTTTGCAGGCTGAAGGACTCTGCTGGATAATTTGGATGGAGCACATATGGAATAGTCCGAAAGCGATGACTCCCTCTTGAGCAAACACCAATCTCCAAGCTCGGTTTGCTTTAAAGCACCAACAACCAACATCACTGCTTACAATTCATGTTGGACACACAATCGCAGTTTCTCAGTTTATCAGTCCCTTCAATGTTTAGCAACCGAACCACTCTTAACGCTTTGACTCCCGCACCCTGTCCACCAGCATGCAGGCATAACAAGAACTTAACCCTTTGATTCCCTCACCCTAAGCACTAGCTTCCCGCAGAAAGCTGGTGAATAGGGTGAGAGAGTCAAAGGGTTAATTTTTTTGCAGTTGTAGATAGGTTCAGAGTCAAAGGGTTATTCAAGATTTATGATCGACGTGCAGTCCCCGTTTAAGAATTCGCTCAAAGGATGAACAACTGCATCACTACTTAAAAATTCGTGGAGTAAGGCTGTGGTGAGAGAGATGCAAAAGGAAATTGCTAGCAAGTGCAGGTTCAAAGCCCAGGATTATGGGTTTTCTAGAAGCTTACCGCCATGCCGCACAATACCCCACTGAATAAAAACCAGAGAGAAGACGTAAGCTAGAATTATTGTCAGCAAGATTAAGTCCGAAGGAGATGAACACAAAAGGGCTACCCGTTTCCTTGACTTTACCACTCCGCTCTGGTTGGGAAACAAACAACTTGTATCTTGAATCGTATGACATTCAGGGACGGCCAATGTTCATGTTTTTAGAGCGTAATAAGGGCAGCCAGCTTTCTGCGTATCATGAAACGATACTCGTCTGCAGATAGAACGATAAGAGCAGCTAGAACTGTGTCTATGTCAGAGGGAAAGCGAATAAAACATTACAACTTTCCTACAATGACACTGATGGTCACCCACCCACACAACACCACACACACACACACACACACACACACACACACACACACACACACACACCACACACACACACACACACCACACACACACACACACACACACACACGAACACACACAAACACACACACACACACGAACACACTCCACACACACACACACACGCACGCACACATGCACACACACATACACACACACAAACACACATAGTGAAAAGACGTTAAATCAAAGAACGAAACGAACACACACACACACACGAACACACACACACACACACATGAATACACACAAGCACACATGCACGGCACACACATGCACGCGCACACACACGCACATGCACACACACGCACACACACACACGCGCTCGCACACACACATACAAAATATACACATGTACATATGCATACGCACGCGTAAACCCCCTCCCCCCGTAGCATACACACATAAAAAATATACACACATACGCCCGCCGTTCTAACACAAACACACACACGCACACACACATGCATACACACACACACACACACACACACACACACACACACACACACACAGAAACACATACACACGCACATTCACGCACGCACACAAGACACACACACACAGACACACACAGACACACACACACACTTACAGACACTAACACACAAAGACAAACGCACATATTCTTAACGTTCATGTCCTGGAATGTTCAAGCTGTTTTGTTTCAAATGTTTGCCTTGTCCAAATTTATGTATAAATGTTTATATAAAATAGTAGACTCGTAAAACTACCATGGTGGGAAATGAATGTATTCATTTGAATCACAATGTGTAGGAGGGAAGACAACCTCTTGGCTTTGCTTTTAAAGTGTCGTATTATTCGTTGTTTTGTTTTTGTCAATTTGTCTTCACGGGAGTCTGTTTAATATGCTGTTGTGTCTATGTGGGGCTGGGTAGGATTAGATCTTGGAAAGGTTTAGTTGTTGTTGTTCAACCTTATCATGGCTTGACACAGACACTGGACAGAAAGGACAGAAAGAAAGAGAAGACCAAGACAGATACACAGAGAAACAGACAGACAGATTAGAGGCAAACGGGAAGATCGAGCGAGACTAACAAGAGTCTATCCTTCTCTCAAAAACAGGAAAGAAGATGTGAAAATAACGGCAGTGAGGGGAGATAAGTCAGTGTCAGGAAACTTTTACAGTGTCACAGCCCTGTCCTTGTTCCTCACTTTATCACGTCTACACTGAGTATAACAGGTGGGGGACAACTCCACTGGATGTCTCTACTTCACTGGCTGCTTATGGACAATTGATGCTGTACTTCCGTCTCTTCTCGACGGCTCTCAAGCTCTGGAAGACAACTGCGGCCAAAGAATTCATTGTAGGCTCATTCACTTGAAGGAAAAGCGCCTATCCTTTAACCCCCATGCTAGACTGATGTTTATTTTCAGTGGATTGAAGAAGAGGGAGAGGACTGGTGATCTATTCTAGGATTCGGATGATTGTCTTGGTGTTGGCTGCAGACCAGCTCTGACTTCCGTTGTTGCTGAAGTCAGTTTGTCTACCTTAGGGTTAGGGTTATTTTTGTTTAAAGCCCAGCCGACTGCTAGAGCCATATCAGGGCTATAACCAGTTCAAACAGACACAATACTTCAACAGGAGAAACAGAAAAGAAAATTAAGTACATATATCAATGCATTCGCGCACATAATCTGAGGAGATGCCCCTGGCGTTGGCCATTCCGTCTAATTTATCGCACATAGGGATTTAAAAAACATACCTGAATACAAATTTAAGCATACCTAAGGACACCAAAACATATATAAAAACAGGCATAAATTACCTAAAATTGCTTCTGCATATCTCACCTCCCTAGAGCCAAAAATGCATTAATACATGTACCCAATTATCAATCATAACAAAAAAGTACGTAAGACTTTATCGAACACATACAGGTGAATAGACCTGCAAGGCAGAAAGTAATAGGAAGCAATGAAAAAAATCAAAGGAACAAGGCAGAAACAAAGAGAGTGACAGAAAAGAGGAAATTTCTAGCACAGAATTTCCAAAAGACGGAATACTATTTATACAGAAAGAGCCCCCGGCATCCCCACGGGGATGGGTTGTCTACCTTGATCACCTACGTGTTACAGGAAGGTCACGAACATGGCGGGAATCTGACTTCCCTGTTTCGATCGCAGGCCCATTCAGCTCAATATGCAGATATTTGTTTTCAGCTTGCGTTTGGCAAGGGAGATTTAGCGTGCCAGGAGAAAAACAGGAAAGCTGGAAGGAAAGAGAGCATCAGGCAGACCCAGGAGAAAATGCTGGACGGACTTGCAGGGTGGTTGAAGATGGATTGGGTGGAAGACGTGCTTGCGGCAACAAGGGATAGATACATATGGAGGGCCATGATCGCCGCCAACGCCATGCGGCAGGGCACTTGATGATGATGATGATGGTGATGGCGGTGATGATGATGATAATGATGATGATGATGATGATGACGATGACGATGATGATGACGACGATGACGATGCTGCTTCTGCTGCTGCTGCTGCTGCTGCTGCTGCTGCTGCTGCTGATGATGATGATGATGATGATGAGAAAACCACGTCAGGTTTCACTTCGTTCGTGATGGGACTGATAATGAAGTGGGTAAGATGCCAGGTTTCCAGTTCGAGGGCCTGGGTTCAATCCTGCCAGAGTACCTCCCTCTGGTTGGCAAATGGTGGAGACTTTTTTTTCTACTTTCCCAGTTCAATTAGTGTGCAGGTCTGTTAGTGCCTAAATCCCATATAACCATACGCAGAACACCAAATATTCACGTTGGTTATCCTGCAAATCTGACAGTGTCTGGCGGCTCATGGAGACAACAAAACACCCAGCACGCACTCTCACAGAAGACGGAGTATGCAGTCTGTGCAGTAGCATACCGCCTGCACAGTGTGGGCAAAACAGCGTACGTACATGCATCTGGAAAAAAATCGACATGCTGAAAAATAAAAACGTAAAAAAAAAAACTAATTTTTTCAGGTGTTTGCAGACACATATTTAACGGCTTCTTGGTTAAAGGTCCAATCCTTTGACAGAGAGAGAGAGAGAGAGAGAGAGAGAGGAGAGGGAAGAGAAGGAGACAGACAGACAAACAAACAGACTGACAGACAGACAGAGACAGACAGAGACAGAGACAAAGAGTCACAAAGATAGGACACAGAGACAGAGAAACAGAGACAGAGAGAAAGAGAGAATGCGAGAGAGAGAGACACAGAGAGAGCGAGAAACAGATAGATAGATAGAGAGAGAGAGGGGAGACAGAGAGACAGAGACAGAGACAGAGAGACAGACAGACAGAGACAGATACAGAGACAGAGACAGATAGACAGAGACAGATAGAGAGAGATAGAGACAGAGAGGAGAGGGAGGAAGGGAGAGAGAAGACAGACAGAGACACAGAGTGAAAGAGAGAGAGAGAGACAGAGAGACAGAGACAGAGAGAGACAGAGAGACAGAGACCGAGAGAGAGAGAGAGAGAAAGAGAGAGACAGACAGACAGACAACAGACAGACAGACAGACAGACAGAGACACAGAGAGACACACAGAGAGAACATGAAAAAAATATGAAAGGAAAGCAACAAATATTTTTATGCCAGATCATCACATGGACAAAGATTAAAATGTGATAAAGTGTGTTTGTTTGCACCCCTACGGCCCCATTCCCCTTCCTCCACCTCCACCATTTCTTATTTACCATCTCTTCATTTCTCTACGTCATTCTTGTTGAACACGTCAATCCATGTTGTCATTTCACTCTTCGTGCGTGCACTTTGAGACACTTCTTGATGCAAGCCAAGTTTTAGAATACCATAAAATCAGGAACCAAAAAAATACGAAAAAAGAATCAGAACGCGTTTTTATTACGACCAGACAAAACAGGCGCAAATTTTCGGTCAAGTAGCCTTTAGTCAAGCGTAAGATCACAAATTTGCGCTTGTCTTGTCTGGTTGTATTAAATACGCGTTCTGATTTTTTTCTTCGTGTTTTTTTTTTCTGGTTCCTGTTTTCTTGAAAGCGGGCCGTCACACTTGTTTTGGATTTCATAAAATGAATGTTTCATCATTTCTATAACACAAAATCTGAATGAAAGTAAAATGCTAGTATTCAGATAAACACAAGTCTAAAACATACAAAACTAGAACGACAGTGAGTATTTCGTTAAAACGACAAGACAAAATTTTCTGTGATATCCGGTTGAATATACATGTATAGAAACCTGTCTATGTATGTGCAATGACCATTTCTTGAACAAAATTTGAATTCCAGTTATGATTGCTGATTTCAATGTTAGTTCTCAATATTGTAGTAGTAGGAACAAAAACAAAGACAAAAACGAAACGGCCATATTCATTGCTAAATATGGCCTGATTATGCAGACTGCGAACAGAATCAAAAGAGAATTCCAGCTTAGTCATCCTTCCTATTAACTTGCCAGTCTGGGTCATTGTGAACTCAACAGTTATATTGGATCTGCAATGAACAAATGACAATTGTTTCATTATGTTCTGACATTATCTGATGCTACGAATTCAGAGTCGCGTAAATTCAAGCTGCGCTAATATATTGTTTTCTTCTTCTTCTTCTTCTTTCTTCTTCTTCTTCTTCTTCTTCTTCTTCTTCTTCTTCTTCTTCTTCTTCTTCTTCTTCTTCTTCTTCTTCTTCTTCTTCTTCTTCTTCTTCTTCTTCTTCTTCTTCTTCTTCTTCTTCTTCTTCTTCTTCTTCTTCTTCTCTTCTTCTTCTTCTTCTTCTTCTTCTTCTTCTTCATCATATCTTTCTCATCTCTTTTTCTTTTCTTCTTCTTTCTTCTTCATTCATCTCTTTTCTTCTTCTTATTTCTTCTTCTTCTTCTTCTTCTTCTTCGCATTCTTCTTCTTCTTCGCAATTCTTCTTCTTCTTCGCAATTCTTCTTCTTCTTCGCAATTCTTCTTCTTCTTCTTCTTCTTCGCATTCTTCTTCTTCGCATTCTTTTTCTTCGCATTCTTGCAATTCTTCTTCATTTCTTCTTCTTCTTCTTCTTCTTCTTCTTCTTCTTCTTCTT
>JAPXFY010000013.1:57902630-57910130 GCA_030674185.1 Monoplex corrugatus
TGCAACAATCACAAATCGCAGACAACTGGCTCCCATACAGGACAAACATCGAATCATCTCCCTTCGTCATCGTCGTATCAATTTTTCTACACCAAACCCAACCTGTCAAAAACTGTACTGACCTATTCCATGCGTCATTTCCGGGACAATAATCGGCAAGGGGCAAAGACGGAAGCTAAACAAATCAAAACCAGACTGCCACCAAAGCTCCATATTTTCGTATTCTCGTAGCCCAGTAAGTCTCGGATGCCTGGGGAATATATAGGTACTCGTAGAAGGTAATAAAATAAGAGTATACTTTGCTCGTGAGCTGTTGGTATCTACCTCAAAACTTCATATTTCAAAAAACAAAGGAAATATGTGTCAAACTGTAAAGGTATAAAGCAGTATACAATGCATGATTTCGTAGTCTGTAACCATACGTTCTTAATCATCATCATGTTCCCTGCCAAATGGCGTTGGCGATCGTGGCCCTCCTTACGAATCTATCCCTTGTCGTTGCAAGTACATCTCCCACCCTCTCTGTCCTCAACCACACTGCAACATGACTTATCATACTCTGCTGCTCTAAACAGATAAAGAACCTCCCACACAAAGCGAAAGAAAAACAAAGACAGAAAGACAGACAAAAGATAAAAGAAACATAAAAGAGATCACTAAATCTTACTGCCATGGTATAACCTCACAAAAACAAGCCAATCTTTTCTGTGGCCAACTTCTCTGCTTCTGCTAGCTGCGTGCTAAACCAGAGAGGTGGTCAGAGAAATGCTATAGCTGATCGATAGTGTACAAAAATAGGAATCAACATGGCCCTGGTCTACGTTCCACAAACAGGGCATATTATTGTCAGAACGTGATGGTACATGTCTGATTCCTGTTTTCACATCATATCAGACTGACTTGCAGAGAAGATTTCTGTCTCGTCTTGTTTCTTCAGTTTCAGTTTCTGTCTGCTGAGGAGGCCATCACAGTGAGAGGGTGATTTCACATTCGCTATACATGTAATGTAATGTGGAAAGAAAACTATGGAAAGCCTAACATCTGTTGTACAGCTGAGAATGTATATATTAATATATACATACATATATATATATACATCATACATAAATTTGGTAGGGTCTCCTGTATATATTCAGAACCGATCCTGGCATTGCTTTTGATGATCCGTCTTTTGATGAAAGGCAGTATCCATCACAGTCAACTACACTTCAGTCCACCACTGTGGGCAATCAGTTTGCATCTCAACATATTTTGAAATGCGAAATATTTGTCTACTGGACCGCCCTTCCATCATGCTGACACGCTTTTCTAATCGAACTGAACGTCTAGTCCTTCGGAAGGGGACGAAAAACGATTCGGACCCGAGTGCCTTCTGGCTGTGCACGCTAAAGATCCCACGGCAGTTGAAAATCGTGAAGAGCAGGGCATTGCCCGACTGCCTTGGTATAAAACATTGGAAAGATAGGTTGATATCCCAGGTCCCACCCCTTGAAGACCAGTTAGCTTTCTGTCTTTCTGAAGTCTTGGTTAAAAAAAAGGTGTGAATATGAATATGAATTTGAAGCGAGGGAAAGGGGATGGGCGCCGCCCTGATAATGCTGCCACCTCGCTCCCCTACGACCTCAGGGATATGAAACTATCTAGTAGGATCTCAGGACCTGGCCAGCTATTGGATTTATATGCAGGCTTAGGGCTTGTGCCATGATCAATCTGGATCTTCTCCATCACATGGCACCTGTGACGTTAATGCATATGGAATTCGCTCCGAGCGCGGCGACGTCGTCTCGAAAAATTGAAACTGAAACTGAAACCGACACGCTTTGTCTGTATAGAAATCTGGAGGAAGTGTAATAAATATGGGTTCGCTGTGGACTGTGGCTCCTAACTATTTGACTCCCGCAGCCTGTCCATAACCTGCAACAATGTAACTCTTTCACTCCCTCACCCTATCCACCAGTTTCCTTCAGGAAGCTGGTGGATAGGGTGAGGGAGTGAAAGAATTAAGTTTTTGCTTTGCTGTTATGGCTGACAATGCAGGATGCTGGCGGACGGGGTGAGAGAGTGAAAAGGTTAAGACGCTGCTATTCTTCTGTGTCTGGTCCATTCAACTTAAACGACTTACCCAGTGTCTTCGATAGTCAACAAGCCTTTCTTCTTTCAAGTTGAACTTAAAAACACCTTTCTGTGCAGTAATGACCCCTTTTCATCTCCCAACCCTATTCCAGACCTTTCTTGTCTTATCTATCCTCTGCTTTCAACTCTCAAGTTGGTTTTGTCACTGTGAGTAAATATTTAACAAGGACAAGAACAAGAACGCATGTTTCGAGGGTAATAGCATAAGCGTGATTATTCATTTATTCATTTATTTATTCATTTATTTATTTATTTATCTATTTATTTATTTATTTATCTATTATTTATTATGTTATCTATTCATTATTTATTTATTTATTTATTCATTTCTTTATTTTTTACATTTGGTTTGTATGTTTGAGCGAACGAGAAGAATGTATGTTTTGATTTGATTCTTACGTTCAGATTCAGCACCTTAAAATTATCAATGTTGTCATTGTCATTAATCTTGGGTCATCCCTATCCGTTGATAGTTTGCTTTTCTAAATTTTGTGTGACGTATCAAAACGTTGTGTCTCAACTGATACCAGAATGTGCCACCATATTCTTGGCATGTTTTATCTGAAAACATAAAAACACAAAAGATCAGAACAGGGATTTAGTATAATAACAACAATCAAAAAAAAAAAGAAAGATAGGCACACATTTTCTGTCACTGGTCTTCAGTCTTCGTCAAGCGAAATCAAAAGACATCAAACAAACTCACAATACCTAGCAGAAAAAAAGAAGAGAAAAAAAATCTTTTCCAGCTTGATGATGCGTAGGATTAAACAAATGTTTGTTTAAATTTGAGTGTGTTTGTTTTAATTGAATTTCCAATGCTTAAAAACAAATTCCTGTCATCAATGTTCCGAGTCCCTCTGTGACCAAGTAGCCATGTTTTATTCACATCATGGGCCTGCAATTCGGCAGGTGTTTCACACACGCCAAGGGTTATGCCCCTTCTCTGTCTACCGATTCTCGTGTAGGGAGCGCTGTCGTCTTTGCCTACCGGAAACGGGCCACGTCCAGTGGAAATTGACAAGAGGGAGCGTGCCAACGCCATTCTCTATTTAGTGAAGGTGCTAGTGATTGTAGTGTGTGTGTGTGTGTGAGATGTGTGTGTGTGTGTGTGTGTGTGTGTGGTGTGTGTGTTGTGTGTGTGTGTGTGTGTGTGTGTGTGTGTGTGGTTTCTCTCTCTGTTCTCTCTCTGTCTCTGTCTCTCTCTCTCTCTCACTCACTCTCTGTCCGTCTGTCCGCCTCTGTGTGTGTGTGTGTGTATGTGTCTGTCTGATGTGTATGTGTGTCCTTGTCTGCGTGTGTGTGTGGGGGGGGGGGGCGAGCTTATCTTTTCTTTGAATTGCTAGAGAAAGTAAATCGTGATTGCAAAAGACTGAATAGATTGGTCCTGCGATAATTTGTATTACAATGCCCGAAATAATGAACACACACACGCTTGTACACACGCATTCACACACACATACACCTACGCACACACACACACGTATGTATACACATAGAACACACGCATATGCGCACACACAGACACGCCACATAACACACCACACACAGACACACACACACACACACACACACGCAGCACACACAGAGAGAGAGAGAGAGAGAGAGAGAGAGAGAGAGAGAGATAGAGAGAGAGAGAAACAAGAATGTATATGAGTGTTTTGTAAAATTGAAGATGAATAGATGGACAAGGCAGAACAAACAAAACGAAGAGCGAGGGATAGAATAGAAATAAGGCATAAAGAACAAGAGTTATAGATGAAATGAAAACTCAGAGCACATATTACCTTGCTTAACCTGGCCAGGGTACGTTGAGTGGCTCTGCCCCAGGATTTGCCATGTCCCCACCTTGAAATTCGGCTTATAAACAAGTAACTGACGACTGGGCCCGATTCGGTCATGCAGCGCATAGCCAGCTCCCAACATCTCCCCTTTCCTTGTTGAAATGGCTACGTGTGGCGTAAGAGGCGTGAGGTGATGGCTAGCCTGTGGTAAGGCATTGTTGCTCTGGGTCCCATCCAGCACACGAGGGTGTTTCTAAATATTGATAACTGACAAAGCTTTTTACACACTGACGTTGATGAGAGAACTCATCTAACACTGCACAGTGACCCAGGAAATGACAATGCTAATACAGATATTTTGTCGTATTTTTGTTTCAGGATTAACTTTTTACAGAACCGAAGATAAAAGAAGATATTACCCGCTTCATATAACATCACCTTTAAACTGAGTTCGCTTTTAAACTGAGCTAATGTTAAGACAGACGAGAAAATGGTTTAAACTGATATTAAGACAAAGGCAAGAAAATGGTTTAAACAAATGTTAAGACAAAGACGAGAAAATAAGCTAATCTTTGACTTCCGCACAATACCCACCTACTACAAAAACTTTAACCTTTTGACTCACTCACCCTATCCACCAGCTTCCTGCAGGAAGCTGGTGGATATGGTGAGAGGGTCAAAGGGTTAAGTTTTTGCTTTGCTAGCATGGTTGACAACGCAGGATGCTATTGGACTGGGTGCGAGAGTCAAAGGGTTAAGGTTTTGCTTTGCGAGCATGGTTAACAATGCAGGATGCTGGTGGAAAGGATGCGTGAGTCAAAGGATTGAGACACTTGATCTTATTCTCTTTCATTTGGTGCAGCGGAAGGTTAATGTCTTACTGTATGCAACGGTCCTTGTATGCGTGCACATCTTTGGACTGTCTCAAAAAAACACTGCATGAAATATTCACAACACTATAAAGCAGACAATTGCCGAGCTGAGTCATGCTTATTAGAATGTGAGTGTTTTTAATGTTCATTCCTGGGCTTTCCCTATGTCAGCTTGTTATACTTAAGAGGCAGTTTTGTTTAAAGATATGGATGACCGAAAACCAACGCTTTCGAACAAATAGGCTCATATATCATGATTTACGAGTTCTGGTTGCAGATGTTATGAATGCTTGCATATGTGTATTACCCGATAGATTCGAGTGTACGTTCATTTGTTGACGTGCTTGTATATATCCACAGACACACACTAAACACACACACACACACACACAAACACACACACACACACACACACACACACACAACACACACACACACACACACACATGTCTATCTATCTATCTATCTATCTATCTATCTATCTATCTATCTATCTATCTACCTATCAATCTATCTATCCATCTATCTGTCTGTCTGTCTGTCTGCCTGTCTGTCTCTCTATACTGTCTATCTCTCTCTCTCTCCCTGTATATACGTATATATATATATATATAATATATATTATATATTGTATATATATGTACATATATATGTATGTGTATCATATACGTATATATACATATAATATTATATATATTATATATATATATATATATATGTGTGTGTGTGATTGATTAAACTGTACTATAGCACACACACACACACACACACACACACACACACACACACACACACACACACACACACACACACAAACACACACACACACACACACACACACACACACACACACACACACACACACACACAACACACACACGCACGCACGCACGCACGCACACAATAAAAACGATAACTAAACAAAGGAAATCGAAAAAAGAAAAGAAAAACAAAATATAGTAGGCCAACTTGAGCCTTAAATCCTAATCTCACGACTATATTTTTTGCGTTTTAAGAACAGAACGGAACAAACCAGTTTGATTTATAAGTTTTTATTTGTTTCAGTTATGGCTTTTAAATCAACCTAGTTTTTGATATTTCTGCCTGCTAGTGTTTGTTTGTTTATTTGTTGTTTGTTTGTTTTGTTTTGTTTTGTTTTGCCTATTTCACAAGGGACACATACATAACAGTCTTTACATTAAAAATACTGCTATCATAGATTTTACAACTTGGATTTCTTCAAATTTTCAGCAATTCTGTGCGCGATCTAAAAAGAATATAATAATCAAATCATAATTCTTTGTGACTTGATGTCACATGTTTATATTTGATTTTTGCAACATTGTCCGACATTTCTTCCGCTATTCAAAACCATCAATGCAAGTACGACGGCGCCAATAAATACATAAATAAACATACAAAAACAACCTAGCTGTTGAAAATATGCCTCAGTGACACTTAAAATGCGCACAATTGCACATAATGCCATTCCCAATGTGACCGTTTGATACAGGGAGCCAAATCAGATGTGAATGTAATTGTTGTTACGGGTATAGTTTCCTTGCTGCGTAGAGCTTAGTGTTTTTATTTATTTACTTTTTCTTGAAAACTTTCCAAGTCAGACAAAAACGAAACAAACAAACAAATGATAGGATGCTCGAGTTGAATTAGCAATTTTGTGTTCCTTAGCCATGAAACACTCTGTGACAGTTAAGAGTTAACACGAAATCTCACGAAGTTTCTCTCTTGACCATGCTTTGCTTCTTTCCACTACTTGCGGGATGAAATCATTCTCTGTTTACTGGCCCAACAACATGGAACTCCCTTCCAGCGTCTTTGAGATAAAGCAGTTGTTTGCTTATTTTCTCGAAACACCTCAAATACATATCATCATCTCATGTGCCCTGCCGCATGGCGTTGGCGATCATGGCCCTTCCCTCTATATCTGTCCCTTGTTGCCGCAAGCATATCTTCCACCCTGTCTGTCCTCAGCCACCCTGCAAATCCATCCAATATTTTCTCCCTGGGTCTATCTGGTGTTCTCTTTCCCTCCAGCTTTCCTGTTGTGACCAGGTGCTCTAATTCCCGTTTCCTCATAAAATGGCCTCTAAATGTTGCCTTCTTTTTCTGATTTTCCTTATGAATGATCTTCTTATGTCTGCCTCCATCAAGACTGTCTCGTTTGTTTTCTTTGCTGTCCATGGAACTCTCAACATTCTTCTTAGAAACCACATCTCGGCTGCCTTAATCTTGTTCTAGCTTTGCGTGTTGACTGTCCACGCCTCACAACCATATAACATTATCGGATCTAAACATTCAAGAACTCTCTTCCTGATGTGAATTCATTGACATTTGTTGGTGAGAATGCTTTTCATCTTCTTGAATGCTGTCTTGGTTTGGCCGATTCCGCCGGCTGTTTCTGATATGCATCTGCCGTAGATTCTTTTAAAAAATACCTTTAAAATGGCTTGCATTGATGTTAGTGGCTTTTTTTAGGTCTAGTCGTGTTGCTGCGTATCTATGCGTGTTTGCATGCGTGCGGTGTATGTATGTATGTGTGTGTGATGTGTGTGTGTGTGTGTGTGTGTGTGTTGGGTTTTGTGTGTGTTTGTGTATGTGTGTGTTTATGTGCGTGCTTGTGAGTGTATATGTGTGCACATGCGCGCGTGTGTGTGTGATTGTGTATGTGGTGTGTGTGTGTGTGTGTGTGT
>JAPXFY010000013.1:57920130-57930130 GCA_030674185.1 Monoplex corrugatus
GAGTGGTCAACGCCAGGGCATCTCCCTAGATTAAGTGCGCGAATGCATTGATATGTGAAGTTAATTTTCTGTTCCTTTTTTCCTGTTGAAATACTGTGTGTGTTTTGAAACGGTTATAAACCTGATATGGCTCTGTGCAGTCGGTTGGGCTTTAAACAATAATAAGAATAAGAATAGCGAGAGAGAGAGAGAGAGAGAGAGAGAGAGAGAGAGAGAGAGAGAGAGAGAGAGAGAGAGAGAGAGATCTTATTCAGCCAGAGTAAGAAGCCTCAGTTTTGCCATAAGTTCGTGTTGCTTCCATACAATGATTAGTTGTTTTGTCTCCTCGAATCGTCCTTTTTGTACCTGTCCACACTTAGGTCTCTCCACAAAGCTTCTTTATTGATCAGTCTGGTGTAAATCATCAAGTTTTTTTTTCCATGATCATGCTGCCTCTGCTTTTACAGCTGAGCACCTGTAACTGACAATAAGAAAATCACAGAAAATACGTTACAATTGCCATGAACAATAACAAAAATAAATAATTGAATATACAGATGGAAAAAAGAATACATAAGATAAATTAAATGAATGAATAAATAGATAATTACCTAAACAAACAAATAAATAAATAAATACACACTCATACGTGCATATAGATAGATAGATAGATAGATAGATAGATATATAGATAGATAGATAGATAGATAGATAGAATGATAGAATGATAGATAGAATGATAGATAGATAGATAGATAGATATATAGATAGATAGATAGATCGATATATATATAGATAGATAGATAGATAGATAGATAGACAGATAGATAGATAGATAGATAGATAGATAGATAGATAGATAGATAGATAGTTTGATAGATATTTGGATAGATAGACAGTCAAACATCTGATAGAGCTATTTTGCGAAGCAGATTAAAATATACCCGTGGAATTTGATTGATATATTTCATAGTAATGAAACATGTTGTTTTTTTTATTGCGTAGTTACATTACAACAACGAATTTAGAAAGTAATAGAAAAAGTGTTTGTATTTTTGTACCAGGTTATTGTAGGCGTATAGTACAATAGTGCATTCACTTTTAACAAGAAACGGATCTCCATGAGTGGTAACTTTTACATTGTGAAGATCGGGCACACTAATCTCTGCACATTCTGTGGACACCTTTCTCTGCATAAAGTGAAAATGTTAAGCTATCATCACCATGCTCATTGAAATCAAAGCAATCTGACAACTATCTGATCCTTTTTTTTTTCAAATTTCCAAATTTCCATGTTATGTTGATCAAAGTTGTGTTTTTTTTGTGCCTCTTCATGCTGCCAGCTACGTTGGTGTGGCCATGCACCATGATCTGAATGACCTACTTAACCAGTACTCCACAGAACTGTTGAGGGACGGAGATTGAGGGAAAGACAAGGAAAAAAAGCTGATGGAGTGACAACATTGCAGAATGGGCAGAAAAAACCATCCCCAGAGACCCAGGTTTTGGCACACAACTGACAGAGCTGGAGAGATCTTGTGAACTGTTTTGTTTGTTTGTTTCTAGTGAGGCTCTCCAAAGCCTCGTCACGGAGTTAATTAAGGAAGAAGAGACGAAGACCTCTTAAGGGAGAAGAGAAGAAGACTTAAGGGAGAAGAGAAGAAGACTTCTTCAGGGAGAAGAGAAGAAGACCTCTTAAGGGAGAAGAGAAGAAGATCTCTTAAGGGAGAAGAGAAGAAGACCTCTTCAGATAGAAGAGAAGAAGACCTCTTAAGGGAGAATAGAAGAAGACCTCATAAGGGAGAAGAGGAGAAGACCTGTTGAGAGAAAAGAGAAGACCTCTTCAGGCAGAAGAGAAGAAGACCTCATAAGGGAGAAGAGAAGACGACCTCTTAAGGGAGAAGAGAAAAAGATCTCTTAAGGGAGAAGAGAAGAAGACCTCTTAAGGAAGTAGAGGAGAAGACCAATTAAGAAAGAAGAGAAGAAGACCTCTTAAGGGAGAAGAGAAGAAGACCTCTTAAAGGAGAAGAGAAGAAGACCTCATAAGGGAGAAGAGAAGACCTCTTAAGGGAGAAGAAAAGAAGAACTCTTAAAGGAGCAGAGAAAAAGAACTTTTAAAGGAGCAGAGAAGAAGACCTCATAAGGGAGAAGAGAAAAATACCTCTTAAGGGAGAAGAGAAGACCTCTTAAAGATGAAGAGAAGTAGACCTCTTAAGGGAGAATAGAAGAAGACCTCTTCAGGCAGAAGAGAAGAAGACCTCATAAGGGAGAAGACAAAAAGACCTCATAAGGGAGAAGAGAACAAGATCTCTATAGAAAGAAGTGAACAAGACCTCTTCCTGCGGTATGTTCGTTGTAGGTATTCGACATATACCAAATCCCTGCAGGATTCTTACTGAAAAAAAAAAACCCTGCGGTGACAGTCTCCATTCTAGAAGTTATCCTCACTCAGTCTGGCTCCGCAAATGAATTATCAGTGTCGTCAGGATGGGGAAGTAAACGTTGGGTGATCTTAAAGTAAACTGGCATTGGTAAATCCTCGTGGACTCTGTTGCTGGTACTGTGTACATACTTGAGTTTGGTTATGTGAAGGAAAGCCAGGACAAAGTCCGTTTGAAGTAACACACAGTAGTAACAAATACCATTACAGACAGGCAGGCAGGTAGACAGACAGACGAGCAGAGACAGAGACCAACAGAGAGATAAAGACAGTGACAGATTCAGAAACAAAAAAGAGAAAACAAAAGTGAAAACCTAAAAGAAACAAATATATTTCGATAACAGTGGTGCAAGCACATCATTGTTTTTATATCCATCTCTCTTTCTTGGAGAGTCTACTAGTATACTTTAATGTTTAAAGAAATTACATATTAATGCAAGTGATCAACGGTAGCATGAAGTGATCAGAATGATACAAAACTGGAATAGCAGTAGTATTTTGAGAGATAGATAGATAAATAGATAGAGAGAGAGAGTAGAGAGAGAGAGAGATGGAAGGCCTATTGAGGGGGAAAAGAGAGAGAGAGAATGAGAGAGAAAGAAAGAGGGAGACAGATAGAGAGATAGACAGACAAACAGACAGACCGACAAAGAGAGAGAGAGGGGGGGGGGAGGAGTGCAAATTGTTAAAACGTGTACGAACCATCACCACCACTAATAACATGAATTATGTTATATATACAAGTACAATTGCATGAATATACAAATACCGACACAAAAGAATACAATAAACAATGGACAGAGATAGAGACTGGATAAGGGAGAGGGAGAAAGAGAGAGAAAGAGAGAGGGATGGAGAAAGTGTGACAGAGAGAGACAGAGAGACAGAGATTGAGAGAAGCACGCAGGCAAAGCATAAGACAGAGACAGACAGACAGACAGACAGACAGAGACAGGGAGAGAGAGCAGAGAGAGACAAAGAGAGAAAACAGAGAAACATACAGAGATAGACAGAGAAACAGAGACAGCAGAGACGAGGTTTATAGAGGCAAAGAAAGAGAGTAAGAGGGAGAGAATTAAAATAAAACCCATTCGTTACAAAAGACCAAAAAAAAGATAGAGAGCAATAATTGTTTGCATTCTGTGCTCTAGCTTGCCTTTGGCAATCCCAACACATCCTTTATCAACCCTCTCCTTTTTTTTTATTACCTCTTAGCTCATATTTCCGTGTCATTTTTTAAAAATTGTTGAACATATTGAAAATATCATCAAATTTCTCAATTATTCTTCTTTAAAAATGTTTGCACAGTCAAGACATCTTCTTCAAAACTGTGAAACATGGAAAATTGCAATTGTATTTCTACTTCACTCTTTTTCAAAAGCGTTCAACCATGTTTAAAATCTCATTCATATTTTTACAATATCCCTCCTCAAGATTGTTGAATATGATAAAAATGTCAGTCATGTTTCTACGTTGTTCTTCTTCAAAACTGTGTCACATTTTGAACATCTCACCGTTATGTTTCTACATCATGTTTCTTCAAAACTGTCAAATATGTCGACAATATAAATCATATTTCTTCTTCCGAATTGTTAAACATTTTGAAATTTTCAGTCGTATTTCAAGGTTCGTTCTTCTTCACACGTGTTTCTACATGCTAAAAATCTCAGTCATATAACGCGTCTTATTTTTCAAGACTGTTACACACATTGGAAATATGTCATATTTCGTCTTCAACATTGTTAACATAATGAAAATCTCAGTTGTATGTCTAGGTCACGTTTCTTAATATTCTTAAACATGTTGAAAATACCAGTCTTATTTGTACATCACTCTTTTTCAGAATTGGTCAAAAATATATTCAAAATCTCACCTTATTTCGACATCATTGTTAATGAAATATATTTAACATCAAATTTTTACTTGTATTTTGACATCACTGTTTATACAAATTAAGCCGAAAATGCCAGTCATGTTTTTATGCCAATTTTCTTCAAAATGGTCAGACATGTTAAAAATATCAGTCAAATTTCAACGTCACTTTTCTTCTAAATTTGCTAAACATGTTAAAAAATCTCTGTCATGTTTATTCGCCATTCTTTCATCAAATTATTTGAACACATGCTGAAACTATCATGTATTTTCTACGTCTTTTCTGTTCATAATTATAAACGTTCTTAACATTTAAGTCACATTTCTATTTAAAAACTGTTACACATGCTGACACTTCTAGTCATATTTCTTCTTCAAATTGTGAAACAACTGAAAATTTCAGGCTTGTTTCTGGGACATTCTTTTTCAAATTTGTTTCAGAAATCAAATACTTATCACATTTCTTTGTCATACTTTTTCATATCTGATAAACGTTTTGAAAATCTAAGGCATGTTTCTTCGACTTTTTTCAACACTGTTGAAAATTTCAGTCATATATTTCTATCAAAATTGTTTTTAGAAAAAGGTAAGCAATCTGTCATAATTTTTCTTAAAAGTATTAAATTAGTTGTGTGTGTGTGTGTGTGTGTGTCTGTGTGTGTCTGTGTGTGTGTCTGTGTGTGTGTGGTGTGTCTATGTGTTTGTGTGTGTCTTGTGTCTGTGTGTGTTTGTCTGTGTGTCTGTGATGTGTGTGTATGCGTCTGTGTCTGTGTGTGTACGTGTGTGAGTGTGTGTCTGTATGTGTGCGTCTGTAGGTGTGTGTGTGTGAGTGTGTGCGCGCAGGCGCGCGGTGTGTGTGTTTGCTATTTATTTTGGTATTAAGATTTGCATCCTCATAAACATAACAACGTTTTCTCTTTGCTGCCGCTTTTATCACAATCATCCACACTTCAATCAACAATCCATCACAATCATCCACACTTCAATCAACAATCCATCACAATCATCCACACTTCAATCAACAATCCATCACAATCATCCACACATCATTCAACAATCCATTACAATCATCCACACTTCAATCAACAATCCAACTCATGAAACACACAGACAGCTGACAACAATAACAAATTACCAGCAGGCCCAGCAAGGCCGATAACTGACGCCCATACTGCACAAGCACCGACCCACATCACACTTTATCATCGCCATATCAAAGCTTTACACCCGACCACAGCCAATCAAAACCCGCGCTGACCTGTTGCATGTGTTATTTCCGGGACAGCAATCGACAACGAGGCAGACACGGAAGTTAAACAACCCCCCCCAAAATGGTTGCCACCTTCAGCTCCATATTTTGCAGACTATGGTTGCCCATTAGGATTTTACTGCCATGGAGAATGCATAAGGTAGTGATACTAGAGAATCAGTTTGCACCATTTCTCAAATAACACTTCAAATCGGGAATATATTAGACAAGAAATGGAAAAAAAGAAAAACGAAAATGAACGGCATATTTGCTTTAACAAGATAATGATTGTCGATATGCACAAATTTTTGACTGTGATATTTGTAATAATCCACTACCTCCCGTGCAGTCCTAAATAAGTATGAGTAGTTTTTTTTTAACTAGTTTATCTGTTTTATAGATAACTATGAATGAGCATATCTATTCTATGTAGAATTTTGGTGACGATAACTGAAAGAATGTTTCCAGGCTTAGATTTTCTTAATTTGCATCTATCAGTGCATGCATATGTATGCGTGCGCGCGAGAGTCTGTGTGTGGTTATGTATGTGTGTGTATGTGTATGTGTGTGTGTGTGTGTGAGAGAGAGAGAGATAGAGAGAGATATACATAAACAGAAGCAGAGACAGCGACAGAGAGACAGAGACAGAGAGAGAGAGAGAGAGAGGGAGAGAGGAGAGAGGAGAGAGAGAGAGAGAGTGTGTGTGTGTGTGTGTGTGTGTGTGTGTGTGTGTGTGTGTGTGTGTGTGTGACTGGTGCGTGAGTAGGAAAGATAGTGAGTGCGAGAAAAAGTGATTGAGAGAGAAAGAGAGAGAGACAGAGGCAGAGACAGAGTCAGAGAGACAGAGACAGAGACAGACAAACAGACAGACAGACACAGAGACAGAGGACAGACAGACAGGCAGGCCGACAGGCAGTCAGGCAAACAGACAGACAGACACAGAGAGACAGGGTCAGACACAGACAGACAGACAGAGACAGAGAGAGGAGGAGACAGAGAGACAGACAGACAAACAGACAAACAGACAGACAGACAGAGGGACAGAGAATCACGATCCAAGCCTATGTTCCACAAGGAAAGAACATTGTTGTCAGAACATGACAGTGCATGTCTGATTCCTGTTTTCACATCATAACAGACTTGACTGGTAGGAAAGAATTTCGTCTCTGCCGTCTCGTTTCTCCAGACTTTCTTCCAGGGTGGCTAAGAAGTCTTCGCAGCATGTACACCATGTGATATGTGCACTACAGAATATGATGCCATTTGTGAAGATTCAAGACGATTTGGGCAGAAACTGCTGTTTTGCATTGCTTCTGAGTAGCATTACGTGAGTTCTTGCATCTTTTTAATGTGCAGTACAAACAATATGATTCCCTGCAGCACAAAAATCTTTTTTTTTATGATCCTACTTTTGGGAATTAAAAAATCGATCCACTTGGATCGTAAAACATACACACACGCACACGCACATATACACACATGCATACGCACGCTCACACACACACACACACACGACGACACACACACACACACACACACACACACACACACACACACACACAACCACACACACACACACAAAAACACACACACATACGCATACATACACATAGTACGCATACATACTTGCACACATACACACACATATAAGCATATACACACACTTACACACATATACACATGCACAGACATATACACATACACTCACACACACAGACGCACACAAACAGACAGACATACAGACAGACAGACGCACACACACACACACACACACACACCACACACACACACACACACACACACACACACACACACACACACACACACACGAAAGACAAGCAGGTTCAGCGTTCTTAATACCTGCTCTCAAATTTGAGAAATCTTTCTATACAGGACTTAATAAATCTGTCTTTGCCGCTGAACTCTTAGCAATCTTAATGGCTTTGAATTATATGATAAATTTTCATAGGATAATTCCCCATATACATTTTTGCGTTGATTCAAAATCTGTACTTCAAGCTCTTGAATTATCAAAATTACAAACAAGATCTGAAATGATATTGCAAATTATTACTCACTTGATTCATAGTTTATTCTTAAGAGGCATTGATAATACTTTCTGCTGGTTACCATCTCATAGTTCTTTTCATTATAATGATATGGTTGATAAGGCTGCCAAACGGGCAAAGAGCTCACCAGATTCAAATAATATACAGCTTTCCCTCCATTGCATGAGTGTTATACCTCAGTGGAACCTACGTATGGAAGCAGTTTCAAGATAAACAGAAAAAAGTATGAAAAATATTACATGAACTTTGAAATTAGCAAAACAGACCCAGGGAGAAAATATTGGACGGACTTGTGCAGTAGATGAATTCAGACAGTGTGGGAGAAATGTCTACAGTGACACAGGATAGATTCGTGTGGAGGGCCATGATCGCCAAACGCCTTGCGGCAGGCATATGATGATGATGATGACCATCATTTCACAATGAATTTAGCATGTGAAAGTTGTATCGTTTTTCTCTGCGAAAGCGCGTCGACGAAGTGCAGCACCACCATTATATATATATATACGTATATAATATTTATAATATATATATTATAAATGGAACAACTTTGACACAGGTTGATAAATTCAAATACATGGGAACGATCATTTCATCAGACGGCAAATGCACATCAGAAATAGCCGGCAGAATCGGCCAAGCCAAAACAGCATTCAAGAAGATGACAAGCATTCTTACCAACACATGCCTGTCAATTAACATCAGGAAGAGAGTTCTTGAATGTTATATAGAACCAATACTGTTGTACGGATGCGAGGCGTGGACAGTCAACAAACAAAGCCAGAACAAGATTGAGGCAGCCGAGATGTGGTTTCTAAGAAGAATGTTGAGAGTTCCATGGACAGCAAAGAAAACAAACGAGACAGTCTTGATGGAGGCAGATACAAGTAGATCACTTATAAGGAAGATTAGGAAAAGACAGGCAACATTTATAAGCCATTTTATGAAGAAGGGGGATTTGGAGCACCTGGTCACAACGGGAAAGCTGGAGGGAAAGAGAGCACCGGGTAGACCCAGGGAGAAAATGCTGGACGGACTTGTAGAGTGGCTGGGGACGAGGAGGGTGGGGGGAGATGCTAGTGGCAACGAGAGATAGAGACAGATGGAAGTCCATGATCGCCAACGCCATGCTGCAGCACACCTGATGATGATGTTGATATATATATATTATATATAATATATATATATGTGTGGTGTGTGTGTGTGTGTGTGTGTGTGTGTGTGTGTGTGTGTGTGTGTGTGTGTTGTTATGAAGTAATCATTTATTTGTTCATTATTTATTTAGTTATTTAGTTATTTGTTTATGAATTTATCTATTTATTTATTTATCTATTTATGTTTTGTTCGTCTGAGTCCGCGAGCATTTGTTCATTATGAAAGTGGATTTTTGTACACGGGACAACGCTTTTGCTGCCGTGAAATATTTAACGTGCGTGCTGTAGACTGGACTTCAGGTTATCGTTTCATTCAAAAGACTAGCACCTAGACTACCACTTAAGATTTAATGGAAGAAGGAAAAAAAATCCCTGTCTAATACTCGATTCGAACTTAGATTTCTTGTGTCTAAAGCAAGTGATTTAACCACCAGCCCCACATTCCATTCTATTCTAAACGTGTTTTCAGTGCATATCAAGAGTGTCTTCAAGACAAGTCGCCGTGTTGCAGTGGTTAGAACATGGAATAATATTCATCATCATCATGTGCCCTGCCGTACGGCGTTGGCGATCATGGCCCTCCATATGAATCTATCCCTTGTCGTTGCAAGTACATCTCCCACCCTCTCTGTCCTCAGCCACTCTGCAAGTCCGTCAACATTTTCTTCCAAGGTCTGCCTGGTGTTCTCTTTCCCTCCAGCTTTCCTGTTGTGGCCAGGTGTTCTTATTTCTCTTACCTCATAAGATGTGCCTATAAATGCTGTTTGTCTTTTCCTAATCTTCTTCATTAATTTTCTTTTCTTTTTGTGTCTGCCTCCTTCAAGACTTCTGACTGTTTGTCTCATTGGAATATTGTGGGTTTGAATCCCATCCGTCTTGTCTAAATCACTGATATCCCTATCCAAGAAACGATCGTTTCGTGTTTACCTTCTTTTTATTCTGATATTTGTGTAGTAATATAGCTCTGACATAAAAATGATAGTCCCTCTTTCAAATTTTCGGACTTATGAAAATGGGTTTTCTTTCTCCTTCGCAATCCTACTATGAAATGTAAAGTAGTAATAAGTTCTCATTACTTGGGTCAGTCAGTGAACTGTAAACAGTGGAAAACGTGTGCAGCATTGCTGAAAACGCAATTTAGCCAAGCCATTTTATTAATATCCCTTTTCGACAGAACACTTCCTACAGAGAATGCATATTTTGTTTGTCAATTCATATTGGGTGTGTGTGTGTGTGT
>JAPXFY010000013.1:57940130-57942630 GCA_030674185.1 Monoplex corrugatus
TTTGGAGATAAAAATTAAAGTTTAAAGAGAATAAACTGCAACCTTAAACGAACGTTACTCGTAGACTGAAAGGGGGGGGGGGGGTTAGAGAGAGAGAGAGACAGACAGACAGACAGACAAACAGAGAGAGAGAGAGAGGAGATACAGACAGATATTTTTTTATATGTAAAGACAGACAGACAGAGATGCAGAGAGAGAGAGAGAGAGAGAGAGAGACGGAGATACAGAGAGAGAGAGAGAGATACAGAGAGATATATACAGACAGAGACACGTACAGAGAGGGGTACAGAAAGAGATATACAGACAGAGACAGAGAGGAGAGAGAGAGAGAGAGAGAGAGAGAGAGAGAGAGAGAAGAAAAAGAAACAAAAGAAAGAAAAAGATGCAGACAGAGAGATACAGACAGAGAGGGAGAGAAAGAGAGAGATAGGGGGAATACAGAGTTATACAGAAGGGAGAGAGAGACGGAGAGACAGACAGACAGACAGACAAACAGACAGACAGACAGACAGGCAGAGAGGGAGACAGACAGGGATAGAGAGAGAGAGACAGGCAAACAAACATATACACAAAGAGAGAGATAGAGGGAGAGAGAGAGAAACAAAAGAGATACACAGATATATAGAGAGAGATGAAGTATGAGAGACAGACAGACAGAACAGACAGACAGAGATGAGACAGACAGACAGATAGAGACAGACAGACAGAGAAAGAGCCTATACTACCTGTCTATGAATAAAGAAAAGACAACTTGCACCTGATTGTAGAAAGAGTCACGTCTGTAACGCAAAGCATTGTGCAGAGAATCCATTGGCAACGAAAGTACCTTAACAAGCAATGGGAAAATAAGGAGCAGGGAAGATTGAAAAGCTGACTTTCTTTATACAAAGATCAGGCGTAAAAACCTTGTACCACACAAATAAACTTTTACACAACGATGGAACATGACCCCCCCCCCCCCTCTCCCACCAGATTTGCATAATAAGATAAATGAGATCAAAGGTTGACAAAAGCTAAATCTTGGAATTAACTCTAGAAAGCTTTCAAAGGTCTCACACAGTTACCCATTCACTGTGCAGCAGGGAGCAGTCCTGGGCAATAAGGACAGGACTCTTTTTTGTGTGTGTGATTGTAACCACAATGAAGCTGGTAGCCGGCTAGCAAGACTGGTAGGGAAAAAAGAAAGACAACTGCTGTAATGGGCCGACAATTCATTGCATTTTATTTCGGGCAAATTAAGCGCCTATCCAATGTCGGCACGCGACTCTGGTAGTTTGGAAGTGTGTGTGTGTGTGTGTGTGTGGTGTGTGTGTGTGTGTGTGTGTGTGTGTGTGTGTGTGTGGTGTAGGGGGGTGGGCGGGAGGAGGATTGGGAGTTTGGGGGGGGTTCCAGTGAGAATACCGATTATTGTCTGAGCGCCATTGTCTGGATGTCATTGTCTGGTTTGCCAGCTGCAGACCAGAATTGCCATGGGTTGTTTCCCCTGAACATGTCTGAATGTGAGGAGAGTTCTTGACTGTTATATAAAACCGATGATGTTATACGGTTGTGAGGCGTAGACAATCAACACGTAAAGCCAGAACAAGATTGAGGCAGCCGAGATGTGGTTTCTAAGAAGAATGTTGAGAGTCCCATGGACAGCAAAGAAAACAAACGAGACAGTCTTGATGGAGGCAGACACAAGAAGATCATTCATAAGGAAGATTAGGAAAAGACAGGCAACATTTATAGGCCATTTTATGAGGAAAGTGGAATCAGAGTACCTGGTCACAACAGGAAACCTGGAAGAAAGAAAACACCAGGTAGACCCAGGGAAAATATTGGACGGACTTGCACAGTGGCTGAGAACAGACAGGGTGGAAGATGTGCTTGCGGCAACAACGGACAGATGCATATGGAGGGCCATGATCACCAACGCCATGTGGCAAGGCGCTTGATGATGATGATGATGTCTGAATGCCAGCTGCAGACCAGAGCTGAAACGGGTTGTTTCCCCTGACATGTACACTTGCAGAAAGGTCATGAACATGGCTGGATTCTGACTGCTGGTGATTGGTCTGCAGAGGTCAGTGCACAGACTTTCATTTTTCATTTTCGATCTGGCAAGAAATGTGTTATTGTTTTGTTTTCCCTTATCACATTTTTAACCTGATAACAGATAAATGGATTAATAAATGAAGTTTACAAAAGAAATATCACCACCACCACCACCACCACCACCACCACACCAAAAACCCACACTCAAGACCCTCAATATGTTTTCGCTTTTTTTTTTGTCGTTTTGTTTGGGTTTTTTGTTGTTGTTTGTTTTTGCTTTTTTTTTAATTCCTCACCTTTCAGAGTGAGAAAATGAGAATAGCATTATTGGTCAGGTTTTGAAGCAGTTTTCAAATGTGAAAAAAAAACCACTGTAAGCAAGTATAGATGATGTTAATGTTATTTTTGATCCTTGATAACCTACCCCAGGTAATCAATTTGTAAACTAAGACAGAAGGGTTGA
>JAPXFY010000013.1:57962630-57972630 GCA_030674185.1 Monoplex corrugatus
TGTGTGTTTGTGTGTTTGTGTGTCTGTGTGTACGTGTGTGTGTGTGTGTGTGTGTGTGTGTGTGTGTGTGTGTGTGTGTGTAAAAGAGAGAGAGTATGTGTGTGTATGTGTGCGTGTGTGTGTGCGTGTGTGTGTGTGTGTGTGCGAGTGTGTGTGTGCGAGTGTGCGTGCGAGTGTGTGTGTGTGTGTGTGTGTGTGTGTGTGTGCGCGCGCGCGCACACGCACTTGTGAGTGTGTGTGGTGTGAGTATGTGTGTGCATGTATGTCTATATATATATATATATGTGTGTGTGTGTGTGTGTGTGTATGTGTGTGTGTGGGGTGTGTGTGTGTGTGTATGTGTGTGTGTGCATGTGTGTCAGTGTCTGTGTTTGCATTAACAGTTTGTATTGGAAAGTAAACTTTTTGATTTACAAAATTTGAAAGGAAATTTTGATCATATATTTTGCACCTTCTTAAATCAAACGCACACGGTCTTTGGCGAGCGTTACTCATAAGTTTTGAACCATTGGGCCAAAGCGTGTTGAACGTTCAGTTCAATACAGATTGTAAATACATTATGTTCTGTTTACCTTAGCCTTAAAATCATGAGCCTTGAGTCTAGATGCTTGTCTGAGACTGATGTATTATATTCAAAGTCACAGTAATGCTGAATATTTCTTGTAAATATGACAGAAATGAAGCGTGTTCGTATAGCTTTACAACCATTTTTCAGTTTTGTCACACTCATGACAACCAGAGATAGGCCATAGTTCTGATTATTCCATTGTTCTTTCTGCTACAGTCTGATATTCCCATGATTTGTAATCTGTTTCTTTGCATGATTTTGATATGTCTGGTTCTTTTGTTAAACAAATAATCATGAAAAGAAACGTTATTCTTTCTTTATATATTTCTTTTCTTTGCTCTTTTGTGTCTTTTTTTTTTTTCTTTCTTTCTTTTCATTTGTTTTCTTTCTTTTTCTTCTTATAGCAAAAAAGACGTACTTTAAAAAACACAAGCGGACAAACAAGAACTGAATATTGTTACAGTGAAGATGGGACATTTCTCGACTAAAGATTTGCTTAGAATAAGAACAAATATAGGAAGGAAAGAAAAAGAAGAAACCAAGAAAGAAACAAAGATTCAGAACAAAAAGTCAAAAAAGCTAGTGACTAAGAACAGAGTAGAATCTTTTCCATGCCTGTGAATGAGTCTATAAACGTTGTACTACAAACGACACGTAAAAAAATTATCACTATCATTCCAAAGCAAAAGTGAGCATCCACGCACAAGCATGTAGGAATAAGAAAAACACGAAAACAGAACCAGAACCACATATTTTGACACAATAAAATAAGACAGGCGCAAATGTTTGGCAACTGCCTTTTGTCAAGCATAATAATCAACAAAGAACAAACACTACAAAATTTATTGAGAAAACAGAAAAATTTCCCCGATGTTTTGTCGAATAGAGTTTCCCCTGAGTTTTGTTGCGTTTGTTGTTACGTTTGACAAAGGCTATTCGACTGAAAATTTCCGCATGTCTTAACTTGTTACATTAAATAAGCGTTCTGATTCTTCTTTTGTGTTTTAATCGTTATCTTCTTTATCGTTTTATCACACATCATACGCCTGTATACATGTATAAACCTACAAGCAATTGTAAATTTAGATTCTATCTAGTTTACGGATTTTAAAGCTATCATTTCTTATTTACGTAGGTGCTCCTGGGCGTGTTACGCAAGAACGTTCCAACAGGTTTGGTCAGTAGAGAATCTCATGGCATCACTGTAAGCTAATATAGATAACAATATTTGCTCCTACATTCATAAGTTATAGAAAGCATTCTGCCATCACCAGATTGTTGCCAATTTGGATCACCAGAAGTAAATGGCTGGTTTGTATCCGAAGGACTTCATTCAGCACTCCATTCAAATCATTTGAGGATTTGCCTATGATATTTTCATGCGTTTCTGGTGTTTTGACTTCGTCACTCAAGTGTCTTTGATACTTAACACCAATACTGACTTTACGTTGGGATCAATATTCAGACATTTGTTTCTTTAGAAATAGCAGTGATTTATGATTTTGTGTCTCTATAGAAATTGCCAATCTTGTATAGATGCACTGCTAGAACACATCATTTGCTATATCTTGAAAAATGCACGTCCCCTCAATTATCGGTGAGTTTTCTTGCTTGTAGTTTACTTCAGTTCTTCTTTTTCTTTTCCCTTCTTATTAACCTTCAGTCTTCCTGGCTAAGAAATGTTTCCTAGAAAAGCTATCTTATCCTCGAATGTGTGAGAGACAGCGAAAGATTAACTTACAGTTCTGTGCCCTGACGTTTCTTTTCAAATTTCCAGAAACGTATTTTCAGAAGGTGTGTTGGCTGTACCTGACAACGAGATGCCTGTTTTACATTTCCTTTGATTCACGTCTTTTTCAGTTGCCTTTTATAATGGGAACTGGACGTGGACAAGTTGAAAAATAAATAATGATTGGATTTCATCCTTTAACAAACGCTGGTCTCCCAAAGGCCACATGTGTTCTTTAAATGTGATATTTTTCAAAGAACCTTTTCTTTGTAATGCTTATCAACCTCTTGTTTTAGTGCAGACTTTCTCCATGTCGATCTTAAAAACCCCTTTTCCAGTCGAATAAAAGATTGCTTTAGATTGGCATGACGAAAGACGTCTCTCTCTCTCCTCTCTCTCTCTCTCTCGCCTCGCTTGCTCCCTCGCTGTGTGTGTGTGTGTGTGTGTGTGTGTGTGTGTGTGTGTGTATGTGTGTGTGTGTGGCGATACATGTGTGTGTGTGTGTGTGTGTACCTGCGCACCCAATTTAATGTGTGTAAAGTCCAAAGAAACAGACAAAGACACACACACACACACACACACACACACACACATACACACACACACACACATGCGCGCGCGCGCGCGCGCACACACACACACACACATGTAGACAAGGGAAACAAAAAGCAGCAACGCTTTAGTCAGGATCATCAAATTACGCCGATCACAGGTCTCGTATATCTATCCAGAAAAGATCCGGTCCTCACAGAATCAGATCGACTTTACGTTTCATCTTCCAGTCACGATAGAAACCAAATAAAATGAACAAATGAATGTGATTTCTTAGATGAATAATGAGAGCTCCATGGACAGCAAAGAAAACAAACGAGACAATCTTGAAAGAGGCAGACACAAGAAGAACAATAACAAAGACGATTAAGAAAAGACAAGCAACATGAATATGACATTTTGTGAGGCAAGAGAAATTAGAGCACCTAGTCACAACAGGAAAGCTGGAGGGAAAGAGAGCACCAGGTGGACCCAGCGAGAAAATAATGGACGGACTTGCAGAGTGGCTGAGGACAGACAGGGTGGGAGATGTACTTGCAGCGACAAAGGGTAGATTCGTATGGAGGGCCATGATCGCCAGCGCCACGCGGCAGGGCACATGATGATGATGATTGCAGAGTGGCTGAGGACAGTGAGGGTGGGATATGTACTTGCGGCGACAAGGGACAGTTTCGTACGGAGGGCCATGATTGCCATCGCCATCGGCAGGACACATGATGATGATGATGATGATGATGATGATGATAGAAACCAGCCTTAAGCCTCACTACGTCAGCTCAGAGGCCTCTCAGCCTCGAGGGGTGGACTCAGTACTGACTGAGCTGGGTCAGCTGTGATAGAGTCTCTGCTCCCTCTGTCACCTCTGCTTGGTGCAGCAATTGAAACGTCTCACTCGGATCGTGCACATGTTGCCGGCACGTGATCTCTCATCGAATCGCACGTGACAGCGTGAGAAGTCAGCGCGAGACGGTGGTGACACCTTCTGGACAATTGTGTGGTCTGTGTGGTGGGTACAGAGTATGGGTGAAGGACAAAGGGGTTGATTAGGCAGGGATCATGTGGGAGGTAATCTGAGACGTGTGTGTGTGTGTGTGTGTGGAGAGAGAGAGAGAGAGAGAGAGAGAGAGAGAAGAGAGAACCTGTCTGTGTGAGAAAGACAGAAAGAGATAGGGAGAGAGAACAGATAGACAGAAAGACAGACAGACTGACAGACAGACAAACAGGTAGAAAGACAGACAGACACAGACAGATACACAGACAGACACAGAAGAGAGACAAAGATAGAGACACAGGAGAGAGACATACAGACAGACAGACAGAAAGACAGACAGAAAGACAGACTATCAGACAGAGGCAGAGACAGAGAGAAAACTGAGATGCCATAGAGAAAAAAGGGAAGGAAGAGAGAAAAAGAGAAAAGAGACAACAGTGTATGTGTATCTACAGAAAGAGAGAAAAGACAGAGAAGAGAGAGAGAAGAAGAGAGAGAGAAAGAGAGAGAGAGAGATCGACCGACCGACGGACAGACAGACAGACAGAGAGAGAGGCAGAGAGGTGACAAACCTTGATTAGTTTAACGTCCACCCATCACCCCTTAATGAAGAAAGTGAAAATGACAGTGGCCCACTGGGCCATGCTGAACGCTAAGACTAAAGATTCTTTGTCATCCCTCTTCTGTCCTTCACCTCCAAATCAAGACGAATCACTGACAAGCAAAAAAGAAATGATATGAAAAATGTATGGAAAGAAACAAAAGCAAAAACAGTGAAGGAATTGTCCCCAGAGAGAGAGAGAGAGAGAGAGCAGACAGACAGACAGACAGATAGACAGATAGACAAAATCATACAGAGAGAGAAGAGAGAGAGAGAGAGAAAAAAAAAGAAAAAAGGAGAGAAATTTTCAGAGAAACATAGAGAGACAAGCAGGCAGGCAGACAGGCATAATCATATAGAGAGAGAAAAAGAAAGAAAGAGAAAGAAACAGAGAAAGGGAGAAAGAGAGGAGAAAAAGAAAAAGACAAAATGAGAAAGAGAGAGAGAGAGAGAAAGAGAGAGAGAGCTAGGGAGAGAAAAAAGAGAGAATGAGGAAGAGAAAGAGAATGTGAGAAAAAAATAAAAAAATAAACGATAATGGAAGTGTCCTCAGAATCAGAGAGAGAGGCATCGAAGGATAGACAGTCACAGAGAGAGGAGAGAGAGAGGAGAGAGAGAGAGAAGAACGAAAGAGGAAGAAAAAGAAAAGAAGGAGAGAAAGAGAGAAAGAAAGAATGAGAAGAAAGAGAGAGAGAGAGAGAGAGCTAGAGAGAGAAAGAGAGAACAAGAAAAAGAAAAAGAGAGAGAATGAGAGAGAGACTGTGCGCGCGCGTGTGTGTGTGCGTGGTGTGTGTGTGTGTGTGTGTGTGTGTGTGTTGTGGTGAGGGAGAGAGAGAGAGAGAGAGAGAGAGAGAGAAAAGTTTAGGACTGAGGGCTGTGGGCTGTGGGCTGAAAGGAATGAAGTAGACGAGGACAATGACTTAACAATCGATTTGATGATGTTTAGTGTAACAGACTATCAAAATGAAAGTTTGAACCTTTATCAGTCAAAAAAGACCTTGTGGGACTTTTCACCTTCGACCAAGTCCTACCCAGAGGTGTGCTGCTGCATGCTCTTTGGGAAGACTGGAACCAGACAGTAATCCACAATATGTATACGTCATGGAGGCATCGCTGACACTTTCTGACCAACAACATATGTGTTTGCATTTCTAAGGCCTGGTTGACATCAGGATATATCATTATGAAAGTAGGTTTATAGTAGAGCTCTATCAGGCATGTCTCAATCTGAAATGGCACTCCACAGTATCATCACGATCATCCCTATCCTCAGCATCGTTCATCATCATCATGTGCCCTGCGGCATGGCGTTGGCGATCATGGCCCTCATGTGTGTCTATCCCTTGTCGCCACAAGCACATCTTCCACCCTCTCTGTCCTCAACCACCCTGCAAGTCCGTCCAACATTTTCTCCCTGGGTCTACCTGGTGTTCTCTTTCCCTCCACCTTTCCTGTTGTGACCAGGTGTTCTAATTCCCCTTTTCTCTTAAAATGGCCTAAAAATGTTGCCTGTCTTTTCCTTATCTTCCTTCTGTCTCCATCAAGACTGTCTCGTTTGTTTTCTTCGCTGTCCATGGAACTCTCAACATTCTTCTTAGAAACTACATCTCGGCTGCCTCAGTCTTGTTCTGGGTTTTCGTTACATTGTGAAAAATGCCCCTAATGCCCCCAGTTTCAGTAAGCTTGATAATGTGTTGTTGGGGAGCCCAAAAGAACACTTACATTGTACTTAGGGATAATGACCCAGGAGTGGTGCGAAAGATAGCACAGAAAAGTAGATTAGCATCAAATCAGCTCCTGATCTGCGTTGTACTATTCACTCACAGTTTTTGATAAATCAAAAGGAAAAAGGAATGAATAAAAAATGGTTTTAAAAGATATGAGAAAATGATGATTTTACATGTACGTAACATACTTTTCTGAAAGAAATTTTACTTTAAAAAAGGGAAAGGGGTGAAAGATAAAATCAAATCAAAGCAAAAAGAAAAAGAAAATTGGAAAAATAAAGCGTTTTTAAGCACGTGGTTGGCTTCACTACAATGTATTTTAGATGGCACACCAAAATTTCATCAGGGACAGCAGAAGCAGTAGCAGCATTGTCATGCAGATGTCATACATATGCACATGAAACTAGTCTTAAGATTCTAACGTTTGCGTTCTAAGCTACAAATAACATTGTTGGCTCCTCGTCCAAGAACCAATTATACATATACATACATCCCTAAAACTGCTTCCGGAAAAGCAAAAGGGTCACTTTACATTATTTGGAAGTACTTAGAAGTCACCTTGAAAACCACACTTTGAACAAATGCAGACTCCCCTTCACCCTTCCAACTACATTCACACGTTAAAATGATGAAAACCACCAAACTATTTGAGTCTGTGCAACTGCCATAACTTTCTTGCAGGATGGCTCCTTTGTAGGAATGTCTTATCAATTGCCATATAGTTTGCTATTTTGGTTCCCTAAAACGTAGCTGGCCGGTTTGCGGCCATAGGACATTCAGCGCTCTGTCAAATTATCTGATCTGAAGGGTTTGGTTATGACACCACGTATCTGTATGCTTCTGATGTTTGAGTTTGTCACTCCCTATCTATCTATACCTCTGATACATACATACGTCAATACTGACTTCACGTTGGGATCAATATTCAGAATGAATTTCGTTTCCATAGAAATAGTAGTAATTTTTCATGCTAGACACAAGCTATCAAAACGTGTCAAGCCTTTCGCATTACTGGTATGCCACTAGTCATGCTGATCATTCTGCTAAGTGAAAATGCTCTGTAAAATCTTTAAATATTCCTACTCATTTATCTGTGTTATTTGATGCAGACAACGATTGTTTTCCTTTTTCATCTAGTTAACAGTCAGTCCTCTTGCACGTGTAGTGTTTGTTGGAAAAAATTTGCTGTCTTGCATGTATTATAGGCAGTATGCCTTTGGAGCGAATTCTGTATCCTCCAAATGTCTCCTCTAATATACAGTAAATTCTCCTTTTTGAATGTTACGTAGGCTGGTATAGACACCCACATCGTCTTTAAATGTATTGTTTCGTTCATCTCTTTTTTAATCAACTTTTTTGTAATTCTTTGTCCCCCCCCCCCTCTCTACTCTCTCTCTCTCTCTTCTCTCTCTCTTCTCTCTCTTCTCTCTCTCTCTCTCTCCTGGGCTTGTGTGCATCTTCTGTCACTTGATTCCAACGTCTCCAGAATTCTGCATCCCATCCAGTCATTCGTAAGAAGAAGGGCAATGATATCACTTCCTTGCTTCAATCTATTCTTTGGTTGCCTATCACCTGTTACTTAAATACCTTCATGCAAAATGAATACATTCTGTAACAAGCGTATTAACGGTTTTGCGCCTGCTTATCTCTGCTATCGTGTATCATCTACCTATTATCGCAGAATACAGTATGGAAAAGATGAAACTTTTAGGCATGCTTGAGGACTTGGGAAATAAAGTTGACAGATGAATTTAGTGAAAGCTGATGGTAGGCAGAAAATGGAATGTTCTAGACGCAGGGGACCACAGCAAAGGAAAGCTTCAGGTCAGAGAAATAATTGGACTCACTCAAACCAATAGGGACGGATGGAATCTACGAAAACGGAATTGTGGTCGAAGGCCAAGGGAAAAACAAAGATGGACGTGGTAATACAAGAGACTTAACAAGAAGAGGATGGCGAAACAACCCAGAAAGCAGTCCAGCGAGTACAACAGGGGCAGTGGACAACATGAGAAAGTGCATTTGAAAGGAGCTCAGCCAGAATGGCCACTTACAAGGTCATTTTCATCCTCAGATCTGTATATGACTGTGATGTTAATGCTGGATCCCAAACTGGTGGATTGTTGAACAGTTCCTAGCTTCAGTCCATGGACAGTTAAATCAGTATTGGGTGGTGGTGGTGTGGCTGGCTATCAACCCTGTCTTGTCTTGTCTGGAACGATCCACCTTTTCTCTCCGCTGTTCGTCTCTCTCTTCTTTCAAGGCGGGCCTCAAAACTCAGTCTTTTTTATAAATACTACCAGTAATGAAACATGATTTTTGATCTTTCTGATTCAGTAATGTATATATTAGTACTTGTTTGCAACAGATGTGCTAGTGTGTATGTTGGGGGGGGGGGACTAGGAGTGGGAGTTAGTATAATTGACACTAAGCATAGGGCTGATTGGGAAAAATGAACTAATTAATGTAAAGCGCAGTGAGTCTTTACGTATTCGTAGGAGAATAGCGCTATATAAAAGTGATTTATTATTATTAATGATGATTTCCATATCACATCTTGTCAATGTTTCATCTGATCTTTTAACCCTTTGACTCCCGAACCGTATCCACCAACCGCAGAAGCTTAACCTTTGGCTCCCTTACCTATCTAACAGCTTCCGTCAGGAAGATTGTGGAAGGGGTAAGGGAGTGAAAGAGTTAGCTTCTTGCTTTGCTACCATGATTGACGATGCAGAATGCTGTCAGGGATGTCTGCAAAACGAAGGTTTGTGATATTTCTGCCTCACTGCTGACTGCGTCGACATGATCTTTAATGTGTCAGGCATGATGCTTCTAGGAATATGTTGAAAAGTGTGGGCGACAGAAGACAGCCCTGGTGGACTCCAAGTAAAGTATGGAACCACTCTCCAATACGACCTAGTATATCTACACTTCAGGAGGCAGCAAAATGTGGCTGGAAAAAAAGCTGTGACAACCAGAGCATGGCAGCAGTGTCGAATGGATAGAGTGGATGTCTGGGAGTGACATCAGACAAATGATTCTGATCAAACTCATTGTGCTAAATGAAAGTAGAATAGAGGAAAGCCACATCTAGAAAAAAATCTGAAAAGCACGCTAGTTCAGCCATCAACTTGAGAGAATCTAACTTTCAAGCCAAAGTTCTCAACACAGAATTTGGAGAAAGGGGGTTAGTGTGTACATCTGCTTATGACTTGATGAAAAATTTTGATTTCTGGGAAGGAGAGAACCAGAGTCCTACATGTAATAACGTAAAAGTAGCTGAAAAGAGTTGAGCTGGATCGATTGAGATGAAACAGAAATGTCTTAAAATTTATCTGCGGCATGTGTTCAATAGCTAATTAGTTAAAACAACCATCACAAAGGTGATTTGGCTTCAAGGGCTCTGACCGCTTGGAAATGTGTGTTTGAACCAAGGTGGAGGTAAAAACAATTGAGGACAACTGATGGGCATCTAGAAGTCATGACATGAATACACCCTGGGCTCTTTACAATTTAATGAGATTAGAGCCAAAATATTGCTGAGAAGGGAGCTTTTCCTCTGAAGATCTTCCGCTGTCCACTTCTTCACAGAGTTTCTCGCTAATAACAACAACAAAAAAGAGAGATAGCATTGCTTTAGTAAAGGAACATTAAATTACGTGGATTTCAGATCACGTCTTAAAGTGCAGAAAAGAACTGCACACACATAAGACAACAGACGACCTACTTTCTTTTTATCCTTTTCCAGTCACTATAGCAGCCAACCCCGGGCCTCCCCATCTCAACTCAGAGGCTTTCAGGCCTCGAGGGGAGGCCTCAGTATTGACTAAGC
>JAPXFY010000013.1:57982630-57992630 GCA_030674185.1 Monoplex corrugatus
TTTCCCTTGCCTCGTAAAATGCCCTATGAATGTTGCATATTTGAATATATGTAATGAATTATCACACAATGCCATATGGTTAATAAACAACAAGTGGAAGTTCAAATATGTGCATTAGTTTGTCTGTTCTCTTTAAATTAAAAAATAAGGGAGTGTAGATGTGAGTGTTCATTGGACTACTGGACACGGGACACTGGATGTTTTATTCAAAAAGGCTATAGCCCCTTATGAAGGAGAAAGAACAATGATCAGTTTTATTCAATTACATGTTTATAATTTTATGAAATATTGATAAAAAATAAATAAAAACATGAAACGATAAAAATGTGGATCGGTACAACTAACTTAATAGCATAGATAATTTCAAATTGCGATGCAATATCTCCGTCTCGTTTGGCATTTATATAGACATATTGCAATTTGTTTTACATTATCTTCATTTATGGACACGAAAAGCCATAACAACTGAAATACAGCTGGATTTTGAGAATGATTTGATGCGGTTAAGTTGGTGCATTAATAATTTTAGACTGAGACTGCATAAAATGATATATACTTTATCTTCAGTGGATGTCTGTTTCAGTTTCAGTTGATGTGTCTCAAGATGACCTCTCTGTGCTCGGAATGAATTTTATATACACTTATATCACAAGTGCCATGTGTATGGTGATCATGGCACAAGCCTTAAGCCTGCACATAAAACCAGGTCCCACCTAGCTTGATTCTCTGTAACTAGATGTATAGAGAAAAGATATGTGTTTGTTCTCTGCACAGTAGAAATACAAAGACAGTAGATATGGATGTTTGTTTCCCATACACTAGAATTATGCACAGAAAGAAGATGTGTGTGTGTGTTTTCTATACAATAGAAATGCGCAGAGAGAGTGGATACGAACTCGTATTCTCTATAAACAGAGAAAGACAGTAGATATGATTGTGTGTTCGCTATGCACTGATAATTAATTGCTTAGCCTCAACAACAGCAACGGCAATTGTGTGTTTTCTATACAATAGAAATGCGCAGAGAGAGTGGATACGAACTCGTATTCTCTATAAACAGAGAAAGACAGTAGATATGATTGTGTGTTCGCTATGCACTGATAATTAATTGCTTAGCCTCAACAATAGCAACGGCAACGTCAACATTCACAACCACAACAGCAGAAACAAAAACAGCGACAGTTGCAACGATACAAACAAAGCGATGAAATTTAGTGAATGGGATAAAATTGATCGCAAATGACTATTGATTTCAAACACCTCGGAATATTTTGATAGTTTAAAGAACTACATATTCTTGAACAGTTTTTTCTCGTTTCCATTTACAGTTATGTCTTTAAAAATTGGTTAATAACCAAAAAGTCTATGAATGAATGACAACCACGTGAATTACTGCTGCTGTTGCTGTTGCTGTTGCTGTTGCTGTTGCTGCTGCTGCTACTAGTACTACTATACTACTACTACTACTACTACTACTACTACAAACAACAACAGCAACACTACTACTATGATTACTACTACTACTACTACTACTACTACTACTACTACTACTACCACAAGCAACAACAACTCTACTACAGCCACTACTATTACTACCACCACCACCACCAACTCTACTACTACCATTGCTGTTACTAGTACTACTACTTCCACCAATAACAATAACTCTACTACTACCACTACTATCACTACTACTACCAATAGCAACAACACTACTACTACCACTGCTATTACTACTACTGCTACCAACAACAACACTACACTACCACTACTATTACTACTACTACAACCACCACCAGCAACAACTCTACTACTAATACTACTACCACCATCACCACCACTACTGCTGCTGCTTCTACTACTACTACTACTACTACTACAACTACCACTAACTACTACTACTACTACTACTACGACTACTTCTACTACTGCTGCTGCTTCTGCTACTTTTGCAGAAGTGGCTGTTGCTGCTGCTACTACTGCTGTTTGTTACTACTATTACTACCACTACTACTACTGCTGCTGCTGCTGTTACTACTACCACTGCTGCTGCTGCTACTGCTTATACAGTTACTACTTCTAGTACTGCTACTACTCTTCTTCTAACTATTGCTACTGCTGCTATTTCTACCACTTATACTACTGCTACTAGTACAATTTCTACTACTACTACTACGATAGCTACGACAAAGAATACGGCTACTGCCACTGTTACAACGACGATTATTTTTGCTATTGTTCCTATTATCATTATCGTTCTTGTTACTGCTGCTGCTATTTTTTTTTTATTCACTACCACGATCACTTCTATTATAATCATTACTATTACTTTTACTATTCTTAATGCTACTGCTGCTTCCGTTGATGCTATGAGTGCTATAGCTATACTGCCATTGCAACTGCTACTACTATTGTTGTTTGGCTTTCTGATAGTACCGGCAACGGGTAAAATGATGTACACTTTTGATGTAATGACAGAGAAAATGCTTGACGAGTAATGGAGCAAAGCGAAGGGCACCCGGTGGAATCCAGTTCTCATTGATGGAAGTAGCTATAAGCCATTCATCTTTTGGTCCCTCGTCTTCTTACGGTCGCAAATTACTCGGAACCCCCACCCCCACCCCCTTGAGGGCCTATTGTGTTTCCTATATGAAGGGATCGGAGTGGACGTAGTAATAGTCCTTGTTTCTGTCTCTGCTTGTCTTTTTGTCTGTTTCTGTTGCTCTGTCTCTGTTTGTGTATGTCTGTCTGTCTGTCTTTCTGTTTGTGTTTTTTCTGTCTCTCTCTGTATCTCTGTCCATCTGTTTATCTCTCTCTCTCTCTCTTTCTCTCTCTCTTTCTCTCTCTTCCTTCCTCTTCTCCCTGTCTCTCTCTCTCTCTGTCTCCCTCTCTCCGGCGGTGGTGGTTGTTATTGTTGATGATAGTGTTGTCAGCAAAGGAAACAAACGAGACAGTCTTGGTGGAGGCAGACACAAGAAGATCATTGATAAGGAAGATTAGGAAAAGACAGGCAACATTTACAGGCCATTCTATGAGGAAAGGGGAATTTGAGCACCTGGTCACAACAGGAAAGCTGGAGAGAAAGAGACCACCAGGTAGATCCAGGGAGAAAATATTGGACGGATTTGCCGGTTGGCTAAAGACAGAGAGGGTGGAAGATGTGCTTGCGGCAACAAGGGACAGATATATATGGAGGGCCATGATCGCCTACGCCATGCGGCAGGGCACTTGATGATGATGATGATTGTTGTTGTTGTTGTTACTTTCCTGCCTTCTGCCATAGAACTTGATGATCAGAGGAGTTGTAGGCCACCATGTCTCCTGTATCTCTCCATCTGACAGAGACGACATTGCTGCAAAATGTGTTCAGCCGTTGCGTCCTTTTGACCGCAGAAGGGACAGGTTAGTAAAGGCGTCCCGATTGAACATGAGGTCCGTGCGAGCATCTAGACGATCTCGGCCGTTGTCGAGCGTCATCAGGATCAAGTGCTGGTCTCTGGACAGGGGTGATCCATATGAGCCATCAGCATGTTGCGGCTGATGCAGAAGCTCATCAGGACCACTTGCTATCCTCTGGACAGAAGATGGTGGTCATCCTTTGACTTGAGGAGCGATCATGAACGTGTACTCCAGGCAATGAGGAATACTACGGCTTAAACATCTTTTTGAATGGCGGGATAGTCCATCATCAGATTTTATTACATGTTTAACCCTTTGACTCCTGCACCCTATCCACCAACTTTAAAATCTTAACCCTTTGATTCCCTCACCCGATCCACCAGCTTCCTACAGGAAAATGGTGGATAGGGTGAGGGAATCAAAGGGTTAGGTTTTTGCTTTGTTAGCATGATTGGCGATGCAGGATGCTGGTGGACAGGTTGCGGCAGTCTAAAGAGTTAAAGGTTCTTTTCTGGTTGATTGTGTCGATTTTGAGCAAGGTTTTATTCACTCAGTGTGTGTGTGAGAACATGACCTAACTTTGACTGTATTGATTATTGTCCAGAGTGTACTCATAAATCAATGTTGTTTTTGCATGCTGCACAGAGATCGGATGATATGGTAAGATCATTGTCTGCTTCTGTCCCTCCTTCCTAAAACACGGAAGGCTTTTTGACAGTTCTTGATTTTTTTCCTTTTCCTTCTTATTTTCCTCTTCCTTCTTCTTCTTCTTTTTCTCCTTCGTCTTCTTCTTCTTTTTTCTTCTTCTTCTTCTTCTTCTTCTCCTCCCCCTCCTCTTCTTCCTCTTCTTCCTCCTCCTCCTCCTTCTTCTTTTTCTTCTTCTTTTTCTTCTTTTTCTTCTTCTACTTTTTCTTCCTCGTCATCGTCGTCGTCGTCGTCGCAGTCGCCATCGTTCTCATCTGTTTTTATTTGTGTCTTCTTTCTTTTCGATTTTCGTCGTCTTCTTCTTCTTCCTCGTCATCGTCGTCGTCACAGCCGTCATCGTTTCCTTTTTTTTCATTTGTGTCTTCTTTCTTTTTTGTTTTCGTCTTCTTCTTCTTTTTCGTTTGAGTTGTTGTCGCTCATCATCATCATCACCATTATCGTCACCATCCTCACTGTCAGTGCATGTCCAATGTTTTTATTTATTCTAGATTGTTGTTTACGTTACTGATACCTAGCAGCGTCAGTTTGAAGTTAAATATTTTCTTTGATATCTAAATAAAAGTTGCTGAATTCTTTTCTATGGATTTGCCCGTTATACCACTGACTCCACTCACCCCAACCCTCTTCCTGACAGAATCACATGGTCCATATAGGAATCGAACCCACGTCTTCTCCGTTCACAACACAGAGTTGCAACCAAATGAGCTGAAAGGCCATGATTTGTTTTTACTTTAAATGCCCTCTTTAAAATTGAAATGCTCACAATCATGAAAACACAGTGGAGATGAATTGGACACTTTATTCGAAGACAGCAGGATAACACCACCTTGACTGACTTTCACTGGACACCAGAAGGAAGGCGGAGAAAAGGAAGACCCAAGCACAGCTGGCGACGGACAATGGAATGAAGCCTTTAGGCCTTGAAACATACTTTGGGTACTATACAAAGGCTGGCCCAGAATAGACAAAAACGCAGAACCTTCGATGCTGTTCTACATGCCATTGACATAATGAGGAATAAGTAGGTACATAAGTTGGTAAATGAATATTTTTTGAATACCTTCTTCAAGATTAAATGTCCACTATCATTAAAATACAACGGAGATAAACTGGACACATCATTCGAAGACAGCAGGATAATATCACCCGGATTGCCCTTCACTGGACACGAGAAAGAAGGCGGAGAAGAGGAAGACCCAAGCACAAGCTGGCGACGGACAATTGAATGAGAACTTTATGCCCTGAAACATATTTGGTAGTATACAAAGACTGGCCCAGAAAAGACAAAAGCGGAGAAGCTTCGTTGCTGTTCCATATACCAATGGCATACGGGAACCAAGTAAGTAAGTAAGGTGGTTAATAGATAAATGATGTTTAAGAGATAAATGATGTTTTTCTTTAAATGCTTTCTTAAAAATTAAATGTCCTCTATCATTAAAATACAATGGAGATGAACTTGGACGTACCATTCGAGGAGAGCAGGATAACATCACCTGAATTGTCCTTCAGAGTTCACACACACAAAAGAAGCTGTATGAGACGAACCAAACAAGACGTGGCGATGACTGAAGGAAACCTTAAGATCCTGAAACATTACTTGGGATACTTTACAAACACTGGCTTAGAACTGACAGAAGTGGAGAACCTTCGTTGCTATCCGACATGCCATTGACATAATGGACAGTAATAAATAAACAAGTAAGTAACCAGTCGACGTAGCGCAATGGACTACAGGCTGGAAGGTTGTGGGTTCGAATCCCCACCAGTCCTTTCATTCTGAAAATGTTCAGTTCTTTCCAGCTCCAACCCAGAGCTGAGCTTGTTATGGACTCGTTGAGAAGACTGGGACCGCAGAGTTGAGTATCATCCACTTCATGAACACGTCATTGAAGATGTTGCTCAAATCTTTCGATTTTATCAAGATTTTGCGCTATATAAATATTGTAATTATTAATTATTATTATTATAGATGTCTGTATCTTCGAGCCTGCTTGATGCCAAGATTTATCATGATAGTGAGCGTAGAGTACAGTTCTGTCAAGCAGTCTCAGTCCCAGGTGGAACTCCGTAGCATCAAGATTATCATCCACGTCTTTATTATGATGGCACTGTAAAACCTGTCTCAGCCTCTGTGACCACCAAGGTGGCGTACAAAATGTGACCAAAACACACACAAAAAAGAAAACAAAAACAAAAAACAAAAAAAAAGTAAACCAAAAACAAACGAAAAAAAGTGAGCACAATGAAATTGCCTCTGAGCAATGAGCCTACAAAAAAGAGATCCAAATAAGTGCGACTGCCCGCGCCCAAGTGCGACTGCGCGCGCCATAAGAATTAAATAAGACAGTAAGTAGTTAAAACTACCAGATATTTTTTTTCAGGGGGAAATAGAATAAACCAACCAGCTAAATCACACTACAAACAAAGAAGCATCCAGAATAAAAGGCAGCGAGAAGAAAACGATTACAACTATGACACGGGATAAAAAGGCAATCTGAGGACCGCCTGAGGTTTACGAACATAAGAACTTATATTAGTTGACAGTTATCGTTATTGTTCTAGTTGTTTGTGGAGGTGGCGGTGTGTCTGTACAGCTGCTCTCTCTGTCTGTCTGTCTGTCTGTCTCTGTCTGTCTGTATGTCTGTATGTGTGTGTGTGTGTCTCTCTCTCTCTTTTTCTTTTTTTTTTCTCTGTCTCTCTGTCTCTGTCTCTCGTCTCTCTGTCTCTCTTTCTCTACCTCTGTCTCTCTTCAATATGTCTCTCTGTCTCTGTCTCTCGTCTCTCTGTCTCTGTCTCTCTGTCTCTGTCTCTCTGTCTCTGTATGTCTGTCTCTCTCTCTCTTCTCTCTGTTTCTCTGTCTCTATCTTTGTCTTTGTCTGTCTATCTCTGTCTCTCTGTCTCTCTGTCTCTCTGTCTCTCTCTTTCTCCTTTCTTCTCCCTTTCTCTTTTTTATTCCTATACATATTGTCTGTTCATATAGGTATTCATCTATTTATTTATTTATCTATTTATTTATTTATTTATTCATTTATTTATTTGTTTGTTTATTGACTTGTTTGTTTATCTATTCATTCATTCATTCATTCATTCATTCATTCATTTATTTTAAAATGTATTAGTTTCAGACTGTTTCTTATTCCTCTCTATTTTTCTTTTGAAAATTTTAAAATACTATTATGGTGTACATTACACTATACATCTTTTTATTCCTTTCTCTAGACGATGCCGTCTTCTAATATTTCCTTTGTTTCTTCTTTCAAAACAGCTGAGCGCCCTGCAAGGTTACTGCCGAGAAGCCCGGCTGTACTGCGCGGCGGAAGGTCAAACGGGTCAGTATACCGATGAGCCACCAGGGAACCCTCTTCCGCTTTTTGAAGCAACCAGTTTGTTTTTTTTAATGTCATTTTGTGGATGGAGGCCATTTGTGCTGCTCGCATGGCTTGCTTCCTCCAACCCCAATTTCGCTTCTGGGTATAATAGATCTTTTTGAGGAAAGATAACGTATATTGAAATATATATGCGACGGGTTAGTAGGTTATTATGAGCAGTCGCAACGCTGCAAAAAAACATCGATATTAGATGTTCGCCCTCGTACGCATCTACAGACAGACAGACAAGCTGGCAGGCATGCAAACAGACAGACAGAGAGACATGCATACATACATAAATACATACGTACATACATACATACATACATACACACAAACACACGCACGCGCGCGCGCGCGCAAACACATTCACATACACATGCATGCACACACACACACACGCACACACACACACACACACACACACACACACACACACACACACACACGCACGCACGCACACACACACACACACAAATACACACGCACTCACGCACACACACACACACACACACACACACACACACACACATACACACACACATACACACACATGTGAAGACAATATTTAGGCTCATGTTTTCTTGTACATTATTTATGTGGCGATTTATGTCCGTTGTGAATTTATGAGACATTCCTCAGTTTCCTCCAAAATGTCGATTATTCATCCGTTTGTGAGTTTGTCTGTTTGTTTAGTTGTTTGCTTACTTTGTTGATTGGAGCTATTTGTTTGTACTGTTCCTTGTTTTGGTATCGTTGTTGTTGTTGATTTTGTTGTCGTTGTTGTTATATATATATATATATATATACATATATATATATATATATATATATGTATATATATATATATACATATGTATATATATATATATATATATATATGTGTGTGTGTGTGTGTGTGTGTATGTGTGTGTGTGTGTGTGTGTGTGTGTGTGTGTGTGTGTGTGTGTGTGTGTGTGTGTGTGTGTGTGTGTGTATGTGTGTGTGTGTTTAGAAATATTAACTGCGTTATTTGTTTGTTTGTTAATTTGCTTAGTTGGTTGGCTATTGGTTTCTTTCTGTAATTCTTTCTTTATTCCATTTTACTTTTATATATATATATATATATCTGTTGTGAATATCTGTTGTAGATATCTCTTTAAAAATTAAAAGATCATTGTGTATCGACTGTAGGTTTGCGTGTGATTGTATGTATGTGTGTTTGTTTGTGTGTATGCTTTTGTCTGTTTGTATGTGCCTGTAAGACAGACATCATTACACTCATCTTCATCATCATCATCATCATCATCATCATCATCATCATCATTGTCATTGTTATTATAATCAATATTATCACCGTTGGCGTCATCGTCGGCGTCATCGTCGTCGTCGTCATCACCACCACCATCACCATCATTACCATCATCACCATGATATCATCGTCACCGTCACCATCACCATGATATCATCGTCACCGTCACCATCACCATCGTCATCATCATCATCATCATCACCACTATCACTATTATCGTCAGCGTCATTATCATTATTGTCAGCATCTTCAACTTCATCATGATCGTAAACATCATCATCATCATCATCATCATCATCATCATCATCATCATCAAGTGCCTTGCCACATGCCGTTGGCGATCATGGCCTTCCATCTGTTTCTTTTTCTTGTTGCCTCACGCACCTCTTCCACCCTGTTTGTCTTCAGCCACTCTGCTAGTCCGTCCAATATTTTCTCCCTGAGTCTACCTGGTGCTCTGTTTCCCTCCAGCTTTACTGTTGTGACCAGGTGCTCAAATTCCCCTTTCCTCATAAAATGCCCTATAAATGTTGCCTGTCTTTTCCTAATCTTCCTTATGAATGATCTTCTTATGTCTGTCTCCATCAAGACCGTCTCGTTTGTTTTCTTTGCTGTCCATGGAACTTAATGATAATGATAAGAAAATATTGATATTATTCTAACTGTTGTTACAGGACCACCAGGGAAGCCAGGAGACAAGGGGGATACAGGCAGTCCAGGTATAATCATGGCAGACACATTGTCCATGCATACACTTCCATGTTTAGGTCTGTTCGCTGTACTCAATATTAGACCAAAACAAAAAACAAAAAACAAAAAACAAAAACTGACAGGCGTGGCAGTTAACTGAGTAAATGTCAGACTTCCAATCAGAATGTCCTGGGATTCGATTCGCCTAGACAACACCCACCCTACCCCCCCTTGCAGGTAAAATGATGGAGATTTCTCAGGTCAACGTGTATGGCTATAACACCCTTAGTGTGTATACACATGCAGAATATCAAATATGCGTCGTCGTTGTCACTAGCTAACTACCTTCTGTCTGTCTATCCATTGGACGCTATATATTCCGATATATCTATCCATTGATATGTTGTCTCTCTTTATCTATCAGTCAAGCTGTCTTTCTGTCTTTCCATCAGTTCTTTCTTTCTTTGGTTAGATAGTTTGTCAGTCAGCGGGTCAGTTAGTTAGTTCGTCAGTCAGTCAGTCGGTCGGTCAGTCAGTCAGTTAATTA
>JAPXFY010000013.1:58000130-58002630 GCA_030674185.1 Monoplex corrugatus
CACCTCTTCAAAGATTTACGTAATCTCAATCTCTCTCTCTCTCTCTCTCTCTCTCTCTCTCTCTCTCTCTCTCTCTCTCTCTCTCTGTCTCTCTCTGTCTGTCTGTCTGCTTCTCTCTCTCTCTCTCTCTCTCTCTCTCTCTCTCTCTCTCTCTCCCTCACTTCTATCTATCTATTTATCCATCTATCTATCATCATCATCATCATCATCAGGTGCCCTGCCGCATGGCGTTGGCGACCATGGACTTTCAATCATCTCTATCTCTCGTTGCCCCCAGCATCTCCCCCACCCTCTTCATCCTCAGCCACCTTGCAAGTCCGTCCAGCATTCTCTCCCTGGGTCTACCCGGTGCTCTCTTTCCCTCCAGCTTTCCCGTTGTGACCAGGTGCTACAAATCCCCCTTCCTCATAAAATGGCCTATAAATGTTGCTTGTCTTTTCCTAATCTTCCTTATCAGTGATCTATTTGTGTCTGCCTCCATCAAGACTGTCTCGTTTGTTTTCTTTGCTGTCCATGGTACTCTCAACATTCTTCTGAGAAACCACATCTCGGCTGCCTCAATCCTGCTCTGGCTTTGCTTGTTGACTGTCCACGCCTCGCATCCGTACAACAGTATTGGTTCTATATAACATTCAAGGACTCTCTTTCTGATGTTAATTGATAGGCATTTGTTGGTAAGAATGCTTGTCATCTTCTTGAATGCTGTTTTGGCTTGGCCGATTCTGCCAGCTATTTCCGATGTGCATCTGCCGTCTGATGAAATGACCGTTCCCAGGTATTTGAACTTATTAACCTGTGTCAAGGTTGTGCCATTTGCTGTTATCCTGCATGAGGGGATTTCATGTTTTCTACTGATCACCATGACTTCAGTCTTCCTGATGTTTAGTCCCAACCCCTTACCTTTGCTTTCTGTTTCTAGTATATTCACAAGGTTTTGTAGGTCCCTTTCATTTTCTGCAATTAGCACGGTGTCATCTGCGTACCGAATGTTGTTTATCATTTTCCCTCCAACCTTTAATCCAGGGTCTTCTTCTAGGTTTCTCATGATGTTTTCGCTGTATAGTGAAAACAGATCTGGTGACAAAACACAACCCTGTCTGACTCCTCTTTTGATGTTTTGAAAAGAGCTTATATTGTTTTCTATTCTCGTTGCAGCTGTTTGTTCCCAGTACATATTCCTGATTATTCGTAGATCTTTTCCATCGACATTGAGTCTCTCCAGTTGGTTGATCAATTCTTCATGTCGTACCCGATCGAAAGCCTTGGTATAGTCAACAAAGCATAAATACAAATCCTTATTCATCTCAACTGACCTCTCTATGATAGTTCTTAGGATGTATATGGCATTAATAGTTCCTTTCCCCTCCACAAATCCACATCTATCTATCTAACTGTCTGTCTGTCTGTCTGTCTGTCAGTCTGTCTATCTATCTTTCCTACTTACACACACACTTTGGTCTCTCACATTATCTATACGTGCGCATGAGCTTGTGTGTGTGTGTATGTGTGTGCACATGTGTGGGAGTGTCAGAAACCACATCTTCAAAGATTTACGTAATCTATGTACAAGAGATGAAAATCTTATTGGAATGTTCTTGTTTACGAAGAGACACAGACTAACAAAAGCACTGGTATCCGTGAGTTGATCTGAATCATTTTAAGGGTTGTTGAACCGTCTGCTAACCCCAGACATGATTTGAAAGTGTAGGTCCCCTCTTTGTCATCGTGATCATAGACACAGAAGAAAGTCGACATTAAAATTAATGCACCAGAAAAATGACACTGTCAGTACAGGATGTCTTTCTTCTTTCTTTCTTTTTTCTGTCTTTTTTTATTTTCTTTCATATCTTTCCTTGTGTCTGCCTGTCTCTGTTCTTTTTCACTGTCTGTCTGTCTGTCTATCTATCTGTTCGTCTGTCTGTCTCTGTTTCTGTCTGTCTCTGTCTCTGTCTCTTTGTCTTTCTCTCTCTCTCTCTCTCTCTCTCTCTCTCTCTCTCTCTCTGCAATTGGCGCCCGCACATGTTTCTGTGCGTGTATGTGACACAGGCACACGCACACAGACACATAAACATAACACACACATAAACACACACACACACACACACACACACGCGCGCGCGCGCGCGCGCGCGCACACACACACACACACACACACACACACACACACACCACACAGGGGAAAAGATACAGACAAAAAATGTATCTGTACAAATCGAACCCTTCCATTCAGTTGAAAACATGAACCACTCATTCACCGCATCCATAGGGCTACAGTTTCAGTTTGAGTTTGAGTTTCTCAAGATGACGTCTCCGCGTTTGGAACGAACTCCATATGCACTTACGTCACAGGAACCAAGTTTATGGTGATCATGGCACAAACCTTAAGCTTGGACATAAACCCAGGAGCTGGCCAGGTCCCGAGGTCCTACCTAGAGGACGTTTTTACCTAGCCTACATTTTTTATACCAGTACTGTACCAGTCGAACAATTTTTGTTACAC
>JAPXFY010000013.1:58012630-58015130 GCA_030674185.1 Monoplex corrugatus
ACAACAGCAAAACCAACAGAACAACAACAACAGCAAACCAAAGAACACAACAACAGCAAAACCAACAAACAACAACAGCAAAACCAACAGAACAACAACAACAGCAAAACCAACAGAACACAACAACACAACAACAGCAAAACAACAGAACAACCAACGAACAACAGCAAAACCAACAGAAATAAACAACAAACAACAACGCAAAACCAACAGAATACAACAACAGCAAACCAACAGAACAACAACAGCAAAAACAACAGAATAACAACAACAGCAAAACCAACAGAAAACAACAACAGCAAAACAACAGAACAACAACAGCAAAACCAACAGAACAACAAGAACAGCAAAAACAACAGAACAACAAGAAAGCAAAAACCAATAGAACAACAAAGAACACAAAGCAACAGAACAACAAGAACAACAACAGCAAAGCAACAGAACAACAAAAACAACACCACCAGCAGAACAACAAAAACAACACAACAGAACAACAACAACAGCAAAACCAACAGAACAACAACAACAGCAAAAACAACAGAACAACAACAACAGCAAAAACAACAGAACAACAAGAACAGACAAAAGCAACAGAACAACAAGAACAACACACAGCAGAAAAACAACACAAAACAACAGAACAAACAACAACAGCAAAAACAACAGAACAACAACACAGCAAAAACAACAGAACAACAAGAACAGCAAAGCAACAGAACAACAAAAACAACACCACCAGCAGAAACAACAACAGCAAAACCAACAGAACAACAACAACAGCAAAACAACAGAACAACAACAACAGCAAAAACAACAGAACAACAAGAACAGCAAAGCAACAGAACAACAAGAACAACACCACCAGCAGAAACAACAACAGCAAAACCAACAGAACAACAACAACAGCAAAACAACAGAACACACAACAACAGCTAAAACAACAGAACAACAAGAACAGCAAAAGCAACAGACAACAACAAAAACAACACCACAGCAGAACAACAAACAGTAAAACCAAACAGAACAACAACAACAGCAAAACAACAGAACAACAACAACAGCAAAAACAACAGAACACAAGAACGCAACAGCATCAGAACAACAAGAACAACAACAGCAAAAGCAACAGAACAACAAAACAACTCCCCAGCGAAAACAACACAGCAAAAAGCAACAGAATAACAACAACAAACAAGAACAAAGCAACAGAAAGACAAGAACAACACCAGCAACAGAATAACAACAAACAAAAGGAACAGAACAATAACAACAGCAAAAACAACAGAACAACAACAACAACATTAAAAGCAACAGGACAAGAAGAACAGCACCAGTAAAAGAACAACAGCAAAAGCAACAGAACATCAACAACACCAAAAGCACCAGCAACAGCAAAAGCAAAAGCAACAAAACAACAACATCAGCAAAAGCAACAGAACAACAACAACAGTAAAAGCAACAGAACAACAAGAACAACAACAGCAAAAGCAACTGAAAACAACAACAGCAAAAGCATCAGAACAACAACAATAGCAAAAGCACCAGCAACAGAACAACAACAACAGCAAAAGCAGTAAAACAACAAGAACGGCACCAGCAACAGAACAGCAACAACAACAAAAGCAACAGAACAACAACAAGAACAGCAAAAGCAACAGCACAACAACAACAGCAAAAGCAACAACAACAACAATAACAATAACAATTAATAACTAAAAAAAAAACACTAAAATATGAACAACAACAACAGCAGCAACAACAGCAACAACAACAACAACAACAACAATCCAGTACCACGCCACTCAGATGAAAACACTTGCTATGATAAAAACAGTTCTTAAAGGACAGATTGTTTGTATGGCTTAACCGTCTTAAGTTCGTTCCCCGTCGTTAAATGAGAACTGACGTGAGTCACTGAGGAGAAAGGGTAGAGATGAAGGGGAGCAACTCTAACGGGTCGAGGAGAGTTGTCTATGAATAAGGCGAGAAAGGGATTGTGGTGGCGAGTATCAGTCTGCTCAAAAGGGAGCAAGACAAGAAAATTAATTGGTATTATGATATCAAGAATGACAATACTAACCGTTGAAATAATGAGAAAATTTAATGAAAGTGACACCAACGTTATCCTTTAGGTAGTTTGCTTGCTTGTTTGTTCGTTCGTTTGTTTGTTTGTTTGTTCGTTTGTTTGTTCGTTTTTGCTTTATTATCAAGCATGAACGTATTAATTCATTTCATTATTGTTATTGCTTTCTTCTTCTTCATCACCATTATCATCGTCGTGGTCGTGGTCGTGTCGTGATCGTGGTCGTGGTCGTCGTCATCATCTTCTTCTTCTTCTTCTTCTTCTTCTTCTTCTTCTTCTTCTTCTTCTTCTTTCTTCTTCTTCTTCTTCTTCTTCTTCTTCTTCTTCTTCTTCTTCTTCTTCTTCTTCTTCTTCTTCTTCTTCTTCTTCTTCTTCTTCTTCTTCTTCTTCTTCTTCTTCTTCTTCTTCTTCTTCATC
>JAPXFY010000013.1:58022630-58027630 GCA_030674185.1 Monoplex corrugatus
GTAAGGCCTAGATTACCAGTATGTCTATAAAAGACAGATGGCAAATCTTGAACTAGGGAGGCCTACATTACTAGTATGTCCATAAAAGAGAAATGGCAAATCCTGAACTAGGAAGGCCTAGATTACTAGTATGTCTATAAAAGAGAAATGGCAAATCCTGAACTAGAAAGGCCAAGATTTTGTCTGATTAGATGACGGTTCTATGAAAAAAAAAAAACGACTGAGCACACACTAATACATCAGCACAGAGAAAATGATAAAAGCTACCAGAAAAAAACAACACAAAATAGAATCAGAGCGCGTATTTAATATAACAAAACGAAACATTTTCGGCCAAGTGGCCTTTGTCAAGGCATATCTGCCATTCTCTCCTGCCCTGGCATGAAATATTGAGGAGATAGCTATATTTCTCAGATCCCTTCCCTTGAAGACTATTTAGCCTTCTCACATTGCTGAAGGCTTGGTCAAAAAAGAAATAAAATAAAATAAAACTAGGTGGCTCTGCATCGCAGCAACCCACTCTCAAACGGGGAGAGCAACCCGAGTTTCACATGATAAAGTCCATTGTGACGTGATGATGATGATGATGATGATGATGATGATGATGATGATGATGATGATGATGATGATGATGGATGATGATGGATGATGATGGATGATGATGATGATGATGATGATGATGATGATGATGGATGAGGATGATGATGATGAAAATAAATAATAATAGTAATAATGATAATGATAATAACAGTAATGATAACAATAACAATAATAATAATGATGATGATAATAATAATAAAAATAATATAATGATAATGATGATGATGATGATGATAATGTTAATAACAAAAATAACAATAATGATAATAATGATAATAATAATGATGATGATGATGATGATGATGATGATGACCATGATAACATTAACAATATTATTAACAGTAATGATAATAATAATAACAATAATGATAATAATAATAATAATGCTTTGTAATTTCTGTTCTTTTATGTATGTCTTTGTGTTCTGTGAAATAAACAATGGAAAAGAAAAGAAGTTGCTAAAAACTGAAAAGATAAAATGATGAGGGGGTGGGGGGTTGAGTCAACTAGTTGTTGACTGGCACGATTGAACTACCTGGTTGAAAAATTGTTGTCATTTAGTTCATTCGTAACATTGGTGACAATGACTTTTTTCTTCAAATTTTGAGATTAAAGCAAAATGACTTTAACTAGGACAATGCGACATAATATCATCATGTGCCCTGCCTCATGGCATTGACGATCATGGCCCTCCATACGAATCTATCCTTTGTCACTGGAAGCACATCCCCTATCCTCTCTGTCCGCAAGCCTGTCCAATATTTTCTCCCTGGGTCTACCTGGTGACCTTTTTCCCTCTAGCTTTCCTGTTGTGACTGGGTGCTCTAATTTCTCTTGTCTCATAAGATGTCCTATAAATGCTGCTTGTCTTTTCCTAATCTTCTTCATTAATGTTCCTCTTGTGTCAGCTGCCTACAAGACGGTCTCATTTGTTTTCTTTGCTGTCCGTGGAAGTCTTAACGTTCTTCTGAGAAACCATAATTTCAGCTGCCTCAATCTTATTGCGTGTTGACTGTCCACGCTTCACATCCGTACAACAGTGTCGGTTCTATATAACACTGAAGAGCTCTCCTCCTAATATTAATTGATAGGCATTTGTTAGTAAGAACGCTTTTCGTTTTCTTGAATGCTGTCTTAACGTGCTGTGGGCTCACTGGGAAGACTGGAACCACACAATCTAGTCTCATTCACTTCATGGGACACATTATTGGGGCTGTTGCTCAAATTTTCTGACCAATACCGCAGGTGCCTGTATCTTTCGGGCCTGGTTGATACCAGGACACATTATGATAGTAAACATAGAGTACAGCCCTGTCACGCAGTATCAATCCTAGGTGAAACTCCATAGTATCATGATTATCATCCTCATCGTCATCATCGTCATGACATTGTAAAAATACACACTCGCGCGCGCACCACACACACACACACACACACACACACACACACACACACACACACACACACCTACACACACATACACATACAGACACACATACACATACACACACACACACATACACACACACATACACAAACACACACACACAGACATACACACACACACACACGTATACACGCACACACACACACGTACACACACACACACCTACACATACATACACACACACACACACATACACATACACACACATACACACACACACACACACACACACACACACACACACACACACACACACACAACACACACACACCCTTCCCCAATTGATATGAAACAACTTTCTGTTTCATGTAATAAAACGAGATTCAAAAAGAAGATAATCTGATCAGAATTTATACCACATTACCTTTTGTAGGAAACTGAAGCTACTGTAATGTTTTATTAGCTATAGATAAATATATAAACAAATAAACAAATATATAAATAAATAAATAAATAACAGATAAAAAATACATAGACAAATAAATAAAACAAGTAAACAAACACGCAAATAAATAAATAAACAAATAATTAAATAAACAAGTAAACAAAAGAATGAATAAAAAAAAAATTAATCAATTGATTAATGCATCAAAAATGAACAAATTACTAAATTCATTAATTGATCAATGGATATATAAATAAGGGGAGGGATAATTAACGAATATATGACTGAAGAAATGAAAGGTAAATACATGAACGAACGAATGTAGAAATTAATAAATGAATACATAAAGGGACAAGTAGATAAATAAAACAAGAAATACATAAATAAATACATGAATAAATAAACAAATGAATGAATAATGATATAAGGGAAATATGGGTTGTGCCTAAACAAGCAATCGCAAATTTCCATTTCCATCAACAATTTGATTTTTGACCTGTAGTTGATAAAGCTCAATCTATAAACAGCCCAAACATGAAACAAATAAGCAAGCAAATAAAAAACCGTGCACGTGCTCATTCAAACAACACACACACACACACACACAACACACACACACACGCACGCACGCACGCACATACGCACAGACACACACACACACACACACACACACACATATATATATATATAGACACATGCACAAACACTACAGAGAGAGAGGGGGTGGGAGAGATAGGAAATGTGTCAGATAATTGCTGGCAGATTTGGTTTAACGCGTATGGAGCTATCCGAGCCGGTGAATCCCTCTTGAAATAACTGCAACAATTCCAACATCAAAACAGAAAACTAGCAACATTCACTTACCAGGCTTTGGGGCACAGAAAAGGACTGTGAAAATAATTGTGACCTCCCACCACGAAATCAGTCTTAACTCGCAGTCAGTCGAACAGCACTAGGAGCTGAAAAGGTGACTGAGGATCTATCTGGGGTGTTTTGACTTTTTCTCAAAATTGATTTCTGTAGACCCACAGAATTTTTTTTCTTGAAAAAATATTATTCATCAATTTCAAATGGTATTTTAATGCACTGATCGCAGCAGAAAGAACGCAATTTCCTACCAAAAGTACTTATTTTTGTCTCTTATTATAAACCGTAACCTGTGCAGTCCCCGCACATTTAATATACTGACGGAAAGCTCTTTAATGCACCTTTCAGATAATGACAGTCAAAATTAGAAACAAACTGGGTCAAAGCCACTAATAAAGAAATTTAAGGAGAATGTCTAGTAGAGCACACAAAAACTTTAGAGGCCGTTTTTTCAAAATGGCCGTCATACAACTTAATGACTTTAAACGTACATAACTTCTACAATTTTTTCGAGTACAAGCTTTATTCAAGTACCAAAATAATCAGCAGAATGTATGCTTCCCAGTGATATGTATATCTCAAAATGCCCAAAATGCTAGTGTAGGCTGATTTCGTGGTGGGAGGTCACAATTGCTATGCAGCCAAGTTTGGCCAAGAATTTCTTTGATACCCTTATATAATATTGGTCATACTATGGACCAATCTATCTTGCAGGCTGCAGTGATCGATTTATGGCACTTGCCACTGTGTCCGCGTGGCCTTGGCTTTCAAGCTCCACCTCACGGAAATCCTATTTGCTCGGCCTTTCCAAACTGCTGACGTATTTCATCTGCAGTACTCTCAAGGGCAAATAACTCAATATGCGTACATGTGAGAGCATGTTGTAATTTTCTCTTCTTTTCTTCTGTAAATACTTGATATTGCCTCACGATTATAAATCTTTGCTGACTATAATCAAGCCCTGTGTATATGTATGTGTATCTGTTTACACGTAGATTGTTGCTTGATCGAATCTATATCTATATCTATATCTATATCTACATTTATATCTATATCTATATCTATATCTTATCTATGTCTATATCTATATCTATATCAATAACTACATCTATATCTATATCACATCTATATCTATACCTATGTCTATATCGATATCTCTCTATATGTATGTATATGTTTTTTTGATGAGTCATGTGACAAAAATCCTAGTATGAATAATCATGATAAGGACAAGGAATAGAATCAAAAGATAAATAGCAGAAGAACCGTGTGGATTTGTCGAAGGAAAGGAACTATTAATGCCATGTACATCTTCGGAACTATTATAGAGAGGTCAGTCTAGTTGAATAAGGATTTATATTTATGCTTTGTTGATTATACCAAGGCTTTCGATCGGGTAAGTCATGAAGAATTGATCAACCAACTAGAAAGACTCAATATTGACGGAAAAGATCTACAAATAATCAGAAATATCCATTGGGAACAAACAGCTGCAACGAAAACAGAAAACGATATAAGCTGTTTCCAAAATATCAAAAGAGAAGACAGGCAAGGTTGTGTTTTGCCACCAGATCTGTTTTCTTTTTACAGCGAAAACGTCATGAGAAACCTAGAAGAATACCCTGGATTAAAGGTTGGAGGAAAAATGATAACATTCGATACGTAGATGACACCGTGCTAATTGCAGAAAGTGAAAGGGAC
>JAPXFY010000013.1:58040130-58045130 GCA_030674185.1 Monoplex corrugatus
ATTTTGCTTTTCTTGGAATGTTTCTGTATCTGCCTCTTTAAATTCATACAATCATCATATACACTGACTTCAAGACTACATACTTCATTTCAGTGATCACATTTTCCAAGCGATTATTAACGATGCTTGGTTATACTTTTGTTTGTAGAAAAGTACATGATGCATATTCGCACTTTTTTTTGACAAGACATGTCATAACAAGACAAAACAGGAGCAAATTTTCGGCCAACTTGGCCTTTGTCAAAAGCAAAGACAACACATAATAAACATACACAATGCACAAGTTCTGATGCCATTAAATGTGACATACAAAATGGGACAGGATTTCATAAACAAATAATCAAGATTCAAACAAAAACAACAAAGAACCGATTCTGAGGTCGACATAAGGCACAATTTGGCTGATCAGCCCATCTATGGCACTATTGATATCTATGGCCTGTCTCAATGTCCTGAGTTAAAGTGACCCAATACTCATCATTGTATTACTGGCATTGTAACAAGTCTGTGGGTGCGAACCCAGACACGCTGCAGGCCAAAGCTTAAACTGCCTCCGTCGACAATACCCGGTGTTTACCCCAGCAATGCTGGCACACCAGATTTGCCACTGTGTTGTATTAAAATACTCGGCACAGAATGGGGTAGTTTAGCTCGAATTATTTTCTTTTTTCTTTCTCTTTTCTGAAATTTTCTTACTATTACTAAGGCTGTACCAGTTTCAGTTTTTGAAATGGTCTAACCAGAAGAAAATAATTATGTACTGATGCCAATGGCCTCTTCCTGCCCATTCATTCTTTCCATCATTCAGTGGTGTCAGCCTTGTGTTATTAGGTATCTTCCCCTGCCCCTTCACCTCATTTTAAGACCTTGCCACACACAGGGAATCTGCCAGATATGTGCTGGCAGATTTCAGTGGAGCACCTATGAATAGCCTGAGCACCATGAATTCTTTGGAACAAACTGAAAAGTTCTGAATGTCTATGTAAAAACATTAATATTGACCATAACATCAAGCCATGCTGGTTTCAAAAGCTTAATCCAGTTAACCATTACGTTCACAGGCTAAGGGTTAAAGTTCGAGACTGTGTCGTCTTACATTAACCTTTTGACTCCCGCACCCTACCCACCAACTGCAAAATACTGAACCATTTGACTGCCTCACCCTTCCACCAGCTTCCTGCAGGAACCGGTGGATAGGGTGAGGCATCAAAGGGTTCAGTTTTTGCGAAGCTGGCATGGTTGACGATGCATGATGCTGGTGCGAGGGTGTGAGAGTCAAAGGGTTTTAAACTGTTGCTCGATGGGCGCGATGGTGAAGTGGGTAAGATGTCAGACTTCCAGTTGGACATTCTGGGTTCGATCCTGCCAGGGTACTTCCCACCTGGTGGGTAAAGGGCGGAGATTTCACAATCTTTCAGGGCGACATGACTACAGATCTAATAGTGCCTAAACCCCCTTCGAGTGTATACGCACGCAGAATAGCAAATCAGCACGTTAAAGATCCTGTAAATCATGTCAGTGCCTGGCTTATGGAAACATGAAAACATCCAGCATTCATGCCCACCAAAGATGCAGATTGTAAAAAAAAAAAAAAACAGTTGAGTGACATCTATACTAACCCCCCCCCCCAAAAAAAAAAAAAAAACAAAAACAAACAAAACAAACAAACAAGCAAACAAACAAACATCAAAACAGACCCCAAAAATTGTCAGATCCCTTGAAAGTTTATAAAGAGGTGTATGACAGAGCTGTGCTTATGTCCCTATACTTATTTGATATTTATTTAAAATTCAAAAATTCATAAATATCAAATGAATATGTAAAAAACACAGCCCTGTCACACACCTCTTTCAAAGTTTGAGGGACATGAAATTGTCCATGCTGATAGCTGCTTTTTGGTTTTTGTGTAAAGCATGTGTATTTCTATTTCAACTCTGTCTGAAAAAAGTGATGAGCTCCTCGGCTCACAAACGATAAAACGCTTTGACGTAATTTATAAAAGATACACATGTATATCTTCTTGTGATTTTAGTTGCTTTTGAGCCAGAATGTTCAAACAGAATATACCACTTTTTGATTGTTTTGTTGTCAGCTCTGAGGATAATTTTTTTTTGGTCTCTAACTTTTCACCGGTTTTTTATAAAAAAAACCCAAACATATTGTATGTGACATGAGACTGATTATCATAGTCTAAGTATTTTGTATGGCTTAGAGTTTTTTGTTTGTTTGTTTGTTTTGTGTGTGTGTGTGTAAGTGGGGAATTTTAAAGCCTTTTGGCAAACCCTTTATCATATACATATGTTTGCTCTAAAAGACTCTAATTCTGCAGGCATTTATTAGGTTATTTTATGTGGTCTCTGGACGTTTTTCATTGTTTGGTTGGTTGGTTGGTTGCTTGCTTGCTTGCTTGCTTGTTAGTTGGTTAGTTGGTTGGTTGGTTGTTGGTTGGTTGGTTGGTTGCTTAGTTGGTTGGTTGGTTGGTTGGTTGGTTGGTTGGTTGGTTGGTTGGTTGGTTGGTTGGTTTTTGTGTTTGTTTGTGTGTGTGTGTGTTGTTTTTTGTTTGTTTGTTTTTGCATGTTGTATGGTATGTTTAACTGTTGATTTTAATTTTTTTTTGAGGGGGGGGGGGGGGGGTCAATTTAGAACTGTTGGTTTTGGCATTTTAGGTCTCTCGTCTTTAAGATGTTTTACTAATGTACTAAGTCTATCGTCTTGAGATGTCTTTTTATTAAAAAGTACATTTTTATTTTGCTTTTAATAAGGGTTATCAAGCTTTTCCTTTGTGTTGTTAAAAGAAGTCCTATTTCTCTAAGCACCTTTTCTCTAATCACAAAGAGGACAGAGCTAAATCTACCCAAATCAAAAAAAAATCTCGGCACTAAAGCCATCATGTCCTTTTTTTTTCTACTATACGTATGTTTTAAGACACATCTTGCTTCTTTAAAAGTGATTTCATCTTCTAAAGATATATCTTATCTTCCACAAAATTTGAGGCATTTTTCATTTACCAAGTCATTTATGTCACAGTCTTAATTTGTTTTTTTTTTTTCATTCACATTATTGTTTATAAAAAAAAAGTCTTTACTTCATTTTTTAAAACTTTTTTTCAGGGTGGTGGTAGTTACCTTTTATTAGGTTTTCCATCTTTTTCCGTAATCCTTGTCATTTTTTGTCACTACTTTAGTATCCTTTTTAATGAGATCACAAAAAACAGTTTTTCCTCTATTTGCAACCCACCTAGCCATGAAACAAATCAGTACACCATCCATAATTCTTTTCGTGCTGTAATACGACTTCCTGGATATATTCTTACTTTGAGTTCACATCGTTAACGTTCTTGTCGATCATTCATACACTTTTAATAGGCGCATCTTCCTTTTTCTCTTTTTTCTTCTTGTTCTCCATAGCGTATGCCCTAGTTTTAAATCTGTTTTCATCAACAAATAACAAAATCTACTACAAAACATTTGTCAAATGCTTTTAATTGAATCTCAAACTTACAGACAGATTCAATCGCTTCATTGTCATAATTTTCAAAACATAATCTTTTGTTTCTTTGTTGTTGTTGTTAATTTTTTTTTTGCAGTTGGTGGATAGGATGTAGGAGTAAAAGAGTTAATTTTGTTTTTGCAATTGGTGGATAAGGTGTAGGGGTTAAAGGGTTTAATATGACACAGCCTGGACTCAAACTTATAAACTTTTAGTGTATGAACTTAAAAGTCCACCAAATGAGCTATAGAAATCAAGCAGGTTTGATGTTAAGGCTAAAATTTAATAATGTTCTTACATAAACACTCAGGGTTAGGAGTCTGTTCAAGAGGGATTCATCGCACTCAGACAAATCCATAAGCGCTCAACCCAAACATACCAACAATTATTTGACGGACTCCCTATGCGCTAGCAAGGTCTTGAAATGGAGAGGGATGAATGGGAGAGAGAGAGAGAGGAGAGAGAGAGAGAGAGAGAGAGAGAGAGAGAGAGAGAGAGAAGGAGAAAGAGAGAGAGAGAGACCATGAAACACTAAGGTGATACCACCTGAATGATGGGAACATTAACCCTTTGACTCCCGCACCCTATCCACCAACTTCCTGCAGGAGGCTGGTGGATTGGGTGAGGGAATCAAAGGGTTAAGTTTTTGCTTAACTAGCATTGTTGACAATGCAGGATGTTAGTGGACAGGGTGCGGGAATCAAAGGGTTAAGAAAACAGGCCAATGGTTCAGTGCATGTGGAATATATTCCCTGAGTGCAGATACGGTTATCTCAAGAAAATAAAACTGATACAGTCAAAATAAAGAAAAAGAAATGAGAAAGAAAAAGAAAACTGTGCAGACTTAAAAGTTACTCCATTTCTTTGCCAAGTATTTAAATAAAACGCCAGTAGCAAATCTGGTGTAGCAGCATAACTGGGGCTAACACCGGGTACTGTCGACTGAGGCAGTTTAAGCTTTGGCCTGCAGCGTGTCTGGGTTCGCACCCACAGACTTGTTATAACAGCAGTAAGACAGATGATGAGTATTAGGCCACTTTAATGCAGGACATTGAGATAGGCCATAGATATCAGAAGTGCCATGGATAGGCTGATCAGCCAACTGGTGGCTAATGTCGACCTCTGAATCAAGTCTCTGTCTCTGTCTCTGTCTCTGTCTCTGTCTCTGTCTGTCTGTCTGTCTGTCGTCTGTCTGTCTGTTTGTCTTTCTCTCTCTCTCTCTCTCTCTCTCTTTCTGTCTCTCTGTCTCTGGCTCTTCTCTCTGTCTCTCTCTATCCCTCTCTGTCTCTCTCTGTCTCTCAGTCCGTCTGTCTGTCTCTCTTTCTCTCTGTCTTTTTCTCTCTCCTCTTCTCTCTCTCTCTCTCTCCTCTCTTTCTTTCTTCTTTCTTTCTTTCTTTCTTTCTAGTCTAATTTCTATTCTCTACTGTCCATTTTCTTCATTATATTAATGGTCACAGAACATGTGTATTCTGCGCATTTATTCTGTGTTGTCTTTTTCATTCCTTGACAAA
>JAPXFY010000013.1:58065130-58082630 GCA_030674185.1 Monoplex corrugatus
ACTACTAACATAAAACAACAATTTGCAAGACGTCAATGTGTTTTAGCTACATTTTTTGATATAACGAAAGCATACGATCAAGTGTGGCACTCCAGATTGTTATTTAAATTTAAAAGTATTGGGCTGACAGGTCACATTTTTGACTATGTTAAGTGTTTCTTAGAAAACAGAGTATTTCAAACGAGGATTGAAAATGTATATTCCACGAAACGAATTCTTCAAATGGGTATCCCTCAGGGATCCGTTATAGCTCCCCTTCTTTTCATGATATTAATGCATGACTTACCCAGTAAAGTATCTAAGCATGTAGTTTTAGCTCAATATGCTGACGATTTATGCATGTGGATGCAGGTAAATATGAAAAGGAAAACTCCTTTGCGCTGTATTAATTATACACGCAAATGCTACCAATTAGAACTTGATAAAATAGCACGATACATGGTAGAAAATGGGTTACATCTATCCCTGGAAAAATCGAAAATAGTTTTATTTAATAATGGAGCTAACCCAGTAAATCTTCCCACTTTCAAACTGGGAGATACTCTTCTTCAGTTTAATGAGTCAATTAAATTCTTAGGAGTTTTTCTTACGGCAAAAATTATCTTGGAATCAGCATATTGAATACTTATTAACCAAAGCTCAAAAAAGTTTAAATTTCTTAAAAATAGTTCGCAAACAGGCATGGGGTCAAGATTCATCAACACTTGTTCATCTTTGTAAATCGCTTGTTAGATCTAAATTAACCTATGCCCAAGAAATCTTCTTCAGTGCACCGAAACACTTAATGAAAAAACTGCAGAGCATAGATTGTAAAGGTTTCAAACTTGCACTGGGTCTTCCAATGCATGCTTCCTGTCTTCGCACATATACTGAAATCAAACTGTTGCCACTTGATGAGCAAAGGAAAGTCGCTTCTACTAAATTTTTGTTAAGACACACCACTGTAGAAAACATCTCTGAAACAGAAATTAAACTGAGATCAGATATCGACTTTCCAAAAAGAGCTAAATCAATATCTTCACAGGTCACTCTTGCAACATACACATCTGACGTCATGAAAGATTCAGGAATTGATCTACACGTAGATCCTGTATCTATAAGACCTTCCTTTTCGCCAGTACCCAGTTGGGAACTCCAAAGAGCACAATTTGACGTACATCACACTAACTTAAAAAAAGGAGACAATGTAAACTTACTGGCAAGTCAGGTTAAATGTCATATAGACGACTTATATTCCGATCATTTGAAAATTTACACTGATGGATCAGTAATTGAAAGAAAAGCAGGCTCAGCGTTTTTAATACCTGCTCTCAAAATTGAAAAATCTTTCTACATAGGACTTGATAAATCTATCTTTACAGCTGAACTTTTTGCAATATTAATGGCTTTAAACTTTATGATAAGTTTTCCTAGGACAATTTTTCAAACACTATTTTGCGTGGATTCAAAATCAGTACTTCAGGCTCTTGAATTATCAAAATTACAAACAAGATCAGAAATGATTCTGGAAATTAGTCACTTGATTCATAATTTATCTTTAAGAGGCACTGATATTACTTTCTGCTGGATACCTTCTCATAGTTCTTTTCGTTATAATGATAAAGTTGACAGGGCTGCCAAACGGGGAGCTAATAACTCACCAGATTCAAACAATATCCAGCTTTCTCTCTCGTTGCACGAGAATTACACTTTAGTAGACAACTACGTCTGGAAGCAGTTCCAATTAAAACAGAAAAAGTATGATAAATGTCACATGAACTTTGAAATTAGCAAAATACTTAAGCAGCTTCATGCCAGCAGAATTATACAATCCCTTATGTATAGATGGAAACTTGATGCATTCAAAACAAAATACACCAAGAACATAGTATGTCTGTGTGGAAAGAAGATAACACATAGTCATATTCTTTCTTGCGTTAAGGTAAAACGACATATTCCAACACTATCTATGAGTACAGTTTCTGATATATTTGCCTCATCATCATTACTGTATGAATTTTTTGTTAGCCTGTCAAAAAGTCCTATAGCGAATTACCTTTAAAATGTTATTTCACTTGTTCACTGTTATGGTTAGTCAATTATTAGTTTTATTTTTTTCTTCGTTTCTTCCAGATATTTATCAATTTTGTTTGTTAGTTTGTTTAAATCGTTAATTATGGTAACATTATTTGTTAGTTTTACCTTCCCCTCTTCAAAACAGTTGTTTTCTGGATCATCTTTTCTCAAGTTCAAAATTGACAATTTTCAAATATTCTCTTCACTCCTCTTATCACCCCCCCCCCCTTTTTTGTTTTTTTTTTGTTTTTTTTTGTTTTTTTGTTGTTGTCTAAAATCACTTTAGTGAATAGACATTAAATCAAAGACCACACACACACACAACACACAACACACACACTCACACATACATACACACACGCACGCACCTCATCAGCATTATCATAATCATCATCATCACCACAACACCAACACCATTATCATCATCATAATTGTCGTCGTCATCATCATCATCATTATCAACATCACCACCACCACCATCATGATCACCATCACCACCACCATCATCATCATCGTCGTTGTCATCGTCATCGTCATCGTCATCATCATCATCGTCGTCGTCGTCGTCAGCAGCAGCAGCAGCATCATCATCATCATATCATCATCGTCATCGTCATCATCATCATCATTATAATCATCATCACCATTATCATCATAATCCTTTCTTTTTTCAGCATTGTGTAACAGCTGTAGTTTGTCCACTTGCAGCTCTGCATTGGGCTTCAGTACTCTCAATTTTTGTTTTTTTATAGAGCCAACGACGACAACAACCCCCACCACCACTACTACCACACCGACCACCACCACCACCCCCATCCCAACGCTCCAGCCCAGGGAGAAGAGTGAGATTAGAAATGCGCCTTACACTCCCTCCCCTTCCTCCTCCTCATTCTCCGTGCTATTTGATTGTTCTAACTTACTCAAGACGCTAACATCCTATGGCTTATACTTGATACAACCATGCACTCATTGTGGTTGTTCTTCATCATCATCATCGTGTGCTCTGCCGCATGGCGTTGGCGATCATGGCCCTCTACACGAATCTATCCCCTGTTGCTACAAGTACATCTTCCACCCTCTCTGTCCTCAGCCACCCTGTAAATCCGTCTAATATTTTCTCTCTGAGTCTACCTGGTATTCGCTTTCCCTCCAGCTTTCCTGTTGTGACCAGGTGCTCTAATTCCCCTTTCCTCATGAAATGTCCTATAAATGCTGCTTGTCTTTTCCTCATCTTCCTCATCAATGATTTTCTTGTGTCTGCCTCTATCAAGACTGTCTCGTTTCTTTTCTTTGGTGTCCATGGAACTCTCAACAGTGTTCTTTAGCAATCAAAATACTAACATTATATGGCTTACGCTCGGTACAACCATTCACTCACTCTACAGCCTTCACTCCTTGGAATATTGGCTGCCCGCACTGCTGTCCGGGTCTCTGTCCTCCACATCTGTCTTTCCTCAACCAGGTTGAAAAATCTCTGGACTGTCACGACCTGTCAACTCCTTGATGTTTCCTAGGTAGTTTGTTCGTAAAGGGTCTCTGTCCAGTATGTCTGTCTTTCCTCAACCGGGTTGAAAAATCTCTGGACTTTCACGACCTGTCAACTCCTTGATGTTTCCTAGGTAGTTTGTTCGTAGTCTTCCCCTTCCTTTTTTGCCCTCGACTTTTCCTTGGATGGTGTCAACTAATTTCTATTAAATACGAACTACTATCCAACTATACACTAACTTTACGACAGGACATAGTCTCAGTCTACAGCATCGCTCCTTGGAATGTTCGCTGCCCGTACTGCTCTCTGGGTCTCTGTCCTCCATATCTGTCTTTTCCTCAATCAGGTTGAAAATCTCTAGACTGTTCATCATCATGATCATCAGGTGCCCTGCCGCATGGCGTTGGCGATCATGGACTTCCATCTGTCTCTATCTCTTGTTGCCCCAAGCATCTCCTCCACGCTCCTCGTCTTCAGCCACTCCGCAAGTCCGTCTTGCATTTTCTCCCTGGGTCTACCTGGTGCTCTCTTTCCCTCCAGCTTTCCCGTTGTGACCAGGCACTCCAAATCCCCCTTCCTCATAAAATGGCCTATAAATGTTGCCTGTCTTTCCTTATCTTCGTTAGCAGTGATCTACTTATGTCTGCCCCCATCAAGACTGTCTCATTTTGTTTTCTTTGCTGTCCATGGAAATCTCAACATTCTTCTTAGAAACCACATCTCGGCTGCCTCAATCTTGTTCTGGATTTGCTTGTTGACTGTCCACGCCTTACATCCGTACAACAGTATTGGTTCTATATTATAACATTCAAGAACTCTCTAGACTGCTACGACCTGTCAACTCCTTGATGTTTCCTAGGTAGTTTGTTCTTGCCCTTCCTCTTTTGTACTCAACTTTCGTGCTCTTCCCTTTCCTAATTTCCCCTCAACTTTTCCTCGGATGACATCAACTAATCTCTATGAAATAAGAACTACTATCCAACTAACTATACTCTTACTTTACAACAGGACTCAGTGGTCCAGTAAATAAATCCCCAACTTTTAAATAGAAGGTCATGGATTCGATCCGATTGGAAGCTTCTGTCTAATGGTTAAAGGGTGGAGAGGGTTTTTTTGTTTGTTCCTTTGTTTTTTCACTTTTTCAAGTCAACATGTATGCAGACATTGTTTTGCTAGAGCTTATACCTCTCTTAGTGTTGAAACGCATGCAGAATGTTGAATATGCAGGTTAAAGATCCTGAAAATCAAGTCATTGTCCGAAGGTTTATGGAAACAACAACACAACCTGCAGGCATGCCCACTGAAGACAGAGTATGCAGACTGTGCAGAAAATAATAATAATAATAATAATAATAATATGATGATGATGATGATATATAATGATAATGATAATAATAATAATATAATAATAAATAATAATAATAATAATAATAATAATAATAATAATAATAATATAATAATAATAATAATAATGATGATGATAATAATACCAATGAAAGCCTGATCAGGAATATCTCTCTGTGGAAACAACTGCAAAACTCGTTCTCTCCTTCATAATGTCTTGCATTGACTATTGCAATTCACTCCTGTCCGGTCTTCCTGCCTCCACCATTCACATCCTACAGCGTATTCAAAACAATGCTGCACGCCTTGTATTCAAAAAGAAAAAAGCTGACCACATATCTCCTCTCCTGGCACAACTTCACTGGCTCCCTGTATCAAAGCGCATACAGTACAAACTAGACACCATGTGCTACAAAAGCCTCAATAACGCAGCCCCGATTACCTGTCAAGCCTACTTGAGATCTATGTTCCCTCACGTACCCTCCGCTCTGCCTCCGATCCTCTGACTTTTCGCTTTCCACGCACTAAGCTCAATACCTATGGTCCACGAGCCTTCTCTGTTTCTGGTCCGCTCTCCTGGAACAAACTTCCTCTCTCAGTCCGTCAGAAACCTACTTTTGTCTCCTTCAAGTCCGCTCTCAAAACTCACCTTTTCTCCTCTGCATAAAATCCTGACCTCACTCAATCCCCTCTGCAGCCTGTCTCCACTCGGAGGGGAATCACATTGTAATATATAATTGTATATAATATGCTCTCTATAATTTTCCATTGCTTTTATTCTTTCTCCCCATTTATAGCCGTGTGCGTGTGTGTGTGTGTGTGTGTGTGTGTGTGCGCGCGCGGGCGTGTGTGTGTGGTGTGTGTGTGTGTGCGTGCGTGTGTGTGCGTGCGTGCGTGTGTGTGTGTCTGTTTCAGCGCTTAGATTTGATTTTATCAAGATTTTGCGCTATATAAATATTGTAATTATTATTATTATTGTTAGATAATAAATCAGAAGTAGAAGAAGAATGATAATGATGACGATAATAATTACAGTATTTTTATGGCAATACAAATCAAAGCGCACTCATGTTTTTGTTTTTGTTCTTTCTTTTGTTTTTGTTTGTCGTTTGTTTCTTTGTTCGTCAGTTTTCTTTGTTTACGTATTTGTCTTTCTGTCTTTCTTTGTTTCTTTGTCTTCATTTGTTTCTTTGTCGTCAGTTCTTGTTACGTTTTGTCTTTCGTCTTTCTTTGTTTCTTGTCTGTCAGTTTGTTCTTTGTTCGTCAGTTTCTTGTTTATTTGTTCTTTCTTTCTTGCTTGTTTGTCAGATTGTTTGTTTGTCTGTCTGTCTGTTTGTTTGTTTAATTTTATTTGTTTGTTTTATTGTTCGTTTGTTGAGACCATGGATGCGCTACAAAAGACGATCTATTCCAAAAAAAAGACGTTTAACTTTGTCACACCATCATGGCGCTCTCAGCAATTGAGCCAATGAGGCGAGGCGGAGAAGGGAAAGGAGAGGCTGGGACTACTACGTATTTTAGATGAAAGTCACATTGAAGGGACGAACGAAATCTCAATGTACAGCAAAAGTCCAAATTCAGACACGTGCCGCTCCGATCGTAAACCATAACACACCCACGCATCTAATAATCGTTAAATTGATCGGCCATTCCCAACCCCGAAAAGTGCGAAAAGCACCCTAGCTTCTCACGCGGACATAGTCAGAGTTAATTACTTCTCCCTCGTCCCTTAATCGACTTCCACAGCACGCGCTACGAACATTGTCGAAAAGTCACGACTGTTTCCGACGCTTCGCGAGCGCTTGTTCTCTTGTGATTTTTACCTGTGGAAGCCTGTTCCGGCGCGTAAGTTGGTACAATGAGCGTTGTCGCTTTGTGTGTCGGTCGGTGTCACCTAAGGTAAAAGGTGAGATCGTGTAGGGACGGTGCTAGTCCGTTTTATGAATCACCTCCGTTACTTGTCTTTGTGTCTGTACCGACGGTTAGTTAGTGGGCAGGTGTGTGTGTTGTTGTTGTGTGTTGTTGTTGTTGTTCTGTGTGTGTGTGTGTGTGTGTGTGTGGTTTGTGTGCGTGTGTGTTTGTGAGTAAGTGTTTGTATGTGTGTGTGTGTATGTGTGTGCGTAAGTGTGTTTGTGAGTGTGTTTGTGAGTGTGTGTGTGTGTGTTTGTGTGTGTGTTTGTGTGTATGTGAGTGTGTGTGTGTGTGTGTTTGTATGTATGTGAGTGTGTGTGTGTGTTTGTGTATGTGTGCTTGTGTGTTTTGTGAGTGTGTGTGTGTGTTGTGATGTGTGTGAGTGTGAGTGTGTGTGTGTGTGTGTGTGTGTATGTATGTGTGCGTGGTGTGTGTGTGTGTGTGTGGTTGGTGCGTGTGTGTGTGTGTGTGTGTGTGTGTGTAAGTGTGCTTGTGTTTTGTGTGGTGTATTTATGTATGTGATGTGTGTGTGTGTGGTGTGTGTGTGTGTGTGTGTAATGTGTGTGTGTGTTATGTGTGTGTGTTTGTGTGTGTGTTGTGGGGTGTGTGTGGTGTGTGTTGTGGCTGGTGTAGTGTGTGCATGTGTAGGTGCGCGCGCACGCACGCGTGTGTGTGTGTGTGTATGTTTGTTTGTGTGTGTGTATGTGTGCGAATTCACTCAAACAATAAAAAAAATCATCAGTGGGTGTATGCACGTTTGTTTTTGCCCCTACTGCGCTCTGTGCAGGGGGGAGTGTCGCTTGCAGTCTGCATAAAAACTCTTGTCTTCGGTGGGCCCGCATGTTGACTGTTTTTAATGTTTTAACACGCTGCCGGACACTCAGGTGACTTAGAGAACCTTTAAGGTCCATCCATTCTTGATGTGCGTATTTAATATACACAAAGAGAGGAGAGAGATCTTAGACGCACATGTTGGTCTGAGAGATCGACAAAAAAACAAACTCCACCTTCCTCCGGGAGCACTGGCGGGGAGGAGGGATGGGAGGGACCAAATCAGGATCGAACCCCAGACCTTCGATTCTATTCTATTCAAATCTTTTCTATTCTATTCAACTGTATTCTATTCAAGTCTATTCTATTTCATTCAAATCTATTCTATCAAATCCATTCTACTCTATCCAAATCTATCTGAATCTATTCTGTTCTGTTCTGTTCTGTTCTGTTCTGTTCTGTTCTGTTCTGTTCTGTTCTATTCTATTCTATTGAACACGTTGACCACCTCACTGCCTGCACCCGTCTTACGATTGAGATCTAACCAAAACACAAAATCAAGCATCAGACAAACAAACAAAAACTCTGCATGTAAATGATATATGCATGTCTTTTCAGGTGCCTGGCGAACTTCCAGCGGGAATGCGCCTCGCCTGTCCCATCATGCTTTGCTGCTGTGCCTGCCAATCACGTGCCTCTTACGTCAGATCACGCCTCAGTAACCTCCCTTACCTCACCCTCTAAACACACTTCCTGTCTTCTTTTCAGTGAGCTCCCTTTTCGACTAACATAACAGTGTTTTCTTCTATGGATGCTTTCAGTTTGAGTTCATGTTTTGTTTTTGTTTTGTTTTCTTACTTACCTGCCGACTAACCCAATAATTAATTCTTTCACCGCCAAGTTTCCCCAGAAACGGCACTCCTCAGTGCCAAGTATATTTTGGGCAGCCAATTTTGCAGCGCAGTATGCATTTTTAAAAGCTTATATCTCAAAGACTATTACAGCTTTTTACCTACGTTTTTTCTGCTGTATAAAGGGCAGATGTTTCATTTATATATGAATGCTTGCTTTTGTTTATGTGGTTGATTGTTTATTCCACAGATAATCTTATTATACTGAAAAACGAACAATTTTTTTCATATGGTTTATTAGTTGTACTACTGACCTTATTTCATGAGTTGTGCGCCAGATATCATTATAATAAATGAGGAAAAGCAATGGAAGATCTACACACAAAGTCAGCTGTCTGCTTGTTCTATCCGGAGTGGTAGACAATGCGTGTCGATTTGCAGCCATTTTGGAGAAAACGCTTCGGAGAAAACGTGACGTAAATTCGGACAGTTGACAAAGCCGCACTTCGGCCTTACTGCTGAAAAACTAGGTCGCTGGGTAAAGTTTGAAAATAGCACAGTCGCCTGCATTCACCAGTGCAGCTGACAGAAGCTTTGTACCCGCATGAAAAGTTATCGTTTAGCATGATCCCTCCAAGTCCCACAAATGCGACCATGGCGGTTGTACGGGAAGTCGCTTGATTGCGACCATGGCTGGAAAAGAGTTAACTGCTTAAGCTTAACTAACAGTCTAAAAAAAAAAACATAAACATAGAATAAGAACGCGTATTTCATACAAGACAAGACATGTGCAAATTTGGCCTTTTGTCAAGCGAAAACATAAGATCACAAAAGAGCAAACAATAAATACAAACCTTAGGAGAAAAAGACTAAAACTGCCCTCCTCTTCATTTTAGTCCTTTTTTTTCCCACTGGACGAAGCAGCAGGGAAGTTTGGGGCTATTTGTCCTATTTTCTTTTTTTTTTTTATTTGTTGTTTGTTATTTTGTAATCTTACCTTTACGCTTGACAAAGGCCAGTTGGCCGAAAATTTGACCTGTCTTGTCTGTTGTATTAAATACGCGTTCTGATTCTATGTTCATGTTTTCGTGGTTCCGGTTTGCTCGAACGCGGGCGGTCGTTTTAGTTTTGGATAACTGTCTAAATAGTTGATAACAACGGATGAATGAACAAATGAACAAATGAAATGAATGAATGAATCAATGAATCAATGAATGAATGAATGAATGAATGAATGAATGAATGAACGCATGAAAGAAAGAAAGAATGAATGAATGAATGAATGAATGAATGAATGAATGGGGAGGAAATGTGGCGACTTTTGAGGAAAACTGTATGGACCAATAGGTGTGTTTGCAGATGACAGCCAACTTTGTCTCGAAGGCTGGTCTCCAAGGGTAATGGCAACAAGAAGAAGCAAATGAATGCATGCATGAATGAATGAATGAATGAATCAATCAATCAATCGATCAATCAATCAATCAATGATTGTTTTGTGTTTAAAATTAAACACCAGTGTAAAAGAATGAACGTTTTGCATGCAGTCGCCCTTCACCACACACACACACACACACACACACACACACATACATACACACACACACACACACAAACACACACACACAAACACAAACACACATACACAAACACACACACACAAACACACACACACACACACACACACACACACACACACACACACACACACACACACACAACACACACACACACAGGAATGCAAAGAGCACACGTAACAGGGACGTACATAATATATGTATACTGAACTGCATGATGAATGAATGATTTGCCTATATAGCTATTGCATGCTATCATGACAATGTATTCCATTGTGCAAATATAGATTCGACACGTTCATGAATCATAGCTCTAATTTATCTATTGTTTGTCAAGTGCGAGCGCGTGCGCGTGTGTGTATGCGTGCGTATCCATCCGTGCATGTGTCCTGGTGTGTGTTCTGACGTGTGTGTGTGTGCGTCTGTGTGTATGTGCGTGTGCATCTGTATAATTATAATAAGTTGTATGTTGTAAAGCGCTCTGTACTTTATGATAAGCGTTGTCCAGATACTGTTACTATTATCAATATTATTAACATTAATATTTCAGACTAGCAGAGAAATTAAACTGTTGTGATGTCATTCGAAGAGAAGTATGTTGGTAATGTAAAACTACATATGCGAATATTTATTTTTTGTTGATATTGGGTATGATTGTTGTCCTGACTGTTTCAGATCCGTTAGCACTTTTAAATCGAATTCTATCTTTTTTTTCCTATATATTCAGCACATCTTAGTCCTGTTCTACCTGTTTCTTGTTTTGTTTTTGTTTTCATTTTGTTTTTCAGCCTGTTCCATTAGCATGATCGGGAAGCCTTACTACAAGAGAAACTCGGAACAAACCTACGGAGCATGGATGCGAGACGCGCAGCCCCTAAAGGCGTGAGTGGACGTCTGCAGTGGAACACGTACGGCTTCAACGGGACACTACTCTACCAATTTTCCAACGGAGGGCCATGATGAAGAACTCCACGGACAGGATCTACGACCTCGCCTCGTTGGCTTTCGAGGGCACGGGCCACGTAGTGTACAACAATTCTCTCTATTACCAGCAAGCCGGCACGTGGAAGATGATCCGTTACGACCTGAGCAAACGCACCACCCGAGCCGTCAATTTCGTCCACCATCGCGGAGCGGCGTATTACGGCAGCGAGAAGCTGTACAAAGACCTACCCGGAGCTATGGACTTTGCCGTGGACCAGACAGGCCTGTGGGTCATCTACGCCAACCACAAAGATCCGGCAGGCAAGGAGGACATGGGCTACGCCGACTGGGCCAACGACGACGTCTTCTTCCTGGCCAAGCTTGATCCCATGTGGATGAACAAGGAGAAGATCTTCAAGCTGACCGTCCCCATGAACTATCGCGCCAACGGCTTCATGGTGTGCGGGACGCTGTACATCGTCCGCCATTCCGACCGCCGCAAGACCTCCATCGCCTGGACGTATGACGCCTACACGGAGAAGCAGTTCTACCCAAACCTGGCCTTCACCAACCCGTACGAGAAGATGGTACAGCTGTCCTACGATCCCAAAACCAACAGGATCCTGGGCTGGGACAACGGCAAGCTGATCAGCTATCCCTTGCTTCTGAAGGACACGCCGCTCTGAATGGATGTGGATAACCTTTCAATGTTTTGTGTTGGTTCAGCTGGTTACTGATGTCATCCTTGTCCTGTTTGACTTCCTAACTGTTGAACGGTCCGGAGACTGACTGCCTCTCTATCTATCTATATCTATATCTATGTATATATTATCTACAGACATTTGTATCTATACATATATATATACATATGTACATGTTATATATATATATATATATATATATATATATATATATATATATATATATACCCATGTATACATATATATATATGAGCCAGGGTCAAAAGGTGCTTTGGGGTGACTTTCCTAATTCAAATCACTGCAAATTTTTTTCTTGCCTTTGCACAGCCTGAACAATCCTAGATATTGAGCTTTAAATGTCTAATCAATTAGCAGACATGAATTCATGGAGGTTGAACAAATCATGTATTAGCCAGTCAAGTTTATATTTACACTTTTGCTCAAATTTCAGCCTTCCTTTTACAGATAGGTGTAGTAGACTGAGGATAAAGTTTGGTGTTAAACCAATGGTTGTACCTATGTATGTAGTTTTTGGTTTCTTATCTAGGTTACACACTGGTTTATAATTTCATTTGGGGTTTTTGCCTAAATTTTTCATGTATTCTGCAATATCAAAGTGTAAATATAAGGTTTTAATCGTGACACTTTTGTGTCACTGGCCTACAGTGCTTTGATCACAGTGGGGGAAAAATTGATTAAAAACTGCCATGAAATAGGGCTTTTCAAGTTTTATGCATAAAACTGTCCGAATAGAACTCATCAGCATTGCAATCAAATGGATACTTTGGAAACTATTTGAGTTTTTAGCGTTCGTGTGACACCTCAAATGCCTGTCAATTAAAATCAGGAAGAGAGTCCTTGAATGTTATATAGAACCAATACTGTTATACGTATGTGAGGCATGGACAGTCAGCAAGCAAGCCAGAGCAAGATTGAGGGAGCCGAGATGTGGTTTCTAAGAAGAATATTGAGAGTTCCATGAACAGCAAGGAAAACAAACGAGACAGTCTTGATGGAGGCAGACACAAGTAGATCACTGATAAGGAAGATTAGGAAAAGAGGCAACATTTATAGGCCATTTTATGAGGAAGGGGGATTTGGAGCACCTGGTCACAACGGGAAAGCTGGAGGGAAAGAGAGCACCAGGTAGACCCAGGGAGAAAATGCTGGACGGAATTGCAGAGTGGCTGGGGACGAGGAGGGTGGGGGAGATGCTAGGAGCAACAAGAGATAGAGACAGATGGAGGTCCATGGTCGCCAACGCCATGCGGCAGGGCACTTGATGATGATGATGATGATGTGACACCTGTCACGGATGAAACTATGCCCTATAAAATATGAGCTACTGCCTCTGGAAAAGTCAAATGATTTGTTCAACTTCCATGAGTTCATGTCTGTTATTTGATTTGACATAAAAACTCAATATCTAGGATTGTTCAGGCTGTGCAAAGGCAAGAAAATTAGTTCCAGTGATTTGAACTAGGAAAGTCATCACAAAACACCTTTTGACCCTGGCTCATATATATATATATATATATATATATATATACACATACATATTTGTCCCTAGGTTCACTGGAAGTGGGGTATTCCATTACCATTGTCAACACCATCCAGGCATCCACTATATGCTATTTTTTCCTTAGTTTTAAACATAATTAAAGAAATGAACTCCAGTCGACAAGCATGTCTTTGCCAACTCTCTCCCTCTCTGTCTCTTTCTTTGTCTGTCTTTGTCTCTCTTTATCTCTCTGTCTTTCTTTCCTTTTCTCTCTCTCTCTGTTTCTATGTCTGTCTCTCTCTTTCTCTTTCACAGTCTCTTTCTAACAGGCTCTCTCTCTTTCTCTGTCTTTGTGTCTCTGTCTCTCTCTCTCTCTCTCTCTCTCTCTCTCTCTCTCTCTCTCTCTCTCTCTCTCTCTCTCTCTCTCTCTCTCTCTCCCTGTCCTGTTGTCAGCAAGTATGTGTTTGTAGATTAGCGACGGCATGTTGGAAAAAAATGGCTTTTAAGCAAAAACTGTCGTTGTTGAAAAATAGAGCATATACAAATGTCATTGTCACTCAATCCCTTTCCCCACTCTTCCCTCTCTCTCTCTCTCTCTCTCTCTCTCTCTCTCTCTCTCTCTCTCTCTCTCTCTCTCTCTCTCTCCCTCCCTTTCTGTTAGCAACCTAGCCTTGAGCAGAGAAGGTACTATAGTGACCTGTTTATCGATTCCACGCCCCTTTTCTATTCATTGAGACGTGAAAATGGATCAGCCTGAAAATTGTGTAATTATTGTACAAAAAAATGTCTTATACGAGTGTTTTTGACATTTTTTTCAGATTATCTTTTCGACACCATCGTAATGGTACTGGTGTTGCAAAGAGTTCAATGTACGTGTTTATGTTTCTATTTTCTGATGCTTTGTTTTCTATTTGGTGAAAAACGAAGATTGCCGTGAACATCTTATTAAATCAGTAACTGTGGTTGTTGTTTCGGTGAATTCATACTGGGAAGGGGCTGTATACGTTGTTTGTTTGTTTTTTTTTGACCACGAAAAAGTGTACACGTTGTTTGCTTATTTTTTTTTAGACCACGAAAAATTACTAAATTTTTTTAATGAAATATTGCAGAGGTAGATATGAAAATATCGTTTGACTATATATTTCATATATTTCATTACGAGATAGTATATAGCCTGAGCTGTTTGAAAAGGCATATTGATACAAAGATGGACATAAGATCATTCTGGTGGTGTCAGCTTAGTGTTTCATAAGTTTCTCTACCCCTCACCCCCCACATATTCTCATATCAAGAACTAGCCAGTGCACATTAGGTTCTTGCTCGGGCCCAAGGCGTCTGAGCTCCAAGATTATTACTAATCAGAGTCGAATAAAGCGTATATGGAGTTGTCCGAGTGCAATGTGAAACCACCCGCACTAACTCCAAACTTATAAAAGAGATTCATTGCCCTCTGATAATGTTGGATGTGCTCTAGCCAGTCTGCTCAGGTGAAGCGTATATGGAATTATCCGAGTGCAATGTAAAACCACCCACACGAACTCCAAACTTATAAAGAGATTCATTGCCCTCGGGCAATGCCAGATGCGCTGTAGCCAGTCTGCCATTAGTTACCTGGCAGACACTTGTGGGCATGCACACAACCCTAATGCACTGGCAAGGCAAGGTCTTGAAATTGGGACGAAAGGGAAAGGGAAGGGAGGAAAGAGATAACGGACTCGTGAAGCATACAGCTGACGTCACCACAATGCTTGATAACATCACCACAATGATTGATGACATCACCACCATGATTGATGACATCACCACCATGATTGATTGCATCACCACCATGATTGATCATCTCACCACAATGATGGATGACATCACCACAATGTTTGATGACATCACCACAATGATTGATGACATCAACACAATGATTGATTGCATCACCACGATGATTGATGACGTAATAATAACAGTAATTAATAATAATTACAATATTTGTACGGCGCCAAATTTTGACAATTCAAATCAAAGCGCATTCACGCACCAGGCAAACGCATACAACCGACAAAGACCACCTTACAATATTTAATACACAGACCAAGGGACAGAAGTAATTGCAGAATTCATTGTTGGGAAAAGAGGTGTGTTTTTAAATTGGATTTAAAAGCAGAAAGGGTAGGTGTTAGGCGAAGGCAGAGCGGAAGTCAATTCCAGGCTGACGGTCCTGAGACAGCAAAAGAACGCTGGCCAACACTTGATAGTTTGAATCTAGGGACTTGAATTATTAATTATATAACAACAGTGATTGATTACATCACCACAATGGCTGAGTACATCAGCACAATGATCGGTTACATCAACCACAGTGATTGATTGCGTCACCACAATGATTGATTACATCACCACAACCATTGATTACAACATCACAATGGTTGATTATATCGACCACAATGTTTGATGACATTACCACAATGATTGATTTCATCAATCACAATGATTGATTACATCACTACAATAATTGATGACATCACCACAATGATTGATGACATCACCACAACGATTGATTCAAGCCTTAAGATGGGCGGCGAACAGGCCAGCATTCATGTTACAGGCTGGGATTGAACTTAAGACATTTAATCTTGAGTCCACGGCTCAATCTTCAGAAGCAGCTAGCCACACATTACTGGGTGACTTTAAAAGACACTCTCACAGAATCAGCTGTCTTTCAACGTGTGTTCAACATCTCACCTTTAGTGTTGTTATTTTTGTTCAAAGCCCAGCCGACCGCGTAGAGACCTAGGGAAAAAAAGAAAGAAAATTCAGTGCACACATCAATGCATTCACGCACATAATCTAAGGAGATGCCCCTGGCGTTGACCGCTCCGTCCAATTTATCGCACAGGAGATTCGAAGAAAAATACCTGAATACAAATTTAAGCATAACTATGGACACTAAAACATAAATAAATACGGGCGTAAATTACCTAAAATTGCTTCGGCATATCTCACCTCCCTAGAGCCAAAAATACACTTAATACACGTACCCATTTATCAATCCTAAGAGGAAGTATGTAAGACTTTATCGAACACATACAAGTGAATGGACCAGCAAGGCAGAAAATGATAGGAAGAAATGACAGAAAGCAAAGGAGGAAGGCAGAAACAACGAGAGTGACAGAAATAAAGGAAATTTCAAGCACAGAATGTCCAGAAGATGGGGATACTATTTATGCTGAAAGAACCTCTGGCATCCCCACGGTGGGAATCTCACCCTTGCAAAAGCATTAGAAATGATAACGAGGGGCGTAATAGTCAAGACGGTAACCGTAGGACTCCAAATCGGAAAGTCTTATTAATTAATTAATTATTTATTATTTATTTATTTATTTATTTATTTATTTATTTATTTATTTATTTATTATTATTATATTTATCTATATATAATTAATCTATTTATTATTTTTATTATTATCTTATTATTTATTATTTATTTATTTATTTTTTTTTAATTTATTTATTTTATTATTTATTTATTTATTTATTTATTCATTTTATTATTTATTTGTTTGTTATTTCATTATTTATTTATTTGTTTATTATTATTCATTTTATTATTTTTTTATTTGTTTATTTATCTATATATTTTTTTATTCGAAGATAAGATACACAGATACACATGTCATTTCCATATAACCAAGACTATTCCAAAGATAGATTGATACATTACTAGTATTTAAAAATGTTGGCTAGGTAAAACAATCTCTGATTTTTCTCCTTTTTTCATTTTTTTTTTTTTTTACGTTTTCGTTTTCGTTAGATTATTTACAGTAAATATCAATATATTGGGTAAACATCTATGGACATTTTCGCTCTTCAGAAACAATGTTTGACATAAAAACGAAAGAAGAAAACTGCAAAGTTTTCTGGTGTTTATAAAATAGTGACAGAAAATAGCCCTGAGCAAAATGTACATGTCTTGTAAATATGTAATTAGTATGTAATCTACAGTGTGTTGTACTGTCGTTACGAGCTATTAATAGAACATTGTTCATAGACATACGTTTGTTAAAGCGATGAGCAAGAAAAGATGAGAGAGAGAGAGTCGGCTTGCTACACACACACACACACAACAAACACCACACACACACACACACACACACACACACATACACACGTACATACATACTCTCACACACACACACACACACACACACACACACACACACACACACACACACACACACACACACACACAAGCTCGGCGCGCGCAAACACACACAAACACACCCACGCACTCATAGACACACACTCGCACGACACACGAACAAACACACACACTAAGATGCACACACATGCACACACACAATATGCACGCACGCACACGCACGCACACGCAC
>JAPXFY010000013.1:58087630-58097630 GCA_030674185.1 Monoplex corrugatus
CTTACAATACATAATTACATTTACCTTTTTGCTCCTTTTATAAAACAGAAATGATATTGCAATGAAATATTGCTAAGCAGTAAAGTATTAGAAGAGATCTTGGCATTCCGTATTGTGGTCGAACTATGCGTGTCCAAATTAGGATCATTTGTGTTTTCTATTGCCTGTTCACCGATCTATTTCTGCACGTGAGAATTGATTTACCTATTCAAAGTATGTCCACATAAACTTATCGATCATCGTGTATTCACTCATTTGTTTGATATTTTTTATAGACTAATATTGATTGATTAAATACGTAAAAATAACGGCTAAAATCCCTTTCAGCAAGTGTAAACATTGACTTAAATCACTTATAGTTTAGATCTGTGTGAATGTTGTGCAAAATGATGTAGAATACAACAATCTGTATGCTGTGTAGAATTTTCTGATATATGATATGTTGGTATTTGTTATGTGGACCGCAAGATAAGCACCGCTAAGTTTGCTCGAAGAAACACAAATCTGGCCCCTAAGGGTTTCCAGAGAGTCGTTTTGCCTGCGGGCTCGCGGTGCGGTCAATGCGGTTCACATACGGAGTATATAAGCGGATGAGTGTGAGTGCCATGTATGCCTTTCTCCTCTGGTCTGGTCTTGAACGGTTGGGTCAGAATAAAGAGAGAAACACCATCTCTGTCTTCCCTGGGTCTTCTTCGTCAGGCTGCATTACCATCTGCGCTCCTCTGCTCTTCTGCCTCCTGTCTTCACCTTCACCCTTACCACCACACCATCACATGTGTGTGTGTGTGTGCGCGCGCGCGTGTGTGTGTGTGTGTGTGGGTGGGTGGGTGTGTGTGGGTGTGTGTACGTGCGAGCGCGAGCGCGAGCGCGAGCGCGAGCGCGTGTGTGTTCTATAAATTAACACATCTTTTTGGTTACAGTCGTGGAAACTGCAATCAAGGGGGATAATACCACACGGAGACAAAAACCGAAAAGCAATAACCTCCCCTGGAGGGAGGTCTCCTGACGAACAATGGCGGTCTCAATGTCGCCTAAGTCGGCCGTGGGAAATGAGCCTCTAGTGATAAATGAAGAGAGAGAGAGAGAGAGAGAGAGAGAGAGAGAGCGAGAGAGTGAAAGAGAGACAGAGAGAGACAGATACAGAGAGACAGACAGAGAGACAGAGAGACTGAGAGACAGGCAGACACAGAGAAAGAGACAGACAAAGACAGAGAGAGACAGAGACAGCGAAAGAGTCAGAGAGAGAGAGAGAGGCAGACAGAGAGAGAGAGAGAGTGAGGGCGGCGGAATTCTAAGATTCCTTTTCTGAAACACCAGAATTTGTTCCTGATCCCTATACTCGATAATGTTCAACATTTGTCAAATAATTCTGCACACTTCTGACGTACTCTAAATGAAAGGGCCTACTCCATTCACTATGCAGAGACGATTTGTGGCAAGTTGCGAGAAACTGGCTAGTGTCAAGACTAAGCATAGTCAGGTTTGTCCATTGATAACATCATGATTTCACGTCCGCGACTGCAAGGTTCCTTCTGCCCTTCTTCCCGTTTGAAGACTTTGCAAGGGCGTAGGGTTTTGAGCAGGCTTATCAGGGTGGAGCGCATGCGGAATTGTCCGAGTGCGATGAATCCGTCTTGCACAAACTGCAAACCAACAGCATGCTTCGCGGAACCGTGTGGTAAACTGACAAATCATTTGAACTCATCTGATTTTAACCCTTTGAGTCTCACACACTATCCACCATCTGCAAAACCTTAACCCTTTGACTCCCTCACCCTATCCTCCAGCTTCCCACAGGAATCAAAGAGTCACGTTCTCTCTTTTCTAGCATGGTTGGCAGTACAGGATGCTGGTAGACAGGGTGTGGGAGTCAAAGGGTTAAACAAAGAAGTAAAATCATTAAAGAAGAAGAAACGAAGAATATGAATCAAAACAAAACAAGGAACTGCAATCATCAAAAGCACCGCTAAACAAATTTAACAGAATTTAAATAAACTACGACGGGATTGATGGTCGAACGGGTAAGACGTTAAACTTTCAAGTGAAAGGTGTGGGTTCGTTCCTGCCTGGTACCTCCCGCCTAGTGCGTAGAGGTGGGAGATTTTTCTGATATACCAGGTCGAAATGAACTTCTAGACCTTCGGAAGGGGACAAAAAAAATGTCGGATCCGTGTGCCTTCTGGCTTTGCATGCTAAAGATCCCACGGCAGTTGAAAATCGTGAAGAGCAGGACATTGCCGGGCTGCCTTGGTATAAAACATTGGAGAGATGGTTATTTCCCAGGTCCCTCCCTTTGAAGCTCAATTAGCCTTCTAGCCTTTCTGAAGTCTTGGTTAAAAAAAGGTGAATATCAATACGAACATGAATACAAATACGAATGTGAGTATGAATATGAATATGAATATGAATATGAATATGAATATGAATATGAATATGAACATGAATATGAATGTGAATATGAATATGAATATGAATGTGAATATGAATGTGAATGTGAATTTGAATATGAATATGAATACGAATACGAATACGAATACGAATACGAATACGAATACGAATACGAATACGAATACGAATACGAATACGAATATGAATATGAATACGAATACGAATATGAATATGAATATGAAGCGATAGAGAGATGGGCAATACCTTCATAATGCTGGCCCCGAGAAAAGTTGCGGTCTCTACCACCTAACTCTAATTACAATATTTTTATATAGCGCAAAATCTTGATAAAATCAAATCTAAGCGCTGAAGCAGACACACACGCAAGCACGCACGCACGCACGCACGCACACACACGCACGCACACACACACACACACACACACACACACACACACACACACACACACACACACACACACACACACACGCATGGCTATAAATGGGGAGAAAGAATAAAAGCAATAAAAGCAAGAATAAAAGCAATGGAAAATTATAGAGAGCATAGCATATACAATTATATATTATAACCATGTGATTCCCTCCGAGCGGAGACAGGCTGCAGAGGGGGGGGGGGGTGGTTGAGTGAGGTTAGGATTTTATGCGGAGGAGAAAAGGTGAGTTTTGAGAGCGGACTTGAAGGAGACAAAAGTAGGTTGCTGACGGACTAAGAGAGGAAGTTTGTTCCAGGAGAGTGGACCAGAAACAGAGAAGGCTCGTGGACCATAGGTATTGAGCTTAGTGCGTGGAAAGCGAAAAGTCAGAGGATCAGAGGCAGAGCGGAGGGTACGTGAGGGAACATAGATCTCAAGTAGGCTTGACAGGTAATCAGGGGCTGCGTTATTGAGGCTTTTGTAGCACATGGTGTCTAGTTTGTACTGTATGCGCTTTGATACAGGGAGCCAGTGAAGTTGTGCCAGGAGAGGAGATATGTGGTCAGCTTTTTTCTTTTTGAGTACAAGGCGTGCAGCATTGTTTTGAATGCCTGTAGGATGTGAATGGTGGAGGCAGGAAGACCAGACAGGAGTGAATTGCAATAGTCAATGCGAGACATTATGAAGGAGAGAACGAGTTTTGCAGTTGTTTCGACAGAGAGATACTTCCTGATCAGCCTTATACGATGGAGATGATAGTAGCAGGATCTGGCAGTTTGAGAAACAAAGTTGTTCATGGAGAGGATAGAGTCAATGCAGACACCAAGGTTTTTAGCTGAATCAGAAATTGGGACTGATGTGTTACATAATGGGAGAGAAAGAGGAGGCAGCTATGGGACTATCCATCTATCAGGTCAACATGTGTGCAGACTTGTTGATGCTTAAACGTCTTTTGTATTGTATACACATGCAAAAAAAATGAAAACCGTTCTTACCAACACATGTATATCAGTTAACATCAGGTAGAGAGTTCTTCAGTGTTACATAAAACCAATACTGTTGTAAAAATGCGAGGCGTGGACAGTCAACACACAAAGTCAGAACAACATTGAGGCAGTTGAAATGTAGTTTCAGAGAAGAATGTTAAGAGATTCATAGACAGTAAAGACAACTAACGAGACAGTCTTGAGAGAGGAAGACACAAAAAGAACATTCATGAAGAAGAATTAAGAAAAAAACAAGTAACGTTTATAGGACATTTTATGAGGCAAAAGAAATTTGAACACCTAGTCGCAACAAGAAAACTGAAGGGGGAAAAGAGCACTAAGTAGACCCAGGGAGAAAATATTGCAAGGACTTACGCAGTGGATGAGGACAGAGAGGGTGGGAGATGTACTTGCAGCGACAAAACATAGACTTGTATGGATGGCCATTATCGTCAACGCCATGCAACAGGGCACTTGTTTGATGACGCTCGCTGAACTTCAATTACGCTCGTTAAAGATTTTGTGAAGTCAGTGTCTGGTGTCTTACGGGAGCATAAAAACACGCAGCATTTACGCCCACAGAAAACAGAATATAGGCTGTACAGCGACATATCATCTGCACAGTGTGGGCAACACAACTTGCATGCACGCATCCAAGACAAATTGAAAGGCTTAATGAAAAACAAATAAAAGAAAAGAAAACAAAAGAAAAGAAAGTATGAAATAAAAGAAAAGAAAAGAAAAGAAAATAAATAGACGATTAAAGTATTACAATTTTTGCTTGTTATTGTGCCCCCCCCCCCCCCCCCCCCCCCCCCCCAATTTAAATGATCAGTATTATGTTTAGAGTTAAATAATCATAGTGTCGAAGAATGATCTCAATCATGTGCGCGCGCGTGTGTGTTTGTGTGTGTGTGTATGTGTGTTTGTGTGTGTGTGTCTGTGTCTGTGTCTGTGTCTGTGTGTGTGTCTGTGTCGGTGTGTGTGTGTGTGTTTGTCTGTGTGTGCATGTGCGAGCGTGCGTGCGTGCGTGCGTGCGTGCGTGCGTGCGCGTGTGTGTGTGTGTGTGTGTGTATTTCTTCTTCTCACTCTGTGTGTGTGTGTGTGTTTGTGTGTGTGTGTGTGTGTTTGTGTGTGTGTCTGTGTCTGTGTGTGTGTGTCTGTGTGTGTGTGTGTTTGTCTGTGTGTGCATGTGCGAGCGTGCGTGCGTGCGTGCGTGCGTGCGCGTGTGTGTGTGTGTGTGTGTGTGTGTGTCTCTTCTTCTCACTCTGTGTGTGTGTGTGTGTGTGTGTGTGTGTGTGTGTGTGTGGTGTGTGTGTGTGTGTTCGTTCGTTCGTTGCTTGATTTAACGTCTTTTCACTATAAGTGATATTAGACGGGGAAAAATGGAATGGAGGATGAAATAAGGGGGGTGGGGGTGGAGGGGAGAGGGGAACAGAGTAAGGGACGTAAAAAAATTAAAAGGAAGCGGCAAGGTCTTAAGAAAAAGGATATGGATGAACAGAGAAATGAAACTAGAACAACGCTAACATCAATAATGTAAAAGAAAAATCGTCATAAAAACAAAACAAAACAAAACAAAAATAATCATAATTATAATAATAATCTTAAAGTAACGCATTAACAGGACTGTGAACCAATGATTCTGAAATTTTAACTAACAAAACTTGATCCGATACAACTTCTTTAAAATGCGTTTCAAGATAGTTTCCTTGTGTAAACGTCTTTGGTAAAAAGGAACGAAGCTTTCTGCAGTAAAACAAACAGTGATACAATGTGAATTGTTCGCCACAAATACATAAAACGTTGTTACAATATTTTGTTTTCAAAGCGTTCAGTTGAATGCGAAAATATGTCATAACAATTAATCTCAAATGATATAACGAGGAATACTGCAAATTTTTACAGATATTTTGAACTGAAAGTTTGATTCTTTTTTGAGACACAAATTTTTCATTTAAATGTTCATGAAATCGAATCCATGATGCTAATTCTAGCGAGTTGTAAGCTTCTTTTACCGAGGTGTTAACATGTAATTCTATGGAATTTTCAGAATGGAGGGCACCGGATTTAGCTGCTCTGTCAACTACGTTGTTGCCATGAAGACCAACATGAGAAGGCACCCAGCATAAATTGATTTCCGAACCATTTATCTTTAAACAATGTATTAGATGATTTGCCTCAATAATTAAGTCAGGTCTTGTGTCTGTATCAAAAGACTGTAAGGCATATAATACAGATTTTGAATCAACAAAGAGAACTACTTTGAATGACACAGGCCGAAGGCTTATTAAATAATGCAACGCTTGAACAACAGCGACCAATTCTGCTGTATATATAGATACATTTGCCCCAATGAAAAAAGACTTTTTAATGTTAAATTTTGGAACATAAAAGGCTGCTCCAGCGCTCTGGTTTGCTAAGACTGACCCATCGGTAAAAATGTGGAGGTGGGTACTGTACTTTTCATCGATGTGTTCACAAGCTGTGGATAGCGTAATGTTGACATTATCATCTTTTTTAACTTTTGCATAATCGAGATCAAATGTGGCATTTAGCATTTCCCATGTAGGGATAGGCGTTATCGTTGGTTTCTCAGCAATTTCATCCATTGTTATGTTGGACTGTTTGATCAGGCCAGATATGTAAGTTGCGGCTGTAATTTGTGATGAAATGTTTTTTGCTCGTTTTGGAAAGTCAGTATCAGACCTGATCTTAATTTCTTTGCTCACAAAATTATCCACTTGTGAAGTAGTTCTAATTGCAAACTTTGCTGTAGCTAACTCACGATGGTTGTTTAAAGGTAGAATTCCAGCAACTTTGTACGTTTCCAGAGTAGAAGCATGAGTTGGTACACCTAGTGCAATTTTAAGACTTTTGCAGTCCAAGCTCTGAATCTTTTTTAGTAAATATTTGGGTGCATTGAAGAAAACTTCTTGCGCGTAGGATAATTTAGACCTGACCAGCGCTGTTGACAGATGAATCAGTACATTTGTATCCATTCCCCAGGGTAATTTGCTTATTATCTTTAGAAAATTTAAGGTTTTTCGCGCTTTTGTTAAAATATAATCAAAATGGACATTCCAGCTTAATTTGGACGTGATGTAAACTCCCAGGAATTTTACGACCTGTTTGTAATTTAACACTTCACCAAGCAATTTGAAAATAGGCAAGTTATTTGAGTTACCACCAGGATCAAACAGCATCATGTTAGTTTTTTCTGCTGACAACGACAGCCCATTTTCTAACATATAGTTTCCAAGATTATCAAGATCAATTTGATACAACTTCCTGATGTAATTTCGCGTTCTCTGTGGAGTTGTCTTTTTTAAAGTGATATTCATCCAAGTGCATATATCATCAGCGTACTGTACTAAAACAACACGATTTGAAAGAGCTTTAGGAAGATCCTGTATAAGGATATTAAATAAAATAGGTGCTATCACTGAACCTTGTGGAATCCCCATGTCGAGGCATCGTGAAGAAGAATAACTAGCTCCCACTCTTGCCTGAATTGTTCTATTAGCTAAAAAAGATTTAATGTAATTGAACATATTGCCCGATAAACCAACAGATTTTAGCTTGAACAATAAACGTTTATGCCAAACTTGATCGTAAGCTTTTTTCACATCAAAGAAAGTAGCTAAAACACTTTTTCTGCGGGCAAACTGTTGTTTGATCTGAGTTGTAAGTTTAACTAGGTGCTCAACTGCGGATCTTCCTTTTCTAAAACCTGCCTGGTTTACCGGAATAACGTTATTTTTATCACAGTAGTGTAAAAGTCTGTTTAAGACCAATCTTTCCATTAGTTTGCTTGTGTGGGACGTTAAAGCAATAGGTCTGTAACTGTTTTTATCGGTTTTCGATTTTCCTGTTTTTAAGATTGGTATAACTATAGACTTTTGCCAGATTTGTGGCACAGTTCCAGTAACCCAGCATTTCTGCAAAATTTTGTGTAGGAAAATAAGGTAGTTTTCAGGGAGATGTTTAATCATTTCAGTCGAAACTGCATCAACACCTACCGAACTCTTTTTGTTGTGTAGAGACAGTACTGTGTTTTTTAGCTCTTCTAAGGTGATTGGAGAATTAAACCAGAGATCATTCTGTGGTACTGGATCAGTGTAGATTGGGTTGTAATCTTCCATTTCTCTGTGATGTTTGCAGTCAGGAGATAAACCTTCAACTTTACTGTTTTTGGCGAACAGATCCACAAAAGTTTCTGCTTTGTCCATGTCTGAAGGAAATGTGTTACATGTTTCAATCATTATCGGACACCTAGGTAAGTTGGTTCCATCCTTCATTTGTTTCATTTTCGTCCAGACTTTATGGAAATCTTTGAAATCTGAAATTTCTTTTGTGCAGAATGATGCCCAATAATCTTTCTTTGCTTCAGCAATGATTTTGTTACATTGGATGTTAGCTTTTTTCATTTCGACATGATCCTCAGGTTTCCGGCTTTTGATGTAGATTTTGAATTTCTCCCTTTTATATTGAACTGCTTTCTCACATGCCTCTGTCCACCAAACATTACCCAATCGATTATTTGATCTAGAAGATTTGAGTTTCGGAATCGATAGGTCTGCAGCGGCTAAAATTGACTCTTGGAATTTAGAAAACATAATGTCTACATTTTCACTTTCATAATGTCTGTAATCTTGATTAGCTAGAGCAGTTCGAAATAAGGACCAGTCAGAACGCTTGTAATTATATTTTGGAATAATTTCAGGAGAGCTGTCTTTCATCCTGATGTTTTTGTCAGTTATGGTTATGATGATAGGTAGGTGATCGCTTCCCAAAGTGTCTCTGTGAGTTTCCCAGGTACAGGATGGTGCTAATTCTGGTGAGATTAGAGACAAATCGATGGCTGTCGCCCTGTGTTTGGAAACATCAGGGATCCTAGTGACACTACCATCATTTAGAAGGTAAAGCGAACTATCAACGATATTTTCTACCAAACGATTGCTCGTAACAGTAGAACAGTTCTTTTCCCAAAATGGGGAGTGGGAATTAAAGTCTCCACCTATTAGCCATTTACCACGCTGCTGATCTTGGATAGTGCGCAGCCATTCTGTGTTGTGGTCATTTGGACCTGTTGGTAGGTAGACTGACAAAACGTTAATGTTTAGAGAATTGCTTAATTGGACAGTGGCAGCACAAGCATGCAAATCTTCGCTTGATTTCAAAACTGGGGAAGTAAGTAAGCAGTATTGTAACTCTTTGAGTATATAAATCGCGGTGGATACCTTCTTCCCGTGATTCCCACATTCATAGACTGGAGGATAATAATAATTGGGGAAATTGGGAAGCTTGGTAGCGACAACATTCATCGACTGTAGAATCAAAATTTCACACCTATTTGATGCTAGGAAATGCTCCAAGTAAGCCGAATTGGTGGAAAGGGATCTACAATTCCATTGCAAAAACTTGACTTGGGATTGTTTTCGCATTGCTGATATTGGTTAATCTCCAACTTTCTATTAACTGTTATTTATGGTCGATAATAATGAATACTTTGATTTTCTGTGTCCAGGAGAACTGGACAGAAAGAAAATTACGTAATTACTTAGACTACGAAGTAAAGAAAACAAAATTGTAGCAAAATCAATAAAAAGAAAATTACATAGTCCAACGTACGAATAACTTATAAAGGTGATAATAGATTACAAGGGATAACAAATAACCAAAAATCAAAATAATGGCATTCACGTCTTCAAATGTACAAAGTGTATAGTCTGACCGAGTCTTGATAGTCGGACTAAAACCTAGTTATTGTTTATTTTCAGCAGAAGACATGTCAGAGATGACGAGGAAAAAGTCCTGTGACATGAACATTAAGTATTGTATATGTAATACTGTTATTTCAAAACAAATTATACGGCCACCATGGTGTGTAGTTGTCAAAAGGGTGGTACTGTCCTCTGGAGAATCTGGAAGGGTGTAGCTGTGATGATCTTGATCTTGATGTTCTCCTTGGAGTCTCCCAAAATAGGTCTCGAATGTGTCTTCCAAGATTTCCTGCAATGATGCTACTTCCTCTGGTGGTGGGGTGAATGTCGTCTTTTAGAAATTGTTGAGTGGTACGAAGGTTCTCATGTGATACAAAAGAAATATTTTTCATATCAACAAGTTCAGCAGATAGAAAAGCGTTGAACAGATTTCGTTGAACCTCCATTCGGGCCTGCCGTACAGGGGC
>JAPXFY010000013.1:58102630-58105130 GCA_030674185.1 Monoplex corrugatus
ACAACCTTTATGTTCAAGGTGGACCATTCTGGTTGCGACAGTTTTAATGCTTTCGTAGATCCTGTTTCTCTCCCTACCCATCCACTCACCCATTTCTTTCTGTTATATTTGAGAAGTTCTATACAACATGGGAGATAATTCTCAAGAGTTATCTCCTTTGATTACATTCCATTGCAAGACCTTGCCAGCGCTTGTGGTTTTGCGCAGGCTTAAGGGGTCTGTCAGTTAACAGATGTCAAAATAGGTGTAGCATATATGGAATTTTCTGAGTGCAGTAAATTCCTTTTTTAACAGACTCAAAACTAAGTCACTATTTCAGCATGTGTTGAAATATGTCATCTATTAACAAGTAATAATGAGAGTATCTTTTTAGAAATGTAATGTTTCATATTTTCAGTTATTTGCAATGTTCCATGGTTTGTTAGAAGGCGCCCTTAAGTGTGGTATCTCTGACGTAAGCCAAGTCTTTGTAACAATAAATATTGAAATAATTATATTGTATCAATGTTGAAATTGTCTATTTATAGGACTGGTACGTCTGACTCCAGCTCTGTCTTTATACCAACTTAACGAAAAAAGATATGAATAGTTTTACTGGAATTGGTCTTTTTACTATTTATTACTCATAATACCCTGATTTTTAGAGCGAATTTCGTTTTTATTTTTCCTGCCCCTTCTCAATAAAATTTTAACCCTCTGACTCCCTCAACCTATCTGCCAGCATCCTGCACAGTCAGCCATGACAGCAAAGCAGAAAATTAACCCTTTCATCCCTCACCCTACTCATTACCTTCCTTCAGGAGTGAAAGGGTCAAGTGCTTTTGCAGCTTATGGACAGGCTGCGGGAGTGAAAGTGTTAAATCCACGTCAGGGTATTCGTTTTGGTCAGTATGCTGATCTAAAGTTCTTTCTGAAGTGACCTCACAGGAGTATTTACTCCATAGAAGATATTTGTCTGAAATTGCAGTCGTTGTTGTTGTCAGGAAGTGGTTGGGAAAGACTGGGGTACGGGGTTTCGTTATGCATGTGTTAAATCAGACCTTATTCTTCTTATTATTGTTGTTTAAAGCCCAGCCGACTGCGTAGAGCCATATCAGGGGTATAACCGCTTCAATATACACACTATACTTCAAGAGGTAGAATAACAGGAACAGAAAATTAAGTACATACACCAATGCTTTCACGCACACAATTCAAGAAGGCGCCACTGGCGCCGACCACCCGTCCAACCCATCACACAGGGGACCAAAAAAGAACAACAACAAAAACCCACACCTAAACACAAATCTAATCACAACCAAGGACAACAAAACATACAAAAACGGTCCCAAATCGCCCCTTAAACGCCTTTGCACATCTCACCTCCCTTGAGCCAAAAAATATGCACCCAACACATGTACCCAATTAGCAGTCCAAGAGAAAGCATGCAAGACCCCACCGAACACGTACAGGTGAATGGACCAGCAAGGCAGAAAATGATAGGAAGAAATGACAGAAAGCAATAAAACACGGCAGGAAAAAAGAGAGTGACAGAAAAGAGGTAATTTCCAGCACAGAATTTCCAGAAGGTGGGGATACTGTTTATTTTGAAAGAGCCCCTGGCATCCCCATGGGGGGATACAGCAGACCTAAATCTGCTAGTCTAAAAGAGAGCTTTGAAAGCAGTATAGGTCTCCTTTTGTGAGTGGCTTCAAAATGGTCTCACGTTGATAGCTGATTAAGAACGGCGGATATATTCTGTGTATTCTGGTTGACGAACACAACACATGTTGTTCTTGATTGTCAAGTCCTCTTTGTAAATGTTTATCACCCAAACTTTCAGTCTTGTTACTGTCAGTCCTGATATGTTGGTTCTATTCACTGTTATCTTGTAACTTTAGCATCATCTAATCTCGTGACTTCTCAATTGTTACAACTGTCTGCTTTCTGGCTTGCCTGCTTCTTCCGTCGCATGCCTTCAGCATTTTCAGAATTCTGTGGCTCGCCTTGCCTTTCATTAATAGAAGCTTTGACTTGTCACCCACTCCTTCGCTTCACTTTCTTCACTGCTTGCATCTTACTCAAAGAATTTCATACAAATCAATACATGTTGCTGCAAATGTATTAACCCTTTGACTCCCACAGCCTGTCCATCAGCGTCTTCTTTGCCAACCATGGTAGCAAAGCAAAAACTTAATCTTATGACTCGCGCGCTCACCCTATCCACCAGCTGTCTCCAGGAAGCTGATGGATAGGGTGAGGAAGTCACAAGGTGTGCGTGTGCTTTGTGTTCTTAAATTTCTGCCATTACAAGTGAATTATTTAGCGAAGGAAGAACGTGTGCACTCTGATTAGATTTGTATCTCAAGATTTGGCGCCTTATAATTATCGTTATTAATAATATAACGCAAATGCCTAAACTGCCATCTGCATCAGATGAGAACATAGGCCCCTTCAGTATTGGGCGACGCCAGGACCTGCGCCACAACAAGATCCTCCCTAAGTTGACCACCAAGCCCTT
>JAPXFY010000013.1:58107630-58115130 GCA_030674185.1 Monoplex corrugatus
GGGGCGGGGAGGGGGGGGGAGAAAGAGGGGGCTATGGAAGTCATGCCATGTCGATTTTTTTGTGTGCGTTATTGTTAAACCAAGTCCTGAACTTGGAGTCCAGGAGGACAGCGAAGGAATCATCATCATATGCCCTGTCGCATGGCGTTGGCGATCATGGCCCTCCAAACGAATTTATGCCCTGTCGCTGCAGGTACATCTCCCACCCTCTGTGTCCTCAGCCATCCTGCAAGTCTGTCCAATATTTTCTCCCTGGGTCTACCTGGTGTTTTGTTTCCCTCCAGCTTTCCTGTTGTGACCAGGTGCTCTAATTCCCTTTCCTCATAATAATGTCCTATAAAAGTCGCTTACAAAATATTTTCCTTATCTTCTTTATTAATGTTCTTGTGTCTGCCTCCTCCAAGAATGTCTCGTTTGTTTTCTCTGCTGTTTGTGGAACTTTCAGCATTCTTCTTAGAAAGCACGTTTCAGTTGCCTCTGCCTCCATATTATTCTGACTTTGCGTGTCGACTGTCCACGCGTCACAACCATATAACAGTATTGGTTCCATATAACATTCAAGAACAAGTCTAGCGAAGGAATGGAAGACCAAAAATGAACTGGAGCCAGACGGTAGGTTGACAGAGACTTACAACTGGTGGACAAACGCTTGAATGATGTCCTCAGACTCTCTGCCAACCGACCCCACTGGAGCGCTCTTGCTGCCTCATACGTCGCTTGACACGGGAACATTTAAGTCTAAAACAGCAGCCTAAAACAGGAACTTCTAAGTCTAAAACGGGAGTTTCTAAGTCTAAAACAAGAGCTTCTAAGTCTAAAACAGGAACTTCTAAGACTAAACCAGGAGCTTCTAAGTCTAAAGCAAAGCTTCTTAGTAATCTTAGTCTAAAACGGGAGATTCTATGTCTAAAACGGGAGTTTCTAGGTCTAAATCAGGAGTTTATAAGTCTAAAACGAGAGCTTCTATTTCTAAAACGAAAGCTTCTAAGTCTAAGACGTGACCTTTTAAGTCTAAAACAGAAGCTTCACAGTCTAAAACGAGAGTTTCTAAGTCTAAAACAGGGGCTTCTAGGTCTTAAACGGGAGCTTCTAAGTCTTAGACAGGAACTTCTAAGTCTAAAACTGGAGCTTTTGAGTCTAAAACAAGAACTTCTATGTCTAAAACGAGAGCTTGTAAGTCTGAAACGAGAGCTTCTAAGTCTAAAACGTAAGCTTCTTTGTCTAAAATGGAAACTTCTAAGTCTAAAACTAAAGTCTAAAACTATCAGCTAACATACTTCCATATCTGTGCTCGCACGCAGGCATGTTTTCATTTATTTATATTTTGTAATTTATTTGTGTGTGTGTGTGTGTTTCTTTGTGTGTGTGTTTCTTTGTGTGTGTGTTTCTTTGTGTGTGTGTGTTTCTTTGTGTGTGTGTGTGTGTGTGTGTGTGTGTGTGTGTGTGCGTGCGTGCGTGTGTGTGTGTGTGTGTGTGTGTGTGTGTGTGTGTGTGTGTGTTTGAAACGGATTTAGCATATGAAAGTTGGGCTAATCTTTGTGCTGGAAGAGAGTATCGCCGTGATGCAGCTCCGATCATTATTAACATTCTTTCTTTTCATAGTTTTTTGTTTTGTTTCCTGTTTACCTTTGAAAGTGGATTGTTCTGCAAAATTTAACCCTTTCTTCCAGGGGAGTCTTTAAGATGCATGAGCTCGTGCTTCACAGGAGACCACAGCTTATCGCTTCATCTTAAGTTGTTTCACTTTGCTCACGATGGCATTACAGCGCTCGGAAGTTTTTTTGTATATGCTACGCCATAAATGCCATAAGATGGACGAATTTTATTTATTTATTACTTTATTTATTTATTTATTTATTTATTTATTTATTTATTTATTTATTTGTTTATCTATTTGTTTATTTATTTACTTATTTATTTATCTATTTATCTATTTTTATTAATTTTTTTACCAGCAGCAACACTATCAGCAGCAGTAACAAAAATCCTTGTCATCATCATCAATCATCGTCAATGTTATCGCCTTAACTCTTTGGAGACGCACCCATGGCTGCTGAAACTCTCGAGACACTGTTTTTGGTACTTTTAAAAAAATTATGGAGAATATCCAATGACAATAAACCTATCCTGTTATATATGTTTAAAAAGGTCATTATGTCTACTTTGTAACTATGCAGACCGCTTGTTTATGCATGCTTTCATTTTTTTCTAATTTACCGTTGAAAAAGGCATGCAAATAGCAAAAACAGAAAGGTTTCGGATGTACACACACATGACATCAAACTGCTGCTTGTAATCCATTAAATATCCATGTCACAAAACTGCGCTTAACATGTCACAGGATATACAGTCTTCACTGGAAGTCATTATGAGTTCTGCTTTTATGAATATTTTGTCCCAAAAAATGATTAAATACAGGCGTAGAGTCTTTTGACTCTTCGAAATTTCTTTGTTTCGGGTACCGCGAAAACAAGCTAAAAATAGAGTTCCAACAATATCCTATGGTCAAAGGGAAAGAAATCTACTTAGAAAAATGGCTAAACTCTGCTGTCAGTATAATCTCCCTTATTATAGTATACGCGCAGTCTTGGTAAAAAAAAACAACAACATAACATCTGCGCAGCTTATAGCTGCGGAGCGTCGCCATTGAGTTAATCTTATTCTTGTTGATGCTTAAAGTCCAACCGACTGCGTAGAGCCATATCAGGGTTGTTACCATTTCAGTGCACAAACAGTACTTTAACAGGGGAAACAAAAAGGACAAGAAAATTAAATACTCATATCAATGCATTCGAGCACATAATCTAAGGAGACTCCCCTGGCGTTGACCACTCCGTCTAATTTATCATCATCGTCATCGTCATCATCATCATCATCATCATCACACCACCACCACCACCGCCGCCGCCACCATTATCAACATCATATCATCATTATCTTCTTTTCAAAGAAGATGTGCGCGCTTGAAATAAACTATTTGTACGAATGAGTCCGTAAGTTATCTTTTCTTGCTCACTCTTTGTTGTTCCATTAATACAGAACACGATAATTACGTACACGGCCCCAAAAATACACAGATGATTAGATGGCGCGAAGGAACACTTAATTTGAGAATAAGTCAATTTGTACTTTTTCGTGTGTGTGTGTGTGTGTGTGTGTGTGTATGTGTGTGTGTGTGTGTGTGTGTGTGTGCGTGTGTGTGTGTGTGTGTGTGTGTGCGCGCGCGCGCGCGCGTGTGTGTGCTATGGCCACTCTGAGGTGGGCTGTTGTGGAACTGGGGAAGGGGAGGAAGCCGGATGTCCCAGAAGAAGTCCAGAATGATGGACCATCCATCTAATGCATGGTGATCAGAAAGTGGAAGCCGTACACCACAAAACTGTCGCCTTAATTAACCCTTTGACTCCTGCACCCCGTCCACCAGCATCCTGCGTTGTCAACCATGCTAGCAAAGCAAAAACTTAACCCTTTGATTCCCTCACCCTATCCACCAGCTTCCTGCAGGAAGCTGGTGGATAGGGTGAGAGAATCAAAGGGTTAAGTTTTCGCAGTTGGTGGATAGCCCGCGGGAGTCAAAGGGTCAATCTGGAACTGAGATAGACTAAGTTTAGAGTTTATTCAAGAGATATTCATAGCATTCGGACAATTCCGTATGTGCTTCATTCACTCTGCCTATGTTATCTGGCAAACTTCTTGACCTTGTGCAAATCCCTATACGCCATTGACAGAGGACTTAAACAGAAAGTGGGAAGAGAAGGTGGGGCGGGGGGGGGGGGGGGAGCGGTAGAGAATCAGGACCTTTGAAACACTAAGCTGGCACCACCAGAATGTTTGGAATATTTCGATGGGCAGCGAACAGACCGATCTTTATGTTGAAGACTGGGGTGTAAATTCAAGACATCGAATCAGTTTCAGTTTCAGTTTCAGTTTCAGTTTCTCAAGACGACGTCTCCGCGCTCAGAACGAATTCCATATGCACTGTCACAGGTGGCATGTATATGGTGATCATGGCAAGCTTTAATCCTGCACATAAACACATGAGCTGGCCAGGTCCTGAGGCCCTACCTAGCCTATGTTTTACCTAGTCAATATTTTATACTGGTATTTTATCAGCCTATCACTATCAGACATCGATTTTGTGTACAGCGCTTTGTTTTTTTACCATCGTCAGGGCGCTTTTTCTGTCCCAATTTCTACTCTACTCCAATGGCCAAATAGTGTGGGACAAATTTTTCACAGTCCTTTGACGATGCCTGACCATGTGTATGCTAATCATGATGTCATGGAGTTAATAATAACAACATTTATAAGGCGCCAAATCTTGAAACAAGAACCAAAACAAGAAGCGAACACCCTCATCATTCACCAAAGCAATCACCCAACAAACGGCCAAAACTCCAGGGCACGAAGCACACGCAAACTCGAGGGGGAGGACAGGAGGGCAGTGGGGGAAAAGAATGAATATTTAGAGGGGGAAACCACTGTTGGGCAACAAAAACAAAAAACAAAACAAAAAAAAAAAAAACGTATTGTCTTCAAGCTAGACTTGAAGGAAGACAGGGTTTGTGACTGTCGATTAGACAGGGGAAGATCGTTCCAGTGAACCAGACAGTTCTGAAACTTCGTGACAGAGCTGCTGTCTGTGCTTCTTAACAAAATAATAATCCTGGCTTCTGTAAGGATAAACCGTCCACAAAATACAGCAAGTACTCATCCAAGTCTTCTACATACACAACTAGATAATGAATTATTCAGATTATAAGACGAAAGCCAAAACAGTGACAGCTCTTTTTTCTGCATGTGATCCATACAGCTAAAACAAGCTTAACTTCTCTATTCTACAGTGGCATACTCCGTCTCCCTTCAGACCTAACTTGAAGACGTACCTTTTTGTCGGACAGTGATTTCCCCCTCTACTTGTCCATCTTTTCGTCACTCTCCCCTTCTGTTCTCTCTCTCTTCCAATCTGGGTGTACTGTGTATCTTGGAGTTTCGGTCATTCGTGTGTGAATGCTTTGGTAAATGACGAGAGAGTATGCCTTGATGTGATTTTTGTATCAAGATCCGGCGCTTTGAATGTCTTCTTCTTCATTTTTTCTTCTTCTTCTTCTTCTTAGTATTTATTATTATTATTATTGTTATTATCATTATTATTATTGTTATTATCATATATTATTATCATTATCATTGTTGTTGTTAGTAGTAGCAGTAGTAGTAATAATAGTAGTTGTAGTAGTAGTAGTAGCAGTAGTAGAAGTAGTAGTAGTAGTATTGTATTGTTGTTGTTATCGTCATCATTATTATCATTATTGTTATCGTCATCATTATTATCATTATCATCAATATCATTACTAATCCTACTACTACAACTACTACAATTACTGCTATTGCTACTTCTACAGTAAGTTTCTGTGGAGAGAAGACACAGATACAAGACACACAACGCATACACACACACGCACGCACACACCCCACACACCACACACACACACAACACACACACCACACGCACACACACACCACCACACACACACACGACACCACACACACACACAACACACACCACACACACACACACACACACACAAAAGTCGACTAAAATTTGTCTCTCATTATATTTTTACGACACAGCTGAAAAGTTTGAAAACTGTGGTTCTCTCCGCTCTAGACAAATGCTTTGATCGCCGATAGGGCGATGTTTCTGTCGAAATGTTTGTGTCGGTTACAGAGAGGCAGAGAGAGAGAGAGAGAGAGAAGAGAGTGAGAGAGAGAGAGAGAGAAGAGAAAGACGAAGAGAGAGAAAGAGAGTGAGAGAGAGAGAGAACAGCAGACAGAGACAGACAGACATACAGACAGAGACAGTGACAGAGAGAGAAACAGACAGACAGACAGAGACAGAGAGACAGACAGAGACAAACAGAAGAAGACAGACAGACAGAGACAGACAGGCAGACACAGAGACAGAGACAGACAGACAGATAGAGACAGAGACAGAGAGAGGCATGCAGAAGAAGACAGAGAGACGACGGACGGACGGACGGACAGACAGACAAACAGAGACTGAAAGACAGACAGAGTTAGTGAGTGAGTGAATGAATGAGAAAGAAAAAGAGAGAAAGAGAGAGAGAGAGAGAGAGAAAGAGAGAGAGAGAGAGAGAGAGAAACCAGAATCAGAATCAGAATCAGAAATTAAGTCAATAAGGTCAAACCCCATTTGAAGGGTTGTGGACACACGAGAAACAGAGTACAAACACAAAATATAATACATGGTCGTTCTCAGATAATGCATACTTTAAATATTTTGGGAATACAATATGGGTCATTCTGCAATGAAATAAATTCAATAAAATGGTATAAGTATGTTTAGCAGTCACACAACAATAGAAACTAAATAAACAAGGCAATCAACTCTCTTCAGTTAAAAGCTTTATAGGCGTATGCTGTCAGATTTCTATTTACTCTCGTTTTGTGAAGCCATGAGCATTATTAACCTAAAATCATTTCGATTATGGTAGTACTTTGACTGAATTAACTGAGAGAGAGAGAGAGAGAGAGAGAGAAGAGAAGAGAGAGACAGAGACAGAGACAGAGATAGAGACAGAGAGAGACTGAGACAGACAGAGAGAGAGAGAAGAGAGAGAGAGAGAGACAGAGACAGAGAGAGACGAACAGACAGACAGAAAGACAGAAGGGAAAACAGACAAAGACAGACAGACAGAGACAAGGAGGCAGAGGACAGAGAGACAAAGAAAGAGAGAGAGAGAAGAGAGAGAAGAGAGAGACAGAATAGAGAGACAGAGACAGACAGACACAGAGACAGACACAGAGACAGACAGACAGACAGACAGACAGACTGAGTGAGAGGAGGAGATAGAGACAGAGAGATTGATACAGTCAAAGTCTCGAGCCACAACAAAACAAAAGATTTCTATCGACTGAATGGATTTTTTAGTTTCTTTCAAGTTCGTTTAAGAAAGATTCGTCCCACTGAAAGAAGAATTACTTTAATGGCTTGACCACATGAGCATTCCAGTTTTAAGAACTAAAAAAGAAAGACCCTTGGAAAGATCTATGGAATAAATGTGACATGAACTAAAAGGATGTACGGGAAAGTAGCCCCGGGACTTGTAAACAGAAAAAAAAAGAAAAAAAGTTCCGCGCTCTTTCAGTCGGACGCAGAAAGTTTTCTTTCCATACGTTTCAATTACGGAGTACATTAACAACACATTTTTCACACACACACACACACACACACACACACACACACACACACACACACACACACACACACACACACACACACACACACACACACACACACACACACACACACCGCCCTCTTTCTCTCTCTCCTCTATCTCTATCTGTCTGACTGTCTCTCTCTCTCTCTTCTCTGTCTCTGTCTCTCTCGTCTTCTCTCTCTCTCTCTCTCTCTCTCTCTCTCTTTCTCTCTCTCTCTCTATGTCTCCGTCTCTCTCTCTCTATCTGACTGTCTGTCTATGT
>JAPXFY010000013.1:58125130-58132630 GCA_030674185.1 Monoplex corrugatus
AGTCAAAGGGTTAAATACACACAGAAATGCTGATGCGACTCGCGCTTGCTCATGTCTTACGTTTGACATGAGGGAGGATGCTCTTGTCCCTCCAGATTGGTTTCCATTTTTGTAAGAGCCACTTTTTTATTGGCGCTGTTCTGTTCTATTTAGGATGTCTACATTTCAAATTGCAGAATTCATCTCTCTTCCCCTCTGACATCATATTTGCCTCCCCTCTCTCCATTTCTTACCATTACTCATAAACCCATTATGATTTCATTTAGTCCTCTTCTCTCACTGGACGAAGCAGCAGGAAAGCTTCAGTCTTTTTCTCCTTAATTTTTGTATTTGGTGTTTGTTTGTGGTCTTACGTTCACGTTTGACGAAGGCCAGTTGGCCGAAAATTTGCGCCTGTCTTGTCTTGTATTAAATACACGTTCTGGTTCTATTTTCATGTTTTTCTGGTTCCTGTTTGCTTGAACGCGGGCAGTCGTACTTCTTTTGGATTTCGTTTTAAGCCTTGATTATTGATGACTGTCGCAAAGCGTTTCAACCACTGAATCTCCAAGCTTTTCCCGTTCATTGGAATGGTCTCTGCTCAAATCCTTGCTGCTGTTTTTCATACATAAGATGTTTCAAGCATGGTTTTGTTTCGACAGACTGTGTGTTACTGTACTGAATTGTGTTTCCTGTTTGCATTTTGTCTTTTCTCTGTCTCTGTCTGTATCTCTGTCTCTGTCTGTATATATATATATCTCTCTCTCTGTCTCTCTCTGTGTCTCTGTCTCTGTGTCTCTGTCTCTGTCTGTCTGTCTCTCTCTGTCTGTCTGTCTGTCTCTCTCTGTCTCTCTGCCTGTCTCTCTCTCTCTGTCTCTCTCTCTCTGTCTCTGTCTGTCTCTGTCTGTCTGTCTCCCTGTCTCTCTCTCTCTGTCTCTCTCTGTGTCTCTCTCCCTGTCTCTGTCTCTGTCTTTGTCTTTGTCTCTGTCTGTCTCTCTCTTTCTCTCTCTCTCTTTTTCTCTCTCTCTTCTCATATTCTTTTTTTATCAGTTGAGAGTTATGCATTTCCCAACTTGGTTCGATCCAAACTGAAAATAAAAAAGAAAGCTGAATTCGTGTGTTGCAATGCTTAAATATAACATTTTGGTTGTTTTTGACAAAAGTGCATTGTGTTTGCCTCAAGATTCATGCTTGAATGTTACATTCAGGGTGGCTGAGGACAGAAGGGTGGAAGATGTGCTTGCGGCGACAACGGATAGATGATATGATAGAGGCCATGATCACCAGCGCCATGCGGGCTGGGCACATGATGATGATGATAATATACTAAGTCCTCCGTCTTTTTCATAGGGTTTCTGTGCAGGCTTTAGGTTTATGCCGTGATCATTTTGGATCTTCTTCATCGCATGGCATTAGTGACGTCAGTGAATATGGAACTCATTCCGAGCGTGAAGACGTCATCTTGAAAAACTCAAACTGGGTACATCCTCTGGAAGACTTAAGTTGCCCACAGGTTTTTGCGGAACCAAGTGGGTTTAGATCCTATGGTTTAGAGGGTCCAGAAGTTAGAGAGACATTATGTGTTTGACATGTTCCTTCGCATGCGTTTGCAGTCCAGAACCCCTGTGCAAACAATGGCACTTTTTTTTTATAGTCATTCTCGATCTGTGTGTGTGTGTGTGTATGTGTGTGTGTGTGTGTGTGTGTGTGTGTGTGTGTAGTGTGTGTGTGTGTGTGTGGTGTGTTGTGTGTGTGTGTGTGTGTGGTGTCCCCGTTTGTTATTTCTTTTAAAGTCTATTCACATATGTGCTTTTAGACAAATGTGTGTGTATGTGTGTGAGTGTGTTTGTGTGTATTGTGTGTATGTGTATGTGTGCGTGTGTGGTGTGTGGTGTGTATGTGTGTGTATGTGTATGTGTGTGGATTTAAGTGTGTGTGTTACTGTGTGTTAGTGTGAGTGTTAGTGTTAGTGTTAGTATTAGTGTGTGTGTGTGTGTGTGTGTGTGAGGAGAGAGAGAGAGAGAGAGAGAGAGAGAGAGAGAGAGGAGAGAGAGAGAGAGAGAGAGAGAGAGAGTGGCCGATCTTTAATATAACTCATTAGTTTCACAAAGTGATTTGTTTATGTGTAAAGCAACTGCTATATTATCATCGTCAGGGATTCCAGAATGGCCTTGCCTTGCGCTTGTCTTGAAGGCACTGAGAAGGGAGACAAACGTTTCATACAGCTTAGCAGCTTGCTATACTTCTTTTTCTTTTTTTCTTTTTTTTTTTCTTTTTCTTTTGTTTTTTGTTGTGTGTGTGTGTGTGTTGTTTGTTGTTGTTGTTGTTGTTGTTGTTTTTTGGGGGGAATATCTCGCTGCTTCTTTTTTTTTTGTTTTTTTAGTGAACATGCATGAAGTTTTGTCAAAGTTTAGAATTTAGAGGGGTTTTTTTTAATGGAATGGTGTTTGTTCAAAACGGATTCGTAGCACTCGGATAATTCCATGTGCGCTCCACCCAAATCTGCAAAGTTATTATCTGGCAGATTCCTTGAGCCTGCGGAAAACCATATGGGCTGGCGAGGTCTCGGAAAGGGGAGAGGAATGGGAACGTATAAAACACGAAGCAGACATCACCATAATCATAGAAACATTGCCTCTGCCTTGTTCCTTTGCTTTCTGTCATTTCTTCCCTCATTTCTGCCTTTCTCGTCCATTCACCTATATGCGTTCGATAAAGTTTTACGTACTGTCTCTTAGGACTGATAACTGGGTACATGTATTAAGTCCATTTTGGGCTCTAGGGAAATGAGACATGCGGAAGCAATTTGTAGGTAATTTAGCCAGTTTTTATATATGGTTTAGTGTCCTTAGTTACGTTTAAATTTGTATTCGGGTATTGTTTTAATCCCCTGTGCGATAAATTGGATGGAATGATCAATGCCAAGGGCATCTCCTTAGATTATGTGCACGAATTTATTGATATGCGTACTTAATTTTCTTTTCTTTCTTTTCCAGTTGAATAATTGTCTGTGTTTTGAAATTGCGTGTTAAATTTTCTTTTCTTTTTTTCCAGTTGAATAACTGTTTATGTTTTGAAACAGGTTGTAGCCTGATATGGATCTACGCAGTCGACTGGGCTTTAAACAAATATTATCATCATCAAGTGCCCTGCCACACGGCGTTGGCGATCATGGCCCTTCGTTATGTATCTATCCCTTGTTGCCGCAAGCACATCTTCCGCCCTCTCTGTCCTCAGCCATCCTGCAAGTCCGTCCAGCATTTTCTCCCTGGTTCTATCTGGTGCTTACTTTCCCTCTAGCCTTCCTGTTGTGACCAGGTGCTCTAATTCCCCTCTATTCATAAAATGGCCTATAAATGTTGCCTGTCTATTTCCTAATCTTCCTTATGACAAATATAACAATAACTAACCATCTGGGGCATCACGCTTAGGACCAACCAAGCCGCTTGCCCTCACTCTCCTCTCGCTTGTCCACAAGAGATGACATTTCGCACGGCTATCATACACGTGCAACACGCTGTGAGGATCCTATTGGCAGCACAGAGCACAAAATAAAAGAAATGCTGGTATTGGACAATGGATTGGCACGGCGGGAGACACGCTGGTACTTTTAGGGAAAAAGAGACATTAACCGAATGTACACTCACGAACACACACGCGCGCGCACGCGCGCACATGCACACATACACACATACACACACACACACACAAACAAACAAACAAGCACACGCACACACACACATATACACGCGCGCATGCGCACACATGCACGCACATGCACACACACACACACACACACACACACACAAGCACAGGCACGCACACACACACACACACACACACTCTCTCTCTCTATCTCTCTGGTTTCTCTTTCTGTGTGTGTGTGTGTCTCTCTCTCTGTCTCTCTCTCTCTTTCTGACTCTTTCTGTCTCTCTCTGTCTCTCTGTCTGTCTGTATGTCTATCTCTCTCTCTCTCTCTCTCTTCTCTCTCTCTCTCTCTCTTCACACACACACACACACACACACAGAGTAATTTTTTTTCTAGATTTTCATGTATTCAAGTTTAGACAAGAATTAATGCAAGATAAAACTGTATTGGTATAGAACACACACGTGAAGAGGTAATCAAAAATGAAAATACAAATGTATGCACACGCACGCACACACACACACACACACACACACACACACACACACACACACACACACGCACACACACACATCACACACACACACATACAGAGAGAAGAGAGAGAGAAAGAGAGAGAGCGTGCGCGCGCGCGCGCGGTGCGTGTTGGGGTTTGGTTGTGTATTCGTGTGTGTGTATGTGTTGTGCGTGTGTGTGTGTGTGTGGTGTGTTGTGTGTGTTGTGTGTGTGGTGTGTGTGTGTGTGTTGGGTAGTGTGTTGTGTTGTGTGTTGTGTGTGTGTGTTTGTGTGTGTGTGTGTGTGTTTGGGGTGTGTGTATGTGTGTTCTGTGTGTATGCGTAGTGTGTGGTTGTGTGTGTGTGTGTGTTTGGGTGTGTTGTGTGTTTCGTGTGTATGCGTATGTGTGTGTGTGTGGGGTGTGTGTGCGCGCGGGCCGTGTGTGTGTGTGTGTGTGTGTGTGTGTGTGTGTGTGTGTTTGGTGTGTGTGATGTGTGTATGTGTGTTGTGTGTGTGTGTGTGTGTGTGTGTGTGTGTGTGTATAGTGTGTGTGTGTATCTATCTTTTTGTGCGTGTATGTGACCATGTCTGTATCTGTGTGTGTCTGTGTGTCTGTATGTCTAAGTCTCTGTGTGTGGTGTGCGTGTGTGCGTGTGTGGTGTTTGTGTGTGTGTGTGTGTGTGTGTGTGCGTGTGTGTGTGGGTGCTTATTGTGTGTCTGTGTGAGCGTGCTTATTGTGTGTCTGTGTGTATCTGTGTGTGCGTATGTGTGTATCTTTGTGTGCATACGTGTGTGTCTATTTTGCATGCGTCTGTGTGTATATTCTGTCTCTCTGTGCGTGTATGCTTGCATGCATGTATTCATTCGTCTGTGTTTGTTGTGTGTGTGTGTGTGTGTGTGTGTGTGTGTGTGTGTGTGTGTGTGTGTGTGTGTGTGTGTGTGTGTGTCTACGTCTGTCTGTCTGTGAGCGTGCCCACATTACAGCTAATATCTCTTTTACTCAGATAGTAGTACCAGCGTGTCTCCCACAGTGCCGACCCACTGTCCAACACCAGCATCTTTCTCAGAGTGTAATTTGTTAACGATGGGCCTCCTGCAGATCTCAGCAAACGATTTTGCCAGTGAGATGTTTCATCCCTGCAAGGAGATGGGTTTTGAAGTCCCCATGGGTCTTCCTGTTGGTTAAAGGAAAGTTTTGTCCATAGTGTCCGCCTAAACCCTAAACGACCTTTTGCTTTCTTCGTATGATGAGAATGCGATAGGGAGTAGTAGTAAAGTAGCAGATGCCCTCTTGTAGTTTGGAAGTGAGTTGTACTAGATTAGGTAAGTTTGCCAACACGTCGAAATGTTTCAGATTGTGTAAGAGGGTTTTTCGTTTTGTTTTGTTTTTGGTTCGGTTTGGATGATTGGTTGGTTGGTTTGGTTTGGTTTGGTTGGTTGGTTGGTTGGTTGGTTGGTTGGTTGGTTGGTTGGTTGGTTGGTTGGTTAGTTGGTTGGTTGGTTGGTTTGGTTTGGTTTGGTTTGGTTTGGTTTGGTTTGGTTTGATTTGGTTGGTTTGGTTTGGTTTGGTTTGGTTTGGTTTGGTTTGGTTTGGTTTGGTTTGGTTTGGTTTGGTTTGGTTTGGTTTGGTTTGGTTTGGTTTTGGTTTGGTTTGGTTTGAGTTTCTTTTCAGATTTGTTTGGTTTGATTTGGTTTGATTTGTTTTGTTTCACTTAATTCCGTGTTGTTAAGTTTAAATTTGTTTTGTTTAGTTTCGTTTTGTTTCGTTTGTGTGCTTTTTGTTGTTGTTGTTGTTTTGTTATTGTTATTGTTGTTTGTTTGTTTGTTTGTTTGTTTGTTTGTTTTCTTTTCTTTTTGTCTTTATTATCTTATTTCATTTCGTTTCGTTTTGTTTGTTTTTCGTTTCATTTTGTTTTATGAGCGTTTTGCTTTCGTCTTGTCTTATTTTGTCTGTTTCGATTTGTTTTGCTGTGTTGCTCTGCTCTGGCTGTTGCTGTTGCTCTGCTGTGCTGTCCTGTGCTGTGCTGTGCTGTGCTCGGCTGTGCTGTGCTCTGCTGTGTGTGCTCTGCTGTGCTTGCTTGCTTGCTGTGCTCTGCTGTGCTGTGCTGTGCTGCTGTGCTGTCTCTGCTGTGCTGTGCTGTGCTGTGCTGTGCTCTGCTTTGCTGTGCTGTGCTGTGCTTGCTGTGCTCTGCTGTGCTCTGCTGTGCTGCTTGCTGTGCTGTGGCTGTGTTGCTGGCTGTGCTTCTGTTTTGCTGTGCTCTGCTTGCTGTGCTTCTGTGCTGTGCTTGCTGTGCTTGCTGTGCTGTGCTGTGCTGTGCTCTGCCCAAGATCGCATGCCGCTTACTTGTGGCTCCACAACACACCACCCATGTCAAGTTCATTCATTCAAAATCCCAGTGGCAAGAGAGATGTCAAGCCACCATAGGACCACCCACCAAAGGAGACCCGCACTACAGCTGTATCATATCCGTGGAGTTCAACAGTGCCTGTTCTGGTCCACCTTCTTGAGGACACTGTCTACTAAGCCTCCATCTAGTGACGGTGTGCGTTCAGTCGCGAAGCCAGGCAGAGTGAGAGGCACACACACCCCACACGCACCCCTGGTGAAAGAGACCACTCACAAAGTCCCCCAGTTACAGCCTCTATAATCAGAAACCAGATGAAATCGAAACTGAACTGCACGAAACAAATAAACAAACAAACAAATGGCAAACAATATTTTGGCTTGTCCTGAACTAAATAACACAGTGACCTTGAGCAGAGGAGTGACACGAAAAGCTGCACATGAGAGGAGAGAGAGAGAGAAAGAGACAGAGACAGAGACAGAACAGAGACAGAGACAGAGACAGAGACAGAGACAGAGACGACAGACAGACTGCAGAAGACAGCGACTGCAGACAGACATGCCAGACAGACAGACAGACAGACAGACAGAGAGATAGAGAAACAGAGACAGAAAGGGAGAGAACGAGAGAAACAGACAGATAAAGACAAAGACAGAGACGGACAGACAGACAGAGGCAGAGAGAAACATCAGACTTCAGACTTCAGAACACTTTATTACTTACTCAAGGACAGTACATGTAGATCCCGTTGGGGGACCTGTTTTACACCTAGTCCTCGTTACTTTACCATATGATATAAGCATATTAAAACACAGATGAACCATGAAACATTTTATGCGAAACAAGTGATGAAAATGAACAGTAATAAAATATCAATATTTATGTATATCTTGATTCATCATGCGCTTTACAAAAGAGTAAGGGACAAAGGCAGACACATGCAAAGCAACTACACTTCAACATTGACAATAACAACGAAAAACAAAAACAATCACATGTTGCGAGTACTTGCAGTAACAATTTGAAAAAAAA
>JAPXFY010000013.1:58137630-58150130 GCA_030674185.1 Monoplex corrugatus
CGGACAAATGGAAATTGTCGTATACAAAAAAATTACAAGAAGAAGAAGGAAAAGAAGAAGAAGAAGAACAACAACAACAACAACATCAACAAGAATAACAAGAACAAAAACAAGAAGAAAAAGAAGAAGAACAACAACAACAATAACGACAACAAAACAAGAAGAAGAAGAAGAAGAAGAAGAAGAAGAAGAAGAAGAAGAAGAAGAGAAGAAGAAGAAGAAGAAGAAGAAAAGAAAAGAAGATAGAAGAAGAAGAAGAAGAAGAAGATCGAAAAAAAAATAAAGAAGAAGAAGAAGAAGAAGAAGAAGAAGAAGAAGAAGAAAAAACGAAGAAGAAGAATAAGAAGAAGAAAAGAAAGAAGAAAGAAGAAGAAGAAGAAGAAGAAAAGAAGAAGAAAAGAAAGAAGAAGAAGAAGAAGAAGAGAGAAGAAGAAGAATAGAAGAAAAGAAGAAGAAGAAGAAGAAGAAGAAGAAGAAGAAGAAGAAGAAGAGAAGAAGAAGAAGAAGAAGAAGAAGAAGAAGAAGAAGAAGAGAAGAAGAAAACAAAATCACTTTGATCTAGGACAACAACAAAAAAGAGAGAGATCAGCTTACTTCCCTTTAAAACTGGAGAATTATTATTATCAGTATTGTTAATGTTTAAAACTCGTTCGATTATGCAGAGCCATATCAGGATTACAATCATCTCAAACCACACACAACACCTTGCTGACCCTGGTCAATAATGGGAAAAGAAAATGAAGCACACATATCAATGTATTCGCGCACATAATCTAAGGATATGCCCCCTAGCGTTGACCACTTTCCCGAATAAATATCACCAGAGAGGTTAAAGAAAACAAACCTGAATACAAACAAACATGACTGAGCACACTAAAACGATCACAAAACTGGCCTTAGAATTGAAATTTAATTCATGGTTTGTTCAAGAGGGATTCATCACACTCACACAATCCCATACGCGCTCCACCCAAATCTGTCAGCGAATACCTGACAGATTCTCTTACCCTGTGCAAAACCCCGATGCGCTGGCGAGGTCTTCAAACTGGCCTTAATGACCTAATTGCTTCTGCACTTCACAATTCCTTGGCCCGTTAGCCCGGATGGTTTGAAGGCCATGCACGGAACGTGAGTTCGAAACTCAGGAGAGCTACATATTTAATATCATACCTTTAGGGATCACTTCAAAAGTATGTTCTTCTTAGAGATAGAGTAGAGCTAAAATGCAGTTAATGTACCTATTTATCAGTCCAAGTTGAATGTAAGGTCTCGGAGAACATATACAGGCGAATGGACCGGCAAGACAGAAAACGATTAAAAGAGATGACAGAAAGCAGCGGATCAAGACAGAAACAAAGAGAATGACAGAAATAGAAAATTTCTAGCACAGAATTTCCAGAACATGGGGATAATATTATATTGACAGAGCCCCTGACATCCCCTGCAGGGAAGTGCTGGAGAGGAGAAACAAAGATGAATATAAAGAACCAGCCGCCGTGGTGTAGTGGTTAACGCAACGGACTTCCGACTGGAAGGTTGTGGGTTCGAATCCCCATCAGTCCCTTCAAAAAATCATTGTGGGATTTTTCGGCTCTAACCGGCTTCTACCCAAAAGCTGGGCATGCTATGGGCTCATTGGGAAGAATGGTACCACACAGTCGAGTCTCAGCCACTTCATGGATGCGTCATCGAGGGTGTTGCTCAAATCTTCTGACCAGCACCACAGGTGTTTGTATCTCTCGGGCCTGGTTGACGCCAGGATATATTATGCTAGTAAGCGTAGAGTAGAAGTATCCCTGTCACGCAGTCTCAATCCTGGATGGAACTCCATAGCATCATGATTATCATCCTCATCGACATCATCATCATCGCATCGAAAAAAAAAACTGCGCCAGCTTCTGTGACCATTAAGGTGGCGCAGAAAAGGGGGCAAAAGAAAAAAAGTGAGTACAAAGGTAACCTCCCTGATGCGATGACCATAAAAAAAGATGAATATAAAAGATGCTTTAAATATTAGTGTGCACGGATAGATCTTTACTCGTATACAATAGAAAGTAAAGAGACTGGCGTGATGAAGGAGTGGTTAAGCTAATAGTCTTCCAAGTAAACGGTCTGTGTTTGAACCTGGCTACGTACTGCTGTCAGGGAAAGAACAAAAGCGCGAGACAGCCTGGAAACCATCAACAAACTGAAATGGAATGGGCATGACATATCTCACCCGGAGAATGGACAATCACTGGACGACAAAAGCCACGTTCTGGATACCAGAGACGGCACTCGCAACAGAGGAAGACAGAAAACTAGATGGAGAGACGACCTAGATGGATTTGACAAGAACTGGAGAGGAAAACTGAAGCTTACTTGAAGACCATCGGTTCTTTAGAAATAGTACATGTTGTTGTTGACGTTTATGATTTGAGACAATCTTGCCAGCACAAAAGGCTTATACACCGAGATAGGACTACTTTAAGCCATGATCATTTTGGATCTTGTTCATTACGTGGCATCTGTGGCATCAGTACATATGAAGAGACTATCGCATACTTAAGGGTGGAGTTTTAAAAAAAGCAGCCATACGTGAGAGTAGCAGTCCTACAAAAGCAATAAATAAATATATAAATAAAATAAATAAATAAATAATAAATAAATAGATAAATAAATAAATACATAAAAAGAAAGTCATAGTCTTAATTGCAGTGAGGGCTCCTAATTCTACCACTATAAACAGTAAAGCACGTTTTAAGTCACCATTATGGTAAAAGCGTCTGGCATTACCAAGCTCAGAACGAGGAGGTTTTTAGCATGGCATGATCTTCTTTCCACGTCCATGCTTTAATCTCCACATTCTTCCGGCCCTCGGCTATCCCTTTATCCCTTCAACGTTTTGCATTGTTTTGTTTTTGTGTTGTTTTGCTTTTCCCCTGAACTGTTTCCTCCACTCACAACGTTGTTTATTGTGGAAGACAAAATCCTGACGATAATCTCTCTTAATATCTTCCACAATCACGGCACGACTTGCATTCAGCTGCGCTCCCCCTCTTTTCTTTCAGAAGGAGGATTTAGCCTTCACCGGAACTAAGCGTGGCCACTTCCGGCTGGGAGCGAGTTGTTTCCCCTGGAGAGCGATGGCAGCCAGAGGACAGAAAATGGAGTGATTAACCACGAGCCCGTGGCCCGGTGTCGACAAAATGACCGAGGGTGGCGGGGGTTTGGCGACAGTTATGGCGCACGGCGATTAATGAGTTAATTAGAACTGGGGAAATCACGAGAGCTTTTGCCAGAAGTCAGCGGGCACGAGGCTGGCTCATTCGAAAGGCGATCACACGCTCAAAGAAGAGGCTTGCACGTGCAAAAACGGGATACTTTAGAGTGTAATGGTGTGCGTGGGGGCTGAAAAGAACGCTTGTGTTGAAAGCAATAAACCTCTCAGTGGCAGTGTTTGGAGGGGTGGAGATTGGATTCATGGCATTGTGAAAGACTTCAATGCCTGCCTGCCTGCCCGCCCGCCTGCCTGACTGCCTGCCATTCACTGACGTCTACTGAGGTACTGATCTAGTCAAAGCAGCTTAAAGTGGTTAATACTATAGAAATTCAATTTGTTTTCTGCCTTAGAAAAAAAAGGTTATTACCAAATACGAGAAAGTTCTAGGCTAACAATTTTGATGAGCTGATAGAATTATATAGCTTTAAAAACTCAGATTTTAAACAAATATTTTCAACTGAGAAATGACAATACAGTGATTGTTGTCCATTGACAACGCTGCAGAGAAATCCAGTGCTCAGTTTGTTTTCTTCTTCTTGTTCTTCTTCTCCTTCTTGTTCTTCTTGTTCTTGTTCTTCTTCTTCTCCTTCTTCTTCTTCTTCTTAACTCAGGCTGGTTAATTCTTTTGATAAAGCCAAAGACACAAGATCCGATATGTCGAGTTCAGTCCCATCCACAACATTGAAACAAACTGTTCTGTTCACTGCCCGTCTCAGTGTTTCCATCATTCTGGTGGTGTCAGCATAGCTTTCTATTTTTCCCTTCTAAGACCCCTCTCTCTTCCCATTTTAAGACCTTGCCAGGCTCAGGGAGTCTGCTAAATAATTGCTGGCAGATTTGAGGGGAGCGCATATGGAATTTTGCTGGTACGATGAACGCCTCTTCAACAAACTCCAAACTGTAAACTCCAGAAGTATTCAAATTGTGATAGGTCTCAAGATCTGTGGAGAGACAGAAACAGAAAGTGAGAGAGAGAGTTGTGTGTGTGAGTGAGTGTATGTATGTTAGTGTGTGTGAGTGTGTGTGTGAGTGTGTGTGTGTGTGTGTGCGTGTGTGTGTGTATATGTGTATGTGTGTGTGTGTGTGTGTGTGTGTGTGTATGTGTGTGTGTGTGTGTGTGTGTGTGAGTGTGGAGCTTTTATGAAATGCCCAGGTTTGATTTTGCCTGGGTACCTCAACACGGAAAGCCAGAACATGATTGAGGCAACTGAAATGTGGTTTCTAAAAAGAATGTGGAGAGTTTCATGGACAGCAAGAAAAACAAACGAGACAGTCTTGATGGAGGCAGACACAAGAAGATCATTCATAAGGAAGATCAGGAAATACATGCAACATTTAGAGGCCATTTTATAAGGAAAGGGGAATTAGAGTACATGGTCACAACGGGAAAGCTGGAGGGAAAGAGAGCACCAGGTAGATCCAGGGTGAAAATATTGGACGGACTTGCAGGGTGGCTGAGGACAGACAGGGGGGAAGATGTACTTGCAGCAACGAGGGGTAGATACATATGGAGAGCCATGATCGCCAACGCCATGCGTCAAGGCACATGATGATGATGATGATGACCTCCCCACTGATGGATAAAGAGTGGAGAATTTTCCGATCTTCCAGTCTGCATGTGCACAGACCTACCACTGTCTCTACCCCCCTTTGTGTATATGTGCTCACAGAGCATCAAATTAAACTCGTTAAAGATCCTCGAAGTCATGTCATATAATATCCATTGGCTTATGGAAATATGAAAAACCCAGCATGAACACCACCAAAGATGAAGTATGCAGACTGTGCAGCAACATACATGCTGCAGAGTGTGGACATATAACGCGTATACAAACAGCAGCTATATGACATTTTATGAGGCAAGAGAAATATGAGCACCTGGTCACTGCAGGAAAGCTGGAGAGAAAAAAGAGCACCACGTAGACCTAGGGAAGAAATATTGGACGGATTTGCGGAGTGGATGAAGACAGAAAGGGTGGGAGGTGTACTTGCAGAGACAAAAGATAGATTCATATGGAGGGCCATGATCGCCAACGCCACGCCTACTCACTGCTCATCTTAATGGTTCCATCAGTGTGGTGGTGCCAGCTTAATGTTTCATGGGTTCCTTCACCCACCCTTCTCCATTTCAAAACTTTGCCAGGGCATAGGAATTTGCAGAGGATCAGGGAAATTGCCAGAGCATTACTGGCAGATTTGTGTGCAGTGCATATGGAATTGTCTGAATACGAGTACGATAAATCCTTCTTGAAGTAACTCCGAACACCAGATTTGCACAGTTCGTATATTAGAGTATGTTGCCCCCGTTGGGATGCCAGGGGCTCTTTCAGTATAAATAGTATCCCCACATTCCGGAAATTCTGTGCTAGAATTTTCCTGTTTTCTGTCACTCACTTTGTTTCTGCCTTGTTCTTTTGCTTTCTGTCATTTCTTCCTATCATGTTCTTCCTTGTAGGTCCATTCCCCTGTACGTGTTCCATAAAGTCTTACGTACTTTCTCTTAGGATTGATAATTAGGTACATGTATTATAAGCATTTTTGGCTCTAGGGAAATGACATATGCGGAAGCAATTTTAAGTAGTTTAGGTCCGTTTTTATGTATCTTTTAGTGTTCTTAGTTATGTTTGAATTTGTATTCAGGTATGTTTTTCAAATTCCCTGTGTGATAGATTGGACAGAGTGGTCAACGCCAGGGGCATCTCCTTAGATTATGTTGGCCAATGCATTGATATGTGTACTTAACTTTCTTTTCCTTTTCTTTTCCTGTTGAAGTATCGTGTATGTTCTGAAACGGTTATAGCCCTGATATGGCTCTACGTAGTCGGCTGGGCTTTAAACAAAAATAACAGTTACAATAACACTACCTTTGCCCACTTAATGACGGTAACCACTCAAAGGCAGAGCTGTCAGGGACGAGCGTGAACCGTGTGTGATGGGATGGTTTTCGCTCCAGTCTATTCACATGGCCTTAGCGGTCGAAAGCAAAGCTGCTTCTGTTGATGACAGTGATGTGATGTTTGTTGCTGGTGATACGACACATACGATCACTAATCCCATGTCATTCAAATCATTATCTTGAAAATACTGTGATGATCATGAATAGAGAGCAGCGAGAAAGACAGAGCCGGACAGAGAGAGAAAGAAAGAGCGAGAGAGGGACAGAGACAGACAGATTTACACAGAGATAAACAGAGAATAAGAAACATGAAGAGAGGAAAACAGACAGAGACAGAGACAGATAGACAGACAGACAGACAGACAGATTGCATGATCGTTATACCTTGGCTATGTATTTGATAATATTTTGTCTGTTTATGATCCAGTATGCCTGCAACTTGATGTAGGCCCGCATAGTTGATGTTAATGCTAAACTAATCCAAGAAAAAAAAAATTACAATGAATTAGTCTTTGAAATATGTACTGCTTAAAATGTGTTAAAATGAAAAGACAAACATCCTTCTGCTTCTTCTTCTTTTTCTTCTTCCTCCTCCTCCTCCTGCTCCTCCTCATCTTCTTCTTGCTCTTTTTCTTCTTTTTCTTCTTCTATTTTCTTCTTATTCTCCTTCTTCTTCTTTTTCTTCTTCTTCCTCTTCCTTCTCCTCTTCTTTAACTTCTTCTTCTTCTTCTTCTTGTGTTCACTGTTTACATAGTCGTGGCAGACTTACTGATAAATGTGCCTGATTTGTTTGTTTGTTTGTTTGTTGATTTCTTTCTTTCTTTCTTTCTTTCTTTCTTTGCGTGCGTGTTTGCTTGCTTGTGTGTTTTCAGTTTCTGCTGATTGCCATGGCGTTTAATGTCCAGAAGCGTTGTAGCTGGCCACGTCTCCTGTCATTCCGCTTGATTCACCTGACTTCGCTGCAATATGTGTTCAGCTGTTGATTCCTTTTGACCTCTCTGGGACAAGCTTGTGACGATGATGTTAGTGTGAACTTGTGGTTCATATGGGTGTTGAGCCAGTTGTGACTGGTGTAGAGCCTCATCAGGACCACTTGCAGTTCCCTGGGCATAAGGTGGAAGACGTCCGTTTCTGTCTGTAGCTTAAAGAATTATATGATGATGCATCTGTTCTCATTGGAGCTGATTCTGTTGTCTGGTTAACCGTTTGACTCCTGCACCCTGTCCATCAGCATCCTGCACTGTCAGTCATGCAAGCAAAGCAAAAACGTAACCCTTTGAATCCCTCGCGCTATCCACCAGTTTCCTGCAGTGATGGAGTCAAATGGTTAATCTTCCTGGGCACCTCTCTTTGTTTGTCCATGTACCATCTCGTTTCCTGGCATCCCACAGTGAACAAGGATCCACTGGAGGACAACAGTTCTGGATTTGTGATTTGCTGGAAGGCCTTGTTCAGATAGTGGAGCCTGTTATTCTTCAACACCTGGAAAACAGAGAGGGCATTTAAAAGGAAGACATATAAATAGTATGTATGGCTTGGTCTCCTTGCCATGTTTTCACCTAATTAGGTAGGCTACTTTATATTCCCAAGAACCAGAAAAACACGAAAAAAGAATAAGAACGCCTTTTTTATACAGCAAGACAAGACAAGACAGGCAAAATTTTTGGCCAACTAACGTCAGATCACAAACAAACACCAGATACAAAAATTAGGAGAAAAAGACTGAAACTTCCCTGCTGCTCCGTCCAGTGTGACAAAGGCCAGCTGGCCGAAAATTTGCCCTGTCTTGTCTTGTTGTATTAAATCCGCGTTCTTATTCTCTTTTCGTGTTTTTTTTTTTCTGGTTCCTTTGATGTTTATATTAAAGAAACAATACCTTGACGTTTAGAGCAAAGCAATAAATACACAGAACAAAACATTTTGACAACACATTATTCATCCCAAACTTGTCTTCAGCCTCGTCCATTCGCCTCCTACCTCCGCCCTCACCCCTATCCCTACGAGCCTGTGCACGTGCTGGCTGGTGTCCCGTGTCCAGTGGAGCGTGGTGCACGTGCTAAAAGCCTTCAGGAAGCGTGGAGCTCTTTGACTGAAAAGTCAACAATCCTACCGTCACCCTCCGTTGACTGTCAGTTTGGCAAGGGGGATTGCATGATCGTCAGAGCTTGACTATTTATTTGTTGATATTCAGGCAATTCATGATCCAGTTTGCCCACAGTTTAGGCCCATATCTTCGATGCTAATGTTAAACTAATCCTAGACAATAAAGTGAATTTGATTATATTTGAAATGAATACCACTTAAAATGTATTTAAAACGTACATGTGTATATTCTTCTTCTTCCTAGTTTTGCGAGGGGAATGCACACTCTTCAGATTATGCATATTGTTTTTTTTTCCTTTGGTCTTTGGTTTGGTTTGGATTGGTTTGGTTTGGTTTGGTTTGGTTTAGCTATAGTTTGGTTTTTTTTTTCTTGTATCTTCCTATCTGAGAGCCACTTTGGATAAAATAAACATCATGTATTTGATACTATTAGATACAATAATCACTGGGAAAAAATCAGTGAGTTTGCTTACTTTAGTTTAGGACGAATATCGCATGAAATGTGTCAAAAGCACTAAAAAAATAGAACTTCTACGTTTCCCTGTCCTCACTTGTGAACTATTTATTATGAGTAATTCTGAAATTTTAAAGAAAACGTTCATCTATTTGTATTTCATTGATGATGCAATGATATCATTTCCCATGACATAAAACAGGAACTTCTGATGATGATTCCTAGTTAGTCTTTATCTTTTCTCCCCATAAACATCCAACCATCCTCTCACTCATAAACTACCACCCCAACCCCAAACACGTGTTCTGCTGGTGCCATGTGTCCACAGGAGCGTGGTGCAAGCACTAAAAGCCTTCAGCGAGTGTGAACGCTCTTAAATCTAAATAAAAATATCCAACAGCCACACCCTTCATTGATTGTTGTCAGTTTGACAAGGAAATTACATGTTCATCACAGCTTTGGTTTGGTTTGGTTTGGTTTGGTTTAGCTTGGCTTTGGTCTTGTTTATTTTTTTTACTTGTGTTTTGCTTTTTGGAGCCACATTGAATAATAAATAAATCATATATTTGATGCTATTGGACAAAATTATTACTGGAAAAAAATCAGTGAATTTGCTTGTTTTTGTTTAGGATGAATATGGCATGAAATGTGTCAAAAGCATTGAAAAAAATAGAACTTCTACATTTCTCTGTCCTTACTTGTGAGCTAATTATTATGAGTAATTCAGATGTTTTAAAGAAATTATTTATCCATCTTCGTTCCTCCGATGATGCAATGATATCACCTTCATGACATAAAACAGGAACTTTTGACAATAGTTCCTAGTCAGTATTTATCCTTTCTCCCCATAAACATCCACCCATCCCCTCACTCTTTTACTACCACCACACCAACCCCAAACACGTGTTCTGCTGGTGCATGTGTCTAGAGAAGCGTGGTGGAGGCACTAAAAGCCTTCAGTGAGTGTGATCACCCTTAAATCAAAATACAAATACCCAACAGCCACACCCTTCACTGATCATCAGTTTGACAAGGAAATTTGCATGTTCATCACAGCTTAGATATCTTGTTTAGATGTATCCCAGCTGTTTGAAAACCAGTTTGAATCATTCTGATATGTCAATTTATTTTAGTCTTTCCTGTTTTTGATTTAATGATACTTCCTTGTAACAGTCACTGAAATCAGCTACTTTTTGAAATAAATTATTCATAATTTGAATCGTGTTCAGAGCGGAAAAAAGGGGAAATAACAATTTGGCTTGACCATCTCGTCATACAATCAAAGTATTATGGGTTATATTAATTCCCCTGATCTTAAAGCAAAACATTCATCTGTCTTCCTTGTTTGATGAAGTCATAATATCCATCGTCATGACACAAACAAGATATTTTGACAACAACAAATTCATTCGCTGTTTTTTTGCTTTCACCCTTTCTCTTCTTAAAACTACAGCCCTCCCCACCCCCACCATTTACCCTCCTGTGCACGTGTCCTGCTGGTACTATGTCCAGTGGAGCGTGGAGCACGCGCTAAAAGCGTGCCGGACGCGTGGAGCTCTTATCCTACCGTCACCCTCCGTTGACTGTCAGATTGGCAAGAGGGAATGCATGATCGTCAGAGCTTGGCTATTTATTTGTTGATATACTGGCAATTGATGATCCAGTTTGCTTGCAGTTTAGGCCCATATCTTTGGTGCTAATATGAAACTAATCCTACACAAAAAAATGAATTCGATTATATTTGAAATAAATAAGACTTGAAATGCGTTTCAAACACAAAAATGTATGTTCTTCTTCTTCTAAGTTTTGCGAGGGGAATGCACAATCTTCAGATTATGCATATTGCCTTTTTTTGTTTCTTTGGTTTGGTTTGGTCTGGTTTGGTTTGGTTTAGTTACTGATTTGTTTTGTTTAGTTTTTTGTTTGTTTGTTTGTTTGTTTGTTTACTTGTATCTTGCTGTTTGTGAGCCACTTTGGATAAAGTATAAATCATGTGTTTGATGCTATTAAACATAAGAATCCTTGAAAAAAAACAACAGTTTCTTTGCCATTTTAGGACAAACGTGGCATGAAATGTGTCAGAAGCTCTAAAAAACATAGACGAATAATATGGCTTGAACTTCTGCGTTTCTATGTCATCACATGTGTGCTATTTATCAAGAGTAATTACAATATTTGAAAGAAATCGTTTATCTATCTTTGTTCCTTTGATGATGCAATGATATGACTTTTCATGACATAAAACAGGAACTTTTGACAATAATTCTTACTTTTTATCCTTTCTCCCCATAAACACCCACCCATCCCCTCACTTTTTAATTACCACCCGAAACCCAAACACATGTTCTGCTGGTGCCATGTGTTCAAAAGAGCGTGGTGCGAGCACTAAAAGCCTTCAGCGAGTGTAAACGCCCTTAAATCAAAATGATAATATCTGACAGCCACATCCTTCATTGATCATCAATTTGACAAGGAAATCGCATGTTCATCACAGCTTAGATATCTTGTTGACATACATCCCAGCTGCTCGAAAACTAGTTTGAATCACTTTCATAATTTTATCAATTTAGTTTTAGTCTTTTTTGTTTTGATTTAATGATATTTTGATCCTCATTGTTTGTATCAGTCATTGAAAACAACTGCTTTTTGAAATAAATCATTTATAATTCTAAATGTGTTCAAAGTGAAAAAGGGAAAATAACAGTTTGGCTTGACCATCTCGTTATACGTTCTAAGTATTGTGGGTTATATTAATTCCCCTGATGTTAAAGCAAAACATTCATCTATCTTCCATGTTTGATGAAGTCATAATATCCTTTCCATGACACTAACAAGATGTTTTGACAACAACAAACTCATTCGCTGCTTTTTTGCTTTCACCCTTTATCATCTTCAAAACTACAGCCCTCCCCACCCCCGCCATTTATCCTCCTGTGCACGTGTCCTGCTGGTACTATGTCCAGTGGAGCGTGGTGCACGCGCTAAAAGCGTGCCAGAAGCGTGAAGCTCTTTTAATTCTAAGTCAACAGATCCTACCGTCACCCTTCATTGACTGTCAGTTTGGCAAGGCGGATTGCATGATCGTCAGAGCTCGGCTATTTATTTGTTGATATTCTGGCAATCAATGATCCAGTTTGCTTGCAATTTAAGCCCATATCTTTGATGTTGATACTAAGATAAAAAAGGACCAAAAACGATTCATTGAATTTCATTATATTTGACAGAAACACCATTTGAAATGTGATTAAGTGTGGCCCTGCACTGTGGCGACTCATTCTCCCCAAATACAGTGGCCTGAATTTCATATTGTATATCCATGGTGAAATACAGATAGACAGACAGACATATAGATAGATAGATAGACAGATAGATAGGTAGATAGATAGAGAGATAGAGAGAGAGATACAGAGACAGACAGAGATAGACAGACAGATAGATAGGAATAGATAGACAGACAGATAGACAGACAGATAGACAGATAGAAAGATAGATGGATAGAAAGATAGATAGAAGATAGATAGATACATGTAGATAGAGAGACAGACAGACAGACAGATAGATAGATAAATAGATAGATAATAGATGGATAGATAGATAGACAGACAGACAGACAGATAGATAGATTGATAGATAGACAGACAGATAGACAGATAGATAGATAGACAGATAGATAGATAAAAATAGATATAATAGATAGACAGACAGACAGACAGACAGACAGACAGATAGATAGATAGATAGATAGATATATAAAAGAATGAGAGGGAGAGAGGGAGAGACAGACA
>JAPXFY010000013.1:58152630-58155130 GCA_030674185.1 Monoplex corrugatus
GTCTTTTCCGGCTCCGGGCGTTTTGCACACGGAACTATCCCGCTCTCACTTCCGCCACATCGGTTTGCGAACTTTTAATAGGCACATGAATTTGTAGGGTTTTGGTGTTTGGTTTGGTTTGGTTTGGTTTGGTGTTTGGTTTGGTTAAGTCTTGTTTGGTTTGGTTTGGTTTGGATTGTGTGCATGTGTGAATGTGTTGCTGTTGTTGTTTTTTGTTTTGTTTTGTTTTGTTTTGGTTTTGTTTTTAATTAATATGCCTGTACGCACGTGTTCTGTTGTTTGTTTTGTTTTGGGTTTTGTTGTTGTTGATGGTTTTGTTTTGTTTTGTTTTGTTTTGTTTTTGTCCACACTGTTCAGATGGTATATTGTTGTATAGTCTGCATAACAGAATTCCGAAAAAAAAAAAAAGAGAGAGAGAAAAAAAAAAGAAAGCAAATAAAATTTTTTTTTTAAAAAAACACTGTTTGTGCCGGTAGAATCAAAGGCCTAGCAAAACAGAAGCTGATGAAATGGTACATCAATTTAACAGAGATTGGAACCCATGACCTTAAAGAGATGGCCAGACTTTCAGGCCAATGGTCATTGACCAGAAACGTCTTTTTGAGGGCCACTAGCCAGAATGACGCTTGCTTTGGTTATTACGATCGGTTTTACTCCACACGCTGTATTTTAAGTTTTGTATTTCTCTCTTTGGACTCAAAGCAAGAGGAAGACCATGGAATACATAGACTGATAGCGTGAGAAAGAAAGACAGACAGACAGACAGAGACAGAGACAGAGAACAGAGAGAGAGAGAGAGAACGAGAAAGAGAAAGAGAGACAGAGGAAGAGAATGAGAGAGAGATAATGAGAGAGAGAGAGAGAGAGTAACAGAGACGGAGACAGAGAGACAGAGGAAGAAAACGAGAGAGAGAGAGACAGAGATGGAGACAGAGACACAGAATGAGGGAGAAAATAAGACAAAGAGTAGAGAGAAAGAGACAGAGAGTGAGACAGAGACACAGCCAGAGAGAGACAAAGACAGAGTAGACATGCAACACACACACACACACAGAGTAGAGTGAGAAAACAGACAGAGTGAGAGAGTAGAGAGAAGGAGACTGCGAGAAAGACAGTCAGAGAGACAGAGACAGACAGACAGAGCAGAGAGAGAGAGATAAGACACAGAGATAGAGAGAGACAGAGAGAGAGACAGAGAGAGACAGAGACAGATATATCCCGAGAGAGAGAAAGAGAGAGAGAGGGGGAAACAGGGAGAGAGAGGGAGAGACAGTGAGAGAGAGAGAGAGACAGGGAGAGAGAGGGGGGAAACATGGAGAGAGACAGGGGGAGACAAGGAGAGAGAGAGAGAGAAAGAGAGAGAGAGAGGCATTCTCCTGTGTTGAAAATGGGAAAATGCGGAAAAGCTATTGTCTGATCGATCAATAGCCGGCTCTCTCTGCCCACGACCGAGTGTTGTGTGTGTGTGTGTGTGTGTGTGTGTGTGTGTGTGTGTGTGTGTGTGTGTGTGTGTTGTGTTGTGTGTGAGCGAGTGTGTTGTGTATGCGTGTGTGTAGTGAGTGTGTGTGTGTGAGTGTGTCCGTGTGTGTGTGTGTGTGTGTGTTGTGTGTGTGTGAGCGCGTGTGTGTGTGTGAGTGTGTGTGTGTGTGTGTGTGTTTGTGTGTGTGTGTGTGCGTGTGTGCGTGTGCGTGCCTGCTTGTGTACGTGTTTGTGTGTCAGAGAGAGAGAGAGAGAGAGAACGAGAGAGCGAGAGAGGGATAAAGAGAAAAATAAGAGAGAGAGAACGAGAACGAGAGACAGAGACAGCAGAGAGAGAGACAAGAGAGAGAGAGAGAGAGAGAGAGAGAGAGAGAGAAGAAAGAAAATAAGAGAGAAAGAACGAGAACGAGAGACAGAGACAGAGACAAAGAGAACAAGAGAGTGAGAGAGAGTGAGAGAGAGAGAGAGAGAAGAGACAAAGAGAGGAGAAAGACAGAGAAAGAAAGAGAGAGGACAGAGACAGAGAGAACGGGATAGCGAGAAAGCAAGAGAAAGAGAGAGAGAGACAGAGAGAGAGACAGAGACAGACAGAGAGACAGAGACAGACAGAAGACAGAGAGACAGACAGACAGAGAGAGAGAGAGGGAGAGGTCGTACATGTGGGCGCGAGCAGGCATAAAGGGAAGTAATCTTTGCACAGAACGGAGAAGAACGGCAAACACAAATGTAGAGACGTAAAAACATGTAATACGCAAAGCCGATGGCTATCAGAAACAGATTGAAGAGGAAAGAAGGAGAAGAAAAAGAAGAAGCATTTTTCTTCTTCTTCTTCTTCTTCTTCTTCTTCTTCTTCTTCTTCTACTTCTTCTTTTCTTCTTCTTCTCTTCTTCTTCTTCTCTTCTTTCTTCTTCTTCTTTTCTTCTTCTTCTTCTTCTTCTTCTTGATTGTGTCATTGTTGTTGTTGTTGTTGTTTAGAAGTATAGTATTGGTGAGCAGCAGCACAGCAGTAGTAGTAGTGTTA
>JAPXFY010000013.1:58165130-58227630 GCA_030674185.1 Monoplex corrugatus
ATAATATCATTGTTATAAATGTTGTTTTTTCTATACCGCTATAATATCATTGTTATAAATTGTTTCTCTATAGCGCTATAATATTATTGTTCTAAATCGTTTCTCTATAGCGTTATATCATTGTTATAAATCGTTTCTCTATAGTGCTATAATATCATTGTTCTAAATAGTTTCTCTACAGCGCTATATCATTGTTATAAATAGTTTCTTTATAGCGCTATAATATCATTGTTTATTTTTTTCTGTAGCTCTATATTATCTTGTTAATAACGATTTTTAATAGCGCTGTTCATCATTGCTATAAATGTTTTTTTTCTATAGCGCTATAATATCATTGTTATAAGTCGTTTCTCTATAGCGCTATAATATCATTGTTATAAATATTTTCTCTATAGCGCTATAATATCATTGTTATAAATTGTTTTCTATAGCGCTATAATATCATTGTTATAAATTGTTTATCTATAGCGCTATAATATCATTGTTATAAATCGTTTCTCTATAAGCGCTATAAATCATTGTTATAAATTTGTTTTCTATAGCGCTATAATATCATTGTTATAAATAGTTTCTCTATAACGCTATAATATCATTGTTATAAATCGTTTCTCTATAGCGCTATAATATCATTGTTATAAATCGTTTCTCTATAGCGCTATAATATCATTGTTATAAATAGTTTCTCTATAGCGCTATAATATCATTGTTATAAATAGTTTCTCTATAGCGCTATAATATCATTGTTAAAATCGTTTCTCTATAGCGCTATATATCATTGTTATAAATAGTTTCTCTATAGCGCTATATATCATTGTTATAAATCGTTTCTCTATACGCTATAAAATCATTGTTATAAATAGTTTCTCTATAGCGCTATAATATCATTGTTATAAATTAGTTTCTCTATAGCGCTATAATATCATTGTTATAAATGTTTCTCTATAGCGCTATAATATCATTGTTATAAATAGTTTCTCTATAGCGCTATAATATCATTGTTATAAATAGTTTCTCTATAGCGCTATATCAGTTATAAATAGTTTCTCTATACGCTATAATATCAGTTATAAATAGTTTCTCTGTAGCGCTATATATCATTGTTATAAATCGTTTCTCTATAAGCGCTATAATATCATTGTTATAAATGGTATCTCTATGGCGCTATAATATTATTGTTCGTTTCTTCTATATCGCTTTTCTTTGAACTTATTTGGACTCATTACATAATACACAAGATCAGACGTTATAGTGGAGCACGTAAAAATTAACCTGTTACGTGAGCTGACTACATTCCACTATGCCATCTTCATCATGTGCCCTGCTGCATGGCATTGGCGATCATGGCCCTCCCCATACCAATCTATCTTTCGTCGCTTCAAGTACATCTCCCACTCTCTGTCTTCATCCATTCCCCAAGTCCGTCCAATATTTTTTGTCCCTGGAGCTCTTTGTCCTTCCACTTTTCCTGTTGTCACTAGAGTCTAGGTGCTCTAATTTCTCTTCCCTCATAAAATGTCCTATAAATGTTGCTTGTCTTTTCCGAATCTTCTTGTGGCGGGCCTCAATAGCTTAGTTGGTTGAGCGTCGGATTCACATGCTAATGGTTGTGGGTTCGAATCCCGGGGTGCGCTACATAAAAAAACCCGGCCTTTTCACCGTCCCATCTTAACACCATTGTTGTTCTGATGGTGTCAGTGTAGGATTAGAAAGGTCCCCCTTCTTCTGCTTCCCTGAGATGGTTATTCCCGTCAGCCATATCACCTGAGGTGGGTGTCGACGTAAAAGCTGAACCAAATCAATCAATCAACTGAATCTTCTTCATTGTTCTTTTGTTCCACTAGATCTATGTGGTTTAACTGTATTTGGAAGCGGGCTGGAAATTTCCTTTTCCATTTATAAGCCAGACTCTGAACATGGCTTACAGGATACATAACGCGCGTGTTACATATTTTTCTTGCGTATAACACAAAAAGGGGATTTAGGCACTGACAGGTCTGTCGTTGATAAGGATGATAAGTTTAAATACCTGGGAACGGTCATTTCACCAGACGGCAGATGCACATGAGAAATAGCCAGCAGAATTGGCCAAGCCAAAACAGCATTTAAAGAAGATGAAAAGCATTCTTACCAACAAATGCCTATCAATTAACATCCGGAGAGAGTTCTTGAATGTTGTATAGAACCAATACTGTTATACGGTTGTGAGGCGTGGACAGTCAACAAGCAAAGCCAGAACCAGATTGAGGCAACCGAGATGTGGTTTCTAAGAAGAATGTTGAGAGTTCCACAGAGAGCAAAGAAAACAAACGAGACAGTCTTGATGGAAGCAGACACAAGAAAATCATTCAAAGGAAGATTAGGAAAAGACAGGCAACATTCATAGGCCATTTATGAGGAAAGGGGAATTGGAACACCTGGTCACAACGGAAAGCTGGAGGGAAAGAGAGCACCAGGTAGACCCAAGGAGAAGATACTAGACGGACTTGCAGAGTGGCTGAAGACAAAGAGGGAGGAAGGAGATGCTTGCGGCAACAAGAGATGAGACAGATGGAAGTCCATGATCGCCAACCCATGCAGCAAGGCACCTGATGATGATGATGATGATATCTGTCGTACATGTTGTCATGGAAAATCAGACCCCCCCAAAAAAATCTCCATCCTTTACCCACCAGGTGAATATGTTCGGTCGGATCGAACCCAGGACCTAGGGACCTTCCCGAATGGAAGTCGAACATTAACCCTTTGACTCCCGCAACCTGTCCGCCAGCATCATGCATTGCCAACCATGCTAGCGAAGGAAAAACCTAATCTTTTGATTCCCTCAACCTATCCACCAGCTTTCTGCAGAATAGTAGTGGATAAGGTTAGGGGGTCAAAGTGAAGTTTTTGCAGTAGGTGGATAGGTGAGGGAGTCAAAGGGTGAAGTTTTTGCAGTAGGTGGATAGGGTGCGGGAGTCAAAGGGTTGAATCACCTGACTACCGCGCCAATTTGTTATCATTAAAAGCTCTGTTGGGTTAGTTAGTCTGATTTTTCTCGTTTGTGTGTGTGTGTGTGTGTGTGTGTGTGTGTGTGTGTGTGTGTGTGTGTGTGTGTGTGTGTGTGTGTGTGTGTGTGTGTGTGTGTGTGTGTGTGTTGTGTGTGTTTGTGTGTGTGTTTGTGTTTGTGTTGTGTTTGTGTGTATTGTTTGTGTGTGTGTTGTGTGTGTGTGTGTGTGTGTGTGTGTGTGTGTGTGTGTGTGTTGTGTGTGTTGTGTTGTGTGGCTTTGTGTTGTTTTGTGTTTGTGTTGTGTTGTGTTGTGTTGTGTTGTTTTGTTTTGTTTTGTTTTGTTTTGTTTTCAACTGATTTTTCCTTATTTGTTGGTATTCATTTTTTTCGTATAGAATGATACGAGTGACTGCAGGTGAGATGAGTTATCTGTATCTTGTCAATGTGTTTACATTTTTCTTTTCTTCTTCTCTCTTTCTCTCTCTCTTCTCTTCTCTTCTCTTCTCTCTCTTCTCTCTCTCTCCTTTGTCTCTCTCTCTCGCTCTATTCTGTCTCTCTTCTCTCTCTCTCTGTTGTCTCTCTCTCTCTCTATCTGTCCTGTCTTTGTCTCTCTCTGTTCTCTCTCTCTCTCTGGCTTGTCTCTCTGTCTGTCTCTTTCTCTGTCTCTGTCTCTCTATCTCTCTGTCTGTCTCTCTCTTCTTTGTCCTGTCTGTCTTCTGTCTGTCTCTCTCCTTCTCTTCTTCTTCTTCTTTTTTTCTTTTTTTTTTTTCTCTCTCTCTCTCTTCTCTCTCTCTCTCTCTCTCTCTCTCTCTCTCTCTCTCTGTGTAAAAGTGTGTGTTTTGTGCTTTGGTAACCAGTAAATACTTTGTTCGTTTTTGTGTTTGTGTGAACAGTATTCAAGTCCTAAGGTGAGTACAATACGTTTGTTTTTCACGTCAATTCATTTGTGGTAATATTGATTTTATTTCTTTTTTCGTTAGATTTTTGTTGTTGTTGTTGTTGTTTTTTTACATTGTTTGAATGTGCTTTGTTTTGTGTTTATGTGGAAGATGGTAATGGATTTATTCCTTTCTTTTTTCTTTGTTTCTATAATCATCTATGACTCTGAAAAACACAAAAATATAACCAGAACGCGTATTTTATATAATGAAACAACACAAGCGCAAATTTTCGGGCAAGTGGATTTGACATGCATACACAAAAGACAGTAAAGAAGAAATACAAAATAATTAGCGGGAAAAAAGACAAACAACAAATACACACAAATTACGGCGAAAACAGTGTGCATTTGTTCTTGGTGTTCCTTTGTGTACGCTCGACAAAGACCAGCTGGCCGAAAATTTGCCCCTGTTTTGTTTTTGTTGTTTTTTCAATACACGTTCTACTTCTATTTTTGTGTTTTTCTTCTTTCTAAATGCTTCAACGCAAGTAGTCACTTTGATTTCGATATCATATATTAAAAAAATCGTGTGCATAATCGGTCCATTACGGCAAGAGATTTAACAATGCCGACATGCTGACTACGTAACGTCACTGTCTCCCAGCGGCTGGAGTGGATTGAAGGTGACTGGCAGACTTGGATCGCAGGGACAACGAAAACACGCCAGCACGTGGCATTGAAGAGGGCGTGTCTTCCTTTAGCTCCGCCTCTTTCTCATGACACTGGCTCCGGCCTCGCAACCGACACCCGACTGGAGCGTTTTCATCCTGGAGACCGGGGCCCTGTTCCTCATTTGCATGACTAATATGCTAAACAAGCTTGAGAGACTGCTGTAATGGAAACAGATCAGCCAATCAACGGGCGGCAGGCGCGTGCGGGGCAGTGGGGAAGCGAAGATGACAGAAGGGAAAAAAATGCCGTGTGATCATTGGCAAGTGTTGTGTGTCTGTCGGCCATTCCTTACAAAGTCTACTAGAGACGGGAGCGGCCCTTAGCACCATGCACACGGACGACAGCATCGCTTTCGCCAGCATGCAAGACGACCCAGCTCTCGTTAGCGCCGGACCGCAAGGTGGGTCATTCAATCCTTGAAGTGACTTTTAGGACCTAGCTTCTTATCCCTTCTTGCTTTGCAAAACCTTCTTCTTCTTCGGCTGCTTGATGCCTTGGTGTTCTTCTTCTCTTTGCCCTCGCTTTGCCAGCAGCAAAGGAAGCAAGCACCCCGAGTTAGAGCCCGCAACCCCGCCATCCATTTTCATTTGTGGCCGCTCTAGCCAACTTAGCGCCAATTCTGCTCGTTTACAGCGAATTATCGCGGAGGGTGCTGATAGGAGGTAGCTCTGATTTAATTCATTTACCCCGAAATGGAAGGCGCACGGTGGCCGGTGCCTGCTGCTTAGCACCCGGGCTGTGGCGGCCCATGGCGGCCTGTTCTCCTCACCCCCACCCGTCACTCTTCATCCGCCACCCTCTCTATTTTTCTGGTAGCGGGTTGCTGCTGTGACAACAACACAATACACGGCAGTGGACGACGGCGGCCCCCTCAGTGCCTGCACCTTGGTGTATGCCATCATGATTGCAATGGTAATCGAGGTCATTGCTGAATGCGTTCACCAGCTTGGAGGTCCTCCTTTTTGGGGCTGTTCCTTTTGAACCGGGAGTGACAACTGAGTGAGTTTGCTTCAGTTTCTGGTGGGACTGTGACAACAGTAGGCCCTTACCCGGCCAGTGGCGAAACCTCACGTTCCACGTCTTTGCCCAGCCTACACCGTGATCAAAGAGGCTTGAAGGCTTTTTTAAGGTCTTTGCCATGATGGTGATGAACAAAAAGAAGAAGATGATGATGATAATCATGATGACACTCGGATCCCCACTGCAGAAGATGATGATGATGATGATGATGATGATGATGACGCTGGGACCATCACTGCAGACTGCCAACTGGATGATGATGTTCATGTCGTGGCTGATCTTTGACGCGGGTTGATGACGCTGATTCTGGTTTGGTGTTGGAGCCAGGCAGTTAGTGCTGTGGACCTGAGGTTGTGATGAATGAGAGGTCAGAATGGCGGACAGACAGGTTGGACACTTAAGAGAAAAAAAAAATCAAATAAAAGGCTAATACATGGAAAGAAAACCCAGAATACGAATTAACACAAAGAAACAACAACAAAAAGAAAAGAAAAGAAAAACGAAGAAAATAAAAAAAAGGAAAGAAAGAGAAGGAAGAAGCAGATTAAAAACAACCTTAATGAACGGGGAAAAAGTAACATTTAAAACAAAAATATCTGAAAAAATTAAAACTAAAAAATCTTCAGCAATAGAAAAAGGGTTGAACAGTCAATAAGAAATAACAAGAAGACATACTCTTAAAATTCATAAGACATCTATAGGAGGATAAAAAAAAAAACCTCAATGAAAATCAGACTAAAAAGCAGAAAAGAAAATAAAGCGAAAAAGAGCATTTCTGAAAAAAAAGTTCTAGATCTATTAAAAACAGAAAAAGACTAAGACAAGTGATTTTTTTTAATAATCCATAAAACCAAGACGAACAACAAGAACAGCAAGATAGCAGTAGCAAGAACACAGAAAACGAAGAATCCGTCATTTTGCGCATAAATGTAGTTGAAAATGTAGTGCACATTTACAGCCGTATTTCGGCCTATCTTAACATGATATGTTCTACGAAATAAAAACATTAATTTCAACCTGTAAGAAGTCCTTGACACTTGCTCATAGGCAAAGCACAATTAACCATTTTTGGCCCAATGCCCTAAAGTCTGCCACTTTATCGACCAAACAGATTACTGTATGTAAATACTTGTACGCGAAAATAGGCTACATTTTTTTTTCCATTGAGTGATACAAAAGTTAACGTTCCTAGTAACCATCATCTTCATCATACAGTGCCTTGCCTCATGGCGTCGGCGACCATGGCCCTCCTAGTAACCGCTGGGAGATATTTACAATTTGAGATATATTTTGAAACAATTTGATATAACCAAAAGTAAACAAATAAAACATTCATCGAAAACAAACAAAACAAAAACCCCACACGATCATTGATTATTTGATAATTGATAAACGGATGAAATACAATATAACGTACAAAATTTATTTGCTTCCAAAAAAAAAAAAAATCGCAATAAACAATATGGCCGAACAAAAAGCGAGGAGCATAACACAGTCAAGTACGCCTCCTCGCGGCTTCGGGCTGGTTCGACAAGCTGTCCCTCAGTGTCTTGTTAAAAAAAATTGAAAGTAATTGCCATGTCTGAATTATCGTGGAGAGTAAATAAAGGTACGTGTTCTCAGCGACAACCGCCAGTGTTTCTTTTTGACGTGGTGTTAGCCCTGATATGGCTCTAGTAGTCGGCTGGGCTATAAGCAGTTATGAACTTGAACCAGTTTGGGGGCATCCGAAATGAGGTATTCCTTTTGTTTGTTTGTTTATTTATTTATTTATTTGTTTATCTATTCATTTTTGTATTACAGATCAGTTAGGGATAGTGATCCTGAGTATTTTTCAAGGCATGAAGATGTTATTTCTTGACTCTGCCTTGTACAGATATAAGTAATGGTAGATATGTGATTTATTTCCTTTTCGCATTTACTGGTCTGTTGGAAGAAAAGTATGTTTTCATGATATTTGGAAGTGGCCCGTAAGCCCTTTGACTCCCGCACCATGTCCACCAACCGCAAAAACTTAAACTCTTTGACTCCCTTATCCTATCCACCAGCTTACTGCAGGAAGCTGGTGGATAGGGTGAGGAAATCAAAGAGTTAAGTTTTTGCTTTGCTAGCATGGTTGACAATGCAGGATGCTGGTGGACAGGGTAAAGGAAACAAAGAGTTAAGTTTCTGCTTTGTTAGCATGGTTGACAATGCAGGATGTTGATGGACGGGATAAGGGAATGAAAGAGTTAAGGTTTTGCTTTGCTAGCATGGTTGACAATACAGGGTGCTGGTGGACAGGGTGAAGGAGTAAAAAGAGTTAAGGTTTTGCTTTGCTAGCATGGTTGACAATGCAGGATGCTGATGGACGGGATAAAGGAATCAAAAAGTTAAGTTTTTTCTTTGCTAGCATGGTTGACAATGCAGAATGCTTGTGGACAGGGTAAAAGAATCGAGTTGAAATTTTTGCTTTGCTAACATGTTTGACAATGCAGGATGCTGATGGACAGGGTGGAGGAGTAAAAAGAGTTAAGTTTTTGCTTTGCTAGCATGGTTGACAATGCAGAATGCTTGTGGACAGGGTAAAAGAATGAAAATGTTTAAATGTTTGCTTTGCTAGCATGGTTGACAATGCAGGATGCTGATGGACGGGTGTGGGAGTCAAAGGGTTAACTCAACTGTCAGAGCGCCATGCTGATTACTCGGGGGGTTATGGGTTCAATCCCTGGTCAGACCACGGTTTATTGAAGGGTTGGTTGTTTTTTGTTGTTATTGTTTTTTGTTGAGAAGAACTATTGGCTAAAGATCCGATTGCTGGAATTCAGTCCCAACCCGCAACATTAAAACTGACCTGTTCGCTGTTCATCTTAAATTAACCCTTTTACTCCTCCACCCTGTCCTGTGACATCCTGCATCGTCAACCATGCCAGCAAAACAAAAACGTAACCCTTTGATTCCCTCACCCTATCCACCAGGGAGTCAAAGAGTTAAGTTTTTGCAGTTGGTAGACAGGGTGCGGGAGTCAAAGGGTTAATAATGAGCCACTGTCTACAGGTGGGTAGGATGATGATATCAAAGGGGTTTTTTGTTGGTTTTTGTGTGGGGTTTTTGCTGTTGGTGGATAGGGTGCAGGAGTCAAAGTGTTACTCATGTTTCCATTATTTGATGTCGCTTAACATTTCATAGATTCCTCCTCTTCCCTGCCCCCCCTCTCCCCCCCCCCCCCTTCCACATTTTTAGACTTTGCCAGCACTTCGCGTTTTATACAGACTCAGAGAGTCTACCAGAGCGCGTATGGAATTGTCTGAGTGCGATGAGTTCTTCTTGAACAAATTTCAAACTCTGCATAGTCTGTCTTCGATAAGCGTGAATGATGGGTGTTTTCATGTTTTCATAATCGCTAACATTACCTACAGGAATTTTAATGTTCTTATTTGATTTTCTGCGTGTGTGTATAATCATTTATTTATTTAAATTATGTATCTGGAGTTTTTTTTTTATTATTATTTGCAGATAAGTACACATTGACACATGTCATTTACACATAACCAAGATTGGTCCAATGATAGGCTGATATAATACTAGTATAAAAAGCAATATAACCTACCTAGGTGAAACATAGGCTAGGTAGGACCTCAGGACCTGGCCAGCTCATGAGTTTATGTGCAGGCTGAAGGCGTGTGCCATTATCACCATACACATGACACCTATGACGTTAGTGCATATGGAATTCGTTCCGAGCCCGGAGACGTCGTCTGAAGAAACTGAACCTGAAACTGCGTGCGTGCATGATACACGGTTTCGGTTTCGCTTTCTCAAGACGACTTCTCCGCGCTCGGAATGAATTCCATATGCACTAACGTCACAGGTGCCATGTGTGTGGTGATCATGGCACAAGTACATAAACCCATGAGCTGGCCAGGTCCTGAGGCTGTATAATACACACACGTGGAGGACTTTAGTACTAACAATTCTGCATACACGTTGATCTTGGAGATGTTAAGATCTCTTACCCCTGTACCCACCTGGTGAGAGTTGCCCAGGCAAGGATCGAACCCGTGACCTTTGGATCGGAAGTCCGACGCCTTTCCCACTTGACTGTCGCGTCCGTCCCTACAGTTTTACAATATTTAAAATGTAACTTCTGTCTTCGCCTAACACAGTGCCTCATTGACTTACTTGGAAGTATCTTTTTATTCATTCTTACGTATTACTAGACATCAAATCAGTTGCACATGCCTCGTTGACTCGTTTGTTTTGAATAAATGATATCCCCTATGGGGATGCCGGGGCTCTTTCAGTATAAATAGCATCCCTAACTTCTGGAAAGACTGTGCTAGAAATTTGTTTCTTTCTTCCTTCTTTGCTTTCTGTCATTTCTTCCTATCATTTTCTGCCTTGCTAGTCCATTCACCTGTATGTGTCCGATAAAATCTTACGTATTTTCTCTTAGGATTGATAATTGGGTACATGTATTAAATGCCTTTTTGGCTGTAGGGAAATGAGATACACGGAAGCAATTTTAGGTAACTTAGGCCCGTATTTTAAATATGTTTTAGTGTCCTTAGTTATATTTAAATTTGTATTCAGTATGTTTTTTAAATCCCCTGTGCGATGAATTGGACGGTGTGGTCAACGCCAGGGGCATCTCCTTAGATTATGTGCATTGATACGTGTACTTAATTTTCTTTTCCTTTTTTTCCCTGTAGATAGTCTTGTGTATGTTTTGAAATGGTTATAGTCCTGATATAGCTGTGCTCAGTTGGCTGGGCTTTAAACAAAAATCACAATAATCAAATCAGTTGCACATGACTAAATGATAAACTATTTACCTATTACCCGATTCATCAAATCAATTGCGCATGACTAAATGATAAACTTTTACTTATTACTTGATTCTCAAATCAATTGCAGCATGACTAAATGATAAACATTTACTTATTACCTTTATTCTCAAATCAATTGCACATGACTAAATGATAAACTTTACTTATTACTTGATTCTCAAATCAATTGCACATGACTAAATGATAAACATTTACTTATTACTTGATCTCAAATCAATTGCACATGAACTAAATGATAAACATTTACTTATTACCTGATTCTCAAATCAATTGCCATGAATAAATGATAAACATTTACTTATTACCTGATTCTCAAATCAATTGCACATGACTAAATGATAAACATTTACTTATTACTTGATTCTCAATCAATTGCACATGACTAAATGATAAACATTTACTTATTACCTGATTTCCAATCAATTGCACATGATAAATGATAAACATTTATCTTATTACTTGATATCAAATCAATTGCACATGAATAAATGATAAACATTTACTTATTACTTGATCATCAAATCAATTGCGCATGAATAAATTTATCAAACATTTACTTATTACTTGATTATCAATCAGTTGCACATGAATAAATGATAAACATTTACTTATTATTGATTATCAAATCAATTGCACATAATAAATGATAAACATTTGTTATTACCTGATTCAAATCAATGCACTGACTGATGTTACATTTACTTATTATTTATTATCAGATCAACTGCGCATGATAAAGATAACATTTACTATTATTGATTATCAAATCATGCACATAATAATTGATAACGTACGAAACAAGTCCATGTTATGATTATGTACAGATGTCAAAAGCTCGCAAATGACGAAAAACAGATTAGTTCTGAATTTGAATCAAAAAAAAAAAAAAAAAAAAAAAAGATAAGAACGCATATCTAATTAATACAGCCAAACAAGACCAGAAGTGTCTTGTCTGGTTGTAATTAAATACGCGTTCTGATACTTTTTCCTGTTTGCTTTTTTTGTTTTCGTTTTTTGTTTTGTTTATTTTTTCTGGTTCCTGTTTGCTTGAACGCAGGCGGTCACACTTGTTTTGGATTTAGTTCTGCACCTGTTCGTTGTTTTTGTTGTTTGTTGTTGTTGTTGATGTTGTTGTTCCGACGGTTTACTGTGTGAAATTATGTCTGCTGTGATAGGGGAGAGCGAGTGGCCGCAATGCGGTGCCTCTCTTTGTTTTTCTCTCACTCTGTCTCTCTCCGTCTGTCTGTCTGTCTCTGTCCTCTCTCTCTCTCTCTCTCATTCTATCTCTCTCTCTCTTTCTCTCTTCCTCTGTCTCTGTCTGTCTGTCTGTCTGTCTGTCTCTCTGTCTCTGTCTGTCTCTGCCTGTCTGTATGTCTCTTCTTTTTTTTTTCTTTTTTTTTTCTTTTTGTTGTTGTTGTAACTTTCGTTACGGTATCTGTTTTCTATCTCTGTACTTTCCGCTTTATTTTCTTGTTCTTGTATTTTTAGTTTTGTTTTTCATGATGTTCTCCATACATTTTAATTGATTAATTTATTCATTTATTCATTTATTTGGTTTATCTTTTTATTATTTATTCTTTAATTAGTTTAGTTTAGTTATGTGTTTTTATTATGCATCTTTGTCGTTATTTGTTTCTTTGCTTGTTTGATTGCTAGCCTTCTTCTATCTCTGTCTTGCTCGGCCATAACATCTGTTTACCATACCCCACGGGAATGCCTTGGGCTCTTTCAGTATAAATAGTATCCCCGCCTTCTTGAAATTCTGTGCTAGAAATTGCCTCTTTTCTGTCACTTCTTTGTTTCTTCCTTCCCCTCCTTTGCTTTTTGTCATTTCTTCCTATCATTTTCTGCCTTGCTGGTCCATTCACCTGTACGTTTTCTGTAAAATCCTACATACTTTCGCTTAGGATTGGCTCTAAGGACTGTGCTGCAGGAGGGGCAATTTTGGGTAAATTTGCATGTAGGCTATTTTTCATGTATGCTTTAGTGGTTTTTGTTGTTGTTGTTGTTTTTGTTTTGTTATGTTCAGATTTGTATTGAGGTTTTTGTTTTCTGAAACCCTCTGGTGATAGATTGGACGGAACGGTCAACGCTTATCCTCACATTACATGCGCGCAGGCATTGATATGTGTACTTGTTTTTCTTTTCCAGTTTAGTCCCCCCCCCCCCCCCCCACCACCACAACCAGATATTGACGTATTCGTTTTGAAACAGTTATAACCCTGATATGGTTTTGTGCGGATGGCTGGGTTTTAAACAGTAAGAATAAGAATAACTTGTTTATCATTTCCCCCTGGCGATTTTCCAATTACAAGGATGATGATTGATATATATATGTTAATTTCGAATTATCCGGGGGTGAGAAGTTTGTGAATGACCCAGGAGCACGATTGGTGGCAGGTTAGAGTAGATTAAGTATTTTCTATCTTTCTTTTTTTTTTTTTTTTCTTCGTGAAATTGTTATTTTTTACTTTCAAAAGTGATTCATTGCACTCGGACAATTTCATATGCGCTCCACCCTAATCTGCCGGCAAGTTTTCTGAAAGACTCTTTGAACCCGCGCAAAACCCATGCGTTGTCTTCATCTTTAGTGAGGAGAGGAACGGGACGTATAGAACACAGACACCACCAGTAGAATGATTAACCCTTTGACTTCCTAACCCTATCGACGATCCCCAGGACACACACGAAAGGCCACAACACATTTATCTAAACAAAAGTGTATATTCATCTTGCTGGCCCGCTTCACAAGCAGAAATAACTGTGATATTTGTTTTGCTTCAGTGTGTGTGTGTGTGTGTGTGTGTGTGTGTGTGTGTGTGTGTGTGTGTGTGTGTGTGGATATGCATCCGTTAGCTTTGTCCGTTCCTGTATGTTTCTATAAAGACTTACAAACTTTCTCTTAACCCTTTGACTCCGCATCCTATCCACTGGCACCAAAAACTGAATGCTTTGATTCCCTCGACCTAGCCGGCGGATAGGGTGAGGGAATGAAGGTTTAGTTTTTGCTTTGCTTGCATGGTTGACAATGCAAGATGCTACTTGGACAGGTGGCGGAGTCAAAGGGTTAATCTTGAAAATCGGGTACATGTATTAAATGATTTTTGGTTTTTTTGCTTCTAAGGAAATGTGATACGCAGAAGCAATTTTAAGTATTTTGGCCAGTTTTTTTTTCTATATGTTTTAATGTCCATAGTTCTGTTTAGACATTTGTATTCAGATCGTTTTTTTTCAACACCTTGGTACTAAATTGGGCGGCATGGTCAATGCACGGGCATATTCTTAGATTATGAGCTCGAATGCATTGATCATCATAATCATCATCATCAGGTGCCTTGCCACATGGCGTTGGCGATCATGGCCTTCCATCTGTTCCTATCTCTTGTTGCTTCAAGCACCTCTTCCACCCTCTTTCTCTTCAGCTACTCTGCAAGTCCGTCTAGTATCTTCTCCCTGGGTCTACCTGGTGCTCTCTTTCCCTCCAGCTTTCCCGTTGTGACCAGGTGCTTCAATTCCCCTTTCCTCATAAAATGGCCTATAAATGTTGCTGTTTCCTATTTCCTTATGAATGATTTTCTTGTGTCTGCCTCCATCAAGACTGTCTCGTTTGTTTTCTTTGCTGTCCATGGAACTCTCAACATTCTTCTTACAAACCACATCTCGGCTGCTTCAATCTTGTTCTGGCTTTGCTTGTTGTTGACTGTCCACGCCTCACAACCGTACAACAGTATTGGTTCTATATAACATTCAAGAACTCTCTTCCTGATGTTAATTGATAAGCATTTGTTGGTAAGAATTCTTTTCATCTTCTTGAATGGTGTTTTGGCTTGGCCGATTCTGCTGGCTATTTCTGATGTGCATCTGCCGTCTGGTGATATGATTGTTCCCAGGTATTTAACTTTTTAACCTGTCTGAAGGTTGTGCCGTTTGCTGTTATTTTGCTTGAGGGGATTTCATGATTTTTACTGATCACCATGACTTTAGTCTTCCTGTTGTTCAGTTCCAACCCTTACCTTTGCTTTCTATTTCTTAGTATATTCACAAGGTTTTGTAGGTCCCTTTCATTTCTGCAATTAGCATGGTGTCATCTGCGTATCGAACGTTGTTTTATCATTTTTCCTCCAACCTTTAATCCACGGTCTTCCTCTAGGTTTCTCATGATGTTTTCGCTGTAAAGTGAAAACAGATCTGGTGACAAAACACAACCCTGTCTGACTCCTCTTGTGATGATTTGGAAAGAGTTTATATTGTTTTCATTCTCATTGCAGCTGTTTGTTCCCAATACATATTTCTGATTATTGTAGATCTTTTCCATCAATATTGATTTTTTTCTAGTCGGTTGATCAGTTCTTCATGTCTTACCCGATCGAAAGCCGTGGTATAATCAACAAAGCATAAATATAAATCCCTATTCATCTCTTTGATAGTTCTTAGGATGTATATGGCATTAATAGTTCCTTTCCCTTCCTTAAATCCACACTGTTCATCTGCTATTTCTCTTTTGATTCTATTCCTTGTCCTCATCATGATTATTCTTAATAGGATTTTTGCTACATGACTCATTAAACTGATTGTGCGATGGAGTTCGCATTCTATAGCCCCTGTCTTCTTTGGAAGTGCAATGAAAATTTATTTTGTCGTATCTTTGGGGATTTTTCCAGTGTCATAAATTTCGTTTAGGAGGACTTATTTTTTCAATACCAAATTCCTCCGGGCTTCAATCATGTGTATAGTAATGTTGATATGTGTACTTAATTTTCTTGTTTAGTTTTTTTCAACAAGGTTTATGCTTTTTGAAACGGTTATAGACCTGATATTGATCTGCGCAGTCGGCTGGGCTTTAAACAGTAATAATAATAATAATGATAATAATAATAGTAATGGTAATGGTAATAATAGTAATAACAGCAATAACAATAGTAATAACTAATACAATAAAAATAATAATAATAATAATAATAATATTTGATGGTAATAATAGTAATAACAATAATAACAATGATAATGATAACAATAATAGGCCTGCTAATAATAAGAACAACTATAATGATAATAGTAATAATAGTAACAACAATAATGACACTGATAATGATATGTTATACTAACACAACAACAACAACAATAACAACATCATCATCATGTGCCTTGCCACATGGCGTTGGCGATCATGGCCCTCCATATGAAACTATCCCCTGTCGCTTCAAGCACATCTTCCACCCTCTCTGTCCTCAGCCACCCTGCAAATCCGTCCAGTATTTTCTCCCGGGGTTTCAACCTCGTGCTTTCTCTCCAGCTTTCCTATTGTGACCAGGTGCTCTAGTTCACATTTCCTCATAAAATGTCTGGGAAACCATCATCGTATATTCCAAAGGTCAGTCATGGCCAGAACAACGATAAGAAGAAAATAATGATGATAAATAATAATAATGATAATGATAATGATAATGATAAAGTTCAATTGGTTTAAGCGTCATGCTAGTGACAGATGGATTATTGGGTTATTCCTCACGCATACAGACAACAGTTTATGTGGCCCGGCGTGGTCCTCCGTTGACAATCGAGCCATGGGTGGACTCAAAATCTGATGTCTTCAGTTCAATCCTAGCCCCCCAACAGTACTTCAAAAAACAAAAACAAAAAAAAACAAAAAACAAAAAAACTGACCTGTTCGCTGCCTATCTTAACCCTTTGACTGCTGTACCGTGTCCACCAAATCCTGCATTGTCAACCATGCTAGCAAAGCAAAACCTTTTAACCCTTTGACTCCCTCACCGTATCCACCAGCTTCCTGCATTTTCAACCATGCTAGCAAAGCAGATGTGCTTACGGCAACAAGGGACAGATGCATATCGAGGGCCGTGATCGCCAACGCCATGTGTGCAGGGCATTTGATGATGATGATGAGCAAAGCAAAAATTTAATTCTTTGACGATTTGATTCTTTGACTCCCTCACCCTATCCACCAGCTTCCTGTGGATAGGATGAGGGAGTCATATGGTTAATTTTTTTGCAGTTGATGGGTAAGATGCGGGAGTGAAAGGGTTAATTGTTCTGCTGGTGGTGTCTTGTGTTCTATCTGTCTTGTGGACAGGATGAGGTTGTCAAAAGGTAAAAAAAATTTACAGTTGTTGTGTAGGGTGCAGGAGTCAAAGGGTTAAGTTTTTGCAGTTGGTGGGTTGGGTGAAGGAGTCAAAAGGTTAAGTATTTGCAGTTGGTGGGATGGGTGCGGGAATCAAAGGGTTATATTTTTATTGCAGTTGGTGGGTAGGGGTAGGGTGCAGGAGTCAGAGTTGAGCGTTGCAATTGCTCTGGCGGTGTCAGCGGTGTGTTTCATAGATTCCCCCCCCCCCCTCTCTTCCTTCGCCACCCCCCCTCTTTCGTCCTGCTTACCCATTTCAATACATTGCTGCCGCATGGGATTTTAGGCAAGCTCAAGGTGCCTGCACGTCGATTACTTGCAGACCTGGTTGAAGCACATATGGACTTGTCCGAGTGCAATTAACTGCCTTTGAGAATAAACTCTGTAAATCTTTTTACCTCCAGCTCCACCGAAGAACAGGCAAACCATTCCAGTTCCAGTTCCAATTTCTAAAGATGACGCCTCGGAACGAATTTCATATACACTAACGTCACAGGTGCCGTGTGATGGAGAAGATCCAGAATGATCACGGCACAAGCCTTAAGCCTGCACATGAACCCTTGAGCTGGCCAGGTCCTGAGGTCCTACCTAGATAGTTCCTTAACCCTGGGGTCGTAGGGGAGTGAGGGTGGCAGAGACCTCAACTTTTCCCGGGGCCAGCACCACGAGGGCGTCGCCCATCCCCTCTCCATCGCTTCAAATACATATTCATATTCACTTTTTTTTTAACTCAAGATTTCAGAAAGCCAAAAAGGCTAATTGGTCTTCAAGGGGTGGGACCTGGAAAATCAACTCATCTCTCCAATGATTTATACCAAAGCAGCGGGGCAGTGCCCTGCTTTTCACGATTTTCAACTGCCGTGGTATCTTTAACGTGCGCAGCCGGAAGGCAAACGGGTCCGACTCGTTTTTCGTCCCCTTCCGAAGGACCAGACGTTCAGTTCGATTTTCCGGTCAAACTGAAGAGGAAAGTCGTGGCCTTTACGGGGACAAACCATTCAGTGAACTGCAGAAAGAATGGCATGTTTCGCCTTTTTATGGGTCAGTTCGTTTGATGGATAACACCAGCTCAGCTCATTCATCTGGCGTTCTCGCCCCACCTCCTGTGCCTATCCCCCTCGCTCCTCCCCCCCCCCATCCCCAACCCCGTCTCTTTTCCCCTCCCCCCTCCCTTTTCCCCAGTCCTCACTATTTTCTTTTTCTTTCTGTGATTCATTTTTCTGTCTTGTCTGTTCGTCCTTCCGTTAATCCGTGTGTTTGGATGGGTTTTTTTTTTAACCTGCCTGTCTGTCCGTGTCTCCGTCCATCTTTCTTTACGTTTTGTTTTTCCCATGTTTTGTTTTTCTCTTTTTTTTTTTTTTTTTTTTTTGTCTTTCGTTCTCTCTCTCTCTCTCTCTCTCTCTCTCTCTCTCTCTCTCTCTCTCTCTCTCTCTCTCTCTCTCTCTCTCTCTCTCGTGTGTGTGTGTGTTTGTTTGGTATTGTTTTTTGTTTTGTGGTGGTGTGGTTTGTTTACTTGCGCGATTCACTGCAATTTTGTCGGGTATTGTAATGTATGGATATGAGTGTGTGTGTGGTGTGTGTGGTGTGTGTGTGTGTGTGTGTGTGTGTGTGTGTGTGTGTGTATGTGTGTGTGTGTGTGTTTGTTCGTTATTCGTTATTTCTTTTAACGTCTATTCACATACGTGCTTTTAGACCAAAAAAAAAAAATAAATAAATAATAGATAAGATAAGATAATAAGATAAGATAAGATAAGATTAGATAAAGAAGTGTCTACGGGGTGAATGAATCTATGAAATCATGAAGGCATTGTATCACATACAGTAACATCAAACAATTCAACGAACAAGAGAAAAACAATCCGATCATCAGAACGATCAGGCTTCATCAGTTTGCTCAGGGTTGTGTGCATGTATGTATGCGTGCGTGCATGCCTACGTGTATGCATGCGCGCGCGCGTGTGTGTGTGTGTGTGTGTGTGTGTGATTTGTCATTTCTTATATCTTAATGGTTTATTTCTCTACCTATTCATTTTTTTTTCCTTTGGAGGTGGAAGACAGACTGGAGGGGCGAGACCCTATGAATAAGGAGATATTATTTTCACCATGTTGATAGGCAGCGGAGGCTATGTGTAGTATTGACCGGGGCGACTTAATGTGATGTGAGACAGTTTTTAACCCTTTGACTCTCACATCCTACCCACCAGTTGTAAAAACTTAACCCTTTGACTCCCTCCCCTATCCACCAGCTTACTGCAGGAAGCTGGTGGATAGGGTGGGGGAATCAAAGGGTCAAGTTTTTTTGCATTGCTAGCATGGTTGGCAATACAGGAAGCTGGTGTACAGGGTGCGGGAGCCAAAGGGTTAAATTTAAAGGCCAGCTCTGGTTTCATTTAGTCCTTTATATTTTCTTTTCTTTCTTTCTTTTTTCTTCGTTTATTTATTTATTTATTCGTGTGTCTATTTACTTTATTAAAGAAGATGGGATACTCAGATACACACGGCATTACAGTGTAGCCAAGATTGTTCTGCTCACAGACTGATACAAATATTCACATAATAAATAGCAAAACCCATAGGTAAGATAGGTTCTCAGGATGAACGCACAGGTTTATGGCACAAGGCTTGTGCCATGATCATCTTGGACGTTCTCCAACAGATGGCACCAGTGACGTCTGTGCATATTGAAATTCATTCCGAGTGCGGAGACGTCGTCTTGAGAAAAAATGAAACTGAAACTTTAAAAGTGGTGATCGTCTCATTTGGTGTGTGTTGCTTGTTTATGTATTTGTTTATTTGTTTGTTTGTTTCTTTTTTTTCTTTGTTTTCTTTTGTTTTCTTTCTTTCTTTGTTTCTTTCTTTCTTTGTTTCTTTTTCTTTCTTTCTTTCTTTGATTGTTTCTTTCTCAACAACATAGATTATGTTACAAATCATCATTCTTTCCCAAAATAAACAGCAAGATAAAACAAAGATGTGTGTGTGGAGGGGTGGGGGTGGGGGGAGGGGGGGTGAGCGATAGCTATGCCATAGACCAAATTAGTTTGTCGCATCAGGCAAGCGCTTCGCTTCTGAAAATCGTCATAAATGAAATATGTGATTTGGGAAGAAGCCAAGCATTTGCCTGATGCAACAAATTTGGCTTTGGTTTGGTTTGGTTTGGTTTGGTTTTTGGTTTGGTTTGGTTTGTTTTGGTTTTGGTTTTGGTTTTGGTTTGGTTTGGTTTAGTTTTTGTTTTGTTTTGTTTTGTTTTTTGCTTGTTTCTTTCTTTGTTTTATTGCAGAGTCTTTCATGAATTGCACAGGCTTTTTGAAATACGAGGGTTGTTTTGTATTGTTTTTTTTTTTCTTTGTATGTTTGCTCGTTTGTTTGTTTGTTTTTTTGTTTGTTTGGTTGGTTGGTTGGTTGTTTTTATTTTGTTGTTTTAATGCAGAGTTTTTCATGAATTGCACAGGCTTTTGGAATGGGAAGAGGGTTTTTTTTTTCTTTGTTTGTTTGCTTTGCGTTTTATTTTTTTAGTTTGTTTGTTTGTTTTGCTTGTTTGTTTCTTTCGTTGTTTTAATGCAGAGTTTTTCATGAATTGCTCAGGGTTTTGAAATGTGTGGTGTTGGTTCTTCTTGTTCTTTATTTCTCTTAACGTCTATTCACATGTATGCTTTTAGACGAAGGGGATGTTGGTGTTGCTTTGTATTTGTTGATGTTGTTCGTTGTTGTTTTGTGTGTTTTGTTTTTTCTTGTTTGCTTCTTTCTTTGTTTTTATGCGAAGTCTTTCATGAATTACACGTCATTTTGATATGTGAGAACGGAAAGGAAACCTTCTCTGACACATGAAATACTTTCAAAACAGATCATACACACAGCTGGCTTGTATCCGCAAAAACCGATTGATTGTAAGAAAACGCACAATGCCATAGTAAGGATGAGTAATGTTTGTGTTTGATCATATTTACACAATAGATGTAGTACAAACAAAACAGTGATAATGAATGTATGTATGTATGTATGTATGTATGTACGTATGTACGTATGTACGTGTACGTATATGTATATATGTACGTATGTGTGCATGCATTCGTTCATTTGTTTATCTATTTATTCAGTCAGTCAATCAGTCATGTATTCATTTATTTATTTGTTTGTGTGTTTATTTGTTTATATAATAACGCAAATAAAACACTAGTAATTTATTTATTTTATTATTTTATTTGTTTGTTTTTTATTCAACGGCACTTTTCGCAGACAAATACAATGTTTCATACGACAGAAGCATCAATCAAACGCTACTGACAAATAAACACAAATTGTCTGAAAGAGCACACAATATAATTTAACAACAAACACCAGAAGTGTTGTTAATCGGCAAAACTGATGAATAAATGCTATGATATAAATACATTATTATTTATACAACATGCATTTTATAGATATACCCCCGGGGGGGGGGGGGGTTGTTTGTATGTTTGTTTGTTTTTTGTTTTGTTCTTTTTTTCAAACGAAGAAAATTTCAGACTACAGTAACAAAGAAATCAAATTATTAATCAGAGGACATAACTCTTGAGAATTATCTCCCATGTTGTATAGAACTTTTCAAATCTAACACAATTTGCGCTACCCATTCAGCTAGCATAGAAGCAGATACAAAGTACAAAAACAGTAAGCTCAGAACACTCCTCTAAAAATCAAATTATCTTGTACATCAAAACCTCGCCCGCGCCTATGGTTTATGTGTAGGCTTAAAGGGGTTTTTCATAATTATTTTGGATTCTGTCGCATCATGTGGCATATTACGTGGTACAAACGCATAAGAAATGTCTTGAGAGCAGTGGCACATGGAAGCATGAAAACAACCAGCATGCAGACCTATCGAAGACGGTATATGCAGACTGTGCAACGACATACCGTCCTACGCAGTGTGGGCAAAAGAGAAACGTGCATGTACTCCGAGAAAAATCGGAACGCAAGAGAAATAATAATAATGATAATCATAAGAAGAAGAACATTAGTAAATTCGTAATGATAATTATGATTATAATAATAACAATAATAATGATAATGATGATGATGATTTTTGATGATGATAATGATAATAATAACAACAATAACAATTGTAATAATTACAATAATAATAATAACAACAATAATAATTCATGATGATGATGACGATAATAATAAAAACAATAACAACAACAACAGCAATAATAATAATAATAATAATAATAATAGATAAATAGACAAATAAATAAAACGATTAGTCAACTCTTTTTACTTTCAGACGATAAATCCCCCCCCCCCCCCCCGCCCTCTTTACCATTATTTTGTTTGTATCATAATGATAACAATGATTATGTTGATGATGATGATGATGATGATGATGATGATGATGATAACAACAACAAACAACAACATTTAACTGCATTTTAGACTGTCAAGGTTAACGGTGAGCATGGTTTTTAAATGTTGTCTTTTATCTTAACCTGGCTGTCATTTTTGACATGGTGTTAGCCCTGATATGGCTCTAGTAGTCGGCTGGGCTATAAACAATATGAACTTGAACTTGAAAACAACACAACAACAACAACCAAACCTTACTATACTACTACTACTATTACTGATAATAAAGGTATAGAAATGAATAAATCAATAAATAAGGAAAATGTGTCAGTTAAATCTCCTATTACTTGGTAAACGATAAACCACCCCTCCCTTTACCACTATTACATTTGTGTACATAATTGATAATAATAACAATAATGATAATAATAACAACAACAACAACAACAATAATAATAATAATAATAATAATACAGTAATAATAATGATAATTTTTGTAGTAGTAGTAATAATAATAAATAATAATAATAATGATAACAACAATGATAATAATAATAATAATGATAATAAAGGTTTGCATAGCGCAACATCCCAAGACGCAAGCTCTCAGGCTTTGCACTTCACAGTTAATGTTAAGGAATAAAAAATCAAAATCCAGAGAGAAAAATCAATCACACATGTGTAGGCCCTATAACAGGGCAAAGAACAAGAAAAGAAAACAACCGTATACATTCATGAACACAAAGAAAGAAAAGAAACAAAGCAAACAAAAACAAGCAAGCAAAAACCCACGCCGAAAACCACAATGGTTCGCGGTATGATCCGACAACGCACTTCCATGCAAACGCATATGCATAGTTCTACCTGTACACGGTACAATGCAGACGCGGTCACTGACATTCATTCATACCCACAAAACACACATAGGCTACGCAGACATGGATGTATGCACGCAGGCGTGCGCGCTAGCGCGCGTACAACACACACACACACACACACACATATGCCGCGCACACACACACACCACACACAACGCACATGCACAAGCACACACATGCACATATACATACACATACACATGCACTCTCACACACACACACACACACACACACACACACACCGCCCACCACACAGAACACACACATAGGCTACGCAGACATGGATGCATGCACGCAGGCGTGCGCGCTAGCGCGCGCGTGCACACACAACACCACACACACACACACACAAAACACACACACCACACACACACACACCACACACACACACACATCTACACAGGGATCCGAGCTTGGTGTACGCACGTTACTGAATTACTGATGAAAAGATTTGACCTTGACAAAGAATTTTTTTATACTTGGATTATATTATGTCTATGTATTTGCGTGTTCATAATCATGACTGAAACGTGATGTTCTGCATATTGTGTCTTTTCTTGATGTGATTAGTAGACTATTAATAATGAACAGTTTGAATTAATTTGTGTATTTGTTTATTCACTTAGTTATTTCCTTGCTTCCTTACTGTTCATTTACTTATTTACTTATTTGTTCATTTACTTATTCATCTATTTTCTATTATATATATATATAACATACATATATACATATATATATATGTATATATTGATGTATGTTGTTATGTGTGTGTGTGTGTGTGTGTGTGTGTGTGTGTGTGTGTGTGTGTTCACTTATTCATCCTTTTTATATCAATTTACTTATTTATTCATCTATTTTACTCTGATTCATTTTCTTGTTTTTGCTGCTCGTAGTAACTCACAATTATCTCATCTAATTATTATTTATATCATTTGTATTTCGTTTTATTCACTTGTTTGAGTTTCAGTTTCAGTTTCTCAAAATGACGTCTCTACGATCAGAATAATTCCATATACACTGACATCACAGGTGCCATGTGATGGAGAAGATCCAGAATAATCATGGCACAAGCTTAAAGCCTGCACATAAACCCAAAAGCTGGCCAGGTCCTGATGTCCTTTGCTTAATCAGCTAAAATAATCTCGCGTGTAGTTCGGACGAGCCTGTATTCTTTGTTTGTTTGTTTGTTTGTTTGTTTCGCTTTGTTTTTTATTTGTTTTTGTTTGTTTGTATTTGTGGGCTGGTTCGTTCCTTTGATCGAACCGTGGACTCAAGATCTGATATCTCGAGTTCAATCCCAGCCCACATCATTAATTTAAAACCTGGCCTGTTCGTCTGCTGCTCATCTTAAATCTTTCCATCATTCTGATGGTGCCAGCTTAGTGTTTTAAAGATCCTTTTCCCCCTTCCTCATTTCGGGACCTTGCCGGAGCAAAGTGTTTTGCTGGCAGATTTGCGTGGAGTGTGTATAGAATTGTCCCGAATGCAATGAATTCCTCTTGAACAAAACTTCAAAGATATTTGTCCTCTTTTGCTTTTGTTTACTTGTTGTAGGTCATTTTATCGGTTTGTTCTTGCTGCCTATTTTGTAGTTACTCGTAAACATCTTCACTTCTTATTTCCATCTGTCACTTTTTGTTTATTTATACATTCTTTTATTAGTTAATTGTTAATTTGGTTTTAATGATTTGTCTCAGCTACTGACTCGTGTAATTCTACTGATAAACATTTTTTTTATTTCTAATTTACGTATGGTATTTAGTTTTGTTTTGTGTGGGTTTTTCTTTTTTCTTCTTTTTTTTTTTCTTTTCTTTTTGACTAGACTCTATTCATTATAACTTATAATGATGTCTTCTTACTAATTGATTTTTTTTATTTTTCATTTTGTTTATTTGTTTTTGTAATACACTTGTAGATGTTCATGATTAGGTCTTCTGTTTTATCTGTTTATTTCGTTTAATTTGATTAGTTTCTTTTTGCTGCCCCTCCTCTCCCCTTTTCTTTCTTTTCATTATTTTTTATTCATAATTATCTCTTCCTATTTCTCAATATATTTTATTTTGTTGTTCGTTTTTTGGTATTCGTAGTTCCGGATAATTTTCTCTTCCTTATTGTCTGTTTATTGATTTCTTTCTTTTTTCAGTTTTTTAATGAATTTCTTTTTGCTACTCTCTTGTAGCAAAAAGCAAAAAAGTGTTTTCCCCACTCATAAAGTTCTCTCTGTCTGTCTGTCTGTCTCTGTCTGTCTGTCTGTCTGTCTGTCTGTTCTCTCTATCTATCTATCTGTCTCTGTCTGTCTGTCTCTGTCTGTCTGTCTCTCTTTCTCTTTCTCTCTCTCTGCCCTGGTCGCTTACTCTCTCTTTCACTCGTTCGCTTTTATTTTTCTTATTTTCATTTTTTTTTTTTTTCATTTCACTTCATTCTTTAAACGTGGACTCTTTGGCTTTTGTGCAAGATGGCTGCCTCTTTTGGAAAAACCGTGGACTCGGTGTCATTTATCAGGAGTTCAATCCCACACCTGGGCATGCAACATTGGTATTGTTATTGTTGTTAAAAGCCCAACCGACTGCGTAGAGCCATATCAGGGCTACAACCAGTTTTAAACATACACAATCCTTCAACAGGAAAAAAAAAAGGAAAAGAAAATTAAGTACACGTATCAATGCATTCGCGCACATAATCTAAGGACATGCCCCTGGCGTTGACCACTCCGTCCATTAAAAAAAAACAAAAAAACCTGAATACAAATTTAAACGTAAATAAAGACACTAAAACATATATAACAACGGGCCTAACTTACCTTAAATTGCTGCTGCATATCCCATATCTCTAGAGCCAAATATGTACTTAACACATGTACCTAATTATCAATCCAAAGAGAAAATACGTAAGACTTTATTATTATTATTAGTAGTAGTAGTTATAGTAGTAATAGTAGTTGTTGTTGTAGAAGTAGTAGCTAGTAATAGTATAGCAGTAGCACTTGTAGTAGCACAGTAGTAGTAGTAGTAGTATAGAGAGTTGTTGTTGTAGAAGTAGTAGCTAGTATAGTAATAGCAGCAGCACTTGTAGTAGCAGTAGTAGTAGTAGTAGTAATAGTTGTAGATCTAGTAGTAATTTTTAGTTGCCTTTTCATTATGTACACTTCATGTATTGACAACATACACAACACACTCATTTTCACAGGTTTATTTTCTCAAGATGGTACTTTGGTGCTGGGAATAGATTCCATGTAAAACTGACGTCACAAAGGCCGTGTAATTTTTTGGTTACGTTGAATAACAACAACAGCAGTGATGATGATGATGAAGATAACAATAATAATAAATAATAATAATAATAATAAAATGATAATAACTAGCCGCCATGGTGCAGTTATTAGCGTAAAAAGATCTGCAGTCTGGAAGGTTGCGAGTTCAAATCCTCGTCCATCCTTTCATATCCATTTGTGGGGCTTTTGGCATCAGCCGGCTAACACCCAGAGTTTGGCGTGCCATGGCCTCTTTGGGAAGACTGGGACCACACAGCCGAGTCTCATCCACTTCACGGATGCGTCATAGCTCAAAATTTCGGACCAAACCCGCAAGTGTCCGTATCGCTTTGGCCTTTTTGATGCCAAGATACATTTTGATAGACTAGTAAGCGCTGAGTACAGCCCTGTTACACAGTCTCAATCCTAGATAATGATAGACTAGTAAGCACTGAGTACTGCCCTGTTACACAGTCTCAATCCTAGATAATGATAGACTAGTAAGCACTGAGTACTGCCCTGTTACACAGTCTCAATCCTAGATAATGATAGACTAGTAAGCACTGAGTACTGCCCTGTTACACAGTCTCAATCCTAGATAATGATAGACTAGTAAGCACTGAGTACTGCCCTGTTACACAGTCTCAATCCTAGATAATGATAGACTAGTAAGCACTGAGTACGCCCTGTTACACAGTCTCAATCCTAGTAATGATAGACTAGTAAGCACTGAGTACTGCCCTGTTACACAATCTCAATCCTAGATAATGATAGACTAGTAAGCACTGAGTACTGCCCTGTTACACAATCTCAATCCTAGATAATGATAGACTATAAGCACTGAGTACAGCCCTGTTACACAATCTCAATCCTAGATAATGATAGACTAGTAAGCACTGAGTACAGCCCTGTTACACAATCTCAATCCTAGATAATGATAGACTAGTAAGCACTGAGTACAAGCCCTGTTACACAATCTCAATCCTAGATAATGATAGACTAGTAAGCACTGAGTACAGCCCTGTTACACAGTCTCAATCCTAGATAATGATAGACTAGTAAGCACTGAGTACAGCCCTGTTACACAGTCTCAATCCTAGATAATAATAGACTAGTAAGCACTGAGTACAGCAGCCCTGTTACACAGTCTCAATCCTAGATAGCCTCCATAGCATTACAATTATCATCCTCATCTCCGTCATCACCATAACATTTTGAAAATGTTTTAACTTCTGTGGCCATAAAGATGGCGTAGAAAATGGGGACAAAAAACAAACAACAACAAAAAAGATAATGATAATACTGATGTCAGCAGAAGTAGTGTCTACTATTCTTCATTTTTCCCCCTTCTTCCGTTTTCAGGCTACAAAACTCACCATCATGAAGACCCCAGTCACAAGGTCAAGGACAACAACAACGAGGTCAAGGACCTGACCTCGGGTGGGGGTGGTGGTGGTGGTGGTGGTGGGGGTCAGTGTGGCGCCACAGACAGCTCCGACAAGCACATCCAGAAGCAGAAACGCCATCGCACGCGCTTCACGCCCGCGCAGCTGAACGAATTGGAACGTAGCTTCGCCAAAACCCACTACCCTGATATCTTCATGCGAGAAGAGCTGGCGCTGCGGATTGGGCTGACCGAGTCACGTGTGCAGGTAAGCTGGGGGTGCCGTGAGTTTCGTATTCATATAATGCATGTTCTTATCATTTCTTTTCGTCATAGTGGGCTTACCATGTGAAACTCGGGCGGCTGTCCTCTGCGCCCCCAACCCCCCACTTTTTATCTTTTATTTTTTCTATTTCTTTATAATTTTTGTTTGTTTGTTTGTTTTGTTTTTGTTTTTTGTTACCAAGACTTCAGAAAGGCAATAAGGCTGATTAGCTTTCAAGGGAAGGGAACTGGGAAATCGGCCTATTTCTCCAATGTTTTATACCAGGGCAGCCGGGCGGATGCCCTGCTCTTCACGACTTTTAACTGCCGTGGGATCTTTAACGTACGCAGTCCAGAAGGAACAATAGTCCCCCGATTAGTTTTTTTTTTTTTTTTTTTTTTTTTTTTCCCCTTCCGAACGTCGAGACGGTCAATTCCTTTTTCCGGTCAAAGTAAGGACAAAAAGTCAAGGCCTTAACAGGATTCGAATCCTGAACCTCAAGTTTAGTTATTGGCAGGCGAATGTCTGAACTCTTCTGTCAGTCTTCTCCTTTTACACTTGCAGGCGTGTATGCATGCACACCACACGGTACATGTGTATTTATGCATGTACACATGTCTACATACACGGTGAAAGAAATTGAAAGAGATTAAAGGTGTGCGCTCACATAGACAAGCACACACAGGCGCACGCATACAGCCCCCACCCCCAACACGCGCACACATGTATAACGCACAGAACTACGATCGTGTGCAGACACACACACACACAACACACACACAACACACACACACACACACCACACACCACACCACACCACACCACACACACCACACCACTGCAGCCGTATATATACACAAAGACCTGTTTTCTGAACACGAAAAAATATACTATTGATATGTACATAATTATACCCCTAGATATCGTTATGTTTACAGGAACAGCCAGTTATAACATTAACAACAATGACAACGACACCAACAACAAGAACTACTACTACAACTACTACTACCACCACCACCACTACTACTACTACTACTACTACTACTACTAACTAAGAATACGAATGTTGTGGGTGAGGTGTTCTTCTGTAGGCCTATCGTAGGAACAGTCAGACGAACAGTTTTTCATTTATTGAGAGTATATTTTCTGTTTGTATTACGTCATTTAATGATACATCGTATTTTGTATTACATCCATTTCGTGTTAACATTGGTTTTGTTTGTTTGTTTGTTTTGCCCTTTTTTGTCTTTGTTTTGCTTTGTTTTGTTTTTGTTTGGTGTCACATATTATGTCAAATCTTCATTGAATCGTGATTATTTCCCTTCGAATTTAGTTTTTGTGCAAAATCCGAAACAAGTGTAACTGCCCGCGTTCAATTGTTGTATTGAATGCACAAGTCTTGTCTTGTTTTGTTCTATTAAATACGCGTTCTTGTTTTTTTTTGTTTTTTTGTTTTTTTTAAGTGGTTCCTGTTTTATTTTTTTTTTTTGTTGCGTTTATTCTTTGTTGTCATTTGTATACGCTTGGCAAAGGCCAGTTGGCCGAAAATTTTGCGGATATCTTTTTTTGTCTTGTCTTATAATATACGCGTTTTGATTCTATTTTTGTGTATTTCTGGTCCCTATTCGCTTGACAGGTGGCAGTCACTTTGATTAAGAGTTTTGAAAAAAGATAGGTCTAATTTGCTATTGTTCACCCCCTGTGGGGAGGATGCCGGGGGGGCTCTTTCAGTATAAATAGTATCCCCACCTTCTGGAACTTCTGTGCTTGAAATGTCTTCTCTTCTGTCACTCTCTTTGTTTTTATCTTGTTCCTTTGTTTTCTGTCATTTGATTCCATCATTTTCTGCCTTACTGGTCCATTCACCTGTATGTGTTTGATAAAGTCTTACATAGGCCTACTTTCTCTTAGGATTGACAAATCGGTACATGTATTAAGTGCATTTTGTGGCTCTCGAGAAATGAGATATGCGGAAGCAATTTTAGATGATTTCGGACTGTTTTTGTATGTTTTAGTGTCCTTTAGATATGTTTAAATTTGTATTCAGGTTTTTTTTTTAATTCCCTGTGTGATAAATTGGACTGAGTGGTCAACGCCAGGAGCATATCCTTAGGTTATGTACACGAATGCATTGGTATGTGTGTTTAATATTCTTTTTTTTTTTTCATTTTCCAGTTGAAGTGTTGTATTTTGAAACGGTTTTGCCCTAATATGCAGTCGGCTAGGCTTAAATAAAAAATAATTACAGAAAAAACTGTTAGTTTACTGGTCAGGATTAGAGTTGTAGATGCCAGTTTACTGTACAGGACTAGAGTTAAGTTAGAGATGCCAGTTTACTATACAGGACTAAAATTAGAGATGCCAGTTTACTAGACGGGACTAGAGTTAGAGATGCCGGTTTACTGTACAGGACTAAAGTTTAAGATGCCAGTTCATTGGTCAGAACTAAAATTAGAGATGCCAGTTTACTGATCAAGACTAGAGTTAGAGATACCAGTTCATTGGTCAGAACTAAAGTTAGAGATGCCAGTTTACTAGACAGGACTAGAGTTAAAGATGCCAGTTTACTAGACAGGACTATTGTTAGAGATGCCAGTTTACTAGCAGATATAGTTAGAGATGCCAGTTTACTAGACAGAGTAAGTTAGAGATACCAGTTTACTAGACAAGACTATAGTTAGAGATGCCAGTTTACTAGACAAGACTATAGTTAGAGATGCCAGTTTACTAGACAAGACTAGTAGTTAGAGATGCCAGTTTACTAGACAAGACTAAGTTAGAGATGCCAGTTTACTAGACAAGACTAGAGTTAGAGATGCCAGTTTACTAGACAGAATAAACTTAGAGATGCCAGTTTACTAAAAGTACATAGTTAGAGATGCCAGTTCAAATAGACAGGATTTTAAATTAGGATGCCAGTTTACTAGTCATGGATTATAGAGATGCCAGTTTACTGGTCATGACTATAGAGATGCCAGTTTACTAGTCATGGTTGTAGTAAATACGTCATTTTTTTAGACATGGCTAGGTTAGATATGCCTTTTCTTTAGACAAGGTTGGATTTAGAGATGCCAGTTTTAGACGTGGCTAGAGTTAGAGATGCCAGTTTTCTAGACAGGGCTAGACTTAGAGATGCTAGTTTACTAGACAGGGCTAGACTTAGAGATGTCAGTTTTCCAGACAGCGCTATTGTTAGAGATTCCAGTTTTCAAGACAGGGCTAGACTTAGAGATGCGTTTTCCAGACCTTAGAGATGCCAGCTTCTAGACTAGTCTAGAGATGGAGATGCAAGTTTTCTTGACAGGGTTATTGTTAGAGATGCTACTTTTCTAGATACGGCTAGCGTTAGAGATTCCAGTTTTCTGGATAGGGCTATAGTTTAGAGATGCCAGTTTTCTAGACACAGCTAGTAGAGAATGGAGATGCCGAAACTGCCACAGTACTCTTACGAGAGAGAAATGTTTTTTGGCGCTGTTTCTTTGTCCTTGCTTCGTCTGTTCTCTCTCCGCACCCATCTTTCTTCTCATCTCCCCCTCCCTTCCCCCCCCCCCCCTCTCGCCTCTCCTGTCCTGAAATCTTGATATCATGCAAGCCGTATATTGACCCCTTTGTCTCCCTTCCCAGCTTCATTATTTTCCTGTTTCTTCATTGTTACTGATCGTTAAACTGCGCATTAGGAGAGGGGGGAGAGAGAGAGAGAGAGTGTGTGTGTGTGTGTTTGTGTGTGTGTGTAAGAGGGAGGAAGAGAGAGAGTGTGTGTGTGTATGTATGTGTGTGTGTGTTGTGTGTGAGGGAGAGAGAGTGAGTGAGAGAGACAGAGACAGAGACAGTGTATGTGTTGTGTGTGTGTGAGAGAGAGAGAGAGAGAGGTGCTTGCATGCAGGGTGAGAGAAAGAGAGAGAGGGGGGTTGCTTGCATGCAGGTAATTCCTCTCTCTCTCTGACTGTCTGTCTCTGTCTCCTCTCTCTGTCTCTCTGTCTCCTCTTTCTGTGTCTCTCTCTGTCTCTCTGTCTCTGTCTCTGTCTCTGTCTCTGTCTCTCTCTCTCTCTCTCTCTCTCTCTCTCTCTCTCTCTCTCCAGTGACTATGAACAACACCGGTACCACTTTGAATAAATCGTCGTATTCGCTCGTAACATTTACACAACTTTCGTTTACAGCGAGGGATAGAATGGTAGGCAAACGAAGAAATATATTCACCTTTAATAATGTTCATATTTACATCCAACACACATTCACACACGCAGGAATAGAGAGGGAGGAGGGAAGAGATGGGGAAAGGGAGGAAGGTAGAGAGAAAGAGAGAGAGAGAGAGAGAGAGAGAGAGAGAGAGAGAGAGAGAGGGTTATTCATTACATACCAGTAGTTCATGGTCTCTTATGGGGGGGAGGGGGGGAGGAGAGAGAGAGAGAGAGAGAGAATTCAGACTTCAAACTGCAAGTAGTTTATTCAGAACATAGCCATGGTCCCTTATAAAGGAGTGCATAAACAATATATAGTACAATACGAGAGAGAGAGAGGAGAGAGAGGAGAGAGAGGGAGGGAGAGAGAGAAAGAGAGAGAAAGAGCTCCAGGTAGGATGTTCATAACATAGTATATGGTCCCTTATGAAAGTACACAATCTCCCTCCCTCCCTCTCTCTCTCTCTCTCTCTCCCTGTGTGTGTGAGAGAGAGAGAGAAAGAGAGAGAGAGAAAGAGAGAGAGAGTTCAGGCTTAAATTCAAACTTCAGTTAGTTTATTCAGAATATTGCCATGGTCCCTTATGAAGGAGTACATAAACAATACATAGTACATACAGTGCGAGAGAGAGAGAGAGAGAGAGGGAGACAGACAGACAGACAGACAGAGAGACAGAGAGACAGAGACAGAGACAGAGACAGAGAGAGAACAAGAACAAATTTTATTTACAAGGGTATGAAATAAGCAAAATGTATGCTTTTTTTTACACATCCAGCCCTCGCCCAAAGAGGGTCTACATCACACTACACATAAATCATACCTTAGACAACATGTTAACATAAATACTCCAACAATGGAATCATTACACTTTCAGTCAAAATAAAAATTTAAAAAAACAGAGAGAGAGAGAGAGAGAGAGAGAGAGAGAGAGAGAGAGAGAGACTTTTATAACCTTTAAAACTGAGCGCAAACAAGAGCAAAGAATACATGAAAGAGAAGCTACAAAAACGCCGCGGCTGACGACACTGAACAAGAGGGTAGACGGACTTTTCAGTCATTTGCAAGCGACGACGGCCATGTACATAAATAACCCACCCACCTAACTACTACTACTACACCAAGTCCACTTTTCACAAACCTGGGTTTTCCCTTTCCCACCTAACTTTTTGCCTTTGCCACTAGACGAAACAGACCTTGAAAGCGAGTGCTGGGCCAAGAATGTCGACCCAAAGTCAAAAAGGACCACCGCAACGTTTGTGACCAAAAGGCCAGAGAACGCCATTGTCGCTGGGCTTGTATGCACACCGCACACCGGCACAAACGGTTAGGACCCCTACGCCAGAAAGATTTAATTAACTACGTTTACTCTACAACGAGGGTAGAGGAAGTTGTACGGAAAACACATTTAATAGGGAAAACACAGAAGGGAGACTATAGCGCGGTGGTTTTTGGTCGGTTCGAGCTCTGAACAAGGTTTGTATGGCTGGTGGGGGGAAATTAGCATCAATTAGTGGCGATTGCTCGTCGACCAGCAAGTTGTAGACTTTTCTGTGTTGTCTGCCAACAAGTCCCGGAGCGCGAGGACCAATATTGGTCAGCTCGTAGACATGGATAGGTAAGAAGATTGGCGTCTGGCTCTCTCGCACTCTGTGGCTTGATCGCATGGCGTTTGTTTACGTTTAAGAGGGATTCATCGCGTTCGGACAATTCCGTATGCGCGCCACTCAAATCTGCCAGCGATTATCTGGCGTCATTGAAGGTGCCGCTTAAATCTTTAGACCAGCATTGCAGGTGTTTGTATCTCTTGGGCTTGGTTGATACCAGGATATGCTACGACCATAAACACAGAGTACAGCCCTGTCAATCGCAGCCTCAAACCTAGATTTGCGGAAATGGGGAAAAGGGTGAAGATTTATAAAACGCTAAGCTGGCACCACCAGAATGATGGAAGCATTTAAGATGGGCAACAAATGGGCCAGTGTTTAACCCTTTGACTCCCGCACCCTGTCCACCAACTGCAAAAACTGAATCCTTTGATCCCTGACCCTATCCACCAACTGCAAAAACTGAATCCTTTGATTCCCGCACCCTATCCACCAACTGCAAAAACTGAATCCTTTGATTGCCGCACCCTGTCCACCAACTGCAAAAACTGAATCCTTTGATTGCCGCACCCTGTCCACCAACTGCAAAACCTGAATCCTTTGATTCCCTCACTCTATCCACCAACTGCAAAAACTGAATCCTTTGATTCCATTACCCTATCCACCAACTGCAAAAAAACTGAACCCTTTGATTCCCTCAACCTATCCACAGAACCCGTTTAGGCGGCACTCTTCAATGACGCCAGAGAATAGCTGTCAGATTTGGGTGGATAGGGTGAGGGAATCAAAGAGACGGCAGGGAAGACCGCCGACTTCCTATGTAGAGAACATAGCCTAATGGACGAAGTTGCCGAAAGGTGAAATGTACAGAAGGACTGTAGACAGAAGGGGATGGAGACAGATGACGGGGCATGCATCAGCGGCTACCATCAATAACGATGTCGCCGACAGGTGAACAACTTCCTGCGGGAACCTGGTGGATAGGGTGAGGGAGTTAAACGGTTAAGACATTGCTTTGCTAGCATGGTCGACAATGCAGGATGCTGGTAAACAGGGTGTGGTAGTTGAAGGGTTAAGGTTGAAGGCTGGGGCTGAACTCAAGATATGAGATCCTGTGTCCACGGGTTGTTAGTTAAAAGAACCAACCAACCCTGCAAGATCCCTAGATATGACAAAGGCTTCGCCAGCAGACAAAAGAACTGAATAACTTGGATGCTTCAATGTCGTGCATCGGACAAGGCAGCAAGAGTGCTCTGACGGGGTTGGGTCGGCAGAGAATCAGAAGGCATTACTCAAGCGTCTATTCACAGTTGTAGGTATCTGTCAGCTGTCTGGGGCCAGTTCAGTTTTGGCTTTCTCCTCCTTCGCTGTCCTCCTTGATCCCAGTTCAGGTCGGCAGGTCTGGAAGACGGTAGTCTAGCGCATTGTGTCATTCAGCAAGCTTCAGTTCATGTCTGTGGCAAGTTTCGTTCATAAGAAAAAACAGAAATTCTATATGGTCGACTATCGTAGTCGATAAAGTCCAACCTAGAACTTTATTCATTTGTGTACCTTCATGTGGGATCTCAGGCCAAAGTCTGATGCACGCAGGCGGCTGCATACTGGACACTCACTAGAACGCTCTGTAGAGTTGGTTCTGGCCTTTATTGCTGCACGCTTTTCCATTTGGCTGCTTCATCTTTCATTTTCATAAGCTTCTGTTCCCTTGCGAATAGCTTGCCTCCATTCAGACGTGTTGTTTGTCATTGTTATTGTTGTTTAAAGTCCAGCCGATTGCGTAGAGCCATATCAGGTCTAGTGCATTCAGACCTGTTTGTGGCCATGATTACCCATTGTTCTTCATTCATGTCACATTTCTGGAGGGATTTTTTTAGGGTGTCTTTGTAGTGAAGCTTTGGCCGTCTTTTGGTCGATGGCCTTTGTCAGTTCACCGTAGAAGAGCAAATCATTCTGAATCTGAAGTTTAGAGTTTGTTCAAGACGGATTCATCGCACTCGACAATTGTATATGGGCTCCTCCCCGAATTGCCAACAAATTATCTGGCAAGCTTCCTGCATTAAACCTTCTATGCGTTGGTAAGGTCTTAAACTGGTGAGGAGGAAGAGGAGGGACGAGAACTACCAAAAACTGATATCAGCGGCCTTTTGTTGTTTTCTGCTCTGTCTTGGGTATTTTGGATTGTCACTTTCCCGTGGGGCCGGCTGGCTTTATAGATAGAGCCACGAACTCAAGATCTCATGTCTCGAGTTCAATCCTAGCCTCCTCATCATCATAGTATCATTATCAGTAGTAGTAGTAGTAGTAGTAGTAGTAGTCGTAGTAGTAGTAACAGTAGTAGTAGTTGTTGTTGTTGTTGATGTTTTCGGAAATCGTTTGTAACACTATTCGCCGAACTCATTTAAACTCACTGCACATCGCACAGAATCAGACTTTTGGTGGAATTACAAAGAACTCAGGCTGTTAGGCGGGCAGAGCTTAATCCACAGTGTTGTTTACAACATTCAGCTATGTGGCTGACCACATTCCACTCTGTTGCTGACCACATTCCACTCTGTTGCTGACGTCATTCCACTCTGTTGCTGACGTCATTCCACTCTGTTGCTGACCACATTCAACTCTGTTGCTGACACATTCACATTTGCCACATCCTCTGTTGCTGACGTCATTCCACTCTGTTGCTGACCACATTCCACTCTGTTGCTGACCACATTCCACTTTGTTGCTGACCACATTCCACTTTGTTGCTGACCACATTCCATTCTGTTGCTGACCACAGTCCACTCCGTTGCTGACCACAGTCCATTTTGTTGCTGACCACATTCCACTGTTGCTGACACATTCCACTTTGTTATGACCCATTCCTTTGTTGCTGACCACATATCTTCCATCCATTTGTTGCTGACCACATTCCACTTTTGTTGCTGACCACATTCCACTCTGTTGCTGACCACATTCCACTTTGTAGTGGACGCCAAATTTCCCCAATTGTTGCTGACCACATTCCGTTCTGTTGCTGACCACAGTCCACTTTGTCGCTGACCCATTTCACTTTTGCTGATGTCACATTCCACATGTTGCTGACCACATTCCATTTTGTTTGTGACCACAGTCACTGTTGCTGATCATTCCCTTATGTTGCTTACCACATCCAACTATGCTGCTGACCACGTTCCATTTGTTGTTGCCACATCTGCCATTTACTGTCTGCTGGGTACATTTCCATCCAGATTGGACCACACCTCCTTCAGCCCTCCCAACCCCATCCATCTGATGCTGACCTCTTTCCCGTTTGTATCTGACGTCATTCCACTTTGTTGCTGACCACATTCCATTCTGTTGCTGACCACATTCCACTTTGTTGCTGACGTCATTCCACTCTGTTGCTGACCACATTCCATTTTGTTGCTGACCACATTCCACTTTGTTGCTGACCCACATTCCATTCTGTTGCTGACCACAGTCCACTCCGTTGCTGACCACATTCCACTTTGTTGCTGATCACATTCCACTCTGTTGCTGACCACATTCCATTCTGTTGCTGACCACAGTCCACTCCGTTGCTGACCACATTCCACTTTGTTGCTGATCACATTCCACTCTGTTGCTGACCACATTCCACTTTGTTGCTGAACACATTCCATTCTGTTGCTGACCACAGTCCACTCTGTTGCTGACCACATTCCACTTTGTTGCTGACCACATTCCATTCTGTTGCTGACCACAGTCCATTTTGTTGCTGACCACATTCCACTCTGTTGCTGACCACATTCCACTTTGTAGATGACGTCATTCCACAATGTTGCTGACCACATTCCGTTCTGTTGCTGACCACATCCCACTTTGTCGCTGACCTCATTTCACTTTGTTGATGTCCACATTCCACAATGTTGCTGATCACATTCCATTTTGTTTGTGTCCACATTCTACAATGTTGCTGATCTTCCTCCTTTATATTGCTTACCACATCCAACTATGCTGCTGACCATGTTCCACTGTGTTGTTGCACAGTCTGCATATTTTAGCAGGGTGTCTGCTGGGTATTTTCATTTTTCCATAAACCAGCATGGACTCACGGACGCCTCCCTTCCCCCAGCCCCCCTTCCCCAACCCCCACCCCTCCGGTGGGGATGCGTCGGCTCTTTCAGTCTAAATGCTATCCCCACCTTCTGGAAATTCTGTGCTAGAAATTTCCTCTTTTCTCTCACTCTCTTTGTTTCTGCCTTGTTCCTCTGCTTTCTGTCATTTTTTCCTATCATTTTTTGCCTTGCTGGTCCATTCACCTGTTGTGTTTGATACAGTCTTGTGTACTTTCTCTTTGGATTGATAATAGAGTGCATTTTTGGCTCTAGGGAAATGAGATATTCGGAAGCACTTTTGGGTAACTAAGGCCCGTTTTTTATATATGTTATAGTGTCCTTAGATATGTTCAAATTTATATTCAGGTATGCTTTCTTTAATCCTCTGTGTAATACATTGGACAGAGTGGTCAACGCCAGGGGCATTTCCATAGACTATGTGCACGAATGCATTGATGTGTACGTGTGTATTTAATTTATTTTCCTTTTTTTCCTAGTTGAAGTATTGTGTATGCTTTGAAACGGTTATTGTCCTGATATGGCTCTACACAGTCGGCTGGGCTTGAAGCAACAATATGAATGATTAATGTAATTTTCTTTTCTTTTTTTTTCCTGTTGAAGTACTGTGTGTATATTGAAATGGTTATAGCCCTGATGTGGCTCTACGCAGTCGGCTGGGATTTAAGCAACAATAAGAATAATATGTGTAGGCCTACTTGATTTTCTTTTCAGTTTTTTTCCTGTTGAAGTATTGTGCATTTTTTAAAACGGTAATAGCCCGATATGGCTGTACGCAGTCGGCTGGGCTTTAAACGAAAATAACAGTAACGGCATGGACTTAAGATTCACAGGGTGTCCAATCTATGTTGGTCTTTATGTCTATGGTGCGGGCGGTATTAGACTGTATCTGCTGGTGGCCACCGAGGGGGTCAATATGAATGACTTGCGTGTGTGTGTGTCGGTTTGTTCAGGTTACGTCACTCTGTGAAGGTGGCGGCCCTGATCAAGGGAAAAGAACTTTTATTTCTCTGTCTCCTTTCATTCGCTGGTAGTTAGTTATAGCAATAATATCAATAATAATTACGACGATTTAGTACCAGTAGTGATAATAGGCGAGTAGCAGTGGATTAACCCTCTGACTCTTTCAGATGTTCACTGTCTTTCTGCGATATCAACAGCAACAGAAAAAAGCAAAATAATTTAATCGTTTCACTCCTTCACCGTATCCACCATTTCCTTTTTCTTTTTTCTTTCCTTTTTATTTTTGTGACTTTCACACGTCATCCATCAGCTTTCCAGAATAAAGGGTTAAATAGCAGGATGCTGGTTAACGGGGTGCTTATTGTTATTTTTTTTTGAAGCCCAGCCGACTGTTTAGAGACATCAGGGCTATAACCATTTCAATACATACACAATATTTCAACAGGAGCAAAGGAAAAGACAAATTAAGTACACATATCAGTGCATTCGCGCACATAATCTAAAGAGATGCCCCTGGAGTAGACCATTTCGTCCCACTGATCACACAGGGGATTTAAAAAAAACCATACCTGAATACAAATTGAAACGTTGCTAAGGACGCTAAAACGTGTATAAAAACGGGTCTAAGTTACCTAAAAATGCTTCCGCAAATCTCATTTTTCCCGAGAACCAAAAATGCACCGAATACATGTACCCAATTTTCATTCCCAGGAGAAAGTATGTAAGACTTTCGTCGAACGCATGCAGGTGAATGGACCAGAAAGACAGAAGATAGGAAGAAACGACAGAAAGCAAAGGAACAAGGCAGAAATAAAGAGAAAGACAGAAAAGAGGAAATGTCTAGCACAGAATTTCCAGAATGTGGGGGATACTATTTATACTGAAAGAGCCCCCGGCATCCCCACGGGGGTGCATGAACGAATCAAACAGTGAAGATTTTGCAGTTAGTGTGTATAGCGCGAGAAAGTTTGCGAGTTTATCAAGAGGGATTCATAGCTCTCGGAATATTCTGTATGGATTCCACCCAAACCTGCCAGCAGTTATCTGGCACACTCTCAGAACTTTCCCAAAAATATGTCCTGGCAAGGTCTTGAAATGGAAAGAGAAGAGAGAGGGAGGGGGCGGGGGGGGGGTGGGGGGGAGAGAAAAGAGAGGACCTATGAAACACTAAGCTGACACCGCCAGCCTGACGGAAACATTCAGACGGTCAGGGAACACGCCAGTTGTTAACCCTTTCACTCCGGCACCATATTCACCTGCATCCTTCCTTGCCAACCATGCTAGTAAAAGCGAAAACTTAACCTTTTGATTCCCTCACCCTATCCACCAGCTTCCTGCAGAAAGCTGGTGGATAGGGCCTCACCCTATCCACCAACTTCCTGCAGAAAGCTGGTGGATATGGTGAGAGAATCAAAAGGTTAAGTTTGTGCATTGGTAGATAGAGTACGGGAGTCAAAGGTTAATGTTGCGGTCTGGAACTGAATTCGATTTATCATGACTCGGGTTCAGGGCTCTGTCTGAAGAAAATGGAATCAAAACACGTATTTAATACAACCAGACAAGACAGGCGCATGTTTTCGAACCAACTGGCCTTTGTCAAGCGTAAACATAAGATCACAAAAGAATAAACGACAAGCTCAGTCTTTTTCTCCCGACTGGACGAAACAGCAGGGAAGTTTTGGTCTTTTTCTCTTAATTTTTGTATTTATGTACGTTCTTTTGTGATCTTACCTTTACTTTGCAAAGGTCCAATTGGGCCCAAAATTTGCGCCTATTCTTGCCTGGTTGTATTAAATACGCGTTCTGATTCTATTGTCGTGATTTTTCCCCCCTGGTTCCTGTTTGTTTTTCGATTTCTGTCTAAAGAACCAACCAGCCCACGAAAATACACTATGGCTGTGATACGATCTAATTTCAGTGTAAAATACAATATGACACAACACGCCTGGTTCTCACGTTGGGCCATGACAGAGGACATATCAAATGCTGGATTTTGAGTCCGCGGCTCTTATCAAATTCACCAACCAATCCACATGAAAGGGTTAAGAAACAGGGGCAGACCAGCAGGCAGGCACCTGGGGTGTCATGTATGGAGCTTGCCTCAGACGCCGTCTAAATTTAAAACCGCTGAACCGGAAGTCGTCAATTTAGTCGACAACCAAACTGTTACGTACAGACAGCTACTTCGTTTCCGACTAGAAAGTCGGTGTGTTGACGTGACGTCATCTGCAACGTCAGCAGAATAGACAAGTTTGATTTACTGTCACTGTTATTTTGTTTAAAGCTCTGTCGACTGCGTGGAGCCATCTCAGGGTTCTAACTTGTTTCAAAAATGCACAATACTTCAACTGGAAAAAGAAAAAGTAAAAGATAAGAAAACTAATTATACACATCAATGCATTCGTGCACATAATCTAAGGAGACGCCCCTGGCGTTGACCATTCCGTCCAATTTATCACACAGGGGACCTGAAAAACACCTGATTACAAATTTAAACATACTTAAGAACACTAAAACATATGTAAAGACAGGCCTAAACTACTTTAAGTTGCATCTGCATTATCTCATTTTCCTAGAACCAAAAATGCACTTGATACATGTACCCAGTTATCAATCCCAAGAGAAAGTACGTAAGACTTTATCGAACACATACAGGTGAATGGACCAGCAAGGAAGAAAAAAGATAGGAAGGACAGAAACGAAGAGAGTGACAGAAAAGAGGAATTTCTAGCACAGAATTTCCAGAAGGTGGGGATACTATTTATACTGAAAGAGTCCCCGGCAACCCCATGGGGTTAGTTTGACTTAGGAAAACACTGGAAAAAAAACACCTTTGTAAATGTTGTTTTTATTTGTTTTTGTTATTGTCCTTTTCTATTATAACGTCTTTGCCTTGTATCGTTTGAAGGTCTCATCGGCCGTATTCTTGATGCCAACACCTTTTTCGCGAATGAAGTTGCTGCTATGTTATTAACCCTTTGACTCCTGCACCCTGTCTACCAGTTGCAAAAAAATTAACTCTTTGACTCCCTCACCTGAATATTCTGTTTGTGTCTGCCTCCTTCAAGGCTGACTCGTTTGTTTTCTTTGCTGTCCTTGCAACTCTTAACATTCTTCTTAGAAACCGCATTTCAGTCGCCTCAGTCTTGTTCTGACTTTGCGTGTCGACCGTCCACGCTTCACATCCGTACAACAGTTTCGGTTCTATGTAACACTGAAAACCTGTCTTCCTGATGTTAATTGATAGGTATTTGTGACCTCCCACCACGAAATCAGTCTTGACTCGCAGTCAGTCGAACAGCACTAGATCTAGGAGCTGGAAAGGTGACTGAGGGTCTATCTGGGGTGTTTTGACTTTTTCTCAAAATTGATTTTTGTAGACTATAATCTATCCCCCACAACATTTTTTTTCTTGAAAAAAATATTATTAATCAATTTAAAATGATATTTTAATGCACTGATCGCAACAGAAAGAACGCAATTTCCTACCAAAAGTACCTATTTTTGTCTCTTATTAAGAACCGTAACCTGTAGAGTACCCCCACATGTAATATACTGACAGAAAGCTCTTTGGCGCACCTTTCATATAATGACAGCTAAAATTAGAAACAAACTGAGTCAAAACCGCTAAATAAAGAAATTCAAGGAAAATGTGTAGAAAAGCACATGAAAACTTTATAGGCCGTTTTCTCAAAATGGCCATCATACAACTTAATGACTTTAAACATACATAACTTCTACATTTTTTTGAGTACAAGTTTTATTCAAGTACCAATATAATCAGCAGAATGTACACTTTCCAGTGATATATATATCTCAAAATACCCAGAAAATGCTAGTTAAGACTGATTTTGTGCTGGCAGGTCACACTTGTTAAGCTACCCCTGGGGCGTCAAATAATGAGAATTTATTAAAAGTATTCTTGAGAAATAGCAAATTGTATGCCTAAGGTATACTATAACAGTATGCAATTTTATGCATATTTAATGACACTTACTTGCGCCCTACATTTTCAGTTTCAGTTTCTGGTCGTGTTTTTCCCTACTCTGAATAAATTTCACATGCGCTGACGCCACTGATGCTATGTGATGGACAATCTCCAAAATGATAATGGAATAAGTGATAGTCTCCCCCGTGGGAATGCCAGGGGCTCTTTCTGTATAAATAGTATCCCAATCTTCAGGAAATTCGGTGCTAGAAATTTCCTCTTTTCTGTCATTCTCTTTGTTTCTTCCTTCTTTCTTTACTTTCTATCATTTCTTCCTATCAGTTTCCGCCTTGCTGGTCCATACACCTGTATGTGTTCGATACAGTCTTACGTCCTTTCTCTTAGGATTGATAATTGGGTACATGTATAAAGTACATTTTTGGCTCTAGGGAAATGAGATACGCGGCAGCAATTTTAAGCAATTTAGGCCCGTTTTTATACATGTTTTAGTGTACTTATATATGTGTAAATTTGTATTCAGTTTTTTTTTTAATCCCCTGTGTGATAGATTGGACGGAGTGGTCAGCGCCAGGGGCATCTCCTTAGATTATGTATGCAAGTGCTTTAATATGCGTACTTAATTTTCTTTTCTTCCCCCCCCCCCCCCCCCCCTTGTTGAAGTATTGTGTATGTTTTGAAAGGGGTTATAGCCCTAATATGGCTCTATGCAATCGGCTGGGCTTTAAACAAAAAATAACAGTAACAAGTCATAAGTCTGCTGATAAGCCCTATGCCCTACAACAGACTCGAAGGTCAATCTTGAGCTCAAAGCTCCATGAAGGGATCATAATCAAGGGAAATAAACCGAAGAAGGGAATTAATAAGGAGAGAAAAAGAAGCCATCAACTTGTGGCACCGACGCTACCACCCGGGTGGGTGGCTAATCGAGTTGGCTGGCATCATACCCTGTTCTCTCCATTTCATGCCATCAGCGAGACCCTTTCTATGACTATAGAAAGGGATTAGGCCATTGTGACGTCCTTTGATTTTCTCTGCTTCCTCCATAACTTTTTGGGGCTATCAAATTACGGGCAGTTTGCATTGTAGCGACTTAAAAAAAAAAAACTAACTGAAGACTCCTTGATTAATAAAGTATAGGAAAGTTCATATCGATTCGTATTCGTCCGGCTGCCGGTCTCTCCTTCTGTGTGTGTGTGTTCGTTCGTTATTTCTTTTAACGTCTGTTCACATATACGCTTTTATACGACTTTCTCTCTCTGTCTCTGTCTCTGTCTCTGTCTTCTCTCCCTCTCTTCCCCTCAGTGTGTGTGTGTGTGTGTGTGTGTGTGTGTGTGTGTGTGTGTGTGTGTGTGTGTGTGTGTGTGTGTGTGTGTGTGGTGTGTGAATGTGTGTGTGTGTGTTTCTGTCTATCTGTGTCTGTCTGTGTTTTTTGTCTGTGTGTGTGGTGTGTGTGTCTGTCTGTCTATCTTCTCTTCTCTGTTTCTCTCTCTTTTCTCTTCTCCTGTCTCTCTCTTTCTCTCTGTCAGTCTGTCTCTCTGTGTTTTCTTATCTCCTCTCTCTCTCTTCTCTCTGATTCTCTATCTCCTTCTCTCTCTCCTCTGTTTCTCTCTCTCTTTCATTCTCTATTCTCTCTCTTTTCCTCTGTCTCTCCCTGTCTGTCTCTCGCCGCTCTCTCTCTCAGTCTGTCTGTCTGTCTCTTTCAAATCACCTCCTTCCAACTCTTTTTTCTTCATTGACCTCTTTGACTTTTTGTTTGTTTGGTTGGTTGATTTGTTGTTTTCCTCATGTGCAGTACTATAAGCTTATCTAATGATCATAATAGCAGTTTACATTGTCGCCTACGATTATTACGTATATATGGATCTACGAGTATGTTTTCCTGTATTTAATCAAATCTTGTTATAGTAATTTGTTGCTGCTTTCCCAATTTCCCACTAAAAACAATATACATTGATTTTGACTTGAATTTGAATTATTTTGTTTAATTCAACTGAGTTTTTTTTTAAATGAGAATACAGACAACCAAGAAAGAGAAGGAAAACGAAAACGAGTTTCTGTGCTGCTCACTTACTCCCAGTCGCTTACGTGTTCTTTTCTTTGTTTTGTCCAGAGTCATTTTTATTTATTCTGATGGGGAAAAAAACTTGTCATATGCACACCAACCACACTGGTAAAACCATTTTCCAGGCTGCCATTTCTTATAAAGTAATTATCGTAAGCGGGCTGTTCCGTTCTTTTGATAGAGCCGTAGACTCAAGATCTTGTATATCGAGGTCGGGTACTGATGAATTCCTCCTGAATAAATTCTAAACTCCAAGAGTTTGTATCATGGATTGGGGAGATAGCTAAACATATTTCTCCCTACCCATTCGTCTCTTTCCTTCCCCAACTCCAACCCCTATCCCGTAACCCCTATCCCCCGTCCCTGTTAGCCCGCCCTTGATCCAGACAAGAGTCATTCCCCTTGGCCAGTGACGCACGGAAGATGTGCGTGTATCGTCACCACAATGCGTGCACAGCTACCACAGCACAGACTCTCCGGGGATCTCAGACCCAAACCCCAGTCTGTGGAGAGAAAGATGGGAGTGGGGGTGGGGGTGGGAGTGGGTTTAGGGGTGGGGGTGGAAGATTGGAGTCAGGGTAGTGGATGGAATGATAATTTGTGCCTTTCTTTTTCTTCTTTTTTTTTCTTCTTCAAGAAGTATGGGGGAGGGGAATTGTGTGTGGTTCTGGTTGGGGGTGAAGAGAGGGGAGTGCTAGTGAGGAACATGCCAAACCAGAAATCGTTGAATTTTTTTTCTTTTTTTTTATATAAGACTAAGGTTCTGTGGAGGTCTGAGAAGGTGTGTCTTTTCATTGGCCGAACGTAGAAATTATGTTGAGGTCAAAATGCATCTCGCCGGGTGCTGTGTAGTACAGTGGTTAAACTTGGCAGTTCCGTTCTGAAGATCCTGGGTTCGATCCTGCCTGGTTACCTTCGTCTAGTGGGTAAAAGGTGGAGATTTTTCCGATCTACATTATTGTGTACAATTTTGTCAGTAATACGAAATCCAAAACAAGTGTGACTGCCCGCGTTCAAGCAAACAGGAAACAGAAAAGAAAAAAAAAAACGAAAGAAGAATAAGAACGCGTATTTAATACAACAAGACAAGACTGGCGCAAATTTTCGGCTAACTGGCCTTTGTCAAGCGTAAGATTACAAACAAACAAACACCAGATCCTTTTCTCACACTGGACCCAGCAGCAGGGAAGTTTCAGTCTTTTTCTCCTAATTTTTGTATCTGGTGTGTGTTTGTTCGTAATCTTACGCTTGACAAAGGCCAGTTGGCCGAAAATTTACGCCTGTCTTGTCTTGTTGTATTAAATACGCATTCTTATTTTTCTTTCGTGTTTTTTCCTGGTTCATTTTAGATTTGTCAGTGTCTAAACCCGCACGAAGAACGTTGAAGTTGCACGGTAAAGATCCCATAGGTCATGATAGTGTCCGGTGGCTTATGGAAACACGAAAACATCCAACATAAAAATAATAAGCTAGTTTAGTTTAGTTTAGTTTAGTTTACATTGATCACAAGCATGACCACCAAGAATGGAGAATGCAAACTGCAGCAAAATACAGCATGCACAGTGCGTGCAAAAGCGGCGTGCAGTACACATGGCGGAAAATGATCGAAATTGTAAAAAGATAGGAAAACAACAATAACGACAACAACAGTGACAACAACAACAACAACAGAAACAATAACAATAAGGTATCACATGTGCAAATGTTAGGTTCACTGAAAATACAATACATGTACTAGAATATTTGGTTTTAATGAAGATAAGTATAGTGCACACGTCCAATGCAGTTGAAAGTAAATTATTGGTTTTGTTGGAAAACACACACACAGATTCGATGTAAATGAAACTACATTACTTGGTTTTGATGAAAACAAGTGCAGAAACAAAAAGAGGGACAGAAAAGAGGAAATTTCTGGCACAGAATTTCCAGAAGGTGGGGATACTATTCATACTGAAAGACCCCGGCACCCCGTGGGGGAAACCCGTGAAACGTGAATCGATCTCTAATAAGCCTTATGTTTATTTGCAAGTTCAGAAAATCTTGTTTTCTCTTTACCTTCCTCTTGTTTTCTCTTTACCTTCCTCCGTATGCATATGTTAATGCTGATGTTCTTTATAAAATGGATGCATTTAAAGATTACGTGAAAAATATCGATGATTTTTTGTGTATGTCCTCTGTTTAAACTCGTGTGTGATACGATGCTATTTACGCTTTTGCCAGTTATGTCTATATGTGCATCCTTACTTTAAAAAAGAACAAAGAAAATGAAAGTTTGAGGGAGAAATACTTTAAAGCGTGGAAAGGAATAGCAGAGTAAGCTTTCTTCTTCTTTTCTTTTCCCCAGTAAGTAAAGTGAACATTAATGATATTCTGATTTTTGTTTATTTTGGTTCTTTTTTTTTCAGTTACATGAGGCAAATGCTGTTAATGTTTTCATCCTGTGTATTGTGTATTGTTTCTTTGGTGTCTTTTATGTAGGCTTTGACATAGGCCACCGAAATCTGTGCATGCATTGCTTTGTAAACTAAATACGCGTTCTCCTTCTGGAGTACGTGCAGCTGTGATTCATGGCAATCGGACAGTGCTATATGCGCTCCACCTAAAGCTGCCGGCAATAATCTGGCAGACTCCCTGAGCCTGCGCAGAACTATGCATCGTCAAGGTTTTGAAAAGGGGAGGGGAGGATTGGTTTACAAGGGACCTATGAAACACTAAGCTGACCCCACCAGGATGGTGGAAACATGAACGTGAGAAACGAGCTGGTCACTCTTCAATGTTGCAGGCTGGGATTGAACTCGAAATATCAGATCCTTGGTTTTCATCGAGTCTTGCTTTTGGTCTTGGAGCTGCCTTTTCAGAGTGGCTCTGTTTGTCGTCTGCTCTTCTTTTATTTTTGAACAGTGGGCAAAAACTTTGAGCATGCTGTGGAGACTGTAATTCTGACTGATATACATCATGATTCGATTCAGGAATGTCATTTTTTTCACACAAATTTGTCCATTCCAGTTGGCCTAGTGGTAAAACAGAATGAAAATCTTTACGTAGTGGTAACAAACAATGAAAACCTTTAAGTAGTGGTAAAACAGAACGAAAACCTTTACCTGGTGGTAAAACAATGAAAACCTTTACCTAGTAGTAAAACAGAACGAAAACCTGTGCCTAATGGTAAAACAGAACGCAAAACTTTGCCTGGTGTTTTGTCATTGCTGGGATTTTGGAAACTACAGGATTTAATCACCAAAAAATTTTGAAATGGTTATGAATATTGAATAGAACTTAAAAACACACACATACATACATACACTTAGACGATGACAAAGAATAGAATGGAATAGATAGATAGATAGATAGATAGATAGATAGATAGATAGATAGATAGATAGATAGATATATAGACAGACAGACAGTCATACAGACAGACTGATAGACAGACAGACTGATACATAGAAATATCGGTAGAGAGACAGATTAGATAGATTAAATAGATAAATTGATAAACGGATATATAGACAAACAGACAGACAGACTGACAGACAGACAGACAGACAGATAGATAGATAGATAGATAGATAGATAGATAGATAGATGGATGGATGGATGGATGGATGGATGGTAGGATGGATGGATGGATGGATGGATGAATGGATGGATACAAAGACGGACAGACAGACACGCAGACAGATAAATAGATATATACATACATACATACATAGAAAAGAATAGAAATGCTTTACATAGACAGACAGACAGATAGACAGGCAGACAGACAGACAGATAGATGGATGGATAGATAGATAGATAGATAGACAGACAGACAGACAGATGCATGCATAGATAGATAGATAGATAGATAGATAGATATATAGACAGACAGACAGTCATACAGACAGACTAATAGACAGACAGACTGATACATAGAAATATCGGTAGAGAGACAGATTAGATAGATTAAATAGATAAATTGATAAACGGATATATAGACAGACAGACAGACAGACTGACAGACAGACAGACAGACAGACAGACAGACAGACAGATAGATAGATAGATAGATAGATAGATAGATAGATAGATAGATAGATAGATAGATGGATGAATGGATGGATGGTAGGATGGATGGATGGATGGATGGATGGATGGATGGATGGATACAAAGACGGACAGACAGACACGCAGACAGATAAATAGATAATAATAATAATTACAATATTTATATAGCGCAAAATCTCGATAAAAATCAAATCTAAGCGCTGAACATACACTTACGCACGCGCGCACACACACACTTACACATGGCAAAAATGGGGAAAAAGAATAAAAGCAATGGAAAATTATAGAGAGCATATTATATACAAATATATATTACAATGTGATTCCCCTCCGAGTGGAGATAGGCTACAGAGGGGGGATGAGTGAGGTCAGGATTTTATGCAGAGGAGAAAAGGTGAGTTTTGAGAGCGGACTTGAAGGAGACAAAAGTAGGTTGCTGACGGACAGAGAGAGGAAGTTTGTTCCAGGAAAGTGGACCAGAAACAGAGAAGGCTCGTGGACCATAGGTATTGAGCTTGGTGCGTGGAAAGCGAAAAGTCAGAGGATCGGAGGCAGAGCGGAGGGTACGTGAGGGAACATAGATCTCAAGTAGGCTTGACAGGTAATGGGGGGCTGCGTTATTGAGGCTTTTGTAGCACATGGTGTCTAGTTTGTACTGTATGCGCTTTGATACAGGGAGCCAGTGAAGTTGTGCCAGGAGAGGAGATATGTGGTCAGCTTTTTTCTTTTTGAGTACAAGGCGTGCAGCATTGTTTTGAATGCGCTGTAGGATGTGAATGGTGGAGGCAGGAAGACCAGACAGGAGTGAATTGCAATAGTCAATGCGAGACATTATGAAGGAGAGAACGAGTTTTGCAGTTGTTTCCACATATATATACATACACACATACATAGAAAAGAATAGAAATGCTTTACATAGACAGACAGACAGATAGACAGACAGACAGACAGACAGATAGATGGATGGATAGATAGATAGATAGACAGACAGACAGACAGATGCATGCATAGATAGATAGATAGATAGATAGAATAGATAGACAGACAGACAGACAGACAGACAGACAGATACATTAGATAAAAGTGCTTGTTTCATCGCTTTCTGTCAGTAAAGAATCTCTTATTATTGTTACAGAAAGACAGCGAACAAAAAAATAAAAAAATGAGTAATCCCCACCTACCACCTACCCATCCCCCCAAAAATTAACTAAAACAAGCCGCGCTTCATTTCATTTCATGTGGGAAGACTGAAAATGGTTTTTGTTTTTGTTTTGTTTTGTTTTTCTTTTTACATACAAAGCCTTCGACATGTCTGAGATCTTATTTATCATACGCCACGGGGATTCCCACCTAGGGCCTGTTGGCAGACAGGACCAATTCCAGACACCAGTCTGCTGTCACAGAAAGAACACCCCCCCACACACACTTTCCACTTTCTTCCTTCCGTCCCTCCTCCCCTCCCCCACCCAACCAACCTACCAGCATGTCAACTTCTAGGATAGGACAGGACCGTCGGCAGCTCTGTCCAAAGGGAGAAAGAGAGAGCGAGAGAGAGAGAGAAAGAGAGAGAGAGAGAGAGAGAGCAAGAGAGAGAGAGAAAGAGAGACTAGCGCGCGCTTAACTCCTTTGGTCACGCGAGCTCGGCGCGATCATTTGCATCCGAATTAGCGGCAGGTCCCGCGGGTGACGCGCGACCCATTCGACGACGACGCCTCAATAATGAAGGAGTTAAAGGGGGCGCCCACAGACCTCCAACCCCTCAGCCATCGGGGACCGTTCGTGTGCCAGGGTCCGCCTGCCCGCCCGTGATTAGATGCCAGGCCTAGGGGACAGGCCCGGGGGCTTGATGGTGGAGGTCTAGCGGATTGGCACTTGTTTTTCTTTCTTTCTGCTTTTTTTTGGGGGGGGGGGGGGGGAGGATAGAGTATTCTTCGACAGGCGTGATAGTCTTCTTCTCTTCTTGGTCTTGGTCTTATTCGTTCTTGTTGTTCTTGTTGTTGTTGTTGTTGTTGCTGTTGTTGTCGTCCTTCTTCTTCTTCTTCTTCTTCTCATCCTCCTCCTTCTTCTTCTTCTTCTTCTTCTTCTTCTTCTTCTTCTTCTTCTTCTTCTTCTTCTTCTTCTTCTTCTTCTTCTTCTTCTTCTTCTTCTTCTTCTTCTTCTTCTTCCTCTTCCGTCTTCTTCTCCTCCTCGTATTCCTTCTTCTTTCTTCTTGTTTTTATTTTTGTTCTTGTTCTTGTACTTGTTATTCTTCTTCTTCTTTTTCTTCTTCTTCATCTTCTTCTTCTTGCTTTTCTTATTCTTGTACTTCTTTTTCTGTTTCTTCTTCTTCGCCTTCTTCTTCTTCTTCTTCTTCTCATCCTCCACTCTTCCTCCTTGTTTTCTTCTTGTTGTTATTGTTGTTGTGGTATTGTTGTTGTTGTTGCTCTTCTTCTTCTTTCTTTCTTCTTCTTCTCCTCTTCTTCCTTCTTCTTCTTCTTTTTCAACGTATTTATATGTCTACTAGCGCCTCTTAAGAAAACATGTGATTTCAATATGTATCATATATGTCACGTCCATTAATGCTATGTCTTTTCCTGTGACAAAAACTGTTTTTATATCTTAAGACACACGTTGTAAATGTTGGCCCAGAGACCTATATAGGTAGATTGGCAACTCAGCAAGTCAGCGGATTTCTGGCCTATGATTAGTCTTCTTCTTCTTACGCAGGTTAGAGCTCCTTAGAGCACTCTTCATCTAAGTATAGAAATTCATGCAAACCTACCTGCCTACAGAGGTTCGCATCCCGGGGTGTGCTACATTAAAACTGACCTTCCCAATGTCCCATCTTAACATCATTGTTGTTCTGATGGTGTTGGTATAGGATTAGATAAGTCTACCCCCCCCCCTTTCCCCACTTCCCTGGGATGGTTATCCCGTCGACCACTATCACCTGAGGTGGGTGCTAAACGTAAAACCTAAACCAATCAATCGATCTACCTAACAGAAGGAAGCGGATTTTAGGCTTGTATGACTGTACTTTCATCATCATCATCATCAGGTGCCCTGCCGCATGGCGTTGGTGACCATGGACTTCCATCTATCTCTATCTCTCGTTGCCCCTAGCATCTCCCCCACCCTCCTGGTCCCCAGCCACTCTGCAAGTCCGTCCAGCATTCTCTCCCTGGGTCTACCTGGTGCTTTCTTTCCCTCCAGCGTTCCCGTTGTGACCAGTGCTCCAAATCTCCCTTCCTCATAAAATGGCCTATAAATGTTGCCAGTCTTTTCCTAATCTTCCTTATGAGTGATTTACTTGTGTTTGCCTCCATCAAGACTGTCTCGTTTGTTTTCTTTGCTGTCCATGGAACTCTCAACATTCTTCTTACAAACCACATCTCGGCTGCCTCAATCTTGCTCTGGCTTTGCTTGTTGACTGTCCACGCCTCACATCCGTACAACAGTATTGGTTCTATATAACATTCAAGGACTCTCTTTCTAATGTTAATTGATAGGCATTTGTTGGTAAGAATGCTTGTCATCTTCTTAAATGCTGTTTTGGCTTGGCCGATTTTGACGGTTATTTCCGATGTGCATCTGCCGTCTGATGACATGACTGTACTTTACCCCGCCCTTAAGGCAACCATACTCCGTCTGTGGGGAGCTAAAGAAAGAACTTGGAAGAAATACAAGTGAATGATTTGGAAGGCAGAAATAGAAAATGAATCTTGTAAAGAGAAGAGAGCATGAACATGTCTGGGAAGACTACCTAAAAGAAAATTACGTAACTCCGGTAATTCTAAAACAGGAGGGTACCTTAACTCTTTGACTCACGCAGACTATCTACCAACTGGAAAAACTTAACCCCTTGACTACCTCACCCTCCTATCAGAGTTCTGCTAGCATGGTTTGACAATGGAGAATGCTTGTGGACAGGGTTCGGGGAGTCAAAGGGTTAATTTCTGCCATCCGCAGTGTCCAACTGTAAGAAGCCACAGTAGTCAAGTGAGCGAGACGTCAGACTTTCAGTCAGAAGGTCTGGGGTTCGATCCTGATCGGGCACTTCCCGCCCGGTGCGTAAAGAATGAAATGGAATCTTTTGTTTAATGTCTAGTCTAGTTACATTTATAGCCATTTTCTGAGGAAAGGGGAATAAGAGCATCTGGTCACAACAGGAAAGCTGGAAGGAAAGAGAGCACCTGGTAGACCCAGGGAGAAAATATTGGACGGACTTGCAGGGTGGCTGAGGACAGAGAGGGGGAAGATGCACTTGCGGCAACAAGGGATAGATACATATGGAGGGTCATGATCGCCAACGTGATGCCGAGATTGATGGATGATAATGTCTAATCACAATTGTGGTTTTAGACCAAAAAAAAAAAAAAAAAAGAAAATACAAAATAAAGGCTGGGGGAGACGGGGAAATTAAAGGGAAGAAGGGGAACAATTACCATAACAATTCAGAACGATGAAATAACAGTGTCAAATAATAACATACAAAACAATTAATGAACATCTCATAACAATCTGCCAACAGGGGCCATCTGAGAATTAGCTGGACTACCGAAATGATGTCATTATTCTTGTTGTAAAGGATGTCTGTAGCATCAGTATCATCATCATCATCATCATCATCATCATCATCATCATCATCACAGGTACCTTGCCGCATGGCGTTGGCGATCATGGACTGTCCATCTGTCTCTAACTCTTGTTGCCTCAAGCATTTCTTCCACCCTCTTTGTCTTCAGCCACTCTGCAAGTCCGTCTAGTATCATCTCCCTGGATCTACCTGGTGCTCTCTTTCCCTCCAGCTTTCCCGTTTTATCAGGTGCTTTAATTCAGTATAATGGTGGGTAAAGGATGGAGAAATCTTTCCCATCTCGTTCGTTCTTTGATTTAACGTCTTTTCACTACGAGTGATATTAGAGGGAGAACAACAATGTATACATATAAAAGCATTGCAGGGAGGATGAAAAGTGTGTGTGTGTGTTGGGGGGGGGGGGGAGAGGGGAAAAAGAGTAAAAGACAGAAAACTTGTGAAAGGAAGCGGCAAGGTCTTAATTAAGAAAAAAAATACGGATGAATAAGGAAATGGAATGAGATACAACGCTAACATCAAAAATGTGAATGAAAAATTGTCAAAACAACAACAACAAAAACACCAAAAAACACAAAACAACAACAACAACAACAAACAAACAAACAACAAACAAAAAACAAACAAACAACTTCATACTTAAAGCAACACATACAACTAGCATGACAGAATTTCAGCCAATATTGTCGATATTTACTAAAAAATTGATCAGTATTCTTTCTTTTATAAGCTCAAGGTGTCAATTTTGTTGTTGCCACCCATCCCCAACAACCGTGTGTTGATTTGTGTTGAGTGTGTAGTGTGTTGTGGTGTGTGTGTGTGTGTGTGTGTGTGTGTGTGTGTGTGGTACGTATTCAGAATGCCAAACAAATATCCATCCTAATGAGATCCTTTAAGTCATGGGATTTTTTCTTTCTTTTTTTTTCTTTTTTTTCTTTCTTTTTTTTTTTTTTTTTTTTTTGAGATCAGAGTTTTTTCCTTTAAGTCATGTTAAGTGTTTTGTGGTTTATGGAAACGAGAAAACACCCGGAATGCATGCTTACTGAAGACGAAGTATGCAGACTGTGCAGCAATATACCGTCTGCGCAGTGTGGGCAAGACAACGTGTATACATGCGTCCAATACAGATGGGAAGAGAGAGAGAGAGAGAGAGAGAGAGAGAGAGAGAGAGAGAGAGAAAATAGATATTAGACTAGCTAGAGAGAGACAGAGAAGACAGAGAGAGATAGACACAGAAGACAAAAAATAACACACAGACACACACACACGCGCGCGCGCGCGCACGCGCAGAGAGAGAGAGAGACAGAGACAGACAGACAGACAGAAGGTAGAGGAGAGAAAGAGGAAAGAGAGAGAGACAGACAGACAGACAGAGACAGACAGAGAGAGACAGACAGAAAACAGAGAGAGAGAGAGACAGACAGACAGACAGACAGACAGATAGAGAGAGAGTAGAATAATGATTATAAAGAAAGAGTAATCTTTCAATTCCGTCCGTGGCCTGGCGCTCACAGCGCATTACCCCACCACATCGCACGATCATGCCTGTTTCTTCTTTCCTTGCTTCTTTTGGGAAATAAAACACACGCGGAAAAGGAACCAGAAATTATAAAAATAGAAACCAGAACGCATATCTGAAACAATCAGACAGGCACAAATTTTACATATGTATATGTATACACAACACTTCGTTGACCTTGAGGGAAAAAACATAAAAAAAGAAAAATGTGATATATTCGCATACATGATCTAAGGATATACCTTTGGCTTTGACCATTCCGTCCAATTTGACCACTCCGCCCACACCTTTGGCTTTGACCACTCCATCCAATTTGACCACTCCGCCCACACCTTTGGCTTTGACCACTCCTCATTTAGACACACGCCGAAAAGACACCAGATTTGACCAGATCGCCAATTTGAACACAATCCGCACAAATATCATTGTATTTGACCACTCCCTTCCCATAATTTGATCAATCTCTGACACACAACCTTTGGCTTTGACCACTCCGTCCAATTTGACCACTCCGCCCACACCTTTGGCTTTGACCATTCCGTCCAATTTGACCACTGCCCACACCTTTGGCTTTGACCACTCGTCCAATTTGACCACTCCGCCCACACCTTTGGCTTTGACCACTCCGTCCAATTTGACCACTCGCCCACACCTTTGGCTTTGACCATTCCGTCCAATTTGACCACTTTTGCCCACACCTTTGGCTTTGACCATTCCGTCCAATTTGACTACTCCGCCCACTTTATCACCGGGGAAATGGGGGGGGGGGGGGGTTAAAAATACAAACGTGTGTACCGATATATAAATACAAACAACGTATACTAAAATATAATTATATTAAAAAAATTTGGCCCAAACTACGTAAAATTGCTTCTGCGCATCACATTTCCGTGTCGTCAATAATGCATTTTAATGCAACAGGAAACATCCGAGGGTGGTAGATGGGGATCCAGAGCAACAATGCTACACCACTGACCGGACATCATCTCCCCAACTCCTGTCATGTACTCTGTTATCAATCTTAATTGAAAATAATGTTTGGCTTTATAGGACACACGCAGGTTGAATGGACCAGCAAGGGCTGAAAAGAAGAGAAAGATATGACAGAAAGAAAAGGAGCAAGGCAGAAACAAAGAGAATAACAGAACCTGTAATGAAATATTGTCTCCAACTTCGTGGTTTGCTTGACTATCATTCTTTCCTGACATTCTTACAACAGAGGACGGGACTTTAAAGAAGGACTAAGCTGACACTACGAGACCGTTTCGGGCGTTCTTGGGCGTTTTTAACACTTTGGAACCCCACAGCCTATCCACCAGCATCTTGCATTGTCAACCATGTTAGCGAAACAGAAACTTAACCCATTGACTCCTCACCCTATCCACCAGCTTCCTGCTGGAAGTTGGTAGATAGGGTGCCGGCGTCAAAGAGTTAACATGTCACATCAGGAACCAGAAAAAACACGAACAAAGAATCAGAACATGTATTTAATACAACGCTTCATATTCTTTTTTCGTGGTTTTTTTTCCCTTTCTGGTTCCTGTTTGCTTGACTGCGGGCAGTCACACTATTTTGGATTTCTCATAAGTCACATGCAGATACTAAGATACCACAAAATAATGGAACTATTTTTTAACAATATAAATTTATGAATGGTAGAAACACCGACAGTCCAAGCTGAGGCAGTTGAGAAGATAAATTTGGAGAGAAACTAGTCTTTTAGATTTCCAAAATGATTTCACACACACACACACACACACACACACACACACACACACACAAAAAAATAACACACATAAAATAAATAAAAAATAAAGTCTATCGTGTATATATATATATATATATAATATATATGTAATAAGAAGTCTATCGTACATATGAAAAGAAATGATCACAGTGGACCTCATTTGCAAGAACAGTAACTGCAGGCGCTATGCACTGCGCCAGTAAAAGGAAAGCAAGGTTGTCTGCCTTGAAATGGTGAGTATTTTCTTTTTTCAATTTTGTTTAAACAATTTGGTCAGTTGGAATTCCAGTTGGAAGACGTAGGTTTCGGGTCTCACCGGGTTTCTCCTGTCTGTCAGGTAAATGGGTGGAGAAGCTGGTGGATAGGGTGGGGGAGTCGAAAGGTTTAAAGTTCTTGCAGTTGGTGGATAAGTGTGGGAGTCAAAGGGTTAAAATACCCAGGCAGGATCAAACCCAAACCCACCCCCCCCCCCTTCCAAAACGTATTAGCCCTAGAGAAAGAAGAAGAAGAAGAAAAATGGGGGATACCAAAAAGACAAACCATTCAACTAACCCATCCACTTGGCTCCACCCACCTCGCGTGACGTTATCTCAAAGATGGCGACAGTCTCGCGCTGCGCATGCTCCCTGGAGACGCGCGTCTGCGTCCCGTTCACGGAAAGAGTTGCTAAGTTGGAAAATTGATCTTAACCGTCGGTCCCCCGTTTGGGGGTTTCTCTTGGCCACTTCCCGCCTTCTTCCCGCACCTCGGCGCTGTGGGGCCGATTAATTGATACAACAAGTTTCGTGCTTACACAGGCTGCTCAGAGGCCGAGCCCCGTTAATTGTTCATTTATGCGCGGGGATATGGGCGCCGTCTGAGGCGCTGGACATTCTGACTGAAGAGTTCCATTGGAGCCGAAGTTATGGCCGTATATTGGTAACATGCAAAACCCGTTTTTATGTGTCTGCTTCTTTCCGTACAGTTTGCATGTCTGCGAAATGTTGCATTTGTGAGTAGGTATAATTCTTCTAAAACACTAGCCTACGACTTTGCTTGAGTTCCGTTTGAATGGTAATTTGCGTAGGAAATTAGATTGGAGTTTGACTTCATCAAAAATTATGTTGTTATCATGGGATATGAGGTGAATGCATGATGTCATGGTTCCGTTAGAAGCAGTCAGTTGAGACATCAAAATGCAATAAAAGTGAGTTGGTCTCGTGGTGTTATATTGGCTCAAAATATAATAACGCATACATTTGAATTATTGTTGAACGGAATTTCGTATCGAGGCTCATAGCCTATGTCAGCACTGTCTCCCTCATAACCTGTGCACTGCTCTCATAGCTTGTCAGCACTGTCTCCCTCATAGCCTGTGTCAGCACTGTCTCCTCATTGCCTGTGTCAGTACTGTCTCCCTCTATGTAAGCACTGTCTCCCCCAAAGCCTGTGTCAGCACTGTCTCCCTCATAGCCTATACCAACATTGTCTCCCTCATTGCCTGTGTCAGCACTATCTCCCTCTATGTAAGCCCTGTCTCCCTTATAGCCTATGCCAGCACTGTCTCCCTCACAGCCTATTTCAGCACTGTCTCCCTCTATGCCAGAACTGCTCTCATAGTCTGCAGCACTGTCTTCCTCATAGCCTATGCCAGCACTGTCTTCCTTATAGCCTATGCCAGCACTGTCTCCCTCTATGTCAGCACTGTCTCCCTCATAACCTATGCCAGCACTGTCTCCCTCATAGCCTATACCAGCACTGTCTCCCTCATAGCCTATGTAAGCACTGTCTCCCTCATAGCCTATACCAGCACTGTCTCCTCATAGACTATACGCATGTCTCCTCATAGCTAACCAGCACTGTCTCCCTCATAGCCTATACCAGCACTGTCTCCCTCATAGCCTATACAGCACTGTCTCCCTCATAACCTATGCAGCACTGTCTCCCTCATAGCCTATACCAGCACTGTCTCCCTCATAGCCTATACCAGCACTGTCTCCCTCATAGCCTATACCAGCACTGTCTCCCTCATAGCCTATACCAGCACTGTCTCCTCATAGCCTATTAAGACTGTCTCCCTCATAGCCTATGTCAGCACTGTATCCCTCATAGCCTAAACCAGCACTGTCTCCCTCATAGCCTATACCAGCACTGTCTCCCTCATAGCCTATACCAGCACTGTCTCTCCATAGCTATCCAGCACTGTCTCCCTCATAGCCTATGCAGCACTGTCTCCCTCATAGCCTATGTCAGCACCGTCTCCCTCATAGCCTATGCCAGCACTGTCTCCCTCATAGCCTATGCCAGCACTGTCTCCCTCATAGCCTATGCCAGCACTGTCTCCCTCATAGCCTATAATTTATTTCAGCACTGTCTCCCTCATAGCTTATCTCAGCACTATCTCCCTCACAGCTCATGTCAGCACTGTCTCCCTCATAGCTTATCTCAGCACTGTCTCCCTCACAGCTCATGTACGTCAGCATTGTCTCCCTCATAGCCTATTTCAGCACTGTCTCCCTGTCCCTTTAAAGCAATACTGTTGGCCCATCTCTTTTGTTTCATGAGTGAAAGTTGTTGAAAGCTTGACTAGGTTTAACCCTATTACAGAATACGACCAGCTTTGTGTACATTTCTTTTCCTTTTTACAGCAACTTGGCACAAGCTCGTTCATTATGCAGATGGAAAAGTGTAGGCTGATTGAAACGCGATTGTCTTTCTTCTGTTTCAGTTTCAGTTTTTTCAAGATGACATCTTTCATCTTCGCGCTTGGAATAAATTCGACATTCAATGAGGCCAAAGATGCCATTCTACAGAGAAGATTCAAAATAATGATGGTGTAAGCCTACACACCAGTCAGCCCCATAGATGCGTTGGTTAAGTCCTGAGGTTTTCCTGCTCAGTGTATGAGTTATTTTTCATGTTCTTGCTTCAGTCCCACTACTGGTTTCTTGTTACTCAAAGAATCCTCCCCACCCCACCCCCCATTCCGTGGGGATGCCAGGGGCTCTTTCAGTATAAATAGTATCCCCATCATCTTCATTTTCCTTCCTTTCACTGTCCATAATGTTATAGTGATAATAAATAGTATCCCCACCTTCTGGAAATTCTGTGCTAAAAATTTCTCTTTTCTGTCACTGTCTTTGTTTCTGCCTGGTTCCTTTGCTTTCTGTCAGTTTTTCCTATCATTTTCTGCCTTGCTGTTCCATTCACCTGCATGTGTTCGACAAAGTCTTATGTACTTTTTCTTAGGATTGATAATTGGGTACATGTATCAAGTGCATTTTTGGCTCTAGGGAGTGAGATATACGGAAGCAATTTTAGCTTATTAATGCCCGTTTTTAATATATGTTTTGGTATATTTAGGTATGCTTAAATTTCTATTCAGGCGTGTTTTTAAATTCCCTGTGCGATAAATTGGGCGGAGTGGTCAACGCAGGAGCATGTCTTTAGATTAAGTGCGCAAATGCATTGATATGTGCACTTACTTTTCTGTTCTTCTTTTTTTCGTATGAAGTTGTGTATGTTTTAAAGCGGTTATTGTTCCTCTCAGGAAGAGAGTTCTTGAATGTTATATAGAATCAATACTGTTGTACGGATGTGAGGCGTGGACAGTCAACAAGCAAAGCCAGAACAAGATTGAGGCAGCCGAGATGTGGTTTGTAAGAAGAATGTCGAGAGTTCCATGGACAGCAAAGAAAACAAACGAGACAGTCTTGATGGAGGCAGACGCAAGTAGATCACTCATAGGGAAGATTAGGAAAAGACAGGCAACATTTATAGGCCATTTTATGAGGAAGGGGGATTTGGAGCACCTGGTCACAACGGGAAAGCTGGAGGGAAAGAGAGCACCAGGCAGACCCAGGGAGAAAATGCTGGACAGACTTGCTGAGTGGCTGGGGACGAGGAGGTGGAGGAGATGCTTGGGGCAACGAGAGATAGAGACAGATGGAAGTCCGTGATCGCAAACGCCATACGGCAGGCACCGGTGTGATGTGTGATGATGATGATGATGATGATGATAGTCCTGATATGTCTCTACGCAGTGGGCTGGGTATTAAACAGCGATAACAATAACAGTAACTCAAAGGAATTTCATACAAAATCAATACGTTTTGCTGCAAGTGTTAGTAAGGATTGTGAAGTCCTACGTGAAGTCCTTATCTCTGTTACCGCCTCCAAATGTATCCCTTGACCGACATCTCTGGTCTTCTCCTGATACTATTTCCTTACAGTTCGGTCTGCTTTCGATACTATTCGTTTACAAAATCCATAACAAGTGTGACTGCCAGCGTTCAAGCAAACAAGAACCCCCCCCCCCCCCACAACAACAACAACATAACAAAAAACAACAATAACAACAACAATAACAACAACAAAAAACACGAAAAAAGAATAAGATTCCTGTTCTCACACTGGACGGAGCAGCAGGAAGTTTCAGTCTTTTTCTCCTAATTGTTGTACCTGGTATTTATTTGTTTCTTTGTTTGTGATCTTACGCTTGACAAAGGCCAGTTGGGCGAAAGTTTGCGCCTGTCTTGTCTGGTTGTATGAAATACGCGTTCTTGTTCTTTTTTCGTGTTGTTTTTTTTCTTTTTTTTTTCTGGTCCCTATTCGTTTACAAGTTCCTTGATACAGATGTGTTCAAAGTTGGTCTTGTGTCTGGTCGATACAACTGGAGTAGCTTCCCCTGTCGCTTCTACAGTTACAGACTCTTTTTTCCATCGTGCCTAACTTGAAAGACGTACCTTTTTATCTGATTCATCTACTTAACCCTTTGACTCCCTCACCCTGTCCACCAGCATCCTGCATTGTCAACCTTGCTAGCAAAGCAAAAACTTAACCCTTTGACACCTCATCCTGTCCACCAGCATCCTGGATTGTCAACCCTTGCTAGCAAAGCAAAACCTTAACCCTTTGACACCCTCACCCTGTCCACCAGCATCCTGGATTGTCAACCCTTGCTAGCAAAGCAAGAACTTAACCCTTTGACACCCTCACCCTGTCCACCAGCATACTGGATTGTCAACCCTTGCTAGCAAAGCAAAAACTTAACCCTTTGACTCCTCACCTTTTCCACCAGCATCCTGGATTGTCAACCCTGCTAGCAAAGCAAAAACTTAACCTTTGACTCCTCACCTGTCACCAGCATCCTGCATTGTCTAACCCTGCTAGCAAAGCAAAAAACTTAACCCTTTGACTCCTCACCCTGTCCACCAGCTTCCTTGAGGGAGTCAATGGGTTAACCCTGCCCCCTCTACCCCCACCCCCCTGTCCTCGTCTGCCCTGTATGCACGTGCTTTGTGTCGTTGTTTTGCTTTGTTACGTTTGTTCCTTTCTTTCTTTCCTTTTTCATTTTTTTTCACTGCGAGTAAATGTTTGAGTGAAAGACTAGATTGTGCCCTTTGATCCATACATGGATGAGTCAATATCTATATATATATATATATACATGTATATATATACATATATATATGTGTGTGTGTGTATATATATATATATATATATATGTGTTGTGTGTGTGTGTGTGTGTGTGTGTGTGTGTGTGTGTGACTAAGTTATATGTATATATATAAACATACCACACAAAAACCAGGCTATAAATGGAGACATCACTTTTTTTTTTTTTTTATTGCAGTATTCATACACCAACATGCACAAAAAAGTGATTTATCAGTTATTTTTTGTTGTTGTAGTACTAATTCAAAGTTTGCTAGTCATGGCAAAGGGGAAGAATCTGGTTATTTTTCACAAAGGCTGTCACATAAAGCGAATAGAATATGCGTGTGTTGTTAGTTAGTCATGGCGAAGGGGAATGATCTGGCTATATTTGAGAAATGCTGCCACATAAAGCGAATAGAATATGCGTGGGTTGTTAGTTAGTCATGGTAAAAGGGAATAATCTGGCTATTTTTGACAAATACTGCCACGTTAAGTGAATAGAATGTGCATGTGTTGTTAGTTAGTCATGGCAAAGGGAATAATCTGGCTACTTTTAGCAAATGCTGTTAGGTTAAGTGAATAGAATGTGCATGTGTTGTTAGTTAGTCATGGCAAAGGGAAATAATCTGGCTACTTTTAGCAAATGCTGCCAT
>JAPXFY010000013.1:58232630-58235130 GCA_030674185.1 Monoplex corrugatus
AGCCACAGAGTATATTACAGATGTCTAGGACTAGTCAGTCCCAAAGCTGTGTGATTCTGCTGCGTTCCACCCTTTCAGCTTTTTTTTTTTTTTTTTTTTTTTTTTGCTTTACCGAGTATTCTTCAGGTATCTATGTATGCTCAAGTGTTCTCTTTCGCCAGTGCGAGAGAGAAAGAGAGAGAGAGAGAGAGAGAGAGAGAGAGAGAGAGAGAGAGAGAGAGAGAGAGAGAGAGAGAGAGAGGAAGACAGGAGGCAGGCAGCAGGCAGGCAGGCAGGCAGACAGACAGGCGGACATAAAAATACTTTTATTACTCGAGAATAGTAGCATAAGGTCTCATTGGACCTGTCTTACACCTAGTCTTAGCCACTCCACACGCAAAATATGAGCATAGAAAAAATGAACCGTAACACATGAAATGTGGAAAAATTAATAAAGTGGAGCTGTGATAATAACTATTGACTGTTGTACATTATGGGAACCAGAAAAAACACACGAAAGAAGAATACGAACGCGTATTTAATACAACAAGAGAGACAGACAGACAGACAGACAGAGGACAGACAGACAGAGACAGACAGACATTTAATTGTTGTATTAAATACGCGTTCGTATTCTTCTTTCGTGTTTTTTTCTGGTTCCTGTTTGCTTGAACGCGGGCAGTCACACTCGTTTTGGGTTTTGTTGTACATATGTCAACGGCTCATGTGCTTTACAAAAGCATGAGAGACAACGGCTGACATATATACATAAATACATGTCGACCCTGAATAACAGCAATAAACAACTTTAATGAAATAATGTATAAAATAATGTACACGAGAGACAGAGGCTGACATATGTACATAAATACATGTCAACCCTGAATAACAGCAATAAACAACAACCTTAATGAAATAATGTATAAAATCATGTACACGAGATACAAAGGCTAATATATGTACATAAATACATGTCAAACCCCGAATAACGCATAAACAACACTAATAAAATAATATACACGAGAGACAAGCTGACATATGTACATAAATACATGTCAACCCTGAATTACAGCAACCGAATACAGCAATGTACAACAACCTTAATAAAATAATGTACACGAGAGACAAAGGCTGACATGTGTACATAAATACATGTCAACCCTGAATAACAGCAACCCTGAATAACACAATGTACAACAACCTTAAGAAAATCATGTACACGAGAGACAAAGGCTGACATATGTACATAAATACCTGTCAACCCTGAATAACAGCAATAAACAACAACCTTAATAAAATCATGTACACGAGAGACAGAGGCTGACATATGTACATAAATACATGTCAAACCCTGAGCAACAACAATGACTACAACAATAACAGTATGCATGAGAGACAAGGGCTGACGTATTGTACATGAATACATGTCAGCTCTGAATAACAACGTTAACAACAACAACAATAACATAACAATATGCATGAGAGTCAAAGGCTGACCTGTGCACACAAATAATGTCAACAACAATAGTATAACAATATTCATGAGAGACAAAGCTGACAATGTACATACATACATGTCAAACCTGAACAACAACAACAATATGCATGAAGAGACAAAGGCTGACATATGTACATACATACATGTCAACCTGAACAACAACAACAAACAAACAACAAATTATGCATGAGAGACAAAGGCTGACATATGTACATACATACATGTCAAACCTGAACAACAACAACAATATGCATGAGAGACAAAGGCTGACATATGTACATACACATATGTCAACCTGAACAACAACAACAACAACAACAACATGCATGAGAGACAAAGGCTGACATATGTACATACATATATGTCAACCCTGAACAACAACAACAACACATATGCATGAGAGACAAAGGCTGACATATGTACATACATATATGTCAACCCTGAACAACAACAATAACAATATGCATGAGAGACAAAGGCTGATATATGTACACACGTTCACGTCAAACCTGAACAAAAATAATAACAACAACAACAACAATAACAATATGCATGAGAGACAAAGGCTGATATATGTACACACATACACGTCAAACCTGAACAAAACAAACAACAATAACAATATGCATAAGAGACAAAGGCTGATATATGTACACACATACACGTCAAACCTGAACAAGAACAACAATAACAACAACAACAACAATAATAATATGCATGAGAGACAACGGCTGACATATATACATAAATACATGTCAAACTTTGAATAACAACAATAACAACAACAATACAATATGCATGAAAGACAAAAGTTGACATGTACATAAAGACATGTTAACCTTGAACAACAACAATAACAACAATAATGACATAATAATATGCATGAGAAACAAAGGCCGACATATGTACATGAATACATGTCAACCATAAACAACAGCAATAACAACAATAACAACAACAATAACTATAACTATATGCATCAGAGACAAAGGCTGACATGTGTACACAAATGAATGTCAAGCC
>JAPXFY010000013.1:58240130-58250130 GCA_030674185.1 Monoplex corrugatus
GGTGGTTTAGTTTTACCGTGCAGATGCAAAAAAGAAAGCGAGTTTGTTCCAGGTATCCCATCAAAATACCCCCCTCCCCCCCTCCCCCCCCCTCCAGCTGTGGACATAGAAGCCCGTCGATGACCTCCCAGCTTTTGTTTGTCCGTACAATAGGACTGAAGGGTTCCTTACAAATGGACAGGCTTTTGGGAAACAGAGACTGGGTTTTCGGAAGCGTATGGAGAGCCGATGATGGCTTTCAATTCAGGGTGTGGGATGAGACAGGATCGCCGAGGTTATCAATCCTTACAGAGGCCGTGGACAATAGGATATGCTGGGGTCCGTTGATGATCGCTTCGCTTGCAGGTTGACAGGAATCAACGCGAGAGATTTTCTGTTTTGTGAAGAAGGAGGTTTATCTGGCTTACTGCCCCTGTTTTTTTACTCTTTCAGAGTTGTTGTTCTTCCTTTCTGCAACAACACCATATTCTAAAGTGCATGCTTCAATTTTCATGATGTATATTGGTCTTTGTTTTGTTTTGCTTTGTTTTTTTTTCGATTCGATTCGTTTTGTTTTCTTTTCTTTTGGTGCTTGAACGCCAAAGAGATTTTTGGTTGAAAGTTGTTGCGAAACATTACTTTTAATCTGTTGATAACCTTGACTAAAATGTGTATAATTAAAAGGAAAACAGAAACTTAAAAGATAACAAACCTTTTTTTTTTTTATTGGAGTTACCTAGAAATATTTGAGGGTGTTGGGTGGGATCCAGCGGAAAATGCCTCACCATTGACCAGACAGTCACCTCCCGCCTCCCGACATTACACACACACACACACACACACGGACATATATACATATGTATATATGTCCGTGTGTGTGTGTGTCTCTGTGTGTGTGTGTGTGTGTGTGTGTGTGTGTATAAGATTTTCATCCTCTTACATAAGTATACAAACGTACAAACGAAATGCACTGAGTAAAAGTAAAGAAATAAAGAACGAAATAATAAATAAGTCTAAGCATACAAATCCACGGGCATACGAAAAACCAGACGGAAGAAAGCCAGAATTAGACGAACAAACAAATAAATAGGATAAGTGGTCATTAATGATAAAATAACCACTATCAAACTGTTTGACACCAATTTCTGCTTGCTTGTCATGCCACAAATAGACATGCGTATGATGATGATGATTATTGTACAGATTGCCTGAGAAAATGTCAAAAGCGATGATTTACGGAGGTTTGGAGTTTTAGGAGTGATCATAACGGGAGGGGAAAGAAAGAGAGAGAGCGAGATGGACAGTTAGATAGATAGATAGATAGATAGAGGGAGAGAGAGAGAGAGAGAGAGAGAGAGGAGAGAGAGAGAGAGAGAGAGAGAGAGGCCAGTTGTCCAAAAATGTGCACTTGTTTTGTTATAACAAAGACGCGTTCTACTTGTATTTGCGCGCGCGCGCGCGCGTGTGTGTGTGTGTGTGTGTGTGCGCGCGCGCGGTGTGTGTGTATGTGTGTGTGTGTGTGTGTGTGTGTGTAGTTCGTATTTGCTTGAACGCTGACAGTCACGTTAATTCATATTGTTGTTCCAGTAGCCATCTATATCATTGTCTATAATAACTTGTACAGATGTGCATACATTAGTCAATTAAAAAGGGGAAAAGGGAGATAAAGCACGCATTTTAATGGCAGACATTTTATTGATGGTCGGAAATCAATACCTACATAATGACTGAGTTTATTTTCAGACGTTTCTACTGGCAGTGGATCTTTCAACGATTTTGGTAACCATTCCTTGAGAACATGTCACCGTGGTTTATTGTGGTTAGCGCAAGGGGCTGTGGACTGGAAGGTTGTGGGTTTGGATCTCTACAAGTCCCTTCAAAAATCATTGTGGGATTTTTCGGCTCTAACCGGCTCCTACCCAGAGTTGGGCGTGCTATGGGCTCATTGGGAAGACTGGAACCGCACAGTCGAGTCTCATCCACTTCACCGATGCGTCATTGAGGGTGTTGCTCAAATCTTCTGACCAACACCGCAGGTGTCTGTATCTCTCGGGCCAGGCTGACGCCAGGATGCATTATAGTAAACGTAGAGTACAGCCGTAATACACAGTCTCAATCCTAGATGGAACTCCATAGTACCATAAATATAATCCTCGTCGTCATCATTATCATGATCCCTCATCCCAACGTAAAAACTGTTCCACCTTCTGTGGCCGTGAAGGTAGCGTAGAAAGTGGGACCAAAGAAATGTGAGCTCAAAGGAAATCTGCCTAAGGTACCATGATCTTAATAAATGTTTCCAAGAGCTTGCGCTATGCTAAACTAAATTGACAAAGATCCAGTCTTGTTTTAACAACAGTACAGTACATTTCCTGGAGCATGATTTTCGTTTCTTTTCACAAAAATGATTGTGAATTAGATATAAAGGAATTCTATTAACCCTTTGATTCCTGCGCCCTGGCCATCAGCGTCCTGCATTGTCACAATGCTAACAAGCGCAAAAACTTCACCCTTTAACTCTCTCACTCTATTAGCTTCCTGCAGGAAGCTGGTGGATAGGTTAGGGAGTCAAAGGGTTAAGTTTGTGCGGTTGGTAGATAGCGTGCAAGAGTCAAAGGGTTAAGACTGATTTTACGCATGGAGACTCACGTGTTAAAATTGAGATTATGAGTCAGTGAATAGGGGACTATCAAAAACAATTGTCGCCTATATATCGCATGTAAAGCACCCTGAGGGATTTTAAATACACACTGACACACAGATAACATTTTCTTCATATGAACTTCTGAACAGATATTTCATTATTTGAAGCAACATTAATTTTAGGCACATTATTGGAATCAGGAAAAAAACAACAACAACAACAAAAAACAAACAAACACACACACACACACACACACACACACACATACACACAATTTTGGGACAGATAGCGTATCGTAAACGAGATTTACGTATGCATAAAAATCCACTCTGGTTTTTCTAGCTATATCTATGTATCTATTTACGTATACATGTATATTCATGTTTATTCATTGTCATGTCACAATGTATTTTACCATGGGAAACTCGAGCTGCTCTCCCAGTTCAGAGGGCCTCGCCGCGATGCAGCGCCACCCATTTAAAACAAATTTGACCAAGATTTCAGAAAGGCGAGAAGACTATATGGCCTTCAAGGGGTGGGTCCTGGGAAATGAACCTACTGTCCAATATTGTATGACAGGGCAGTCGGGTGAATACCCTGCTCTTCATTATTTTTAACTGACATGGGATCTTTTAGCGTGCGCAGGCCAGAGGCACTCGGATCCGGGTCGGTTTTTTGTTTGTTTGTTTGTTTTTTTGGTCCCCTTCTGAAGGAGTAGACGTTCAGTTCGATTTTCCCGTCAAACGGAGGAGAACAGTCGAGGCCTCAGCGAGAAGCGAACCCTGTAATCTTGAGTTTAATTAATGGCAGACGAATGCCGGAACCATAGTGCCGCCTTTCTCTATAAATATACTCAAATGTACATGGACGACTGAGAAAAAAAGAAAGTTGTCTCAATTACTGAGATGTAAGTGTTGCAGTTCTTTTTTGAACATACGAATTTATAAATAAGATCGCTGTTTGTCTCTCCAATCATCCCTCCCCCTCCCCCCACCCACCAACCTTCTTCCTGTAAAGACAGTCCTTGTCCACTTTCTGAATCCGAACTGATTGATCATTGTTTCTATCTTTTGCAAGCCTCCAAAACAACAATAACGTATTTTTATTTGTTCTCTCCCAAAAGCCAAATGACAGTTTCATTATGTTTTCTGCCCCCCAAAAAACACAAACAGCGTACAGTTTTGTCTCTTCTTTTCAAAATCTGGATGTCAGAGATCAGAAACACATAAAACTAGAATGAAAACACGAGTTTAATACAAGAAATATTGGAATTCAATTGGCGTTCTCATTCTGCTTTTTGTTCCTTATTGTTCCTGTTTTGTTTGAACGCTGATTTATATTTATATTTATATTTTGACGTAGATCCCGGATGACAAATCTTGTCTTGTGCTTTCCAAAGCAAATGGCATAAGCATTGATGTTTTTATTATTTCGTAACCAAAATTGGCGTTGTTTATTATGTTCCTTCCAAATCTAAATGACAGATTCTTGTATCTTTTCCTTTCTTCTTTTTCTTCTTCTTCTTCTTTCCTTTTTCTTCTTCTACTACTTCTTCTTCTTTTTTCCCCCTTTTTCTTCTTCTACTACTTCTTCTCCTTCTCCTTCTCTTTCTTCTTCTTTCCCATCTTCTTCTTCTTCTTCTTCCACTACTTCTTCTTCTTTTTCTTCTCCTTCTTCTTCTCCGTCTTTTTTCCTTTTTCTTCTTCTTCTACTACTACTACTTCTTCTTCTTCTTCCTTCTTCTTAACTTCTTCTGCTTTTCTCCTGTGAAGAAGGTAGTTTGCTTTCAACTGTACAAATTTTGTAACTTCAGACACATTGCATGGAAATATAAACTGGATGGAGAGAGGTTTGAAAAGACGAACAGCAGTTTATCAATTTGCATTTTGAAAAGAACAATAACGTTATTTCAACAACGTGGATAACCGTTTTCATTTTACACCCAATCACTACAACAATAACAAACGTCTGCAGAACAACTACAAAATCTAAACCTCAAAGATTCTGAAGATGAATGAGCTAAGCAGAAACACATAATTCATTCGTGTTCTTTGTAAAACTGTAATGAATGTTTAATGTTTATGGCCTTAGCAAAACTTGAATAGCAGTTTTTCTGGTCTTTCCGAAACTCAAAAGTGTCAATTGCTATTCAGAGTCTTTTTGTTGTTGCGTGTTGTTGTTGTTGTTGCTGTTGTTGTGTTGTTTTGTTGTTGTGTGTTGTTGTTGTTGTTTGCGTTGTTTTGCTGTGTGTTGTTGCTTGTTGTGTTGTGATTGTGTTGTTGTTGTTGTATTGTTGTGTTGTGTGTTGTGTTGTTGTTGCTGCTCTGTTGTTGTTGTGCTACTGGCTGTCACTTGTTGTTTTATTGTTGTTGTTGTTGTTGCTTTGTTGTTGTTGCCGTCTGCTTGGTTTTGCTGCGGCTGTTGTTGTACCAATTTATGCAGATTGGTTGGTTCTTTTGGATTGACCGTGATTCAGGATCTGAAAATCTTTGAATTCACCCCAGTCCCAAATTAACATGCTGTTGTGCCATCTTATGTTTCGTCATTCTTGAGTCTCTTCCACTTCCGTCCTCATTTTAAACTTGCAGGAATGGTTTTGCGCGGCTAGGAGTTTTGCAGTAATTGTTGGATTTGGATGGAATGCATTGAATTCATGAGTTGACAAATCTTTTGTAAAGCGACTCAAATTGACAGTAATTGCGTTCTTGTACTTTTTTTTTTTTTTTTTTTTTTTTTGTTATATCAAATCTATCTTCTGTACAAATTACTAATTGTGTCCTTTCCACCGAAACACACTTGACTGATTCTTGGCTCTTTTTCTAAACAAAAATGAACGACCAGTATTTGTTTCCTTGTTGTTGTTGTTATTGTTGTTGTTGTTATGTTGTTGTTGTTTGTTGTGTTGTTTTATAGTGACGTCCCACAGGGCAATAATGCAGTCAAGGACAGCCCTTTAATTTCTTATATTCGGACAAGTTGTATTACGTATCTTTTTGTTTCTTCCTTTTCCAAGACCCATTAAACTTAACCAGAAAAAAAACACGAAAATAGAACCAGAACGCGTATTTAATACAACCAGACAAGACAAGCGTAATTTTTCGGCCACTTGGCCTTTGTCAAGCGTGAATGTAAAATCACAAACACATAAACACGAAATAAAAAGAATTAGGAGAAAAGACTGTAACTTCACTTCTTACATTCACGCTTGACAAAGGCCAGTTGGCCGAAAAATTGTGCCTGTCTTGTCTGGTTGTATTAAATATGAGTTCTGATTCTATTTTTGTGTTTTTTTTGTAGTTCCTTGAACGCGGGCAGTCACACGTGTTTTTGGATTCCATTTAACTGTATTCTGACTCATGGTGGAGTTTGGAATTTGCTCAAAAGAAATTCATCGTACTCGCACATTTGCATATACGCTCCAGCAGAATCTGCCAGTACTAATATAGCAGACTCCTTTTGCCTGCTCAAAACCCTATGCGCTGGCAAGATATCCTAAAATGGTCAAGGATGGAGGATGGAGGAGGGAGGGGCGAGCAGGGCAGAGAAACAGGACGTACAAAACACTAAGCTGATATCGCCGGAATGTTAACAGCATTAACCTTTGGACTCCTGCACCCTAGTCACCAACTGCAAAAAAATTAACCCATTGACTCCCTCACCCTATCCACCAGCTTCCTGCAGGTGAGGGAGTCAACGGGTTAAGTTTTTGCTTTGGTAGCATGACTGACAATGCGGGATGCTGGTGGACAGGGTGCGGGAGTCAAAGGGTTGAGTTTTTGCTGGTGGTAGCATGACTGACAGTGCAGAATGCTAGTGGACAGGGAGGGTGCGGGAGTCAAAGGGTGAAGTTTTTGCTATGGTAGCATGACTGACAATGCAGGATGCTGGTGGACAGGGTGCAGGAGTCAAAAGGTTAAGTTGTTTGCTTTAGTAGCATGACTGACAATGCAGAATGCTAGTAGACAGGGGGGGGGGGGGGGTGCGGGAATCAAAGGGTTAATTTTTTTGCCTTAGTAGCATGACTGACAATGCAGGATGCTGGTGGACAGGGTGCGGGAGTCAAAGGGTTAAATTTTTTGTTTTGGGAGCATGACTGACAATGCAGAATGCTGGTGGACAGGGTGCGGGAGTCAAAGGGTTAAGTTTTTGCTATGATAGCATGACTGACAATGCAGAATGCTGGTGGACAAGGGTGCAGGAGACAAAGGATTAATGAAGATGGGCGACAAAACAGACTATCATCTTGCAAACTAGAATTGAACTCGAGATGTCATAAAAACCTGAGTTCAAGGTTCTATCAACGAAAACCAACCAGCCGAAAATGTGTGTGTGTGTGGGGTTTTTTTTCCTGCCAACGCAGTTGACTGATAATTTAGTTTCATGTTCTCTCTCTCTCTGTCTGCCAGGTGTGGTTCCAGAACCGACGCGCCAAGTGGAAGAAGAGGAAGAAGGCCACCAACGTGTTCCGCACGCCGGGCGCTTTGCTGCCTTCCACCGGCCTGTCTCCCTTCTCCATGGGCGATGCCTTCTGCGCTTTCCCGCCCTCCGCCCCAGACCCCTCCCGCTGGCCCGCCATGACGCAGATTGCCGGCCAGATGGGCGCCGGCAACGTGTGCCCCCTGACCCTTTCAGGCCCCCTGCAAAGGCAGACCCCGCTCTCGCAGTCCCTCAGCGCCCAGGGCATGGGCGGCATGACCTCCATGTCGGCAGGGGTCGGCAACTCGGGCATGGCCGCCGCTTTCGGCAACGGTCTGGGCGGGCTGAACATGGGCACCCTCAGCGTCAACGGAGGGGCCGGCCACGGGCACGGGCACGGGCATGGGCACGGTCACGGGCACGGCAGCCCCCCGGGCACCTACAGCGCCGCTTCTTACCACACCACCATGACGGCGTCCTGCAGCTCCCCGCTCGGGGGCGGCTCCCCCTCGCCCACCCTGCCCCCCGTCTCCACCCTCCCGTCCGTGTCCGGGGGGCCGGGCTCCCTCTCGTGCGGCCTGGCCGATATGGATGAGGCTTGGCGAGGGTCCAGCATCGCCGCCCTCAGAAGGAAAGCCATCGAGCATTCCGTCAACCTTTCAGGCTACAGATGAATCAGCTCTCCAGCTCCAGGTGTCTTCGCCTGCTTCATCAGTTCATGTCCTTTGGCGGGCGGTCTGTATGTAGAGAGCAGAACCTGGATCAAGCTCCATGTCTGAGCCACAGTCTTATATTCAAACAACAACCCATCGGCAGGTTTTTGGCCCTCTGCTGGTCGGTCGTTGTGCTCGCAGCTTGATCGGTTTCAACATGTCTGGCTTACAAATAAAACCTGTTTCATTTTTCATCCTATTCTGAGATTTTCTCACTCCAGCTCCCCCAACCCACCAACACCGTTATCTGTTTATTGATTCATTTTTGTGTATTTGTGTATTTATTTATTTATTTCATTTATTTTATTCATTTCATTTATTGTATTTATTTATCTATGTATTTATTTATTGTATTTATTTATGTATTTATTTATTTGTATTTATTTATTTATTTGCTTATTTTCATTTTTAACTAATTTATTTATTTTTAACAGTCTTTGCAGACTGCGATATATCTCTGGCAACAAACCAACCAACCCCCTCCCCATTTATATATATATACATTTTTTTTTCTCTCTGAAATTTTGTCGTTTACAGTTTTTGCAAGTAGGGCTTCATTTCAAGAATTGAGATCAAATTGCATCTGGTTAAGTCTAAGCCAGCACGGTAATTATTCTCCCTCCAAAAAACTTTGCTGTTTGCAAGTTTTGAAGACAAAGAGTTTCATTTCGTTACATCCTGTTACAACTGAACCAGAGTTTCTCTTTGTTACATCCGGCTACAAATGCACCAGCTCCACTGACACTTTGCTAGTTACATTTTTGCAAGTTGCAGTAGACCTTCATCCGAACCTGTCTGCCTAGTATATTAGTCATGCTATGTTTGTTTCGCAGAGGGTTTTGTGTGAGAGAAAAACAAACACTTAAAAGACGGCGCAGGCTCTCTCCTTCAAACTTTTTTCTTATTCCCTTTATTTTCTTTTAATGTTATAGTTTTGAGTGGTAGAGCTTCAGCGCTACATACAGACACTGATCTCTTTCGTAGATGTCGTTGGAACTTTGAAAATCTGCCGAAACGCAGAAGTAATAAACATGCTGTTTTGTCACCTCGTGAGTGTCGGACGTTGGTAATAAAGTTGTGACTGAGACTGTGAGACTCAGGTTGGCATCTCAAAGTCCAAACATATGGTGATATGTTGTGTGTAAGACCCCATCAACGTAACCCTCGCGCTAGAAGATGAGGACGCATCATTCTGTGGTTTTAAACAACTTTAAAAAAAAAAAAGGACTTTTCCAAACACGGTGTAGTGTCTTCGCTGTACGTATGTGGATCAAATTATGTTTGTTTCGTTGGCTGTAGTCATCAAGGTCTTATAGTTTGTATCAGATGTCATCGTTTCAGTCATCGGGACCAGACATTTTAGACGACTTTGACTTCTGGTGGTCAGAATTTTCGAGACGCAGTGTGTGTGGGTAGAAAACTGGGACTACCTTTCAGTTTTCTTTTGTCTTTATTTATTTCCTTTTTTCGCTTGTCTGTTTTCACATGTGGGATTTGAATCCCGCTATCATCAGTTTTTGAGATATGGAGAGGAGGCGGAATGCTTCACATGATGTTCAAGCTTTCGGCAACTGGTTTAGACAGGCTGAGCATGGGCACCCTCAGCGTCAACGATGGGGGCGGGCACGGGCACTGCAGCCCCTGCCCCCCCCCCCCCCCGGGCACCTACAGCGCTGCTCCTACCACACCACCGTGACGGACATCCTGTATGTAGCTCCCGCTCGGGGGTGGCCCCCCACCCGTGGCCGGACACGGACGGGAGGGTGGAGAGGTGGGAGGATGGGACTACCTGTCAGTCTTCATTTATTTGTTTATTTATTTATTTGTGTTTATTTATTCATTCATTTATTTATTTATTTACTTATTTATCTGTTTATTTATTTATTCATTCATTCATTTCATTATTCATTTATTCATTTATTTGTTTTGCTTGACTGTTTTCACAAGTGGGATTTGAACCCCGCTATCATCAGTTTTTGAGAAAATGGAGAGGAGATGAACAGCTTTGCATCATGATGTTTAAGCTTTGAGGTCTCTCTTTGTGCTAGAAAGTTCTTCTTTTCTGGTCACCCCTCTTTGTTTCTTTCTTCCTCCTTTGATTTCTGTCATTTCTTCCTATGATTATCTGCCTTGCTGGTCCATTCACCTGTCTGTGTTCGATAAAGTCTTACATACTCTCTCTTAGGATTGATAATTGGGTACATGTGTAATTGCATTTTTGGCTGTAGGGAAATAAGATGTGCGGAAG
>JAPXFY010000013.1:58255130-58257630 GCA_030674185.1 Monoplex corrugatus
AGTTTTTGTTTCTAAAGCTTCGTTTTTTTCATTTCTTTATACACAACACACAATGCCATTCAGGCCAACAATGTTATACTGAACACACTTCAATTGAAGGAAAGAACTGAAATCTGCAAAACAAGGAACAAAAGGGATACGAAACGAAACATACGTAGGGGCGAAACAGAGAGCAACCAGTCTGTTGCATATAAATGGAAGTACATTTTCACAAAGTCAACAACGTAAGAGGCCCATGCTGTCAGAGTGAGGCACACAATACACACACAAACCTTACATCATCGTTGTCACCAACCAGTTCCACATTATATGCAATGACAGATCATAACTGATTAATTTGTAATGGAGGAATCAATACCTGAAGAATAAGATCTAACCAATCACCAATACCTGAAAAATAAAATATAACCAATCTGCCTGAAATTTGATAAAGTTACTCTTGATTTTTTTTTTTGCACTGTATTCTTTTTCAGTTGTGTATCTGTGTTTCCGCACTTGTTTGAAAGCAGAAGGGTGTGGTAAGATATTATCTAACTTCCGTTTATAAACATACATTTTAGCAACAATATTATGAAGTCAAGAATTGTGTCTGTCCTGAATCCATGATGAGATATTATCTAACTTACGGGTATAAACATACATTTTAGCAAAGCATGATCAGAGATTATCTGACTTCCATTTATAGACATACATTTTAGCAAAGCATGATAAGAGATCATATAACTTCCATTTATAAACATACATTTTAGCAAACCATGATAAGAGATTATCTAACTTCCATTCATAGACATACATTTTAACAAGGCATGATAAGAGATTATCTAACTTCAATTTATAAACATACATTTTAGCAAACACTGATAAGATATCATCTAACTTTCGTTCATAAACATACATTTTAGCAAAGCATAAGATATTATTTAACTTCCATTTATAAACATACATTCTAGCAAACAATATGATGAAATCAAGAACTCTGTCTGTATTTAAACCTTAGTGAGATATTACCTAACGTACATATGTAAACATATATATTAGCAAACAACGTTATGATCCAGGAAAAAAACAAAAAAACAAGAACATAGAATCAGAACGCATATTTCATATAACCAGACAAGACAGGCGCAAAATTTCTGCCAACTAGCTTTAGTCAAGCGTAAGTGGAAGATCAGAAAAGAACAAACAACAAATACAAAAAATGAGGAGAAAAAGACCAACAAAACAAACAAACAAAACAAACAAATAACAAAACAAACAAAAAACAAACAAACAACAAAAACAAAAACAAACAGTATTATGAAATCAAGAAATGTGTCTGTCCTGAAATGAACGTCTACCTGGGGACTGCAAGATTTTGCACAGGTACACACTTGTGTATTCAGTCTCCATGGTACTGGGCATCAAAAAACGTTGCGGCAACTACCACTTCATTCACCTCAAGACTTCAGGCATCAAAGGTACTGACAAAGAAAATTAGGGACAGAGCCGGACAGCAGGTGGCAGCAATGAGATAATTGAGCTGTCCATGCAAAGCTTCTTCGGCATCCTCTGGATCTGTCATCGATGAGACATATTAAGCACTGACGATTTGTAGCGAAGAAGAAAAAGAAGAAGAAGAAGAAGAAGAAGGAAAAGAAGAAGAAGAAGAAGAAGAACGAAGAAGAAAAGAAGAAAGAAGAAGAAGAAGAAGAAGAAGAAGAAGAAGAAGAAAGAAGAAGAAGAAGAAGAAGAAGAAGAAGAAAGAAGAAGAAGAAGAAGAAGAAGAAGAAGAAGAAGAAGAAGAAGAAGAAGAAGAAGAAGAAGAAGAAGAAGAAAGGAAGAACAAAGAACAAGAAGAACAAGAAGAAGAACGAGAAGAGCAAAAAGAACAAGAACAAGAAAAAGAAGTCTGTTGTGAACTTTACTGTTATTATTGTTATTGCTATTTTTGTTTAAAGGCCATCCCACTGCGTAGAACCATATTACGACTATAAACAGTTCAAAACATACACAATACTTCAAGAGGAACCTAAAAAGGAAAGGAAAATTAAATACACATATCAATGCATTCGCGCACATAGTCTAAGGAGATGCCCTTGGCGTTGACCAGTCCGTCAAGTTTCTCGCACAGGGGATTTAAAAAACACACCTGAACACAAATTGAAACATAACTCAGGACACTGAAACATATACAAAGACGGGCCTAAATTACTTAAAATTGCTTCTGCATATCTCATATCCCTAGAGCCAAAAAATGCACTCAACACATGTACCCAATTATCAATCCTAAGAGAAAGTAGGTCAGACTTTATCGAATATATACAGGTGAAATGGGCCAGCAAGGTAGAAAATGATAGGAAGAAATGACAGAAAGCAAAGGATCAAGGCTGAGACAAAGAGAATGACAGAAAAGAAGAAAGAAATCTCTTGCACAAAATTTCCAGAAGGTGGATACTATTTATACTGAAAGAGCCCCCGGCACCCTCACGGGGGCGGGGGGGGGAAGGAGGAGGGGGGGAGC
>JAPXFY010000013.1:58260130-58272630 GCA_030674185.1 Monoplex corrugatus
AGCAGCAGCGGCCAAAACGTACTGCCCCTCTTAAAAAGAGAAGCAGACAGATGCGCAGTACAACAGACAGGTCAGGCAGTCAGACCAGTATTCTGGACTCTATGAAAAGAACAGCTGCTGATAGCTCCAAGGCGATAAAAGTATGCATTGTAAGTCCAAAGCTAGCTCTAGTGGTGCCTCGGGCACTGATAAATAGGACATCGGCCGGGCCACTACAGCAAGTAGTAAAAACAAAAGAATAAGTTCTTTACCAGGAGCCCAAAATGTGGACGGATCCCAAATGAGATCGTGTCCATCAGTGGTGAATTTACATGTTCATAATGTTAATAATCCACAGATTAAATTTCTCACTTATAATGTGAATGGATTATTACCGAAACTGGATGATGAGGATTTCATTAATTTCATTTCGCAGCATGATTTCATTTGTCTCACTGAGACCTTTATAGCGAATAATTTTGATTCATCTTTGTTTCAGGAGGTTGTTGTATTTACACTAAAAGCAAAGAAACTATCTCATCAAGGAAGGTATTCCGGTGGAATAATAGTTATGGTAAGAAAGACTTTAAAATCGTTTGTTAAACGAATTGAGGTTGGAAACGAAAATGCTATTATTGTTGAAATCAACAAAGATTTGTTTTCAACAAATAAACCTATAATGTTTGTATGTACATATATTCCCCTCATGATTCCACATACTGGAATAATCAGCATGATGGGTTTGGTATGGAAGTGTTGGAACAATGTTTGTTAGATTTACAAGTTTTGCACGACGACTTTTATGTTTTGCTGACTGGTGATTTAAATGCAAGAACAGCTGATGGTAACTACTGTTCATTTGGATATGACAGTGGCAGTGTTTTAACTGATCTTTCGGTATACAGTGATTTTTTGAGACAGTCTCATGATTGCCGCACAAATGTTTTTGGAAACCAACTGCTCGAGCTATGCAGTATGTTTGACTGTATCATTTTAAATGGTCTGTGTAAACTGGACTTTGATGGTAGTTATACATACATTGGGGTTTCAGGGTCGAGTGTAGTTGACTATTTCATCGTATCATGTGATCTGTTTTCATCAATTAAAATTGCTGCATTAGATGTTGACAGTCTCACAGAATCAGATCATTTACCGGTTATAATGAAAGTGGAGCGAAAGCTTGAAACAGGAATAAAAGCGGAGGGAAAAGTATCAAAAAATAACATCACACAAAAGTTCATATGGCAAGAAAATAAGAAAGACGATTATACAAACAAATTACAAAGTGAGCACATTCAGAGAAGACTTACATTGGCTTCGGATACTCTAGACACTAATGTAGATAAGGCTTTAACCATATTTGTTGAATGTCTCAAAGAAGCTGGTGCTTGTATGTACCGTAAGAAATGTACAGAGAAGAGAAAAAGATCTGATTGGTTTGATGGTGAATGTGAGAAAGCAAAAGCAGAAAGCAGAAAAACTCTCAAACACTACAGAAAAACAAAAGATGAGGATGATAGAGTTGTGTATTGTGAAGCACGGAAGAAGTATAAAAAATTATTAAAGAATAAAAAACAGCAGTATAATAAACAAAAAGCAGAATGCTTAGCCAGAAATATTTCAAATTCATCGCAGTTTTGGACTGAGTTAAGAAATATAGGGTATGGTACCAAAAACAAACTCACTAACAATATAAGTATTGATGAATGGTTCAGTCATTTTAAAAACGTATTTCAAGATAACAGATCAACAAATGATGAGCGCTGCATTGTCGAAGTAGATTTAAATGAATCAACAGAACACCCATTAAATTCTAAGATAACTATAGAAAAAGTCAGAGAATCCATCAGAAAATTGAGGATAGGTAAAGCCAGTGGAATGGACGGTGTTACAGCCGAGATGTTAAAAAATGGTAACACAAATATCCATAATTTTCTTTTGAAGCTGTTTAACACTTTATTCGACCGAGGAATTTATCCTCAAGACTGGTCAAAAGCTATTATCATACCAATATTTAAGAAAGGAGATCCTGATAAAGTGGACAATTACAGGGGTGTGTCGTTATTAAGCATTGTTTCAAAATGTTACACATCAATACTGAATACTAGATTGTATGCTTGGTTAGAAAACAATAATTTAATATCAGAAAGTCAGGCAGGTTTTAGGAAAAAATATTCTACAGTGGATCAAATTTTCAGTCTGTACGCTATGGTTCAGAAAACTATGTGCAAGAAAGGTAGAAAACTATATGTTGCTTTTGTAGACTTTAAGAAAGCCTTTGATTCGGTTCAGCATGACAAACTCTTAAAGTGTATTCAAAATCAAGGAGTAAAAGGGAAGTTTTTGGTTTCGCTAAAAGCAATGTATGAATCATTATGCTCATGTATTCAGGCAAACCGGGAATTATCTGAAATATTCGATAACCCCATAGGCGTGAGACAAGGATGTGTCTTAAGCCCTACTTTATTTTCGGTATTAATAAATCAATTAGCCAATTGTATGGATGAAAAGGGGCGACATGGCATCCAGTTGATGCCAGGTTCAATGGAAATATTCATTCTTCTTTTTGCAGATGATGTAGCCCTTCTGTCAACAACACCAAATGGTTTGCAAAACCAGTTAAGAGTCTTGCAGACATACTGTGCCAGCATGAAACTGGAAGTTAATCTTGAAAAAACTAAGGTTATGGTTTTCAGAAGAGGGGGCTTCTTAGGACGACATGAACAATGGTTTTACAAAGGGACAAAATTGGAAGTAGTTAGTAAATATTGTTATCTGGGGTTCAGTTTCACGACAATGATTAGCACCAAGGCCGGCACAGAACATTTGGTGACAAAAGGTAAAAAAGCAACTTTGCTATTAAACAGGACTTTTCAAAAATATAAAGACATGACTATAGAAACTTTCTTCAAGTTGTTTGATGCAAAAATTCAACCTATTTTGTTGTATTCTTCTGAGATATGGGGACTTAACAGACTCGAGCATATAGAGAAAGTACATTTGGTATCGTGCAAAAGACTGTTGGGTGTTCCAGTCAGGACACCTAACAAGATGGTATATGGGGATTTGGGAAGATATCCTCTTTATGTCAACTCCTCAACTACCTGTCTTAGATATTGGTTTAAATTACTGGAAATGAATCCAAATAGGTTACCTTATAAGGCTTACCAAATGTTAGTGGAACTTGACAGGGCTGGGAAAGAATGCTAGGCTTCAAAAATAAGGGAAATTTTGTGTGAAACGGGATTTAATATCGTGTGGCTGCAACAAGGTGTTGGTGATGTAAAAGCCTTTTTGCGTGTATTTAAACGGAGACTTGTAGACTTATATATTCAAGAATGGTCTGGGTCACTCAGAGACAGAGATAGGTATGAAAGCTACAGATCATTTAAGACTATCTTTGAAAAAGAGAAGTACATTGACTCTATTGATATATACTGTTTCAGAGTTGCCCTTTCACAAACAAGGTTGAACGTTTTACCACTAAACAATAATATAAATAGATACAGTGAATCTGATCAAGAAAAGGTGTGTCCATTTTGCAGGACAGAATCTGAAAACGAAGAACACTTATTATTTAGATGTTCCACTTACGCTGATCTCAGGGCGAAATTTTTAAAGGATTTAGTCAGCATGCCTATGTGCATACTGCTCCAATCAACAAATAGCCACCGAAGCCACAGCGTATCCAGATACGTTTTCCACGCCATGAATAGGAGAAAAAATTGTTAAAAGGAGAAGAAAAGTAAATAGTTATGTAGATACTAGCACTAGAATTTCAGACAATAATTAATTTCAATTGTAAAGAAAAAAAAAAGTTTATTTGAATATGAAAGGGGTGCTCATATAGAGACACATGTGCATAGGTGCCTGTGTATTCACATTGACGTTGGTGTACTTATGTGCATATATAGGTGATAGTATCTACATTATGTATATGTATGGGTACATATGTATATATATCTATATATGTATATATGTATGAGTGATTATGTATGTGTGCGTGTATATAGATGTGTATGTGTGTATGTGCGTTTATACATAACCTTCAATTCAGTCTATGGCCTGAACCATTGCTGACCGCCGAAGATTGAGTTATCTCTGAACTAAAAGATGCACGAAGTGCTAAATATGCGTTGAATGATCATTTGGTATTGTCTCAATGTCAATTGTTTTGGTAAATGAGTGACTGATCTGCGATTAGTCTGATTAATGGATTGGCATTATGAATGTCTGTTTTTGCCAATTAACCGACTGTTTTGGGGTCGAATTGCTCTTATGTCATATATTTCTTGTTTCACTTCATTGTACATTAATTCCATTGATTGGTTTAGATTCACTGGTGAATAAATTGATAAACTGAACGCATGATTAGCTGACAACGGAATGATTATATGATTTGTTAATTGATGGCGATGGGTGGCTCACCGACTGATCGATTTATAGATTGATGGTTTTAGCTATTGATCGATCAGTGATTGAATTATGGAATGTATGGATGATTGATTCGCGTTATTTGAAGTAACGATTGCAAATTGATATATTGAACTCAGTTAAATTCTAGGTTATCTGGTCGATTAAGTCACTGGATGACTGATTAACTGGTTAAATGATTGATCGATTGATTGATTGAGTGAGGGAGTGATTACGTTAAGTGATTGTTACTGAAGTGATATCGATTGTACAGTTGGATGATGCATCTGACCCAGTCAATTGAAAGCTGATTTGTCAGTTGAATCACGGGCTGAATGGCGGATTATTTGATTGATCAACTGGTAAATCAGTTGATTGATTGGTTAATTGATTGGTTGACTGTTTGATTGATTGGTTGTTTGGTTGATCGATTGATGGATTGAGTGTTTATGTCAAGTACCTGTGGTTGAATATATTGATCAACTGTATGATCTCCGAAGGGTACAAGAAATGTCAGATCTGTGCACTAATTGAATGGTTTGTTTGTCTGATAGCCAGTTATTGTAAAATTGACAGTTGGATGAGTGATATAGATGCGGTTAATGACAAATATTCTTAGCTGGCCAGTTAAGGAATATGGACTAGAATACAAATGAAAGGACCACTGTAAATGCAAAGATGAATGTATCCCAGCTTATGTGATGGTAAACGATAGAAGGGGACAATGTGACAGAGTTCACTGCAGTTTGATAGTATAACTTGTATGAATGTATAAGAAAACCTGATCTCCTCCCCTCCCCTTTCCCATGCATGTATTGTGGCCTAAGGCCGATGTACAATAAACATTTTCTGAGTTCTGAGTTCTGAGTTCTCCCTCGCACTCACACACACACACACACACAACACACACACACACACACACACACACACACACACACACCACCACCACCACCACCACCACCACCACAACAACAACAACAACAACAACACCACAAAACACAACCAATACAACCAAACTGCAACGAAACAAAACAAAATAATAACAATAATAACAGAAACAAGAACAATTAACTCCAACCAGTTTATTTTGTTTTCAGTCCACCGACAACTAGTAAGGATAATTCGCGCCAGTGTTAGTGGTGTACAAGCCGCTGAAATCGGGTATGGCGTGGTAACCCATATTCGCGCAGCCAACTCCGCATACGTGGCAGTTGCCATCAGCAGTAGGGCAAGGGTACGAACGGAAGTCATTGTCGTTAATGCTAGCTACATAGTACCAAGGGGCTCTGTTGTGACTGCAACTGATCTCATCGGTCAGGGCTGAAAGACCACAAAGAAGATAGGTAAGTCAGTAAATAAGTCAGTCAGTCAGTCAGTCAGTCAGTCAGTCAGTATGTAGGTAGGCCGTTGGGTAGGTGAAAAGGTAAGTCAGTTAGTCAGTCAGTCAGTTAGTTAGTCAGAATGTAGGTAAGTAGGTAAATAGGCAAGTAAATCAGTCAGTCAGTCAGTCAGTATGTAGGTAGGCAGGCAGGTAGGTAAATAGGTAAATATGCAAGTAAGTAAGTCAGTCGTTCAGTCAGTCAGTCAGTCAGTCAGTCAGTCAGTAGGTAGGTAGGTAGGTAGGCAGGTAGGTAGGTAAATAGGTAAATAAGTCAGTCAGTCAGTCAGTCAGTCAATCAGTATGTAGGTAGGTAGGTAAGTAGGTATGTAAACAGGTAAGTCGTAGGTCAGTCAGTCAGTCAGTCAGTCAGTAGTCAGTAGTCAGTAGTCAGTAGTTAGTAGGTAAGTAGGTAAGTAAGTAAGTCAGTCAGTCAGTCAGTCAGTCTGTAAGTAAGTAAGTTAATAAATGATTCTAGAAATAGATCTATAGATCTATAGATAAATAGATAGATAAATAGATAGATAGATAGATAGATAGATAGATAGATAGATGGATGAATAAATACATAAATAAACAAGAACTAGAAACACATAAAAATGAATGAGAATGCGTTTACCAAGACAAGATAAGACCAGACAAGACAAGATCAAATCAGACAGACAAGGCAAGACTAAACGACTAGACTACACTACACTAAACAAGACAAAAGAAGACAAGACTAGACAGAACAGGACAAGGCAAGACAAGACAAGGCAAGACAAGACAAGACAAGACAAAACAAGGCAAGACAAGACAAAGCAAGACAAGACAATTTTTCGACCACCTGGCCTTTGCCAGGCGTAAAGAAGACTAAGAATATTTGCACAAAACTTAATGGAAAGAAAAATAACCAATACTACCCCCACCCCCCCACCCCCACCCCAGGCACATGTATGACTACGGTCAAGAATGAAGACTCTTGATTAAAGATATTTTATTTGTCCTTTCCGAAACCATAAAGACATGTTGGTATGCAGGCAAACTAATGTCAAATCATGTTATACACACACACACACACACACGCACACACACAGACAGACAGAAAGACAGGCAGATATATATACACACACACACACACACACACTAACTCTCACAGACACACACACACACTAACTCTCACAGACACACACGCACACACACACACACACACACACACACACACACACAACACACACACACAAACACACACACACACACACACACTCGTCTAAAAACACATAATTTATGTGAATAGACGTTGAAAGAAATAACGAACGAACACACACACACACGCGTACACACACACATACACACACACACACACACATACACACACACACACATACACACACTTACACATACACACACACACACATACACACACACACACACACACACACATACATGCATACATGCATACATGCACGCACACACGCACCTGTAATTTGTCCTGAGAGCAGCATTAACCAGTTGAATTTATCTTCAGGACATCCGGTCATGTCGACTCCACCATTGGGAAAGAAATCAATATGGCCAATCAGATCGACTGTACCAAGACCTGTCACATATAAACATACACAGACAGCCAATCAGATCGACTGTACCAAGACCTGTCACAGGCAAACATACACAGACAGCTAATCATATCGACTGTACCAGGACCTGTCACAGAAAAACATACACAGACAGCCAATCAGATGGACTGTACCAAGACCATAACAAAAGACGGCCAATCAGATTGACAGTACTAAGATCTGTCACAGATAATGTACACAGACAGCTAATTATATCGAATGTACCATGACTTGTCACAGATAAACATACACAGACAGCCAAACAGATCGACTATACCAAGACCATTACAACAGACAGCCAATCAGATCGAATGTACTAAGACCTGTCAAAGATAATATAAACAGACAGTCAATCAGATGGACTGTACCAAGACCATTACAACAGACGGTCAATCAGATTGACAGTACTAAGACCTGTCACAGATGATATACACAGACAGCCAATCAGATCGACTGCACCAAGACCTGTCACAGATAAACATACACAGACAGCCAATCAAATCGACTGTACCAAGACCTGTCACAGATAATACACAGACAGCTAATCATATCGAGTGTACCATGACCTGTCACAGATAAACATACACAGACAGCCAAACATACACAGACAGCCAATCAGATCGACTGTACCAAGACCTGTCAGATAAACATACACAGATAGCCAATGAGATCGACTATACCAGGACCTGTCACAGATATTACACAGACAGCCAATGAGATCGACTGTACCAGGACCTGTCACAGATATTAGACAGCCAATCAGATCGACTGTACAGAAACCTGTCACAGATAAACATACACAGACAGCCAATGAGATCGACTGTACCAAGACCTGTCACAGATAAACATACACAGACAGTCAATCAGATTAACTGTGCGAAGACCTGTCACAGAAAAACATACACAGACAGCCAATCAGATTAACTGTACGAAGGCCTTCCAGAGAAAAACATACACAGACAGGCAATGAGATCGACTGTACCAAGACCTGTCACAGATAAACATACACAGACAGCCAATCAGATTAACTGTGCGAAGGCCTGTCACAGAAAAAACATACACAGACAACCAATCAGATCGGCTGTACGAAGACCTGTTATAGATAAACATACACAGACAGCCAATCAGATCGACTGTACCAAAACCTGTCACAGATAAACATACACAGACAGCCAATCAGATCGACTGTACCAAGACCTGTCACAGATAAACGTACACAGACAGCCAGTGAGATCGACTGTACCAAGACCTGTTACAGATAAACATACACAGACAACCAATCAGATGGACTGTACCGAGACCATTACAACAGATGGCCAGTCAGATCGACTGTACCAAGATTATGACAATAGACAGCCAATCAGATTGACTGTACCAGGACCTGTCACAGAGAAACATACACAGAGAGCCAGTCAGACGGATTGTACCAAGACCTAACAACACACAGCCAATCAGATCAACAGTACCAAAACCTGCCCCAGATAATACACAGACTGCCAATCAGATCGACTGTACCAAGACCATTACAACAGACGGTCAATCAGATTGACAGTACTAAGACCAATCAGCCAATCAGATCGACTGTGCCAAGACCTGTCACAGACAATATACAGACGACCAATTAGATTAGCTGTACCAAAACCACTACAAAAGACAGCCAGTGAGATCGACTGTGCCAAGACCTGTCACAGATAAATATACACAGACAGCCAATCAGATGGACTGTACCAAGACCTGTCACAGATGGCCAGTCAGATCGACTGTACCAGGACCATTACAACAGACAGCCAATCATATCGACTGTACCAGGACTAATACAACAAACAGCCAATCAGATTGACTGTATCATTAACAATAATAGGAATAATAAAATAATAATAATAATAATAATGAGAAGAAGATTGATAACGATGATAATAATAATAGTGGTGATGATGGTGATGATGATGATGATAATGATGATGATGATAAATAATAATAATAATGATAATAATAATAATATAACTATAATAATAGTAATAATAATGGTAATTGTGATAATAATAATAATAATAATAATAATAATAATAATAATAATAATAATAATAATAATAATGATAGTGATGATGATGATGATGATGATGATGATGATGATGATGATGATGATGATGATGATGATATAACAACAACAACAACAACAACACAATAATAATAATAATAATAAAAATAATAATAATGATGATGATGATAATAATAATAATAATGATGATGATAATAATAATAATAATAATGATGATGATAATAATATTAATAATATAATATAATAATAATAATAATAATAATAATGATAATAATAATAATAATAATAATAACAACAATAACAACAATGATAATTATAACAATAACAATATGTCACACGTTAGGATCAAACCCGCGACCCTGGCGTTATCACATTGGCGTTGTGACCAAACTAACAGTTGGAGATAGACATAACTAATTAAAAGATAATGAGTCAACCTCTTTTTTTTAGTGTCAGCTAAGATACTGCAACAATGCGAGAGAAAAATAGATACTGCCTTCATTCGTAGCCCTGGCTACAAGTAAGGCTGAGGTCTCTATACCATCTCTGTTATTGTTGTTTAAAGACCAGCTGACTGCGTAGAGCCATATCACAGCTGTAACCGTTTGAAAATATACACAATACTTCAACAGGAAAGCTGAAGGGAAAGAGAACACCAGGTAGACATAGTGAAAAATATTAGACATTCTTGCAGGGTAGCTGAGGACAGACAGTGCGGAAGATGTACTTGCAGCGACAGGGGATAGATTTTTTCGTATGGAGGGCCATGGTCGCCAACGCCATGTGGCAGAACACATGATGATGATGACTTCAACAGGAAAGAGAAAAAAAAAACAACTAAGTACACACATCAATGCATTCACGAACATAATTTAGGAAATGCCCCTGGCGTTGACCACTCTGCCCAGTTTATCACACATGGGATTTAAAAAACATACCTGAATTCAGATTTGAACTCAACTCAGGACATTAAAACATTAAAACGGACCTAAATTATCTAAAAATACTTTCGTATCTCTACCATCTCACTCCCAAGCGACTTCAGGACTATTGGAGGACAACTTCCTTTATTCAATTTCTCAGCATGACGTCTCCGCGCTCGGAACGAATTCCATATGCACTAACGTCACAGCTGCCATGTGTATGGTGATCGTGGCACAAGCCTTAAGCCTGCACATAAACCCATGAGCTGGCCAGGTCCTGAGGTCCTACGTAGAGTATGTTTTATTTAGTCTATATTACCAGGCTGGCGAGGGAAGTAGGGTGGCAAGATCGACAGAAAAAGATGTTTGATTACACGGTAATGCGCAGTGAGTCTAATGGAGAAGAGCATTTTTCAAGAATATTAAATTTTAATGAACCCGAGTTAGGAAAGCTAGCACTGATCCAAGGGAAACAACTCTGGTAAATTGTCAAGGTTTTAAAAGAAAGAGATTGTCTCCCTTGCTGTATCCAGCATTCAGCCCGTCAGAGGAAGAGGTCAAAATATTCTTCAGGCTTCTCTCCAACAATTTCTTTGCTCTGGAGGGCCATGATCGCCAACGCCATGCGGCAAGGCACGTAGTGATGATAATGATGATGATGATGATGATGATAACGATGAGGATGATGATGAGGATGATGATGATGAGGATGAGGATGATGATACACCTCCGACCTGTTGCGTGAAAGGTGATTTTTTGGTCTCCCAGATCAGCATATCAACATGTGTGCAGACCAGCCAGTACCTAACCCTCCTCCCCTCCCTCCTCGTATGTACACATACGCAGAATATCAAATACGTATGTTAAAAATCCTGTAATTCATGTCAGTGGCAGGAATACAGAAACATGAAAAAATTCAGACAGCTTGCCCACCAAATATACAGACTGTGCAGTAACACAGTGGAATGCGGTCAGATTGCCTAACAGTCCAAGTTCTCCATGCTCTTCTAACACACAGAGAAAAAGTCTGATTTTTTATGGTCAATGCACGGTGAGCCCCAATGAGTTTGGAGAACAGCTCTCTTCAGGAATGAACCTTCATTGACACGCGAGGCAGCAAAGCATGTACTGATCGAAGGGAAACAACTGTAGTTTAGTGTCATTGTTTTAAGGGAGTCGCAATAACCTCCCTTACAACCTTTTTTTTTTTTTTTTTTTTTTTTTGCCATATTACGGAGTGTCCTCAATAATACGAGTCCGTTTTATTATCTCTCATTGAGAAAATATGATGTGTAATTACGATGCCCACATCAATCTCACTCTCTCTCTCTCTCTCCCTCTCTCTCTCTCTCTCTCCCTCTCTCTCTCTCTCTCTCTCTCTCTCTCTCTCTCTCTCTCTCTCTCTCTCTCTCCTCTCTCTCCTCTCTCTCTCTCTCTCTCTCTCTCTCCTCTCTCTCTCTCTCTCTCTCTTCTCTCTCCCTCTCTCTCTCTCCCTCTCTCCTCTCTCTCTCTCTCTCTCCAAAAAAAAAAAAAAAGTAAATAAAAGAAAAAAAAAAAGAAAAAGGCAACGTTTTGAGACATTTCAAATGTTTGAAGTGAGGTCATACCTATATAATTAACATTCTTAATACATAAGTCGCCACGGTGTAGTGGTTAGCGCATCAGAATACCAACTAGAAGGTTGTGTGTTGGAAACCTCGTCATTCCTTTCAAAATCATAATAGGATTTTTCGGCCCTGTACCAGCTAATACCACAGTTAAGAGTGATGTGAGCCCATTACGATTGTAGAACCACACAGCCGAGTCTCATCTATATCAAGGATGCGTCACTGAGAGTGTTGCTCAGATCACGTGACCAACACTGCAGGTGTCTGTATCCGTAGGTCCTGGTTGACGCCAGAATATCATGGTAGTAAGCGTAGAGTACAGTCACACAGTCTCTATCCTGTCACAGTCGCAATCCTATATGGAACTTCGTAACATCATGATTGTCATTCTTATCGTATGCACGTGTATATATATATATATATATATATATATATATATATATATATATATATATATATATATACACACATATATATATATATCTTTTTTATGTATATATATATATACATATATATGTATATATGTACATATGTATATGTATATAT
>JAPXFY010000013.1:58277630-58292630 GCA_030674185.1 Monoplex corrugatus
ACATCTCTATCCAGCCGAGACGACGTCCACAAGGAAAGAGGTTCAACAAAAGACTGAACGTCTCAAAGCTGGAACGACCCTCTGTGTATCAAAACTTCAGAAATGACCTTGATGCACAGCTCGAAGGCCTAAATCTGGGCTCCAAAAGTGTGGATGAGGACTGGACAGCCTTCCGAGACGTCGTCTACAACTCAGCGAGGGAGCAACTCGATATCAACCAGCGTAAACACCAGGACTGGTTTGATGAAAACGACGCCGACATTCAGATATTGTTGGAAGAAAAGCGAAAAGTCTTCAGAGCACACCAGCAAGACCCAAAGTCTACCTCCAAGGAAGCTGCCTATAAATCAATCAAAAACAAAGTGCAGACAAAGCTCAGAGAAATGCAAGACTCCTGGCTTAGCAGAAAAGCGGACGAAATACAGAAGCACGCTGATACCAACAACTACAAGTGCTTCTATGACGCCCTAAAAACTTTATATGGGCCACAGCCCCAAGGAACATCGCCGCTGCTCAACGCCGACGGATCAACACTTCTCACTGACAAAAATGCCATCCTACAACGCTGGGCCGAGCACTTCGACAGCGTTCTCAATCGTGCATCTACTAGCAACAGCGAAGCCATTGACCCTATGCCGCAAGTGCCAATAACACCGAACTGGCAGCGCCTCCAACGGAATCAGAGATCACGGCAGCAATCAAGCACCTTTCAAACGGCAAAGCTCCAGGCTCTGACTCCATTCCAGCAGAAATATACAAAGCAGGTGGACCAGTCATGACCCAAAAGCTAACAGAGTTGTTCAAGAGCATGTGGGAACAAGAATCCATCCCCAGGAACTGAAGGACGCGACCATTGTCCATCTCTACAAGAAGAAGGGCAGCAGGCAGTCCTGTGACAACCACAGGGGAATCTCTCTGCTCGCCATTGCTGGTAAGATCCTTGCAAGAGTCCTCCTCAACCGCCTTATCGTTCACCTGGAATATGGCCACCTACCAGAAACACAGTGCGGCTTCAGATAATCACGCGGGACAATCGACATGATATTTGCAGCACGACAACTGCAAGAAAAGTGTCAGGAACAACACCAAGACCTGTACACGACATTTGTTGATCTGACAAAGGCCTTCGACAAGGTCAGCCGTGAAGGACTATGGAGAATTATGGAGAAGTTCGGATGCCCATCAAAGTTCATCAACATGGTACGCCAATTTCATGACGGCATGCAGGCACGTGTGTTGGACAACGGAGATTGCTCCGAGACTTTCTCAGTCACGAACGGTATCAAACAGGGTTGTGTACTGGCGCCAACACTGTTCAGTATGATGTTTACGGCCATGCTCTCAGACGCATTCTATGACGACCATGACACATGCATTGGCTTCAGATACAGGACAGACGGAAGGCTCCTCAATGCCCTCAGGCTTCAGGCGAAGACCAAGGTTGAAAAAGACTGGGTCCGCGACCTCCTGTTCGCCGATGACTGCGCTCTGAACGCCACCACTGAAGCAAAAATGCAGAAGAGCATGGATCGATTCGCATCATCCTGCAGAAACCTCGGACTCACCATCAGTACAAAGAAGACCGAAGTCATGTTTCAGCCTGCACCACAACAGCGGTACTCAGAACCAAGCATCACTGTCAAGGGAGAAACCCTGAAAGCTGTGGACAATTTTACGTACCTCGGAAGCACGATCTCAAGATCAGTGAACATAGACACTGAGGTAGACACACGCATTGCCAAAACAAGTTCAGCTTTCGGACGCCTCAGGGTATCGGTATGGGACAGGAGAGGTATCAAACTGTCCACCAAGCTGAAGGTATACAAGGCAGCCGTTCTGCCAGCCCTTCTGTATGCCTGTGAGACATGGACCGTATACGAGCGCCATGCCAAGAAACTCAACCGATTCCACATCAACTGCCTCAGACAGCTCCTGAAAATCACCTGGAAGGATAGAATACCTGATACAGATGTCCTAGACAGATGTGACTAGCATTCACACCCTGCTCAGAAGAGCCAACTCAGATGCGCCGGACACATCGTGCGTATGCAAGACACACGTCTCCTGAAGAGACTGCTCTATGGTGAGCTACAACACGGCATACGCTCGCGAGGAAGGCCAAAGCTGCGCTTCAAGGACACACTTAAAGCGTCCCTGAAAAACTTCGGTATCGACACCAAGACATGGGAGGCCCTTACACAAGACCGCTCATCATGGAGAAGCTGCGTTGGCGAAGGTGCCGCCTCTTACGAACAAAGCAGGATCAGTGGAGCACAAAAGAAACGAGAGCTGCGTAAATCCCGAGCCAACTCCGAAGTCCACAATCCAGCAGAACACATGTGTCTCATCTGCGGCCGAGCCTTCCGCGCACGAATCGGCCTCATCAGTCACAGCCGGACACATGAATCGTGATGCTCCTTGGTCATCGTCGATCACGACGGACGAACAACAACAACAACAACAACAAACAACAACAACAATAATAATAATAATAACAATAATGATACTGATAATAGTACTACTACTAAAATTACTACTACTACTATACTACTACTACCACTAATAATGATAAGAATGATAATAATGATAATGCGGCGCCGAATGTTGATATAGAAATCAAATCGAAGTGCGCACTGGCATATTCACCAAAACCTTTAGTCGCAATGACACACAAAAAATGAAAAAGAAAACAGAAAAGAAAAGAACAGAAAAGAAAGAAAGAAAGAAAACAACAACAGAAAATGGAATTCTTTCTATTAAAAAATCCATAGTTGTTTATTATATTATTATTATTATTATTATTATTATTATTATTATTATTATTATTATTATTATTATTATTATTACTATTATTATTATTATCATTATTATTATTACTATTATTATTATCATTATTATTATTATTATCATTATTTTGCTCCTATGGCAAAACGCATGTATTATGAGTCGTGAGTTCTGAGTTTACAGCAGGTACCAACTCACATGAACCAGAAGCTTGGCCACCATCTCAGGCATCCATTCCGTTTCGCTGGAGCTGGTGAAGCCATGGACGATGATCTTGGTGTCATGGTGAGCGTCCCAGTTGGAGCTGAGGAACGACTGGGCATCGTTGGCGAGCAGAAGCTGAGGGCTGTGGCGGTTGTGGATGGTGAAGAGCTTGAAGACGATGTTCTGGTTGGACGGGGAGGCTGGCAGGTGGAAATTGGTGTTGGTGTAGGGCGGCCACAGGTCGTAACATCGGAACTCTGATCGCATCTCGTCATGACACACGCTGCGTATACCTGGTGACGTATCATTCGATGGGTGGGTTAATGAATGTTCTTTTTTTTTTTTCCCTGCTGAAATATTGTGTATGTTTTGAAGTGGTTGTATAACCCTGATATGGCTCCACGCAGTCGGCTGGGCTTTAAACAACAATATCAATAACAATAACGAATGTTCCTGTCATAAACTGATACATATATAAGATACAAAATCTATACCGCTAGGTAGGACATGAGGACCTGGCCAGCTCATGTTATTTTACGAGTAGGCTAATGAGTGTTCCAGTCAAAGACTGATAGAAATATATACATGCAATATATCAAACCTATAAGTTAGGTAGGACCTAAGAACCTGGCCAGCTCTTGATGTCATGCGCAGGCTTAAGGCTTGTGCCGTGATAATTTTGAATCTTCTCTATCTCATGGCACCAGTGGCGTCCGTGCATATTGAATTCATTTCGAGCGCTAAAAGTCATCTTGAGAAACTGAAACTGGAACTGTAAATGAATTCTGAATTAAAGTGACTGCTAGCGTTGAAGCGAATAGGAACCACGCACACACACACACACACTCAGACACACACACACAGACACACACACACTCAGACACACACACACACACACACACTCAGACACACACACACACACACACACACACACACACACATACACATACGCACACACGCGCACACATACACGCACACACATACACACACATACACACACACTTACACACACACTTACACACACACTTACACACATGCACTTACACACACACGCACACATACACACATACACACACACGCATGCACGCACACTATAAATAAATAGATGAACAGATAAATAAATAAATAAATAAATAAATGAATGAATAAATAAATAAATAAATACATAAATAAATGAATGATGGATGAATGAATGAATGAATGAATGAATGAATGAATGAATAGAGATAGATAGATAGACAGACAGATAGACAGATAAAAAGAGAGAGAGAGAGAGAGAGAGAGACACACACACACACACACACACACACACACACACACAGAGACAGAGATAGAGAGAGAGAGACACCGAGAGTGAGAGATAGCGAGAGAGAGAGAGAGTGAGAGAGAGAGAGAGAGACACCAAGACAGAGAGAGACAGAGAGAGAGAGAGAGAGACACAGAGAGAGAGAGACAGAGAGAGACAGAGAGAGACAGAGAGAGAGAGAGAGACAGAGAAACATTAACAGAATCAGAACGTAAAATCAATAAGGCAGGTACAAATTTTCGTTTTGAACTAGCTTCACGTTACACACATCAGACGCTTCAGTAAGACAGAGAATTCAAGCTGTTAAATGAGTTATCCACATTCAAATATGTTGTTGCAGACTGCATCTTTGCTGGGCGTGCATGCTTGCTGTTTTTCATGTTTCCATAAGCCACCCATTGCAGTCATCGAAAACAGTGATCATGTGTTTTCATGTTTCCATAAGCCACCCATTGCAGTCATCGAAAACAGTAATCATGTGTTTTCATGTTTCCATAAGCCACCCATTGCAGTCATCGAAAACAGTGATCATGTGTTTTCATGTTTCCATAAGCCACCCATTCCAGGCATCGAAAACAGTAATCATGTGTTTTCATGTTTTCATAAGCCACCCATAGCAGTCATCGAAAACAGTAATCATGTGTTTTCATGTTTCCATGTGCCAGTCAATGAAGGCATCGAAAACAGTAATCATGTGTTTTCATGTTTCCATTAGTCAACCATTGCAGTCATCGAAAACAGTAATCATGTTTTCATGATTCCAGAAGCCAACCATTCCAGGCATCGAAAACAGTAATCATGTGTTTTCATGTTTCCATAAGCCATTTTCTCCTGCTTAACGCCACGCCAGGAAAGTTGTCTCCCTTATGTTTTTACCATTACATTTTATGCATTTATTAAGAAGAAAGAAAGAAAGACAGAAAAGAAAAGACAAAGAAATGGAAGAAGAAGAAGAAGAAGAAGAAGAAGAAGAAGAAGAAGAAGAAGAAGAAGAAGAAGAAGAAGAAGAAGAAGAAGAAGAAGAAGAAGAAGAAGAAGAAGAAGAAGAAGAAGAAGAAGAAAAAGAAGAAGAAGAAGAAGAAGAAGAAGAAGAAGAAGAAGAAGAAGAAGAAGAAGAAGAAGAAGAAGAAGAAAGAAGAAGAAGAAGAAGAAGAAGAAAAAGAAAAAGAAGAACAAGAACAAGAACAAGAAAAAGAAGAACAAGAACAAGAAGAACAAGAACAAGAAGGACAAAAGAAGAAGAAGAAGAAGAGGGGGAGGGGGAGGAGGAGGAAGAAGGAGACAGAAGAAGAAGAAGACAAAGTAGAAGAAGAAGAAGAAGAAAAAGGAGAAGAAGAAGAAGAAGAAGAAAAAGAAAAAGAAGAATAAGAACAAGAACAAGAACAAGCACAAGAACAAGAAGGACAAAAGAAGAAGAAGAAGAAGAAGAAGAAGAAGAAGAAGAAGAAGAAGAAGAAGAAGAAGAAGAAGAAGAAAAAGAAGAAGGAGAACAAGAAGAAGGAGAAGAAGAAGAACAAGAAGAACAAGAAGAACAAGAAGAACAAGAACAAGAAGAACAAGGACAAGAAGAACAAGAAGAAGAACAAGAAAGACAACAACAACAACAAAAGAAAAAGAAGAAGAAGAAAAAAGAAGAAGAAGAAGAAGAAGAAGAAGATTACAAAGGCCATTCAATCGAAATTTTGCGCTCGTTTTGTTTTGTTAATCACATTCGCATTCACGTTTTGTTTTTATGTGTTTCTAGTTCTAACGTCTATTTTGGTTGGTTATTTGTGCACTTGTTTGTGTATTTGTACGTTTTTTTGAGAGGAATTCATCGCACTCAGACAAATTCCATATGCAAGTCACATAAATCTTTCGTTCGCTTGTTTCATTGATTCTCTTGTTTGTTTTATTAACTAACTTATTGATTATTTCAAAGAACATTACACAGCATTCTGTGTTGACTACTCTCTCAGTTGTCTTCTTCTCGCCATTATCATTTAACATAATCCTCTACAACACTTAAGGATTAGAGGAAAACAAATTTGGAATCACGAATCTTCGATAAAATTCGGTTATACCAAAGAAATAAGAGGAAAGTATTAATAATTACAATATTTATACAGCGCAAAATCTTGATAAAAAATCAAATCTAAGCGCTGAACAGACACATACGCACGCACGCACACACACGCACGCACACACACACACACACAACATACACACACACACACACACACACACACACACACACACACACACACACACACACACACATGGCTATAAATGGGGAAAAAGAAGAAAAGCAATGGAAAATCATAGAGAGATATTATATACAATTATATATTACAATGTGTTTCCACTCCGAGCGGAGACAGGCTGCAGAGGGGGTTGAGTGAGGTCAGTATTACCTACATGCTTTGGAAGCAACCCTGTATATGTTCTGTCTTGTCTATGTGTGTGTGTTTGGTCAGTTCAAGAATAAAAGACTAAATCAGTCTTGAACATAAGACCAATATATTGTATGCATTTCTCTCCTCTCTCATAGTTGTGTGTAGGGTAGTTGCAGAGTATAAAAGTAGGCTTGGGCGCTCCTTTTTTGTGGAGTGTTCTGAGCTTACTGTTTTTGTACTTTGCATCTGCTTCTGTGCTAGCTGAATGGGTTGCGCAAACTGTGTTAGATTTGAGAAGTTCTATACAACATGGGAGATAATTCTCAAGAGTTATGTCCTTTGATTATAAAATTCGGTTAGACAAGCTACCAACCTAGACCTATTTGTGTAGTATTTTTCCTATAGAAATCATTCAAAACGTGATGAGGACTAGGTGATGTGTACTTTTCTGACTACAATATCCATTTCGATCGGGTCGGTGACCTTTACCTTGACCTTTTTATTCCCCCGTGAGTTATCTGTATTTCACGATCTCGATCTATCCCTAGATAAGTCAGTCACTGCTCAGCGTTATCTGTCATCTATGGGCTTGTATGACGAGTTCATTTGTGGAGTCTCATATTAACCCTTTGACTTCCACACCCTGTCCACCAGCATCCGGCCTAGCATCCATACTAACAAATCAAAGATTTCACCCTTTGACTCCCTCACCCTGTCCACCAGCATCCAACCTAGCATCCATACTGACAAAGCGAAAGTTAACCCTTTGACTCCCTCACCCTGTCCACCAGCATCCAGCCTTACATCCATACTAACAAAGCAAAATCTTAACCCTTTGACTCCCTCACCTTGTCCACCAGCATCCAACCTAGCGTCCATACCAACAAAGCAAAAATTGAACCCTTTGACTCCCTAACCCTATCCACCATCTTCCTGCAGGAAGCTGGTGGATAGGGTGAGGGAGTCAAAGAGTTATGTTTTTGCTGTTGGTGAATAGGATGTGGGAGTCAAAGGGTTAATTAATAGCTCGGGGGCATACTCCCCTTTCTGCCCTCTTTTTTATACTGCTTTATCGTGTGGTCTTCAAGCTATTTGAGTTACATGCTTTATGATACAGTTTTCATATCAAATTCCATCGATATCTGTTTGGGAGCAATGACATATGTGAGGCCGGTCAAGAAGGGAGAAGAGTGGCGTGCCAGTAACTAAACTCGAGGTTCCAAGGTTCGTTCCTTATTGATGCCTCGTCTTATTCTCCTCAGTTTGACCGGAAAATCGAACTGGACGTATAGTCTTTAGTAAGGGGACGAAAAAAAGGAGTCGAACCCGTGTGTGCCTTCTGGCCTGTGCACGCTAAAAGATCCCGTCATCATCATCATCATCATCATCATCATCATCAGGTGCCCTGCCGCATGGCGACCATGGACTTCCATCCATCTCTATCTCTCGTTGCCCCTAGCATCTCCCCCACCCTCCTCATCCCCAGCCACTCTGCAAGTCCGTCCAGCATTTTCTCCCTGGGTCTACCCGGTGCTCTCTTTCCCTCCAGATTTCCCGTTGTGACCAGGTGCTCCAAATCCCCTTTCCTCATAAAATGGCCTATATTGTTGCCTGTGTTTTCCTAATCTTCCTTATGAGTGATCTACTTGTGTCTGCCTCCATCAAGACTGTCTCGTTTATTTTCTTTGCTGTCCATGGAACTCTCAACATTCTTCTTAGAAACCACATCTCGGCTGCCTCAATCTTGCTCTGGCTTTGCTTGCTGACTGTCCACGCCTCGCATCCGTACAACAGTATTGGCTCTATATAACATTCAAGGACTCTCTTTCTGATGTTAACTGATAGGCATTTGTTGGTAAGAAAAAAAAAAGATCCCATGGCAGGTGAAAATCGTGAAGAGCAGGTGTAGAACATTTGGAGAAATACTCTGATTTTCCAGGTCCCTTCCCTTAAAGGCCAATAAGCCTTCTTTTCTTTCTAAAGTTTTTGTTCCAAAAAAAAAAAAAAAGAATATAATAGAAATTGGGTGGCGCCCCCAAAAGAAATGAATATGAATATGAGTTTGCACAGATACGAACGACGCGCTTGTGGAACTGTATATGAGCTTGCTGCCTCGTGTCTATCAAGCTGAGAATAGGTGCCTGGCTTTCTTTGAAAGTTAGTGCTTTCTTTATTATTTAAACATTTCGCCATAGAGGATTAAATTGTTTGACTTAGATGCCTAAACACTACAACAGCATAACCATCGTCATTATGTGCTCTGCCGCATGGCGTTGGCGATCATGGTCCTCCATACGAATCTATCCTTTATCGCTGCAAGTACATCTCCCACCTTCTTTGTCTTCATCCACTCCAAAGTCCGTCCAGTGTTTTCTCACTGGGTCTACCTGGTGCTGTTTTCCCCTCCAGCTTTCCTGATGTGACCAGGTGCTCTAATTTCTATTGCCTCATAGAACATCCTATGAATGTTGTCTGTCTTTTCCCACAACATAGTACTTACACATAAGTCTTTACACCAAAACAAAAATCCTGACAAAAAATAAACAAAACTAAAACAAAACAAACAAAAAAACACTACGTAAATATCAAACCATTAACATTACAACACACTCCTTGTGGCACACATGTCATTAGGATTGTCCCTACAACCCTTAAGTCGTAGGAGAGTGATGTGGTAGAGACCTGAACTTTTTGGGGGGGCCAACATTATGAGGGCCGTGCCCACTTCCCTTCCTCGGTGCTTTTACTGTTCCCTAACTGATATAAAATTCTTGGAAACGTGGATGGATCTTATCTTATCTTATCTTATCTTATCTTGTCTCGTCTCGTCTCGTCTCGTCTCGTCTCGCCTCGTCTCGTCTCGTCTCGTCTCGTCTCGTACATCTCATCTCATCTCATCTCTTCTCATCTCATCTCATCTCAACTCATCTTATCCTATCTTATCTTATCTTATCTTATCTTATCTTATCTTATCTTATGCCATTGGTATGAAGGAAGCAACGAAAATATTTCACTTTTGCCTGTTCTGGGCCACATTCTGTATGGTACCCCATATGTTTTCAAAGGCCTTGAATACTGTTTTGGCTGTTCGTCGCCAGACGTTTCTTGCCCTTTGACTCCCGTACCCTATCCACCAGTTGCAAAAACTTAGCCATTGGACTTCCTCACCCTATTCACCAACTGCAAAAACTTAAACCTTTAACTCCCACACCCCATCCACCAACCGCAAAAACTTATCCTTTGACTCCTGTATCCTATCCACCAACCGCAAAAACTCGCCCTGTTGACTTCCCCCATCCTATCCACCAGCTTCCTGTAGGAAGTTGGTGAATAGAGCGAGGGAGTCAAAGGGTTAAGTTTTTGCTTTGCTAGCGTGGTTGAGATGCTGGTGGACAAAGTGCGGGTGTCAAAGTGTTCAGATTTTGCTTTGCTAACATGGTTGACAGGATGAGGCAATCAAAGGCTTAAGTTTTTGCTTTACTAGCATGGTTGACAATGTAGGATGCTGGTGGACAGGGTGCAGGAGTGAAAGGTTGAAGTCTTTCTCTTTTGCGTCTTCTGTCTGGCGTCCAGTGAAGGACAATCCGGGTGATGTTATCCTGCTGTCTTCGGATGATGTGCCCGACCAGTTTCTATCCTCTGTTCAAGACGGTAGTGTCCATGATCTCTTGACCCAACCTTTAAGCTGGCATCACCAGAATGAGCGAAGCATTAGGATGGACAGAGAAAGGCCTGTTTTTATGCCATGTGCTGGGGGATTGAACTCAAGACATCAGATCTTGTGTTTATGGTACTATCAAAAGAACGACCGTTACCTGCCATGCCAGAATGGTGTGTCACAAATGATAATAATAATAATAATAATAATATAGTAATAATAACATCAACAACAACAATAATAATAATGATAACAACAACTACAACACTACTATTACTAGAGTACTACTATTACTACTAGTAGTAGAAGTAGTAGTAGTAGTCGTGGTAGTAGTAGTAGTGATGATGATGATGATGATGATGATGATGATACAACAACACCAATAGCAACAACAACAACAACAACAACAACAATAATAATAATAATAATAATAATAATAATAATAATAATAATAATAATATTTAATAATAATGATAATAATATTTAATAATAATGATGATGATGATGATGGTGGTGGTGGTGGTGGTGGTGGTGGTGGTGGTGGTGGTGGTGATGATGATGATGATGATGATGATGATGATGATGATGATGATGATGATGATAACAACAACAATAATAATATCAGTAATGATAATAATGATAATGATAACAATAATAACAATAATAATAATAATAATAACAATAATAATAATAATATGATAATAATAATGATAATAACAATAATGAGAAGAAGAAGAAGAAGAAGAAGAAGAAGAAGAAGAAGAAAAAGAAGAAGAAACATACTGAATGAAATAATGAATGAATGAATGAATGAATGAATGAATGAATGAATGAATGAATGAATGAATGAATGAATGAAGGGACCAGTCATATCCTAAATGGACCAACCTGCACACAAAAGATGCTGACTGACAGCCAGAGACACGATCAAACGGACCAGCATGTTGTTGAACGTTTTTGACTTGCTAGACACAAAAACTACAGTGTCGACCTACACGCACAGCCTTGTCACACACAACCAGACCCCACAGTCCTGTCCTCATTCCGTTTATAAAGCTTTTCGACAGCGCGACATCCAGAGACATAGAAAGAGAGATCGGTAACATGCTACTCTGTGACAACACTGATTGTGCTGGAAAGGAACCGTAGCTTGCTGTTGATGTCTTCACGCTGGTTATAAAGCACGTCAACCCCAGAGACATAGAAAGAATGATAGGTAAATTGACAGCATATGACATGTGGCTTACGCCTGATGCATATTCATATGGATAGATTATTTACGATTATATCCTCTGTGTATGAATATATATGTGGGTAACATGTCTATTGTTATTTGATGGTCAGGTGGTCAACCCTAACATTTCTTCATACATAACTATAATGGCTACCTGGTTGAACCTGGCTCTCAGTTACAAAAAAGGCTACTTACTGCGTAGCTTTCATCGGCGATCCAGCCGACTTCTTCAGCGCAATTGCTGGGTTGAGAACTGGCTTCAGTGCGCACCGCCGTGAGCGAACTCTTCATAACTAGTTCTAGTGGTCCCAAGATAACTCTCTCTGTCGCTCTGTCTCTCTTGCTGTCTTTGTCTCTCTTTCTTTTTCTTTCTCTCTCTCTTTCATTCTCTTTGTCTCTCTTTCTGTCTCTTTCATTCTCTCTCTTTCTCTTTCTCTCTCTCTGTCTCTGTCGTGTCTCTGTCTCTGTCTGTGTCTCTCTGTCTCTGTCTGTTTGTCTCTCTCTGTCTCTTTCTCTCTCACCCACCCTGTCTCTCTGTTTCTCTGTCTTTCTCTCTGTGCCTCTCTGTCTCTCTTTCTCTCTCTCCCTCTTTCTCAGTCTGTCTCTTTCTCTGTCTTTTTCTGTCTGTCTCTGTCTTTCCGTCTGTCTCTGTCTCTGTCTGTCTGTCTGTCTGTCTGTCTCTCTCTGTGGAAACAAAAGATGAGAGAGATGAAAAATCCAGGTCGGGGGAAGGATCCAGGGTCCCAGAGAAGAGCGTCGTTCAGTCGTTGTTGATGCTCATTTGGGAGCCCTTTCTTTTAGAACATTTTGCCAACTCAATTTAACCCTTTGACTCCGGCATCCTGTCGCCCAGCATCCTGCATAGTCATTCATGAAAGCAAAGCAAAAACTTAAATTTTTGTTTCCTTCATCCTATCCACCAGCTTCCTGCAGGAAGCTGGTGGATAGGGTGAGGGAATTAAAGGGTTAAGTTTTTGCAGTTAGTGGATAGAATGCGAGAATCAAAGGGTTAAAAAAAAAGACATTCTTTCCAGCTGATACCATCTGACTATTCTGGCCATAAAAATTGGAGTTGGTCAAGTTTAATATCCTTAAGAAGAGTCTTCCTCTATGTGTGTGTGTGTGTGTGTGTGTGTGTGTGTGTGTGTGTGTGTGTGTGTGTGTGTGTGTGTGTGTGTGTGTGTGTGTGTGTGTAGATGTGTCTGTGTGTGTGTGTGAGTGTGTGTGTGTGTGTGGATGTGTGTGAGTATGCGTGTGTGTAAATCTGTGTGTATGTGCGAGTGTGTGTGTGTGAGTGCGTGTGTGTGTATGAGTGTGTGCGTGCGTGCGTGCGTGCGTGCGTGCGTGCATGTGTGCGTGTGTGCATGTGTGTGTGTGTGCGTGTGTGCGTGCGTTTGTGTGTGTGTGTGTGTGTGTGTGTGTGTGTGTGTGTGTGTGTGTGTGTGTGTGTGTGTGTTTTGCATAATTCTAGAAGAGAAAACTGACCATTCGGATTTCTCAATTTTTTCTCAGGTTATCTCGGTTTTCTGGACATCTGACTATGATTGCAAGACTGTCCGTTTTAACATGTTGAATGTATAACCCTTGTTGTGGTCAGGTACATCAGGTCAGTGATGGTTCGTGAAATGGTACTTTCGTTCTTTGATCTCAAGTCTTTCCACACTGAACGATGTTAGACAAACAAAACAAAAAGTAAAACAAAGCAAAAAGAAAGAAAAAACAAAGAACCAATAACAACAACAACAAAACAAACAGAAAAAACAGTGTAGGCACACACAATGACAGTTAGTTGGGATGGGGGTGGATGAATGTGGAGGCGCAGAGAAAGAGAGAGAGAGAGAGAAGAGAGAGAGAGGAGAGAAAGAAGAGAGAGAGAAAGAAGAGAAGAAAAGAGAGAAGAGAAAGAGAGAGAGAAGAGAGAGAGAGAGAGAGAGAGAGAGAGAAAGAAAGAGAGAGAGAGAGAAGAAAAGAGAGAGAGAAAGAAAGAGAGAGAAGAAGAGAGAGAGAAGAAGAGAGAGAGAAAGAAAGAAGAGAGAGAGAAAGAGAGAGAGAGAAAGAGAAGAGAGAGAGAGAGAAGAGGAAAGAGAGAGAGAGAGAAGAGAGAGAGAGAAAGAGAGAGAGAAAGAGAGAGAGAGAAAGAAAGAGAGAGAGAGAGACAAAGAAAGAGAAAGAGAGAGAGAAAGAGAAATAGAGATAGAGAATGAAAGAGAAGAGAATGAGAGAGAGAGAGAGACAGACAGACAGACAGAGACAGACAGACAGAGAGACAGAGACAGAGACAGAGATACAGAGAGACAGACAGACAGACAGAGACAGAGACAGAGAGACAGAAAGAGAGAGAGAGAGAGTGAGAGAGAGAGACAGAGACAGAGAGACAGAAAGAGAGAAAGAGAGACAGAGACAGAGAGACAGACAGAGAGACACAGAGACAGAGACAGAGAAGCAGAGAGACAGAGAGAATTAGAGAAGAAAATCGTAAAAGGAAGAGGCAAGGTCATACGAAAAAAGACCTGGGTGAGTAAAGAAATAGAACTATAACTTAACGCCAATATCAGTGAGTGTGTGGGGATGAAATTACCTCTAAAACACGAACTTTCTAAAAACGCAAAAGTAATGCGTAAACAGGACAAACTGAACCAATGATTCTGAAATTCAGTTAACAGGGCTTGATCTGATTAGACTTTTTTAAAATGTGTTTTGAAGCGGTGAAACCCCCGTTGGGATGCTGGGGGCTCTTTGAGTATAAAAAGTATCCCCACCTTTTGGAAATTTTGTGCAAGAAATTTTCTCTTTTCTGCCATTTTCTTTGTTTCTGCCTTGGTCCTTTGCTTTCTGTCATTTCTTCCTATCATTTTCTTCCTTGCTTGTCTATTCACCTGTATGTGTTTAATAAAGTCTTACGTCTTTAGGAGTGATAATTTGTACATGTATTGAGTAAATTTTTGGCTCTAGGGAAATGAGACATGCGGAAGAAATCTTAGGTTATTTAGGCCTATTTTGATATATGTTTTAGTGTCCTTAGTTATGTTTAAATTTGAGTTCAGGTATTGATTTTTAAATCCCCTTTGCAAGAAATTGGACAGAGAGGTCAGCACCAGGGGCTTCTCCTTAGATTGTGTGTGCGAATGCATTGATAGGTGCACTTAATTTGATTTTCCTGTTTTTTTTCCCGTTGGTGTACGTTTTAAAACAGGATATAGCCCTGATATAGCTGTACGCGGTCCGCTGGGCTTTAAACAAAAATCATCATCATCATCAGGTGCCCTGCCGCATGGCGTTGGCAATCATGGACTTCCATCTGTTTCTATTTCTCGTTGCCCCTAGCATCTCCCCCCCTCCCTCGTCCCCAGCCACTCTGCAAGTCCGTCCAGCATTTTCTCCCTGGGTCTACCTGGTGCTCTCTTTCCCTCCAGCTTTCCCGTTGTGATCAGGTGCTCCA
>JAPXFY010000013.1:58302630-58307630 GCA_030674185.1 Monoplex corrugatus
CTATCTATCTATCTATCTATCTATCTATCTACCTATCTATCTATCTAAATGTATGCAGGTATACATACATACATACATACATACATACATACATACATACATACATACATACATACATGCATACACACATACATACATAGATATACATATACATGTACACATAAATATGTATGTAATTAAATGCCATTCTACCAGATCAATATGAATATCTATCTGGTAGGATGGCATTTTGTTCCAGGTCAGATATTGTTTTTATCGTCAGAGAGTCATTTACTTCAGGTTAAAGGTCATGAAGTCTCTTTTTTTCAGAAACAAAAATCCGCCTGAGTAGTCAATCTAAGGAAAAAACTGAAGGAAGAAAGAAAGACAGAAAGAAAAAAAGAAAGAAATGAAAGAAAGAAAAGAACGAAAGAAAGAAAAAAAAAAAAAGAAAGAAACAAAAAAAAGAGAGAAAAAATGAAAAGGAAGGAAAGAAAAGAAAGAAAGAAAGAAAGAAAGAGAGAAAGAAAGAAAGAGAGAAAGACAGAGAGAAAGAAAGAAAAAAAGAAAAGAAAAAAAAAGAAAGAAAGAAAAAGAAAACAAATAAACTGAAAACGCTCAACTCACGTGTCTGTGAAGCGAAACATACTACGGATGTCCACCTCCTTGGAGGCCGCCGCCAACAGAGGGATTTGAACTTCACGTGGCCCAATGCCTGCTAGCAGTATGCACCCACCTGGCTTGGTGGCCTGGTCAAAATGCCATTTTGTTCCATGTCAGAAGTCTTTCATCGTTAGAAAACTTTTTACTTCAGATAATATCGACTGTATGGTTGCTATTACATAAAGGGCTGCAGCTAAATAGCAAGGAGACTGAGATCATGTAATCAGTGAAAATAGAGAAACGAAAACAAAAAACAAACAAACAAACGAAAAAACAAAACAAAACAAAAACAAAAACAAAACAAACAAAAAAAACAAGAAATCCCCCCCCCCCCCTTGCAAAATAACAGCAAATGGCACAATATTCAGACAGGTGGTAAGTTTAGATATCTGGAAACAGTCATCTCACCAGACGGCAGATGCCCATCAAAAATATTCTGGCCAAGCCAAAAGAGCATTCAAGACAATGAAAAGTGTTCTTACCATGGAGGTCTATGATCGCCAACGCCATGCGACAGGCCACATAATGATGATGATAACCGTCGTCGTCGTCGTCATCATCATCATCATCATCATCATCAACAACATTATACTAGTACCGTTTTCTTCTTCTAGTCCTCTCCCATTGTCGATGCCATTATTATTATCATTATCATTCATTATTATCATTAATATCAGTGCATGTATAAAGGTCAGTTGAGTTTTGGACCCAGTTGAGACAGAAAAAGCCACTGACTATAGGCAGTGCTGACAGCGGAGGGGCGCCCGCTGCACTCATAGTGACGTAATTCCCCTCTAGGAGCGACGTCACACGGTCAGCGACTCACTGTGTGTGCGTCTCACGCGGTTATCAAGACGTCCGTGCGGCCGGCTCAGGGGAAAAATTTCCAGTCTGTCCTGGCTGATGTCTGTAGACAGGGGGAAAATAATCCATCAACCAATGAATTATACGAAATCCAAAACAAGTATGACTGCCGCGTTCAAGGAAACAGGAACCACCAAAAAAAACAACAGCAAAAAAACAAAAACAAAGAAAAAACAAACAAACACAAAAACAAAATCAGAACGCGTATCTATTACAACAATACAAGACAGGCGCAAATTTTCGGCAAACTGGCCTTTGTCAAGCGTGCATGTTAGATCACAAACAAACACCAAATACAAAATTAGAAGAAAAAGACTGAAACTTCCCTGCTGCTTCGTTCAGTGGGAGAAGCAGCAGTGAAGTTTCAGCTTTTTTCTCCTAATTTTGCATTTGGTGTTTGTTCATTTGTGATCTTATATTCACGCTTGACAAAGGCCAGTTGGCCGAAAATATGCGCTGTCTTGTTGTATTGTTGTACTAAATACGCGTTCTGATTTTATTTTCGTGTTTTTTCTGGTTCCGATGAATTATGACAGTCAGCTTAATTTGTGCGTGTCGTATCTCTTGTAACTGATCACTGAATCGTACCTGAATTCAAGTATCTGTATGTTGTTGTTGCTGTTGTTGTTGTTGTTGGCGGTGTTGTTGTTGTTGTTGTTGTTTTCTCCAAATATCCATGCCCCCTTTTCCCTCTAATTTATCCAGTATTGAGGCAGATATCACTGGATCATTCCCACCACCAAAATCTCCATCCCTGCGATCACTGTTATTATTATTATTATTATTATTATTATATATTATTATTATTATTATTATTATTATTTATATTATCATTATCATTATTATTATTACGATCATTATCATCATCATCATCATTGTCGTCGTCGTCGTCATTATTGTCGTCATTATGTCGTCGTCGTCGTCGTCATCATCATCATCATCATCACCCGCCGCCGCCCCACCACCACCACCACACCACCACCACCACCACCACTACCATCATCATCATCATCTTCATTATTATCATTATTAGTATTAATATTATTACTATTACTATTATTATTATCATTACAATTATTGTTGTCATTATCATTACTACTACTACTACTACTTACTACTATACTATTATTATCATCATTATCATTATCGTCATCAACATTGTAAATCATTCTAGCACAGCACTTTTCTCCACATGTCACATAACCAGACATTTTAGTGGAGCACATACAACTCCAGCTGTCAGGCCAGCTGACCACCACGTTCATTAAAGACTAAAAACTTCTCCTTCTGAACAGAGTAAGAATCGGACGATATTCGAATACTATACCGTTTGAGAATAAATACAAGCTTGCTGCTGCTGTACATAACTGTTGTCGAACCCACACCCAAACATTGTCAGCTTGATGTTGTTAACCATCTGAGCTACCGTCGCGACTAGAAACAAAACGACAAGTTTCTTCTTATAACGACAGACACCATGGCAAAAACTGTAGCTGGTAGCTGGTAGCTGGTACCATAACTGGCACTAAGCCCGTGGAAATGAGGTGCTATCGCAATATAAATAAAACATCATAAACTGTCATCACACCACCAAATGAACAAGCGTGACAAACCGTTAAACAGCACATTGAAACAATCTGCTGACTTAAATTTTAAAAAAAAGAAAAAAAAAAAAAAGAAAAAAGAAAGAAAATTACAATGGTATGGCCATGTAACAAAATCCAATGACCTTTCTAAAATCAATCATCTGATTAGTGAGTGAGACGGAGGGGAAGACAGGAACAAAGAACGATGGACTGACAACATCGCGAATGGACAAAGAAACGATAAACAGAAGCTCAGGATTTGGATCTGGTGCACAACCGACAGAAGTGGAGGAATCTGATGAACAGTTGTCTAGCGCTGTGCTCTTTTCAGTTTTCACGGGGTTAAAGGAGAAAGAGGAGGAAAAGGAAGAAAAGGAGAAGCAGAAGAAGAAAAAGAAGAATGAAAAGGAGTAGGAGGGGGAGAAGGAGGAGGAGAAGAAGGAAAAAATATTTAGTATAATTACTAGTAGTAGTAGTAGAAGTAGAGTAGTAGTAGTGGGGGGAGGAGGAGGAGCAGGAGGAGGAGCAAAGTAGTAGTAGTAGTAGTAGTAGTAGTAGTAGTAGTAGTAGTAGTATATAGTAATAGTAGTAGTAGTAGTAGTTAGTAGTAGTAGTAGTAGTAGTAGTAGTAGTAAGCAGAAGCAGAAGAAGAAGAAGAAGAAGAAGAAGAAGAAGAAGAAGAAGAAGAAGAAGAAGAAGAAGAAGAAGAAGAAGAAGAAGAACAAGAAGAACAAGAACAAGAAACAAGAACAAGAACAAGAAGAACAAGAAGAACAAGAAGGACAAGAACAAGAAGAACAAGAACAAGAAAACAAAGAAGAAACGAAGACAAAGACAAGAAGAAGAAGAAGAAGAAAAAAAGACCATAGCAATTACAGCAGATAACAACAACAGCTGTTACTATTCCTTCCTATCTCACCTACCTGTCACGCAGATACCTGAGGCGCCCATTGCTTTGGATGCCATCACCATCACCATGCCTAACGGACCTATTTTTCATATGACAGAAAAAATAATCATGATTATCAGTCAACATCTGTTCGTTCTGAAGAACAAACCAAGCAGGACAGTTTACACCATATATGTCACAGATACACAATAACACAGCCACTCACTCTGGCAACCATTAAAACATTCATAAAAAATGCATGTCCAGATGCCATCTCAGTAACGTTTACTACAAAGAATATACCTTTTTGGACACGATAGAAATACCAATCAGACAAAATACTTGACTTGATGATTTGGCAGACGCATTTACAAATGCAAGTGCAAAAGACAATAATCCATAATTTTTTTAATTTTTTTCTCTCAAGAAATATTCAAAAATGAGGTTGACAGAGAAAACTACACAAAAATACATAACATTCATAAAGGTGCTCTTATGATTGATTTTATGCCAAATAGTGTGCGTATACAAAGTATTAGTTGGAATAACATAAATGCTCAATGAAACTATTGTATACCCATGAAATGTTGCTGATATTGGTTTGTGCCAGCACATAGTGTTTTGCACAGGCCCAAGGAGTCTGCCAGGTAACACATGGCAGGTTGGGTGGAGCGTGCATGCAATTGTCTGAGTACGATGAATCCCTTCTTAAATAAGCTCCAAACGGACTCTTATTCTCTTTTCGTGTGTCTGGTTTAAAGGTTACTCTGACCTGCACCGCAGACCAGAACACGGTGACCTGGCTTGACCCCTGCCCTTCGACATCCGTACACAGCCAAGGCCATTGGTTGAACCAGTGCCCCTTCTTCCCACGTCATATTGTCTGGCATCCTGTCACAGCCATGACAGCCTTTATTACAGTATTACAAAGAAAAAAGAATCTGACGAAAACAAGAAGAAGAAGAAGAAGAAGAAGAAGAAGAAGAAGAAGAAGAAAGAAGAAGAAGAAGAAGAAGAAG
>JAPXFY010000013.1:58312630-58327630 GCA_030674185.1 Monoplex corrugatus
GCAAAGCCACAGGCGTCATGAGGTCAAAACCATGAAACTGCTCACTTCTCAATAACCTGAAGAGAACATCAATTGCATGTGATAGACGTTATTCTTGGCAATTACCTGTATAATTTTGTACTGACAACGGTCAAAGGTCAATGATGTGAGAGGGAACATTTTCTTATTGCGTAATAGGTATTCATTTATCTATCTATTTATTCATTCATTTATTTTATTTCGGTCAAAGGCCAATGTTGCGAGAGAGAACATTCGCTTATTTCTTTATAGGTATCAATTCATTTATTCATATATTTTTGTATTTTATTTGTCTGATGTGTCCATTCTACCAAAGGTCAAAGTTGCGAGAGAGAAATTTCTCATGTTTTCTTTACAGGTGTCTATTTATCTATCAACTCATGTATATCTATTCTATCTATCTGTCTATCTGTCTATTCTATCTATCTATCTATCTACTATCTATCTATCTATCTATCTATCTATCTATCTGTCTATCTATCTGTCTATTTGTCTATCTATTCTATCTATCTATCTGTCTATCTATCTGTCTATTTGTCTATCTATCTATCTAGTCTATCTATCATCTATCTATTATTTATATCTATCTCTATCTGTCTATTTGTCTATCTATCTATCTGTCTATCTATATGTATATTTATATACACATATATATGTATATATATATATATATATATATATATATATGTAATAATACATGTATGTATATACATATATGTATATATGTATTATATATATATTATATACATAAAATTTGTCAGGTCAGAGCTGTCTCTGCTACAGTATGGCAGTAGACTGTACGACCTGCGCCTGTCTCCGCTGCCTTGTGGGTTACCCCTCGGGTGGGGAAAGGCTTTGGGAGTAAACCCAGACAGGAAATCCCGCAGCCGCATTCTGCATACTGCATAAAGGGCATTGTCACAGAGCACTGCGTGTGGTTTTGGTCATATGCTGCGACTTGCCATCTACTGTTCAGCCGTCTGTGTCTCCTATGAGAACAACTGTCTTACCTCGGTTTGCCCTGGACTTGTGGAGACAGGTGGAAAGAGTTGCTGAGGCTGTGCGCAAACAATAGCAACTTACATAATAATGCGCATGGCACCTAGCGCCAATCCCCTCACAAACATGTCAGAGATCCCACATGAGGATACACAAATATATGTATATACATATGTATTGTATATATATATATATATATATATATATATATATATATATATATATATATATATATATATGCATATATATATATTATATGTATACATATGCATATATACATGTATATATATAATATTATATATATATATATATATATAAAAGAGTAAAACCTTATGCGCTGGCAAGGTCTTGAACTGAGGAGCATAAAAGAGGAGGCGGGGTGTGTGTGGGGAAGACCTATGCAAAACTAAGATGACACCACCAAACTGATGGTACCACTGATTTGGGCAACAAAAGGCCAGTGTTTTATGTTGCAAGCTCTATTAAAAAAAAGCCTAAAAAACTAGATCTGTACAAGACCCTACGTCAGTTGAAAATTGCGAGGAGCTGGCATTCCCTGGTATAAAACATTAGAGAGATAGGTTCATTTGCAAGGTCCCTCCCCTTGGAGGTCAATGAGTCTTCTGTCTAAAGTTTTGATCAAAAAATGAATGAATAAATAAATAAATACATAAAATGAAATAAAATAAAATAAAAAAATAAAAAATAAAAAATAAAATAAAATAAGATAAAATAAATAAAATAAAATAAAATAAAGATAAAATAAAACAAATAAAATAAAATAAAAGTGGGTGGCGTTTGCATTGCCGCGACACAATCAAAAAGGGGAGAGTAGCCCGAGTTTTATATGGTTAACCCTTTGTAACAAAAAGATATAAATATGAATATATGAACGTGAAAAAACAACACACAAAACAAACAACCACACACACACAAACACAAAAAGGCCCTAAGCAAGAAGAACAAACAACTACAAGGCCATTGCACATCTCTTACCAACAGAGAGCTGAGTGATGCCAGACCCCAGGGCGGAGACGACCCCGCACGGCTCATGACCGAGATAAGAGGACGCTTTAGAGGAAACAGTCCGACACGGGCTGTCCGATACAGGGCCACGTCCGATCCACACAGCCCCACTGACCGGATGATTATCTGCACTTCTGTAACGGGCGTTGTGCAGTTCATTTAATGTAGTCAAAGTCTGGTGTGTTGTGTTTTTCGTTCTTGTTGAAATATTATTATCATTATTATTATTGTTGTTATATAATACATATTCATTGTTGTTATTATTATCATTATTCTTATTATCATCATCCTCATTAATATCATCATCAAGATTATCATCATCATCATAATCATCATCATCATCATCATTATTATCATCATCATCATCACCATCATCATCACCATCATCACCACCACCACCATCACCATTTCCATCATTCTTAGTATCAATATAATTACTATTGTTATTGTTGTTCATTACAGCGGTTTTTTTTTTTTATGTTATTATATTACGTTGATTTGTTATTTATTGTTTATTATTATTACGTTGATATTATTCTTATCGGAACCAGAAAATATACACGAACAACGAGAACGCCTATCTAATACAACCAGACAAGACAGGCGCACATTGTCGGTCAACTGGCCTTTGTCAAACGTAAGATCACAAACAAACAAACACCAGATGCAAAAATTAGGGGAAAAAGACTGAAACTTCCCTGCTGAAACTTATCATCATTGCTATTATCATTATTATTATTATTACCATCAATACATGTCAATCAATCAATCAATCAATCAATCAATCAACCAACCAACCAATCGACCAACCAATCAATCTGAGTCACCAACATCAGACCAGGGAGGACATCAATCGATCGGCTTCTGAGAAAGATCACAACCTGTTTTGTCCCCCCTGACCAGGATGCCAGTCAACCAACCTGCCTTTTAGGATAACCAACACCAGATGCCCAGGCTTCAGAGCCAGAGGAAGACCACAGGAATGCTCGACAGACAGAGTGGAAGACAAGATTCTACAGCTACAACAGGATTCCCAATGCCAGATATCCCTTCTAGTTCTAGACCTACAAGAAGACCACAGGAGTGCTGGACAGACAGAGAAGAAGACAAGATTCTACAGCTACAACAGGAGTCCCAATGCCAGATATCCCTTCTAGTTCTAGACCTACAGGAAGACCACAGGAGTGCTGGGCAGACAGAGCGGAAGACAAAATTTTACATTTTACAACAGGAGTCCCAATGCCATATATCCCTTCTAGTTCAAGACCTACAGGAAGACCACAGGAGTGCTGGACAGACGGAGCAGAAGACAAGATTCTACAACTACAAGAGGAATCCCGATGCTAGACTTTCCGTTTAGTTCCAGACGTACAGTTTCATGTTTCTGTGACGTTTACCCATGAAGGCAGATAAAAAAAAAAAGGTAAAAGTTATTGCAGGAACCAGAAAAAACACAAAAAAAGAAAAAGAACGCGTATTTGCTACAACAAAACAAGACAAGCGCACATTTTCGGCCAAAAGGCTTCTGTTAAGCGTAACATCACAAACAAACAAACACCAGATACAAAAATTAGCAGAAAAAGACTGAAACTTCCTTGCTACTCTGTCCAGTGTACAAAAAGGAATAAACTGACCAAAAAAATCAGTTACTGTGTTCTTACCATCAGCACCTGGAACAGGTATAGGTTGTTCTTCCTGAAACAGAGAATATCATGATAGTAATATTGATAAGAAAATAACAACAATGATGATGATGATGATAACTAACACTACTCACTCCTCCTCCTTTTCCTCCTAATACTACTACCACTTCTATTACTAAAAAAGAATCATCATCATCATCCGCCTCCTCCTCCTCTTCCACACATCAATCATCACGGTAATGATGGCAATAAGCATAATAACATTGACAATGACAACAATAACAATTATCATCATCTGCAATCATCATCATCATCATCATCATCTTCATCATCATCATAACATCAAGAGCACCCACAACACCAACACCACTACAACCACTACCACCACCGCCACTACCATCAACAACAAGAACACCAACACCCAGAAACAATTGTACATTGAAATAGCACCTTTTATCAAACATAAATCGCTTAACAATGTATGACGTTTTATTAAAAACACACACACACACACACACACACACACACACACACACACACACACACACACACACACACACACACACACACACGGACTGCTAAACACATCTGACCGTCCACGTTCAAACAAAAGGAACAAAAACAAAACAAAAAAGAAGAAAAAAAGAAAGAATCAGAACGCGTATTCAATACAACAAGACAAGACAGACGCAATTTTTCGGCCAACTGGCCTTTGTCAAGCGCATTCATAAGACAGCAAGTAACAAATAACAAACATCATCATCATCATCAGGTGCCTTGCCGCATGGTGTTGGCGATTATGGACTTCCACCTGTCTCTATCTCTTGTTGCCTCAAGCATCTCTTCCACCCTCCTTGTTTTCAGCCACTCTGCAAGTCCGTCTAGTATCTTCTCCCTGGGTCTACCCGGTGCTCTCCTTCCCTCCAGCTTTCTCGTTGTGACCCAACAATAGCAAACAACGAACACGAAACTCAGGGGAAAATCAACAATTTACAATCCTACTTGTCAAATATGGGATAAGTATTAACCCTCTCACTTCTTCTCACTTCTTCACCCTATCCGCCCCTCCTTACTACCCCCCCCCCCAACTCCCATGGGGATGCCAGGGATTCTTTCAGCATACGTAGTATCCCCACCTTCTGGATATTCTGTGCTAGAAATTTCCTCTTTCCTGTCACTCTCTTTGTTTCTCTCTCTGCTACCTTGTTTTCCGTCATTTTTCCCTTATCATTTTCTGCCTTGCTGGTCCATTCACCTGTATGTGTTCGATAAAGCCTTATGTATTTTCCCATAGGATTGCTAGTTGGGTACACGTATTAAGTGCGTTTTTGGATCTAAGGAAATGTGTTGTGCAGAAGCAATGTTTGGCAATTAAGCCCGTTTTTTATGAATGTTTTAGTGTCCTTAATTATGTGTAAATTTGTGTTAAGGTATGTTTTTTTTAAAAAGTTTAGTGCCTTAGTTATGTTTGCATTTGTATTCAGGTATGGTTTTTTTTTTAATCCCTTGGTGATAAATTGGACAGAGAGGTCAACGCCAGGTGCAGATTATGCACGTGAATGCATCGATATGTGCATTCAATTTTCTTCTCCGGATTTGTTTTTCTCTCCACTGCGGTGTTTTTAATTTTGTTTTGTTATTGTTTTAGATGATTTAGCCCTGACGTGTCTCTACGAAGTCGGCTGGGCTTTATACAATAAGAATAAGCCAGTTTCCTGCACTAAAGCTGCTACATAAGATGAGGACGTGGAAAATTCAAAAATTGTCGACGTTGACGGTGCAGTGTTATTGAAGAATGGCTAATGTAGGCTACATGTTTAGAAGCACGTATGTTTTTGCTGTCTATTCATTTTCTTCGCCAGTTAAGTTTTGTTATTGTTATTTCTGCTTACGTTAAAGCCCAGCCGACTGCGTAGTCATATCAGGGCTGTTACTGTTTCAAAACATACAAAACTTCAAAAGGAAAAAAAAGGAAAAAGAACATTAAGTACACATATCAATGCATTCGCGCACATAATCTAAGGACATGCCCTGCCCCTGGCACAAACGATTAAAAAAACATACCTGAATACAAATTTAAGCATACATAAGGACACCATAACATGCAAAAACGGGCTAAATTACCTAAAATTGCTTTCGCATATCTTACCTCCCTAGAGCCAAAAAATGTATTTAATACATGTACCTTATTAACAATCCTAAGAGAAAATACCTAAGACTTTTTATTGAACACATACACGTGAATGGACCAGCAAGGCAAAAAGTGATAGGGAATAAAATGACAGAAAGCAAAGGAGAAACAAAGAGAGTGAGAGAGATGAGGACATTTCTAGCGCAAAACTTCCAGAAGGCGGGAATATTATGTATACCAGTTAAATTAATGTGTAGACACATGCGTTACCATTGCATGGTATCATGATTTGTTACAAGTTGCTTGCAGGTCTCAGGTCTGTATTTTATGCACATTAGGTAGGTGATGTTTTCTTCTTATGCCATATGTAGCCTGACCATAATGAAGGTGAACGAAAGAAGACCAGTGTAAGTTTGTGTAGAATTATATCGTCAATCTCTACGCTCCTGTGTGTGTGTATGTATGTGTGTGTGTGTGTGTGTGTGTGTGAGTGTGTGTGTGTGTGTGTGTGTGTGTGTGTGTGTGTGTGTGTGTGTGTGTGTGTGTTGTGTGTGTTTGTGTGTGTGGGTGTGGGTGTCTGTTTTCGTGTTTGTGTTTGAGTTTGCATGTGTATGCATGGTACAGAGAGAGAGAGAGAGAGAGAGAGAGAGAGAGAGAGAGAGAGAGAGAGAGAGACAGACAGACAGACAGACAGATGGGCAGACAGACACACAAGAAAGAGACAGAGAGACAGACAGACCGACTGACAAACAGATAGGCAGACCAACTGACAGACAGACAAACAGACAGACACAGGGAGACACAGACAGATAGAGAGAGAGACAGAGACAGAGACACAGAGAGACACAGACAGACAGACAAGAGAGAGAAAGAGAGAGAGAGAGAGAGAGAGCGAGCGTGTGTGTACACGCGCACTTGTGTGTGTGTGTGTGAGTGTGTTTGTGTGTGTGTGTGTGTATGCGTGTGCGTGCGCGCGCGCGTGTGTGTGTGTGTGTGTGTGTGTGTGTGTGTGTGTGTGTGTGTGTGTGTGTGTGTGTGTGTGTGTGTGTGTGTGGTGGATGTGTGTGTTTATGTTTACGTGCATAAAACTAACAGATGCACAATAACCACAACACTCACCAATCTCAAGTCTCCTACTCCATGCAAAACCGCACACATGTTCTTCTTGGACATCCTAAACCTGATAAAAAGTAAATAAATAAATATATAAATAAGTAAATAAACAAAACCCGCAGTCGGAAGTCAACTGAGATATCTAATACAAGCGATAAGTCAGTTAAAAGATGCAGCTGATGTCTCATCTAAACGATTGAGCTATATAAATATGTATTTATACACCACTCTATGATATAAAAAAAGGCCACAGCGCTGAACTCTTGTCCACATACAATGTAAAAGAAAGAGATGTGGGCTTTTATCGTGCTTTGTGTACCTTTGAAGCCGATTGAAGTTGTCGCGTTTGTACCCGTTTTCCGTTCTCCGACAGAAAAAAATGATGTCTTTTCTAAACGAATGAGCTATACATATATATATATATATATATATATATATATATATATATATATATTTATATATCTATATCTGTCTATCTATCTATCTATCTATCTATCTATCTATCTATTTATCTATCTATATATGTATCTATCTATCTATCTATCGATACATCCATCCATCCATCCATCTAGTGTGTGTGTATGTATGTATGTATATGTATGTATGTACATGTATGTATGTATCTCTCTATCTAGCTATCTATCTATCTATCTAGCTATCTATCTATCTATCTATCTATCTATTTGTCTATCTATCTATCTATCTATCTGTCTGTCTATCATTCTTTCCATCTATCTATATATATCTCTCTGTATATGTATATTATATATATATATATACATATATACATATCTTTATACACACTCTATGATCTAAATAAAGCCACAGCGCTGAAGTCTTGTCCGCATGCAGTGTAGAGGAAAGAGAAATCAGGTTTTGTTGTTCTTGTATGTATCACAGAAACGACTCATATTGAAACTGGTCCTTACCAGTAATTCAGTGTGTAAGATGAAGTGGACAGTGTCTGGCAAGCCAGACAAACCAGCCTCTAACTGACGGCTTAGGATTAAACAACATCTGGCAGCACAGCCGTCTCACACTTATTTAGACTGTAAACGAAACAATTAAACAATAGAGCCAGCAGTACACCAACTCTGTTGGATATAATATATATATCTATATATATATATATAAGATGAAGCAGCATGTGAAGAAAAAGACAACAAGCCGACGTAAAATATTCCCAATTTTCGGCGGTACACCGCCTTCCTCAAGGTACTTTATTCTCTGACTACGTTGTGCTAAAACACATAGACTGTAAAAAAAGAACTATTCACCAAATCTAGAATTCATAAAGAGTTATCATCAGATACAAAGCGTGCAAAACACTGTCCAGCCCAAACATTCGCTACTGTTCATGTTTACCCACATGCACGTGTGCTCATACCCAGCTATCCCCCCCCCCAACATTTTTCCATGCATCCTAAACAACAGTTTCTGCCACACGCACACACGCGCGCGCACACGCACACACACACACACTCACACGCCACACACACACACACACACAACCACACACTCACAAACACACACGCACACTCACACTCACACACATACACACACACACACACACACACACACACTTAAGCAAACATCTTACAAACATAATTAAAAACACACCCACACGTGCACGCAGGCACGTACACACACTCCAGCACATGAGGGAAAAAAGTAGTAATTAAAACAATGAACGAATGAATAGTAAAATGAATACTCAAAAACACTGAAAACACTGCTAACTATCACGACTGCCACAACATGGCGGTAGGAATATATATTATATATATATATATATATGTATGTATATATATATATATATATACACATATATACATACACACACACTGTATGATGTAAATAAGGTCACAGCCCCTGGAGTCTTGTCCACATACAGTGTAGAAACAAGAGAAAAAAGATTTTGTCGTGCTTTGCATACCTTTGAAGACGATGAAGACGATTGAAGTTGTTGAGTTTGTAATCGTTTTGCGTTCTTCAACAGAAAAAAAATGACAACTGTTGTCTCGATTAAATGAATGAGCTATGTATATATCTATCTATATATACTTATATATCTATATCTCATCATCATCATCAGGTGCCCTGTCGCATGGCGTTGGCGATCATGAACTTCCACCAGTCTCTATCTCTTGTTGCCCCTAGCATCTGCTCCACCCTCCTCGTCTTCAGCCACTCTGCAGGTCTGTCAAGCATTTTCTCCCTGGGTCTACCTGGTGCTCTCTTTCCCTCCAGCTTTCCCGTTGTGACCAGGTGCTCTAAATCCCCCTTCCTCATAAAATGGCCTATAAATGTTGCCTGTCTTTTCCTGATCTTCCTTATGAATGATCTACTTTTGTCTTCCTCCATCAAGACTGTCTCGTTTGTTTTCTTTGCTGTCCATGGAACTCAACATTCTTCTTAGAAATCACATCTCGGCTGCCTCAGTCTTGTTCTGGCTTTGCTTGTTGACTGTCCATGCCTCACATCTGTACAACGGTATTGGTTCTATATAACATTCAAGAATTCTCTTCCTGATGTTAATTGATAGGCATTTGTTGGTAAGAAAGCTTGTCATCTTCTTGAACGCTGTTTTGGCTTGGCCGATTCTGCCGGCTATTTCTGATGTACATCTGCCGTCTGATGAAACGATCGTTCCCAGGTATTTGAATTTATCAACCTGTGTCAAGGTTGTGCTATTTGCTGTTATTTTTACATGAGAGGATTTCATGTTTTTTACTGATCACCATGACTTCAGTCTTCCTGCTGTTTAGTTCCACCCCCTTACCTTTGCTTTCTATTTCTAGTATATTCACAAGGTTTTGTAGGTCCCTTTCATTTTCTGCAATTAGCACGGTGTCATCTGCGTATCGAACGTTGTTTATTATTTTCCCTCCAAACTTTAATTCTTCTAGGTTTCTCGTGATGTTTTCGCTGTAAAGTGAAACAGATCTGGTGACAAAACACAACCCTGTCTGACTCCTGTTTTGATGTTTTGGAAAGAGCTTATTTGTTTTCTATTCTCATTGCAGCTGTTTGTTCCCAGTAATATTTCTGATCATTCGTAGATCTTTTCCATCAAATTTGAGTCTCTCCAGTTGGTTGATCAGTTCTTCATGTCTTACCCGATCGAAAGCCTTGGTATAGTCAACAAAGCATAAATACAGATCCTTATTCATCTCAATTGACCTCTCTATGATAGTTCTCAGGATGTATATGGCATTAATAGTTCCTTTCCGTATTCCTTGTCCTCATCATGATTATTCTTAACAGGATTTTTGTTACATAACTCATCAAACTGATTGTGCATTCTATAGCCCCTGTCTTCTTTGGAAGTGCAATGAAAATTGATTTTAACATATCTTTGTGGATTTTTTTTTCCGATGTAGTAAATTTCATTTAGGACTGTTATTTTCTATGCCAAATTCCTCCAGGGCTTCAATCATCTCTGTAGTAATGTTGTCTGGTCCTGGGGCTTTTCCTGGTTTCATCTGTTTCTGTGCTGTTCTAACTTCATCTTTCATTATGGATGGTCCCTTCAAAGTTCTTTTTTTATAATGTGTTCTTCGTTTCTGTCATCCTCAAAAAGGTCTTTAATGTACTCTCACCATCTGTCTAATATTTCGTCTTTTTCCATGATAAGCGTGCCATCTTTCGATTTTGAGCAACCAGTTGATGTACATGTACTTTTCCTGTGGACGATTTCTCCAATTCGTCTGTACATACCCTGAGGATCCGTTTTGTGCCTGTCTTCTATTTCTTTGCATTTGTTTTCAGCCAAGCTTCCTTAGCTTCATTGCACCTATTCCTGATTTCTTTGTTTATCTTCCTGTATATCTCCTCGTTTCTCTTTGCCTTCCTCCTTTCCTCTATCAAGCCCAAAATTTCATTAGTCATCCAGTGCTTTATTGCTTTTCTATCTACTTTAGGGATTTCTTCACAAACTTCATTTATCATATTTCTCAACTTTGTCCATTGTTCCTCACTGTCACCAATGTCTTCCAGAGCACTGAATTTGTTTTGAACATGTACATTAAATTTTTTACGTATCACTTCATCTGTCTTTAAGAGTCCAAGATTTAGTTTGATGTTGCTTTTGGTCTGTTTCCTTTTCTTTAATTTCAGCCCAAATCTTCCCACTACAAGATTGTGGTCACTGTTGCAGTCTGCGCCTGGTAGTGTTTTTGTTGACAGTAAAGAGTTTCTAAATCTTTTGTTGATCAGGATATAGTCAATCTGATTTTTGGTATTATCTCCTGGACTCATCCAAGTCCATTTTCTTCTATTAGGCTGCTCAAACCAGGTGTTTCATAATATGAACTCATTCATCTGTGCCCATTCTACAAGTTTCCCTCCCCTTTCATTTTGTGTACCAAGGCCATGAGGTCCAACTATATTCTCCACCCTATCCTGTCCCACTTTAGCATTAAAATATCCCATTATGATTGTAACTTCTTGTGATTTACATTGGACCTTGGCCATCTCTAATACTTCGTAGAGTTGTCGATGTCTTCCTGAGTACTTGCGGATGTTGGTGCATACACCTGAATGATGTTGACATCAAATGGTTTGCTTCCCAATTTGACCAGCAAAACCCTGTCGGACACAGCCCAGTATCCCTTAACTGCTTTTGATTTGTCTTTGTCCATTATGATGCCTACTCCTCTTTCATGTGAATTACCACCAGAGTATATCACTGTGTATTCTCCTGATGTTATCATGCCTGCCCCCTTCCATCTCACTTCCCCTAGTCCTAAAATACTAATGTTAAACCTTTCCATCTCCATTTTGATGTTGTCTAATTTTCCCTTCTGCAACAGTGTCCTGATGTTCCGTGTTGCTATTTTGGTGTTTTTGAATTTGAGTTTGGGTTTGGGTTTGGTCGCAGTAGCTGGCTGACGGTCTGGTTCACCTGCGCCGCATGACAGTCCCTACCTGGGCAAAGGTGCTCCACAGGAGCACCCATTTACGTCGTTATCTTCAATTTCCTTTTGTTTGTCCATCCATAATTGTCCTTGGGAAAATACGATGGTGGTTTCCCGTTGGCTTCCATCGTTTTTTTTTTCAGGGTTAACTCCCTTAGCCTTATTCTCTCCCGAGATGTCCACAAGGCAGTGGAGCTATTTACCCATAGCTTGGGGATCTGGTTCGTGGGCACCAGGGCATATCCACACGCTGGTGGGCCTGCCTGTCTGGTCCCTATCTATTTATCCATATATCTATATCATCTAACTATTATGTAATATTTTTATGTATGTATGTATTATGTATTTATGTATTATCGAATCATGCATGCATCATTTGTATCATTTATGTATTACGTACGTACGTATGTATTATGTATCATGTATGTATTCTATGTATGTATTGATGGATGTATGTACATATATATGTATGTATGTATCATGTATGTATGCATGTATGCATGCATGTACTGTATGTCTCTCTCTCTCTACATATATAATCTATTATATATATTATATATTATTATATGTCATATATACATGTATGTTATTATTTATATATATCTACCGCATCTAGCTAAGGAGTAAACCCTGATAGTAAATCCGGTGTGGGCCCCTAAGGCGGTTGGATGGCAAACTTTGTCACTTTCCGGCAGCTCCTGCGGCCGCATTGGCACCTAAACGTAACAGCCCTGCTGTTCCTTTGGATCTGTCAGCGAGGTGGAGAGTGGGGACAAGTTGCATGGGGCAACAGCCTGTCTTCCATATTACACTGCCCAGGCTTACATCCGTCCATTCATCCACAAACACTCTGCACCTACGACCTGGAGAGGACACTCCAGCCTCGCTACTAACACTAGTGTCGGCACAACACGGAAAGCAACAGATACCGGTGATAAGTCATTGCTCAACTGGCGTAGAGCTGACACCAGGGGTTGCTTTTGACGGTGGGAGAGACCTTCGTGTCTTACTGGACAGCTACCGCCCACCTAAGCTGGGCAGTCCCCAGCCAGTTAGGTACTGTCCCGCCACGACCTGCCTTCTTCATTGGGTGCATGAAGATTAGGAGAAAATCTGACAAGCAGGTCGTTAATTACCGCACCAAACAAAAAGAAAAATTCAAATTCAAGAAACGGATCAGGAAAAGGATCAGCAGTGAAACTGGGCTGTTGGAATGTCCGAACAATGATGCCTGGGCTCTCCCAAGATCTGCAAGACATCAGCGACGCCAGAAAAACCGCCGTCATAAACAGCGAACTAAAGAGGCTCAATGTGGACATTGCCACTCTGCAGAAACACGGCTGGCTGACTCAGGAACACTAAAGGAAAAGGACTACACCTTCTTCTGCAAGGAAAGAGTTCTGATGCCCCAAGAGAGCACGGAGTAGGCTTTGCAGTAAGAACAGCCTGCTGAACATGATTGAACCAGGCAGCGGCGGTTCAGAACGATCTTGACTCTCCCCCTCAACACACCGAAGGCTATGTCACTCTCATCAGCGTTTATGCCCCAACTCTGTCCGCCTCTCCAGACACCAAGGATGAGTTCTACGAAAATCTTGCATCAACCATAAGGAACATCACCAGGACAGAACAACTTGTCCCGGGACTTCACGCAGAGTGGTGCAGACAATGACTCATGGCCCTTCTGCCTCGGTTCCTTTGGAGTGGGAAAATGAATGAGAATGGACAGCGACTGCTTGAGTTTTGCGCCTGCCATGAACTGTGCATCGCCAACTCCTTCTTCAAGACGAAGCCTCAGCACAAAGTCTCCTGGAGGCATCCCCGCTCAAAACATTGGCACCAACTGGATTTGATCCTAGTAAGACGTGCGCTATCAAAAACGTTCTCCACACTCGCTCTTATCACAGCGCAGACTGCGACACAGACCACTCTCTGGTATGTTGCAAGATCAGGCTACAACCAAAGAAGTTCCACTGCTCAAAGAAACAAGGGAACCCTCGCATTGACGTCAGCAAGATGTCTCAGCCAGATCTTGTAGAACAGTTCGCAGAGGCCTTTCAGAGAGAATACGATGCATTGCAGCCCAGAGACTTGCCACTGAGAGATGGGAAACGCTACGAGACACCATGCACCGCATTGCTATGGCCACCTTTGGGAAGAAAACTGTGAAGTCCCACGACTGGTTTGAGGCCAAATCATCAGAGATGACTCCCACTGTTGAGGCCAAGCGTGCCGCACTCACCAAGTATAAGCGGTCACCAAGTGAGAAGAACCTGCAAATCCTCAGGGCTGCCAGAAGTAAGGTTCAGCTTAACGCCAGCCGCTGTGCAAACGAGTACTGGACAGAGCTCAGCGAAGAGATACAGAGTGCTGCTGAAAGAGGCAACATCCGAGGAATGTATGCTGGCATCAAGAGGGCACGGGACCAACACAGAGCAAGATCGCCCCCCTCAAATCCTCCACTGGGGAAGTAATCAGCAATCCTAGCCAACAGATGGAAAGATGGGCGGAACACTACTCCGACCTCTACTCCACACAGAACATGGTGTCCCCCTTAGCCCTCGATGCCATCAAGTGCATGCCGGTAATGGAAAAACTTGACGCAGAGCCAACTGTGGACGAATTCAGCAAGGCCATTGATAGCCTGGCATCAGGGAAGGCACCTGGCAAGGACGGAATTCCCCCAGACCTCATCAAGCACTGCAAGACTTCTCTTCTGCACCCTTTGCACGCAGTTCTCTGTCAGTGTTGGAATGAGGGAGCTGTACCACAGGACATGAGGGACGTCAAGATCGTCACCCTGTACAAAAACAAGGGCGAAAGGAGCGACTGCAACAACTACAGAGGTATCTCGCTCCTCAGCATTGTTGGCAAAGTCTATGCTCGGGTCCTCCTAATCCGCCTGCAGAAACTGGCTGAACGCGTCTACCCGGAATCACAGTGTGGTTTTCGAGCAGAGAGATCCACGGTAGACATGGTCTTCTCCCTTAACCAAATCCAGGAAAAGTGCAGAGAGCAGCGGATGCCCCTGTATGTGGCATTCATTGACCTCACCAAGGCCTTTGACCTAGTCAGCAGAGATGGCCTTTTCAGGGCTCTCCGAAAAATCGGCTGCCCCCCAAACTGCACAGCTTAATTGAGTCCTTCCACT
>JAPXFY010000013.1:58332630-58335130 GCA_030674185.1 Monoplex corrugatus
TTGCTGCATGGCATTGGCGATCATGGCCTTCCACACGAATCTATCCCTTGTCGCTGCAAGTACATCCTCTACCCTCTCTGTCCTCAGCCACTCTACAAGTCTGTACAATATCTAATCCCTGCGTCTGTCTGGTGTTCTCTTTTTCCCTTCAGTTTTCCTGCTTCTCTCATCATCATCATCATCAGATGCCTTGCAGCATGGCGTTGGCGATTATGGACTTCCATCTGTCTCTATCTCTTGTTGCCTCAAGCATCTCTTCCACCCTCCCTGTCTTCAGCCACTCTGCAAGTCCGTCTAGTATCTTCTCCCTGGATCTACCCGATGCTCTCCTTCCTCCAGCTTTCCCTGCTCTCTAGAAGACTGAAATTCTCTTGGCTGCCCCATCTTCCATACATCCCAGTCTGAAAGCCAATGTCCTGACCATTTGACTTTTGTGCCCGTCTGTCATAAAGACACGAAAAGAAACGCATCTGGCCCATACCTAGTGTTGCCAAAGATACCAACAGGTGTGTCACCTGTGGGTGCAATCAGGTGTATCAAGGTGACAAAAGGAGTGAAGAAATAACAGGACACGCACATAGCCCATAAACGAAAACCGGAGATACCAGCAGGTGTGTCACCTCTGGACGCAAACATGTGTGTCAAGATGACAAACAGGTGTGAAGAAAATAAAAGACACGCAAGCGGCTCACGCTGGTGTGCAAGAGATACCAACAGATATGTCAGTAGTGGGAAGTATAGGTGTGTAAAGGGACGAACAGGTGTGAAGAATAGAAAAAAATTCACGTGGCCAACGTGGCCAATACCTGGTGTTTCAGTTTCAGTTTCAGTTTCAGTTTGTCAAGAAAACTTCTCTGCGCTCAGAATGAATTCCATACACTCTGACATCTCTAGTACCATGTGATGGAGAGTAGATCCACAAGCTTTAAGCCTGTGACATAAACCCCATGGGTCGACAAGTCCTGAGGTCCTACCCATATTAGTATGCCTGAGATGCCAACAGGTATGTCACTAGTGGGCGCAGTCAAGGATGGCAAAAGTTGACAGAGAGGTGTGAAGAAAGGAACAATCAAGCATGTAGCTTACTCTAGTCACTAGCACTAGCAGGTGTCTTCAGGTGTATCAAGGTGAAGGACAGGTGTGAAGAAAAGAAAACGCACGCACATAGCCCGCACTGGTCATTAGCGAGCGTCTTCAGGTGTGTCAAGGTGAAGGACAGGTGTGAAGAAAGGAAAAGACACACACGTTGGCCCTCACTGGTCACCAGCGCTAGCAGGCGTCTTAAGGTGTGTCGAGGTGAAGGACAGGTGTGAAGAAAGGAAAAAACACGCGCGTGGCCCACACTGGTGCCCCAGAAATTCCAACAGGGCTGTCACTAGTGTGCACAGTTAGGTGTGTCAAGGTGACGAACAGGTGTGAAGAATGGTAAGAAATTCACGTAGCCAATACCTGGTGTTTCAGTTTCAGTTTCAGTCTGTCAAGAAAACGTCTCTGGCAGGTACCATCTAATGGAGAAAATCCACAATGATCATAGCACAAGCTTTAAGCCTGCACATAGGCTCCATGGGTTGACAAGTCCTGAGGTCCTACCTAGCTTAATTCCCGAACTAGTGTGCCAGAGATAGCAACAGGTGTGTCATTAGTGGGGCAGTCAAGTGTGTCAAGGTGAAGAACAGGTGTGAAGCAAGGAAAACACACGCACGTGGCTCACACTGGTCACTAGCGCCATCAGACATCTTCAGGTGTGTCAAGATGAAGGACATACCTGAAGAAAGGAACAAACACACACCTAGCCCACACTGGTCCCCCTAGCGGGCGTCTTCAGGTGTGCCAAGGTGAAGGGCATGTGTGAAGAAAGGAAAAGACACGTACGTGTTCCAAATGATCCCCAGCGCTAGCGGGCGTCTTCAGGTGTGTCAAGCTACTGCACAGGTGTGAAGAAAGGAAAAGACACGCACGTGCCACAGGCTGGTTACTAGCAGGAATCTTCAGGTGTGTCAAGGTAAAGGACAGGCGTGAAGAAAGGAAAAGACACTCACGTGGCCCACACTGGTTACTAGCAGGTGTCGTCAGATGTGTCAAGATAACTGACAGGTGTGAAGACAAGAAAAGACACGCACGTGGCCCGCACTAGTCATTAGTGTTTAGGCGACGTCTTCAGGTGTGTCAAGGTGAAGGACAGGTGCGAAGAAAGGAAAAGACACGCACGTCGCCCACACTGGTCACTAGCAGGCGCCATCAGGTGTGTAAAGGTGAAGGACAGGTGTGAAGAAAGGAAAACACACACGTAACCCACACTGGTCACCAGCAGGCATCTTCAGATGTGTCAGGGTGAAGGACAGGTGTGAAGACAGGAAAGTCACTAGCGCCAGCAGACGTCTTCAGGTGTGTCAAGTTGAAGGACAGGTGTGAAGAAAAGAAAAGACACGTACGTGGCCCATAGTGGTGCCCACCCATAGTCGTCCTTTGCTGTCTACAGTGACCGTGGAGGGCAGACCGC
>JAPXFY010000013.1:58345130-58372630 GCA_030674185.1 Monoplex corrugatus
CACACGCACACACACACACACACACACACACACACACACACACACACACACACACACACACACATACACACACAGAGCAGAACAGAGGTAAAACACACTCATGTTAATGTAACTAGCGTATCGTAACTAAGATCACACAGTCCATCGTCCATACTATACAAGATACCCCCAGTAAAGAGTGTCTTTCCTTTAAACCACCTCAACATTCTTGTCCATGTGCGACGTGACCAAGTGGACTGAGCTTTGTGATATCACGATTTGCGTATGGTCAGAATACGATTTATTGTACTTATCGTTTGGCCTGGACGTGTTTGTCGTTATCTGGCTCTGTTTGACTGTCCTTGTCCGCTGTCAGTTTGTTGTCGCATATCGTTTCACCTCTGAAGTGCTTGAATTTCTCTCTCGTTTTCTCTGTCTCTGTCTGTCTCTCTTTCTGTCTCTTACTGTCTTTCTGTCTCTTACTGTCTTTCTCTCTCTCTCACCGTCTCTGTGTCTATCTGTCTCTGTTTGTCTCTCTCTGTTTTTCTGTCTGTTTCTCTATGTCTCTGTCTGTCTCTCTTTCTTTTTGTCTCTTATCTCTTTGTCTTTCTTTACTGTCTGTCTGTCTTTCTCTCTGTCACAACAAAGTCAATTTACTGTCACATAACTATCGTTTGATCTCGAAGTGTGTGTGTGGTGTGTGTGTGTGTGTGTGTGTGTGTGTGTGTGTGTGCGTGTGTGTGTGTGTGTGCGTGTGTGAGTGTAAGTGTGTGTGTTTGTGTGCGTGTATGTGTGTGTGTACGTGGTGCGAGTGTGTATGTGTGTGCGTATGTGTGTGTGTGTGTGTGTGTGTGTGTGTGTGTGTGTGTGTGTGTGTGTATGTGTGTGTATGTGTGAGCGTGTGTGAGTGTAAGTGTGTATGTGTGTGTACGTGGTGCGTGATAGTGTGTGTGTATGTTGTGTCATATCTGGCTCTGTTTGTCTCTGTCTGTCCTGTCTGTCTGTGTCTGTCTGTCTCACGCGTGCGCTTGAAAGAAGTACAGATGATCACAGCACACTAGAATCACCATCTATGAAATATGTCAGGATGGACGCTGCCTGTGGGAACACACACACACTAACACTACCACACACACACTTACACGCACAAAAAAGCACACACATATTAATACACATACATGCACACTAACACGCACACACAAACTAACACACATACATACACACTCACACAAACACACACGCGCTAACACACACACCCACTGACACAAACGCACTCACAGTTACAAACACACACTCGCACTAAGACACACACAAACACACACACATGCTAACACACATACTAACACACACACACACATACGCGCACACGTACACAAACATTAACACACACACACACACACACACACAAAAAGTAGCACACATATTCACACACATACATACACACTAACATACACACACACACAAACATACCCACACACACCCACACAAACAAACACACTCACACAAACACACAAACATACAGACGTACATACACATACTCACAAATACACACACTCACACAAACACACACGCACACACACAAATACACACACCCACACACACACACCCACACACACACCCACACACACACACACACACACACACACACACACACTAACACACACATCACAAAGAAGGAAACGTCACAAGCCTGGCAGACAAAAACGTCAAAGAAGAAAGAGATTCATTATGTTCCTTGTTTTACTACAACCAAACAGCAAAACACAACAAATGCGGAAAGCCCGTAATGGCCCCCAAGAAAGGAAAAGAAAGACTGTCTCCATTACAACAGTATGAACAGACAGTAAGACAAAAACAAGAAGACAAAACAGACCTTTCACTCGGCGGGAATGATCTGTTTGATGTAAAATACAATCATCATCATCATCTTGTCGAGCTTGCTCGGCTATCCATGACACGTTTCTTCCATCCTTCTATGTCAGACATTGCAGTAGGTAGTTCGTCATACTGACAGCCCATATCATCTATCAGTTGGTCGATGAAGGTCTTCTTTGGACGTCCTGGTCTTTGTTTGCCATGGCTGGGTCTCCATAGTAAAATCCCCCACCAGTTCTTCTTTGCTACGCCAGCAGTGTCCCGCAAAGCGCAAATACGAAATGAAAGAGAAACTGGCGGTTTTGTGCCAGAACGTAACGGTTTTATTGTTACTGTTATTTTTCAAACCCAGCTGACTACAGCCATATCAGAGCTATAACCGTTGCAAAACACACACAATACTTCAACAGGAAAACGGGACCATGGAAAAGAAAATTAAGTACACAAATCAATTCATTTCCGTATATATATGTAATCTAAGGTGATGCCCCTGGTGTTGACCACTCCGTCCAATTTATCACACAGGGGATTAAAAAAACCTTAATACAAATAATAATAATAATAATTACAATATTTATATAGCGCAAAATCTCGACAAAATCAAATCTAAGCGCTGAAACAGACACACACGCACGCACGCACGCACACACGCACGCACGCACACACACACACACACACACACACACACACACACACACACACACACACGCGCATGGCTATAAATGGGGAGAAAGAATAAAAGCAATAAAAGCAAGAATAAAAGCAATGGAAAATTATAGAGAGCATATCATATACAATTATATATTATAACAAAGTGATTCCCCTCCGAGCGGAGACAGGCTGCAGAGGGGGGTTGAGTGAGGTTAGGATTTTATGCAGAGGAGAAAAGGTGAGTTTTGAGAGCGGACTTGAAGGAGACAAAAGTAGGTTGCTGACGGACTGAGAGAGGAAGTTTGTTCCAGGAGAGTGGACCAGAAACAGAGAAGGCTCGTGGACCATAGGTATTGAGCTTAGTGCGTGGAAAGCGAAAAGTCAGAGGATCGGAGGCAGAGTGGAGGGTACGTGAGGGAACATAGATCTCAAGTAGGCTTGACAGGTAATCGGGGGCTGCGTTACTGAGGCTTTTGTAGCACATGGTGTCTAGTTTGTACTGTATGCGTTTTGATACAGGGAGCCAGTGAAGTTGTGCCAGGAAAGGAGATATGTGGTCAGCTTTTTTCTTTTTGAGTACAAGGCGTACAGCATTGTTTTGAATGCGCTGTAGGATGTGAATGGTGGAGATAGGAAGACCAGACAGGAGTGAATTGCAATAGTCAATGCGAGACATTATGAAGGAGAGAACGAGTTTTGCAGTTGTTTCGACAGAGAGATACTTCCTGATCAGGCTTATACGATGGAGATGATAGTAGCAAGATCTGGCAGTTTGAGAAACAATTTGAACACAACTAAGGACATCAAGGTATAAAACAGGCCTGAGTTACCTAAAGTTGCTTCTGCACATCACATTTCCCTAGAGCCAAAAGTGAACTTAATACATATATCCAATTATCAATCCTCTGAGAAAGTATGTAAGATTTTATCGATCACATAAGGGTAAATGGACCAGCGAAGCAGAAAACGATAGGAAGAAATGACAGAACAAGGAACAAGGCAGAAGTAAAGAGAGTGACAGAAAAGAGGAAACTTCTAGCATAGAATTTCCAGAAAATGGGGATACTATTTACACTGAAAGAAGCTCAGACATCCCAATAGGGGGGGGGGGGGGGGAGGGGGGTTATGGTGGTCTGTTCTGTTAGCTAATCCCTAAATTATGATAGCAGGTTTCCCACAAATTATGATAGTGCATCTTACCAAATAAAGTAAAACTGAACCGAAAGTCAGATCAAATCTGGTGCAAATGGATGAAGCATGTGAGATTCACTGGCGCAAATGGACTGCACCGACACAGTACAGCAGAAGATCCACGGAATAGCTCATCCTCCCCAACTCCCTCCCAAAAAACAACCCATCAACCTTATCGCCTCACATTCTTTAGTCCATTCCCTACATGGTATGCGACCTAGCGTTTGTGCGCTAGTTAATAATTAAAAAAAAAAAAGAAAAATTGAAACAAGAAAAACAAAACTAGCAAAATTGAAAAACGAACTAGTAAAAACAAATTATCAGCGTTTGGGAAAAAAAACTTACAATAGCGTATCACACGATTTATTCATGGTTTATTTCATCAATTCACAAGTTTGCTTCGCTGTTGCGATTTCTTTCTCCTTCCACCATGTTCAAAAATAAATGTAAACATGAACAAAATTAAAACAGCTGACTTGGTGGGGGAGGAGATGACAAACCCCGAGACAAAGCCACATGATGCCCACCAACCAGGTTCAACCCAGCCACCGGACAAAAAGAAAATGAAAAATCCCTCTCTTCCCTTACTCTGACCCTTCATCTCTGTTGGGCAGCCCGCCCTGCCGCCAGTTCTGTTCCCCTTACTATAATCTCGAGAGTCGGCAGTCGAAGCTCCCAACGTTGCTTTACTATAACCACAGGGGGTGTTCGAACGGCTGCGAAAGTGGCCAAGCATGATGCTCCACACACAGCCCATTTTGAGGTTCAGCTAAGGTCTGACATGCCCCCGAAAGGGATCCCAAGTTGGCCGTCTTTCCGAGCAGCCAGCAGGTCTTTCCTTGCGGTCATCAGGCCTGATTCCCTGAAGTCAGCAGGCCAAGCTATATGTCAAAGTTAATAGAAAAAAACAAACAAACCAAAAACCATCCGAAGATTCTGTTCTGCACTGACGGAGCCAGACAATGACATTTTCATCAGAGTGATTCACATCATGCCGGTGCCGTTTAGTTTCCGTGCTTGTGGATTTCCAGCTTTAGTTAGGTCTAATGGGACCTGATACTACTACTAACTTGAGTTAGAAAGTGTTCTGAAGCTGGATGTCTGAACTCTCTCTCTCTCTCTCTCTTTCTCTCTCTCTCTCGGGGCATGCTGGGTAATGGCGGCGAATAGCAACTGTTTTGAGTTGCTGTGTATACTTTTCTCCATGACAGTGTTTTGATGATCTGTATCAAACAGCTATCCTGTGCAGTGCTTCAGTGATAGTCCCATGTGAGAGACAGTGCAGGAAAATGGTGGGCATTGAAGTGTGGAGAGCTGCTATCGGCATTTTCTGTGGACATTTCAAATCTGGGTCAAGAAGGTGTGCTCGAAAAAGTTTGAGGTGCGTACAGGTGAGCAAGGCCAGTGTCAATAACACAGTCTGGTCATCTTTGGATATTCTTGTCGCCTTTGTGGTATTTATTGCATTTGTGACATTCATTGACAGTTTCTTTTGTAATGCACATGAAATGTTGTCATTTAAAATGGCAAGACAAGCTGAACAAGAAAAAATAAAAGGAACAAGACTGGGGGCAGAAGAGGAGATATGTGTCACCGACGGTGTATGTCAGGTAGCCATGCACGTGCCATTGCTTTTCTCGGCCGTGTGCGTGCAGCACATCGTGTTTTGCGTGAGAAGGCTGCTCCTCTGCGGTGACATAGAGACAAATCCCGGCCCTATCACTGACAGTACCACACACACAGAGGACGGAAATGATAACATGGTTGACAGACTCATGCAAGTGATGCAGCAACAGTTCTCTGAGCAAACCAAATTGATAAGGAATGATCTTGGAGAGATCAAAGACGAGCTACGTCAAGTGAAAGAACGATGTGAGGAAATCAACAACAGGTGCAACAGACTGGAGAAAGATCACAGAAACCTGACGGAGACAGTGACAGATATGAGTGGCGACATACAACAACTGTTCCAGGAATCTAATGATGAGAAAGAGGAAATACAACAACTCACAGAGACAATCAGGGATATGAGACACGATGTTGCCCAATTGAAGTCAGACACAGACAGGTTAGAAGATTTTTCACGAAGAGATAATTTACGTTTTTTCGGGATTTCTCAGCAAGAATCTAGGGAAACGTTTGACTCATGTGCTACCGCAGTTATTGACGTTCTCAATAGTATTGACGACCCTAAAGTCTGGACTACTGATGACATCGTACGAGCACATCGAACTGGACAGACAAGACAAGGGCAACCCAAACAAATGATAGTCAAATTCACCAGGTGGAGAGACAAAATGCTGATTATTACAAACAGAGACATACGACGAAAATTAGATGTGAAAGGTATCAGGGTCGCAAACGACCTAACAAGAACACAGGCACAAATCGTTGCAAGAGCACGTAGTGAAGGCAAAAGAGCATACTTCCAAAAGGGACAATTGGTGATTGGACCAAGACCACCAGAACAGCGATCTTATGCTCAGATTGTGAGTGGTGACACAGTTTCAGACTTACAACCTAAACACACCTCCTCTTCCGACGTGAGAGACACGCCCACCTTCACCAATCGGCGGGATGAAGTCGCTGGTGGGGACCCCCCTCAAGATGGGGAGATGACGAGAGGAGTTGTCACCTCTAACGGGGGCAGAGTCGCGAGTGGTGGTTCCCCTTCCTCCTCCTCTTACCCGCCTGTCATCTCACGTGCAAACCGGGCCGAGCTTCAGCGTGACGCCAACAGGAGTTCCCAGGGGCATGACACCGGGCGTCTTACAGACACGGACGCACGTGCATCACGCGGCAGTCCTGCGGCAGACCGACAGACGGGTGAGAGGGTGAGCATGGGCAGCCAACCGCGACGGACGTCAACAAGCACGGCCCGCGGCAGAGGAGCAGGCGGTAACCTTGGCAACAGGAGCTTGCGTTCCGGTACTTCCAGAAAGCCATAGGACAGGCATGGCCATCCAAACCAGTGGTCCTTTTTGAATTACAACGTTGAAAATTTGTACAGTAAATTGAAGAACGTTTCCTTCATAAATTATGCAACAAAATTTGATTTTGTTTGTCTTACTGAATGTTTTCTTGATACTTCGTTTGATTTCAGCTGTTTGTTCACTGATTATTTGAAGTTTTATGCTCCAGCTAAGAAATTGTCACACCATGGCAGGAATTCGGGTGGAGTTTTATTGTTGGTGAAAAAAACTTTAGAAAATTGTGTGAAAGAAATAATGTTAGATTATGATAACACCATTGCCATCAGAGTAAACAAAAATGTATTTGATTTAGACAAAGATCTGATTTTGATTGCATGCTATGTTGGGCCAGAAGGAAGCCCTAGATATAACGAAACATTAATTAAAGATGGGATCTTGATGCTGGAAGAATTAATGCTACAACAGTTTGAAAAAGAAAAAACACATTTTATAATTATGGGAGATCTCAATGCTAGAACAGGTCACGAACAGTTTGCGCCTGAAGACATGACTACTTATTTGGAAGACATTGAGTATGACAGGATGTATAATGAATGTGATGTACGTTGTTCTAAAGATGAAACTGTGAATAGTTTTGGCAAAACATTGTTGAACTTATGTTTCATGTTGGATATGGTTATTTTGAATGGTTTTTGTGATGGAGATACAGAGGGTGAATACACTTTTGTGTCTCCAAACGGGTGTAGTGTGATTGACTATTTTCTTGTTCCATATAATCTGGTCTCATGCTTTGATTTACGGGTAGGTAACTGTGTTGATTCATGGCATCTACCTGTTGAGGTAATATGGAAAAGGGGAAATAATCATACATATGTAGAAAGTGCAAGACAACAAGGGGAAGAAAAAATTGTATGGTCTGAAGAATTAGCAAGTTTATTTGTACAAGAGCTTAATGGTTCTGAGTTCAACAATTGTCTACAGACAGCTTTCGGTTTGTTAGATTATAATGTGAATGACAGTTCGGAGCAGTTTACTAAGGCTTTATGCGGGGCAGCTGCGTGTATGGTACGAACAGTGAGACAAGGACAAAAGAAACAGAATGATTGGTTTGATAAGGAATGTGAAAGAAAGAAACAAGAAGTTAAGAGGCTACTGAAAAGATTCCAGAGATGCAAAACAGAAAAAGAAAAAAAAGAAAAAAGAGAAGCATATGTCATATCACGAAAAGAGTATGTTAAACTAAGGAAAACGAAAGAAAGGGAATACGAAGATAAGAAAATAAGAACACTCAAAGATTCCATCAATGACTCCAGGACATTCTGGTCAATAATAAGATCTGTTAATAGAAAGGCCTTTGTGTACAATGAAATCTCTATTGAACAATGGTACAATCATTTCTGCAGTGTTTTCAATGATATCGGGGGAAATACTGCACAAGAGAGTAATATAGTAGAGGAAGAAAATAATTTTGAGCCCCTTTTCAATGAGCCTATAACTAAAGTAGAAGTGACTGCGAGTATCAGGCATTTGAAAGCAGGAAAGAGCGCAGGACCAGATCAAATAATCAGCGAAATGTTAAAACATGCAAATGCTAATGTAATTGATTTCCTTGTCCATTTATGTAACAAGCTTTTTGATAATGGCATTTTTCCGTCAGAATGGGCAAAGTCCATAATAATCCCAATTCATAAAAAAGGAGATGTGAATAATCCAGATAATTATAGAGGAGTCGCTCTAACAAGTATAGTGAGTAAAGTTTATACATATATTTTGAATAAGAGATTAACAAAGTGGGCAGAAAAAGAAGAGAAAATAGTTGAAGAACAAGCTGGATTTAGAGCAAAATACAGTACAATTGATCATATTTTCACACTTTACTCCCTTGTGCAGAAGCATTTACTTTTAAATAAGAAACTTTATGTTGCATTTGTGGATTTTAGGAAGGCATTCGATTCTGTGAATCGTAATAATCTTTGGAATATATTACGTAAAAGTGGTGTGAATGGAAAATTATATATGGCCCTAAGAGGAGTTTATAACTCAGTGTTTGCATGCGTGCGTGAGAAGTGTGTATATTCAGATTATTTTGAATGCCCTAAAGGAGTGAAACAGGGGTGTCAATTGAGTCCTCAATTGTTTTCATTTTTCATTAATGAATTAGCAGTGGAACTGTCAAGAAAAGGCAGGCATGGCATTCAAATTATCCCTGGGGTTATTGAGATATTCCTATTGCTGTTTGCAGACGATGTTGTTCTTCTCTCTGGTACAGTCAAAGGCTTACAAAACCAGTTAAATGTCTTAAAGGAAGAATCGGATCGACTAGCTTTAACAGTTAACATGGATAAAACTAATATTATGATTTTCAGGAAGGGTGGACATTTATCAAAACACGAAAAATGGTTCTATGGAATTAACGAGGTTAAAGTTGTTAATTCTTATAAATACTTAGGAATAATATTTTCGACAAAATTAAGTTTAAATTATGCATGGGAAGAATCTTGTAATAAAGGGAAAAAAGGTGTTATTGAAATTCTAAAATCCTTACGGAAGCTCAATTCTATTGATTGTAATTTATATTGGAACATGTTTGATACACAGATAGAACCTTTACTTACATATGCAGCTGAAGTATGGGGTCTTACTGTAAATCCACATATGGAAAAAGTGCACACATATGCTATAAAACGTTTTTTGGCTGTACCAATTCACTCTTCTAATACTGTTTTATATGGAGAAACTGGAAGATATCCTTTATACATTAGAACCTTTGTGAAGAGTATTAAATACTGGTTGAAATTGTTAAGGCTTCCACAATCTCGGTTATGTAAACAGGCATATGAAATGATGGTTACTCAAATGGAAATAGGAAAACAGAACTGGGCCTATCAGGTAAAAAAGGCTTTATCAGAACTTGGGTTTGGAATCGTGTGGTTGTCCCAGGGAGTAGGAAATGAGTGTCAGTTTATTAATGAATTTAAAGACAGGCTTATTTGTTCGTTTAAACAAAATTGGCACTCAGATATGGAAAACAAAGAAAAATATAGTTGGTTCTTCTCATTTAAAGATGTTTTTCAAACCGAAAAATATCTCAGTGTTGTTACGGATAAATGGCAAAGAACTAATTACGCAAGATTTAGATTAAGAACACTTGGTTTCAATGCAAATAAAAATTGGTTTCAACCTGGGACGTCCACAGTATATCCTTGCCCCTTATGTGGAAACAATGTCGATAATGAAAAACACTTTTTATTCCAATGCCAAATTTTTGACACAATACGTGGAAAATGCAAAGTTTTTGAATCCGACATGGCCAAAAGACAAGATGTTGTATCTATTTTGTCATCTGATGACGAAGTCATAATCAAATCAGTGGCACTATACATTGCGGAAGCACAAAAAATAAGACATAAACACTTACAAGCCCGGCAATAGTGCTAGACAATATCATACTGGGATTAATTTAATCTCTTTTGACTGATGTGGGCTATATCACGTTAACTCCAAAAGAAGCCGCTTTATTATAGACTCTGTTTTGTAAAGAGCTGTTTTCATTTGCTTTATTTTGCTTTGTTTGCCGATAATTTAAGAGTAGCTAATAATATGAAAATAATGGTATATTTGTTGAATATGTTAGAAGTGGATATTGAAAGGGTATATAGACACTTAAGGGTCTACTATACATGTTAACAAAAACAAAAAACAAAAAACAAACCAAAAAACAAATAAATAAAAGGCATAGTGATGTCCCTTGTTAACAGAGTATTTTGGGGCAGTTATGTGAAGATTATATTATTATCACTAAATGTAAGGTTTGGGTGGTCTAGCCCAGATGTTTCATCATATTACAGTTTTGATGTGTGTGTGTGTGCGCACGAGCACGCGCCCGCGTGTGAGCGTATATGGATGCGTGTGAGTGGGTGTGGGTGTGTGAAAAAGATTTTGGTTTGTCTAAACCTAGACAAATTATTGGCCTGAATGTGGGAATACTGTTCTGATATTTTTTGTTGTTGTTTTCTTTGCATTATGTAGTAGTGGTAAAATGGATGATTGTTCATTATATATGATTTGAATATGTTCGACTGTTCAAGGAATGGATGTTCGATATTTTTTTTGATTATGTGTGAAGAATTTGCGCACATACAAAGAGTGGATTATGTGTCGCACTACTGGAAAATTGTTATCCCCCTTGTCAAAAGACCTTTTCGGGTAATGACAATAAACAGTTTCAGTTTCAGTTTCAGTTTCTCTCTCTCTCTTTCTCTCTCTCTCTGAACTCTCTCTCTCTCTCTTTCTCTCTCTCTCTCATTTACTCATAGTAGTAACCAGGAGCGTGGTAGTAAATGTCAGTAGGCGTTTTGGTACTGGCTTTGCTGGTGGTGGTGGAAGGGGGCAACCTGGTGGAAGGGGCCGTACTGGTGGAAAAGGCCTGACTGGTGGAAGGGGTCATAGTGCTGTGCTCCGTCACTGACGTCCCCTCCGTCAACTCTGAGAAGGAAGTCATGGACGGTTGGGTGATGGAAGTGTAGGTCCCACTGGTGTCGTGCATCACATAGGAACTGACAGACCCGGTGTCGTCTGGGTACAAGACGGTTGCTGCGCCACCGAGCGTACAGGACGAGAGCTGGAAGTCCTGCTGACACCATCCTGGGACATCCATGGTCTCAGATTGCCCTGGTGTCCCACATACGCTGAAATAAGATTTTTTGACCCGCTTGAGTTAGTTTGGAATTCATTTGTTGACAGTGAACAACGACACACAAACAACCAAAGAACAAATGCACAATCAGTTTGATGAGCCATGTGATAAAGATTCTGTTGAGAATAATCGTGATGAGGACAAGGAACAGAATCAAACCAGAAATAGCAGAAGTAGAATAGTTGAAGGGAAAGGAACTGTTATGGCTATGTACATCCTAAAATCTCTCATACAAAAATCAACTGAGTTGAATAAGGATTTACATATACATGTATTTTGTTTTGTTGATCATGCCAAGGCTTTTGATCGGGTAAGACATGAAGAACTTACCAACCAACTGGAAAAGCTCAATATTGACGGAAAAGATCTAAAAATAATAAAAAATATGTACTGGGAACAAACAGAAGCAATGAGATTAGAAAACGATAAAACCTCTTCGCAAAATATCAAAAGATGGATTAGATAGGGTTGTGTCCTGTCACCACATTTGTTTTCAGTTTACAACGAAACCATTATGATAAATCAAGATAAATGCCCTGGGATAAAAGGTGGAAGAAAAATGAGAAACGATCTTCGTAATGCATACGACACCATTCTAAATGCAGAAAATGAAAAAGACCTACAAAATATTGTGAATATGATAGAAACAGAAAGCAGAAATAAAGAGCTGGAGCAAAATAGTAAGTAGACGAAAATCATGGTAAACAGGTAAAATAAAAGAAAAGAAAGAAAAATAAGAAATCCCCTCAAGTAAAATAACAGCAATTGGCACAACATAGTGAGACAAGCTGATAAGTTAAATATGCTGGGAATAGTCCTCTCACCAGACGGCACATGCACCGTAGAAATATCTCACCAGAGGGTCCATGTACAGTTGAAATATCCATAAAACTGGCCAAGCTAAAACAACTTTCAAGGAAATGAAAAGCGCTTTTACAAAAAAAAAAAAAAAAAAAAAATTGCCCAGCAATTGACATCACGAGCAAAGTTCTTCAGTGTTATGCGCATATAGAATCGATACTATTGTACGATGATGATGATGATGATGATGATGATGCTAATGATGACTGTGTACGGATGCATACAGTGGACAATCAACAAGCAAAGTTAGAATCAGAACAAGACTGAGGCAGCTGAAATGTGGTTTCTGAGAAAGATGTTAAGAGTTCCGTGGACAGCTAAGAAAACAAACGAGACAGTCTTGAAAGAGCAAACATAGAACAAATATTAATGAAGACGATTAGGAAAAGACAAGCAACATTCATTGGAAGTTTATGAGGCAAGAGAAATTTGAGCACCTAGTCACAACAGCAAAGCTAGAAGGGATAACAAGCACCAGGTTAGACCCAGGGAGAAAATATTTTGACAGTTTTGTAGAGTGTGTTGGGACAAAAAGTGGAAGGAGATGTACTTGCAGCAACAAAAGATAGATTTGTACGGAGGGCCATGATCGCCAACGCTATGCGGCAAGGCAAACGATGATGATGATGATGATGAATGATGATGATGATGATGATGATGATGATGATGATGATGATGGAAGTTATTCTAAGGGCAGAAGCGCCGTCTTGAGAAAACTGATCTGAGACTGCAGAATGACATGCAGTGCCAACACATGAAGAAATCTCTGCAAAATTTTATGAGTTGGGACAGTCCTAAATGAAGTGGGGAGACACTGGGTCGAAAGGATCCACGAAACAGTAAATGGACACGACAAGCATAATGGAAGGAAACGTTAAGATTGGAAAAAGACATGTCATTTTTTTGTTTTTTTTTGTTTTGTTTTTTTTGCATGTTGTGGGCCAGGTGAAACTCGAGACATCAGATCTTGAGTCCACCGTTATATCGCAAGCACCCACCAGACATACCTTACTCAGTTACTGTGAATGGATTTTTGTTTCTGTCGGATATTGGTATCTTCTACATCCATCTGTCTGTCTGTTTGTCTGTCTATCTATCTATCTGTCTGTCTGTCTGTTTGTCTGTCTATCTATCTGTCTATCTATCGGATGTTTTGCGTGTGTGTATATTTGATGTTATGTGTGCTTTTATTTGACATTCCGTGTGTGCGTGTATTTGATATTCTATACGCGTGTATTTTATGTTCTGTGTGAATGTGTTGATGTCCTGTGTGCGTGTACTTCATGTCCTGTGTGCGTGTACTTCATGTCCTGTGTGCGCGTACTTCATGTTCCATGTGTGCGTGAACTTCATGTTCCATGTGCGTGTACTTCATGTTCTGTGTGCGTGTACTTCATGTCCTGTGTGCGTGTAGCTTCATGTCCTGTGTGCGTGTACTTCAGGTCCCGTGTGCGTGTACTTCATGTTCTGTGTGCGTGTACTTTATGTTCTGTGTGCGTGTACTTCTTGTTTTGTGTGCGTGTACATCATGTCCTGTGTGCGTGTACATCATGTCCTGTGTGCGTGTACTTCATGCTCCGTGTGCGTGTACTTCATGTTCTGTGTGCGTGTACTTCGTATCCTGTGTGCGTGTACTTCATTCCTCGGCGTGTACTCATGTCGTGTGCGTGTACTTCGCATCCTGTGTGCGTGTACTTCATGTCATGTGTGCGTATATTTCATGTCCTGTGTGCGTGTACTTCATGTCATATGTGCGTATATTTCATGTCCTGCGTGCGTGTACTTCATGTCATGTGTGCGTATATATCATGTCATGTGTGCGTGTACTTCATGTCATGTGTGCGTATATTTCATGTCCTGTGTCCGTGTATTTCATGTCATGTGTGCGTATATTTCATGTCCTGTGTGCGTGTACTTCGTATCCTGTGTGCGTGTACTTCATGTCATGTGTGCGTATATTTCATGTCATGTGTGCGTGTATTTCATGTCATGTGTGCGTGTATTTCATGTCATGTGTGCGTGTACTTCATGTCCTGTGTGCGTGTACTTCATGTCCTGTGTGCGTGTACTTCATGTCCTGTGTGCGTGTACTTCACGTTCCGTGTGCTTGTACTTCATGTCCTGTGTGCGTGTACTTCATGTCCTGTGTGCGTGTACTTTATGTCCTTGCGCGTGTACATCATGGCCTGTGTGCGTATATTTCATGTTCTGTGTGCGTGCACTTTATGTCCTGTGTGCGTGTACTTTATGTTCTGTGTGCGTGTATTTCATGTCCTGTGTGTGTGTACTTCATGTTCTCTGTACGTGTACTCCATGTTCCATGTGCGTGTACTTCATGTTCTGTGTGCGTGTACTTTATGTTCTGTGTGCGTGTAATTCATGTTCCATGTGCGTGTACTTTATGTTCTGTGTGCGTGTACTTCATGTTCCATGTGTGTGTACTTCATGTTCTGTGTGCGTGTATTTCATGTCCTGTGTGTGTGTACTTCATGTTCTCTGTGCGTGTACTTCATGTTCCATGTGCGTGTACTTCATGTTCCATGTGCGTGTGCGTCATGTTTTCTGTGCGTGTACTTCATGTTTTGTGTGCGTGTACTTCATGTTCAATGTGCGTGTACTTCGTGTTCCATGTGCGTGTACTTCATGCTCTGTGTGCGTGTACTTCATGTTCCATGTGCGTGTTCTTCATGTTCCATGTGCGTGTACTTCATGTTTCATGTGCGTGTACTTCATGTTCCGTGTGTGTACTTCATGTTCTGTGTGCGTGTACTTCATGTTCCGTGTGCGTGTACTTCATGTTCCGTGTGCGTGTACTTTATGTTCCATGTGCGTGTACTTCATGTTCCATGTGCGTGTACTTTATGTTCCGTGTGTGTACTTCATGTTCCATGTGCGTGTACTTCATGTTCCGTGTGCGTGTATTTCATGTTCTGTGTGCGTGTACTTCATGTTCCATGTGCGTGTACTTTATGTTCTGTGCGCGTGTATTTCATGTTCCGTGTGCGTGTACTTCATGTTCCATGTGCGTGTACTTTATGTTCTGTGCGCGTGTATTTCATGTCCTGTGTGCGTGTCTTCATGTTCCATGTGCGTGCACTTCATGCTCCATGTGCGAGTACTTCATGTCCTGTGCGCGTACTTCATGTCCTGTGTGCATGTACTTCATGTCGCGTGTGCGCGTACTTCATGTCCTATGTGCGTGTACTTCATGTCCTGTGTGCGTGTACTTTATGTCCTTGCGCGTGTACATCATGGCCTGTGTGCGTATATTTCATGTTCTGTGTGCGTTTAACTTTATGTTATGTGTGCGTGAACTTTATGTCCTGTGTGCGTGTACTTTATGTTCTGTGTGCGTGTATTTCATGTCCTGTGTGTGTTTACTTCATGTTCTCTGTGCATGTACTTCATGTTCCATGTGCGTGCACTTCATGTTCTGTGTGCGTGTACTTTATGTTCTGTTTGCGTGTACTTCATGTCCTGTGTGCGTGAACTTCACGTCCTGTGTGCGTGTACTTCATGTCCTCTGTACGTGTACTTCATGACCTCTGTGCGTATACTTCATGTCATGTGTGCGTGTACTTAATGCCCTGTGTGTGTACATCATGTCCTGTGTGAGTGTACTTCATGTCCTGTGTACGTGTAATTCATGTCCTGTGTGTGTGTAATTCACGTTTCATGTGCGTGTAATTCACGTTCCATGTGCGTGTACTTCATGTCCTGTGTCCTTGTACTTCATGTCCTGTGTGCGTGTACTTCATGTTCTCTATCCGTGTCTTTCATGTTCTCTGTGTGCACATTCTTGAAATAGGTTCAAACTCCAACAGGCCTTTTACACACACGTTCACCTACAAAAAAAGTATCCACTCTTTACCCACCAAGCGAAATGTACACGCAGGATCAAACCCCCCAGACCTTCGGCCTGGAATTGCCGAGGTCTTGCCCATTCAACCACCGCACCCGACAAGAGAAATTTGACCACTGGTCACAACAGAAAAGCTGGAGGGAAAGAAAGAGAGCACCAGGTAGACCCTAGGGAGAAAATACTGGGCGTATTTTGCAGAGCGACTGAGAACAGAGAGGGTGGAAGACGTACTACTTGCAGCAACAACGGATAGATTCGTATGGAGGGCCGTGATCACCAACGCCATGCCGCAGGGCACATGATGATGATGACGAGAGCGATGATGATGATGATGATGATGATGATGATGATGATGATGATGACCCGTTAGATCGTAGCACAGAGAACTTACACACATTGGTCTTGCGAGCCAGCTTCTTCTTCTGCCGCCTCTTGTTGAGGGCGATGCACAGCAGACCGATGAGACAGACCAGGAGAGCGGCCCCCAGCACTACGCCCAGTACCTGGCCCAGCCTGGAAGTCTCGGACAGTGTCGTTTCTGGAACAACACCACAAAGAATGAAGTATAAAACAAACCAAAACTAAAACAAACAAAAAAGAAAAAGAAAAACAAACAAACAAACAAGGCAATAAATAGATAAGTAAATAAAACAAATAAATGAATAAATAAATAAATAAACAAATAAAGGATAAATAAAAACAAATTAAATAAAAACAAATAAGTACAAAATACATAGATAAATAAATAAATAAATAAAGATAGATAAATAAATAAATAAATAAATAAATAAATAAATGAATGAATGAATGATGAATGAATAGATAGATAGATAAATAAATAACATGAATAAATAGATGAATAGATAAATAAATGAATAAATAAATAAATAGATAAATAAATGAATAAATAAATAAACAAATAAATAAATAAATAAAATTATTAAATAAATAAATAAATAATAAATAAATGAATAAAAAAAAATAATAAAATAAATCATTCTCAGATTTTTCGTTTCCGGTCGGCTCCTACCCAGAGTTACACGTGCTATGGGCTTGTAAGGAAATAACTGGAACCACAAAGTCGAGTCTTATCCATTGTCTATATGCGTGCGTCATTCAATGAGGATGTTGCTCAAATGCCCTGACCAACACCACAGGTGTCTGTATCCCTCGGGCCTGGTTAAGGCCAGGATATATTACGATACAATGCAACGCAGCGTTACGCAACACAACACAACGCAACGCAACGAAACGCAATGCAATGCAACACAATACAATGCAATGCAATACAGTAAAAACGATGGTGAGTCAAAAAGTAATGTCTTTTTACTCATATCAGACGAAGTTTTTGATAAGATTACCTGAAATATTGCTCAGCCAGAAATGATTATAACTGTTACGGAATGAAATATTTTGTTTGGTATGTTTCCAGTTTATAGACTCGTGATGAAAATTCAAAATGGCTGCCCCCTTAGAGCTGCGTCAAAAACAAAGAGCATTGATTGAATTCTTTGTTGCTGAGGGAAAAACCCCCGTGAACAATCACAGACGATTACAGATGTGTATAAGGAGAATAGATTATAGCAATGTTCGCAGGTGAGTCTGTCGTCTGAATGATGAAAAGGTGGGAACTGCGAGCATAGCTGATAAACCCCGTTCTGGCCGTCCGTCTACTTCTGTGAATCCTGCTGATAAAGCAAATGCAGATGCTCTGATTAGAGAAGATAGGCGCTAAATCTTGAGGAGTTGGTAGAAAACCTTGAAGTGAGCCATGGAAGTGCTTATAACATTGTTGAATTACTCAGGTTTTCAAAAGTGTGTGCCCGTTGGGTACCGAGCGAGCTGACTACCGAACGCAATACTGACAGGGTCAACGCCTGCACTGAACTTCTTGAACAAAGTCAGAGAAACAACACCTTATTTGGAAGGCTTGTTACTGGTGATGAAAGATGGATTCACCATCATGAACCGGAATCAAAGAGCCAGTCAATGGAATGGCGCCACCCTACGTCACTAAAACCGAAAAAGTTCAAGACGGAAAAGTCAGCTGGAAAAATCATGGCGACTGTTTTTTGAGATGCTCAAGGTGTCATTCTGGTTGATTTCTTGCCAAGAGGAGAAACAATAAACTCTGAGGCATACATTAAGACCCTGACGAGGCTCAAAGCAAGAATCCGACGAGTGAGACCCAACTTGCAAATCGATAATGTCCTCCTTCTGCATGACAACGCTCGACCACACACAAGCATTAGGACAAGGGAGACAATCGCCTCATTCGGGTGGACAACTTTACCGCATCCTCCATACTCATCAGACTTAGCGCCTTCAGACTATCATCTCTTCGGCCCCATGAAAGAGGGTTTGAGAGGCAAACATTATGCCAGTGACGAGGAAGTGAAAACTGCAGTGAAGACGTGGCTCCAAGCACAGTCAACAGAATTTTACGAGGCAGGGATACATGCCCTCATTCGAAGGTGGAACATTGCTATTGAGAGAAACAGTGACTATGTTGAGATGTAGGGATGTGATCCCCAGAGGACCAGCTTCATTTTGATGTATGATAAGTGTTCCTGTGTCGGTAATTGTTCCTGTACTAAAGAAAAAGGCACTACTTTATGACTCACCCTCTTATAATACAATAGAACACAACACAATACAAGACAACACAGCGCAATACGATACCACATCATACAACACAATACAAGACACTACAATACAACACAATCAATACAATACAACATAAAATAATAAATACAACACATTACAATGCGATAGAACGCCATGAAATGCAACACAACAAGAACGACAACAGCAAGAATAAGAACAATAGCAACAACACCAAGCAAGATCAACAACAACAACGACGACGACGACAATGGCAACGACGACAAGCAACAACAACAACAACAACAACAACACAACAACAACAACAACAACGAGGATGACGACGACGACATCGACAAAACAAAAAACAATAACACAACAACAATACAGCAACAACAAACAACAACAATCACCACCACTACCACCAACAACCAACAACGACAACAACCAACAACGACAACAACCAACAACAAACAACAATTATTTGTTCAACCCCCCTCACCAGGCTTGGGTTGCACCAGCTTCAGGGTGGAGGAGAACTCCTCGTGAGATCTGTCTCCGTCGATGATGTAGCAGCGAAAGTGTTTGCCGTAATGGTCGTCGATCAGCTTTCGGATGGTTAGGATGGAGGTGAAGACGACGTAACACTGGTGATGTGGACTGGTTGTCGTGTCGCTGATGGTGATGTCTTGGCTGCTGGCGTCGCCCACTCGCTCACTCGCAGAGTCCAGTTTGGGGTCAGTCGGGGTGGATTCCCAGATCCATTCTACACCCTGAAAAATGAAGATTTTTTGGAGGATTCACTTTTTTTTTGGATTGAAGCTTGTTTTCAGTTTCAGTTTCTCAAGATGACGTCCCCGCGCAAGGAATGAATTCTATATGCACTTAGGTCACATGTGCCATGTAATAGAGAAGATCCAGAATGATCACGGCACAAATCTTAAGCCTGCACATAAACCCATGAACTGGCCAGGTCCTGAGGTCATATCTAGATAGTTCCATAACCCGGAGGTCGTAGGGGAATGATGTGGCAGAGACTTCAATTTTTCCCGGGGGTCAGCACCACGAGGGTGGCGCCCACCCCCTCTCCCTCGCTTCAAATTGATATTCATATTCATATTCACTTTTTTTCAACAAGATTTCAGAAAGGCAAGAGCGCTCATTGGTCTTTAAGGGGTGGGACCTTGTTTTTACCAAGTCAGCCGGGCAATGCCCTGCTCTTCACGATTTTCAACCACCGTAGGATCTTTAGCGTGCGCAGCCAGAAGGCACACGGTCCGACTTGTTATTCATCCTGTTCCGAAGGACTAGTCGTTCAGTCCGATTTTCCGGTCAAACTGAGGAGAAAAGTCCTGGCCTCTACGGGAAGCGAACCCTGGAACCTCGAGTTTAGTTATTGGCAGGCGAACGTCTGAACCATTCTGCCTCTCTTCTCCATTATTCAAGCTGAGGCAGGAATTAATACAGAATTAAACTACATTGTTAGATATGTGTATAAGGAGATGATCAAGGTATCGTTTCCAATTAAGGCCTCGACTTTGCTCGTAAGTTTGACTGGAAAACTGAACTGAACGTCTAGTCCTTCGGAAGGGGACGAAAAACGAGTCGGACTAGTGTTCCTTCTGGCCTGCCCACGCTTAAGATCCCACGGCAGTTGAAAATCGTGAAGAGCAGGGCATTCTCCCGGCTGCCCTGGTATAAATGATCAGGGAAATACAAGTAGTTTGATTTCCCAGGTCTTTCCCCCTAAAAGGCCAATTAGTCTTCTTGCCTTTCTGAAGTCTTGATAAAGAAATGGGTGGCGCTGCGCTGAGACGACGAGCTCTTACCGAGGAGAGCAGCTCGAGTTTTACATGGTAAATCCATCGTGATTAAAAGAAACGAACTTGAATACGAATATGAACATGAATAATAATAATAATATACTTCTATATATTCGTATCTCTCTATGTATATATGTACGTATGTACGTATGTATGTATGTGTGTGTATGTTTCTGTGTATCGATGTATGTATGTATGTGTGTATAAATGTACGTACGTACGTACGTATGTATGTAGTTACGTACGTACGTACATACGTATGTATGTATGTATGTACATACGTACATATGTACGTGTGTATGTACGTAGGTATGTATGTATGCATGTACGTACGTACGTACGTATGTATGTATGTATGCACGTATGTACGTATGTATGTATGTACGTACGTACGTACGTACGTAGTATTTGTATGTATTATGTATGTATGTATGTATGTATGTATCTGTATATCTGTCTGTCTATCTGTCTGCCTACCTATTTATCTATCAATGTTGTGTGTGTGTGTGTGTGTGTGTGTGTGGTGTGTATGTATGTGTGCGTGTGTGTGAGTAACTCTGCGTGCGTGCGTGTGTGTTTGCATGCGTGCGTGTGTTGTGTATGTGTGTGTGTGCGTGTGTGCATGCGTATGTGTGTGCGTGCGTGCGTGCGTGTGTGCATGAGTGTGTGTGTACGTGTGTGTGCTGTGTGTGTGTGTGTGTGTGTGCGCGTGCGTGCGTGCGCACGTGTGTGTGTATGTGTATGTTTGTGTGTGCGTTTTATCCTTCTAGCATTCCGATTTTCTTTTGAATGCGTGCTCGCACACACTGTGCATTCAGAGTGTCACTACATAGTCTGCATACTCCGTCTTAGTGGCACATGCATGTCAGGCGTTTTCAAGTTTCGACAAGCCACCAAGACACTGAAGACACCTTACAAGATCTTACACAGGGCATACTTACTGTTCTGTATAATATATATATAATATAATAAAATATATAATATAATATAATATAATATAATATAATATAATATAATATAATATAATATAATATAATATAATATAATATAATATAATATAATATAATATAATATAATATAATATATATAATATAATATAATATAATATAATATAATAAAATATAATATAATATAATATAATATAATATAATATCGCAAAATCTTGATAGAAATCAAATCTAAGCGCTGAACAGACACATACGCACGCACGCACCACACACACACACACACATACACACATGGCTATACATGGGGAACAAGAAGAAAAGCAATGGAAAATTATAGAGAGTATAATTATATACAATTATATATTACATTGTGATTCCACTCCGAGCGGAGACAGGCTGCAGAGGGGGTTGATGAGGTCAGGATTTTATGCAGAGGAGAAAAGGTGAGTTTTGAGAGCAGACTTGAAGGAGACAAAAGTAGGTTGCTGACGGACTGAGAGAGGAAGTTTGTTCCAGGAGAGTGGACCATAGGTATTGAGCTTAGTGCGTGGAAAGCGAAAAGTCAGAGGATTGGAGGCACAGCGGAGGGTACGTGAGGGAACATAGATCTCAAGTAGGCTTGACAGGCAATCGGGGCTGCGTTATTGAGGCTTTTGTAGCACATGGTATCTAGTTTGGACTGTATGCGCTTTGATACAGGGAGCCAGTGAAGTTGTGCCAGGAGAGGAGATATGTGGTCAAAGTATACACACGAAAAGGGGATTAAGTACAAGCAGGTTTGCACACACGTTGACCCGGAAGATCCAGGAAAATCGAATCAATCTCCCACCTAAATCCACCAAGCAAGAGGTACCCAGGCTGGATTAAACCCAGACCTTTGGACTAGAAGTCCGACTTCTTCTTAACCATTTGGCCATCGCGCCTTTGAATTCTTAATATAAAAGGTTGAAAAAGTATACCAGGAGGACTGAAACCTTACCTCGTTTTTGCCGACCTCCAGAATAGTGGTGCAGATTAGCTGCAGTCCCTCATTTCCAATCTCCATAGTGGCGTGGAAAGGTATCACTTTGAAGAAAACAACAAAGAAGAGTGTCGGGCCATTCTAACAGTCTCTCTTGTTGTATGTAAGTTAAAAATAAGAATGACTCATGCTTATGTTCAGTTATTATCCAAACTCATTTTGGTTCGTTGTGAATTACACATTTTACAATACATAGAAAGAAGTAGATATATTTAGAAGCACTAATATCATACCCACACGCACACACATACACACACACACACGCACGCGCGCGCGCGCAAACACACACGCACACACACACACACACATATATATATATACATATACATATCTATACATCAATAGATATACACACACATATATATATATATATACATATATATATGTATATATATATACATATATACATATATGTATATATATATATATCTATATCTCTCTATATATACACATGTATATACATAAATCCTGTTAAGAATAATCATGTTGAGGACAAGGAATAGACTCAAAAGAGAAACAGCACAAGAACTGTGTGGATTTGTGGAAGGGAAAGGAACTATTAATGCCATATACATCCTAAGAACTATCATAGAGAGGTCAAATGAGATGAATAAGGATTTTTATTTATGCTTTGTTGACTATACCAAGGGTTTCGATCGAGTAAGACATGGTGAATTGAACAACCAACTGGAGAGACTCAATGTTGTTGGAAAAGATCTACGAATAATCAGAAATATATACTGGGAACAAACATCTGCAATAAGAATAGAAAACAATGTAAGCTCTTTCCAAAACATCAAAAGAGGAGTCAGACAGGCTTGTGTTTTGTCACCAGATCTGTTTTCACTTTACAGCGAAAACATCATGAGAAACCTAGAAGAAGACCCTGGATTAAAGGTTGGAGGGAAAATGATAAACAACATTCGATACGCAGATGACATCGTGCTAATTGCAGAAAGTGAAAGGGACCAACAAAACCTTGTGAATATACTAGAAATAGAAAGCAAAGGTAAGGGACTGGAACTAAACAGCAGGAAGACTGAAGTCATGGTGATCAGTAAAAAAAACTTGAAATCTCCTCATGCAAAATAACAGCAAATGGCACAACCTTGACACAGGTTGATAAATTCAAATATCTGGAAACGATCATTTCATCAGACGGCAGATGCACATCAGAAATAGCCGGCAGAATCGGCCAAGCCAAAACAGCATTCGGGAAGATGACAGGCATTCTTACCAACAGATGCCTATCAATTAACATCAGGAAGAGAGTTTTTGAATGTTATATAGAACCAATACTGTTGTACGGATGTGAGGCGTGGACAGTCAACAAACAAAGCCAGAACAAGATTGAGGCAGCCGAGATGTGGTTTCTAAGAAGAATGTTGAGAGTTCCATGGACAGTAAAGAAAACAAATGTGACAATCTTGATGGAGGCAGACACAAGTAGATCACTCATAAGGAAGATTAGGAAAGGACAGGCAACATTTATAGGCCATTTTATGAGGAAGGGGGATTTGGAGCACTCGGTCACAACGGGAAAGCTGGAGGGAAAGAGAGCACCGGATAGACCCAGGGAGAAAATGCTGGACGGATTTGCAGAGTGGCTGGGGACGAGGGGGGTGGGAGAGATGCTAGGGGCAACGAGAGATAGAGACAGATGGAAGTCCATGATCGCCAACGCCATGCGGCAGGGTACCTGATGATGATATATGTGTGTAAAAGAATGCATACATCAATAAAAATGCAAAGATGAATATAAACAGAAAATGTCAAACCATACCTGTACTGTATGTATATCAATGATCATAAATGTATTATACATGTGAATGATTACACAATGCCATATAATCGTCAGCCAACTGCGAGCAAGGATGCATACTGGTGGATAAGCAACCATGACATCAATAGTGGAAGTCCTGGATGAAGAGGTAAGTCTTTAACTTCAGCTCAGGCAGTGAGTTCAGACTGATGGCATGACGAAACTGAAAGCACGTCCACCAACTGGTTTAAGACTGCGTTATGGCACCAATTAGAAAGTTTTGTTCTGAGGGTCGCAGGGTGATTGATAATTGATATTTAAAGAGGCGATCTGAAAATGAAAGGCACAGGGGTAAAGATCCATCGAAACAGCGATATTAAGGGTTGCAATTTTACACTGGCAGCGAGAGTTGGTTTGTAACCAGTGCAGTTCTCTGAATACTGGACTTACATGAGACGATACTTCCTTTTTTCTTTATGATAAGACGTGCTGCATTATCCTGAACACTTCTCTGTCAAAAAAAGTTCTTCTGAAAGCAGTCTAGTAAAGAAGTACAACAGTCTATCCTGAAAGTTACTGTTACAGTCATGAATCCAGTTTAGGGTGATTTGGATGACATATGAAAAAAGAAAAAGGATTATGAGTTTTTGTTGTTGGCATTTCTGTTGTTATTGTTGTTGTTATTTCTGTTGTTATTGTTGTGCACAGATAGAAAATATACATGAAATACAATGGCAAGAAAGAAAAACAGACAGACAGAAAGTATACATTAAATACGATAGGGAGAAAGAAAAAACAGACAGACAGAAAGTATACATTAAATACGATAGGGAGAAAGAAATACAGACAGACAAAAAATATACATTAGATATGATAGGAAGAAAGAAAATGCAGACAGAAAATGTACATCAAATACAAAATAAAGAAATGCAGATATTACAAAAATATGCATTAAGTACAATAGGATGAAAGAAAAGCAGACAGACAGAAAATACACAATAAATACAATAGAGAGAAAGAAAAACAGACAGAAAATATACAATAAATACAATGGTAAGAAAGAAATACACAGAGACAGATAATATACGTTAAGTACAATAGCAAGAAAGAAATACAGACAGGCAGAAAATATACATGAAGAAAAAAAATCAGACAGACAGAAAATATACATTGAATACAAGTAGAAGAAAGAAATACAGACAAAAAGAAAATATACATAATACAATAGGGAGAAAAAATACAGACAGACAGACAGAAAATATACATCAAATACAAAAAGAAAGGAACAAATGCAGATATACAAAAGTATGCATTAAATTCAATTAGAAGAAAGAAATACAGACAGACAGGAAATATGCATTAAATGCTACAGGACGAAGGAAATACCAACATAAAATGTCCATTAAATACAATAGAAAAAAAGAAATACCAACAGAAAATATACATTAAGTACAATAGAGAAAAAGAAAAACGGACAGACAGAAGGCATACATTAAATACAACACGATAAAAAAAAATTCAGACAGAAATTATACATTGAATACATGTACAATAGGAAGAAAAGATTAAGACAGACAGAAAATATACATCAAATACAATACGAAGAAAAAAAATTCAGACATAGATTATACATCAAATACAATAGGAAGAAAGAAATACAGACAGACAGAAAATGTTTATTAAACACACAACACAAGTACACACACGATCCTTTTCTAAGAACTACCTTCCACTTCAAAGTTCTTTTCTTCAGTGTCTGTTATTGTCTCAGTAGTCAATTCAGTGATAGCTGTGCATACGTAGGTGCCCGGGTCATGACACGTCACCTGTTTGGTATCAATAGGCTTAACATATCATGTGGTATTGTGTCAACATTCATCACTGTGTACGTTAATGACCATAGATATATTATGTATACCCACATACATCGTGGAAGAGAAATCTTGAATGTTGTATAGAACCGATACTGTTGTACGGTTGTGAGACAACAGGCAACACACAAAGTCAGAACAAAATTGAGGCGACTGAAATGTGGTTTCTAAGAAGAAAGCTGAGAGTGCCATGGACAGCAAAGAAAACAAACGAGACAGTCTTGAAAGAGGCAGACACAAGAAGATCATTAATAGAGAAGATAAGGATAAGTCAAACAACATTTTTCTATAGACATTTTATGAGGAAAGGGGAATTAGAACACCTGGTCGCAACAGGATGGGTGGAGGGAAGGAGAACACCAGACAGACCCAGGAAAAAAATTTTGGACGGACTCGCTGGGTGACTGAGGACGGAGAGGGTGGGAGATGTACTTGCAGCGACAAAGGATATTTTCGTGAGAAGGGCCATGATCGCCAACGCCATGCGGCAGGGCACATTATGATGATGATGATGATGATGATGATGATGATGATGATGACGACGACGATGACGATGACGACGATGACGATGATGACGACGACGACATGCGTTGAGCCTATGTAGTTCGTTGATCAAAGTAAAACTTCCACGGACAGCAAAGAAAACAAACGAGAAAGTCTTGAAGGAGGCAAACACAAAAAATAACATTAATGAAGATTATGAAAAGACAAGCAACATTTATAGGACATTTTATAAGGCAAGAGAAATTAAAACATCTAGTCACAACAGGAAAGCTGGAGGGGAAAAGAGCACCAGGTAGACCCAGGGAGAAAATAGTGGACGGACTTGCGCATTGGATGAAGACAGAGAGGGTGGGAGAAGTACTTGCAGCGACAAAGGATAGATTCATATGGAGGGCCTTGATGGCCTACGCTATGCGACAGGGCACATGATGATGGTGATGACTTACAAGTATGTTTATGGCTATGACTATAGATATATTATGCATACTTACATGCACGTGTACTTTTGTGACCATACATGTTACGTATACGTACATGCATGTCTACATTCAGGAGAAGAGTGGCAGAGTGGTTCAGACGTTCGCCTACCGACAACTAAACTCGAGGTTCCTGGATTCGTTCCCCGTTGAGGCCTCGACTTTTCTCCTCAGTTTGATTGGAAAATCGAACTGAATATCTAGTCCTTTGGAAGGGGACGAAAAACAAGTCAGATCTGAGTGCCTTCTGGCCTGCGCACGCTAAATATCCCACGGCAGTTGAAAATCGTGAAGAATAGGGCATTTACCCGGATGCCCTGGTGTAAAACATTAGAGAGAGAGGTTGATTTCTCAAGTCCCTCCCTCTGAAGACTAATTAGCCTTCTAGCCTTCCTAAAGTCTTGTTCAAAGAAAAACACTGGGTGGTGCTGCACTGAGGCGATG
>JAPXFY010000013.1:58377630-58430130 GCA_030674185.1 Monoplex corrugatus
AGAAGGCTTATTTACAGGGGGATAAAGAAAGACAAAAAGAGTTAAACAGGGAGTTTAGAAGGAAAAGTAAAGTTGCTAAAAGGGAATACAAGGACAAAGTGGTGGAAAAGTTGACACAGGGGAATGGGAGGGCGGCATGGGATGGGTTGAATACGATGATGGGGAAGAAGGTAAAAAAGCAAGGCGTGAAGTGTGATGACCCGGTTTCTTTCTCCAATGACCTAAATGCGTTCTATGCACGCTTTGACAACAAGGACTTTTCTCGTGAAATTGAACGTGTGTGTCAGCCTCCATTTACTACCCCCAATAATGTCACTGTTTCAGAAGCCATGGTAAAGAAAGTTTTCTCTCTTTGAATCCAAGGAAAGCTAGTGGACCAGATGGGGTGGGGGGAAAAGTCTTAAAAGAATGTTCTAGTCAGCTTTGTGTTGTTTTTAGTCGTTTGTTTCAGTTGTTTATGAACTTTCATTTTGTTCCTAGAATCTGGCGTACATCTACCATCATTCCTGTTGCCAAAAAGCCAAATGCAAAAGACATGAATGATTACAGGCCGGTGGCCTTGACATCTGTGATCTGTAAATGCATGGAAAGGATAGTGTGTGACCAGCTGACAGCCTCTGTGGCCGATCGCATGGACCCCCTGCAGTTTGCCTATAAGGCAAAGCGGGGTGTCGAAGATGCGACCTTGACCTTACTTGATCTAGCGTTCTCTCATCTTGACAAAGCTGGTACCTTTGTACGGGTCTTGATGATGGATTTTAGTTCCGCGTTTAATACGCTTCAACCCCACTTGCTGATCAAGCGTCTTCTTGACATCGAGGTCAGCCCAGGCCTTGTGCTCTGGATCCGTTCTTTTCTATGCAATCGGCCACAGAGAGTCAGCATTGATGGCATTATGTCTAAGGAACTCGTTTTAAATACAGGTGCGCCGCAGGGCTGCGTTCTCTCCCCGGTTTTATTTTCAATTTATACCAACGAAATGACGTGCAACACTAACATTCTTGCACTTGTGAAGTTTGCAGATGATATGGCCCTTATTGCTAGAATGAAAGATGAACATTCTCTTTCTCAGTATTTTGATTTTATCAGTAATCTTGCCCTCTGGTTCGATGAAAGTTTTCTAAAACTAAATATCAAAAAGACTAAAGAAATTTGTTTTGGGACAGACCGTGCGAGCGATCCCGCCCTGCTACGCCCCGTCCAAATTGATTCTGAAAACGTTGAAAAAGTTGACTCGTTTAAATATTTGGGCACAGTTTTAGACAGGGATTTGAAGTTGAGTGAACACGTTGATTTTATTTGTAAAAAGGCTAACCAGAGGATGTACCTCATTCGAAAACTGAAGAGTTTTGATGTTGATTCTGCTGTTTTACAACTTGTTTACAGATCTTTAGTGGAAAGCATTTTAGCCTTTAATATCGTGACCTGGTATGGGAATCTGCGTGTGAAAGAGAAGACCAGATTAAATGGCATTGTAAATTCAGCTAGTAAAGTGATAGGTAAAAAACAGAAATCCTTGCCAGATATCCACCGTCAGACAGTCAAGAAGAAGGCCCAAAGTATCTTGATTGATGACAAGCACCCACTGCGGAACTGCTTTCAGTTTCTGCGTTCGGGGCGTAGACTCCGTGTACCAGCTTGGAAAAGAAATCTTTACCGCTTTTCTTTTGTCCCGTCTGCTATCACCATCCTTAATGCAGACGTGTTGTAGGCCTATGATGCGGCCCTAGGGTCACTCAACTGCTCCCTCGTGTGAATGCGAGAATGGGTTGGCTGCTGATGTACGATTTATATTTTAGGCATTTATGTTAACGTAGGAGTGTGTGGGTGTGCGTGTGTGTGTGTGGTGTGTGAATGTGTGTGTGTGTGTGTGTGTCAGAGTTTCCGCTAGCATCCAGAATCTACCAGTACCGGTTGCCGGCAGCCAAAATTTGTATCGGTTCTAGGGCTAAAATTGCCGGTAGCCTACCATGAATAACCCATTCTCGTAACACGGCTGTTCCCGAGCAAGATTTTAGTTAGATCGAGAGCAGGAGCAGCAGAGGGGAGGGGAGGGATATAACGATAACCAGATGTGGACTGTCAAGTGGCAGCTTGGCCAGTTGAAAATTGCATCACGTCAGCTTTCAGCCTGCCTGGCGATAACATAACAACGTGTGGGCCAGCAGCGTGTGAAAGGAAGGGAGAAAATTAATCTGGTTTCTACAGGCGGCTAGACCGCCGTCTAACTGTAGGCATCAGCGATGCTGCCTCGATACTATAGCGATAAATAGGGTAAGCAAATGGTTAGGGCCGAATTCTTGAGTCTATCGGTACTGGATACTGAAGCAGTGCATTTTTGCCGGTTCAAACCTACTGTTCACCGGTAAAAACCGGCATATGTCGGTCTAACGGAAGCTGTGTGTGTGTGTGTGTGTGTGTGTGTGTGTGTGTGTGTGTGAGTGTGTGTGTGTGTGTGTGTGTGTGTGGTACATGCGTGCACGCGTTGGATAGTTGGCCTGACTTTTAATTGTGTTATATGCATGTGGATTTTACTCGTTGCTGTGCTGCCAAAGAAAAATTTCCATGTTTGTTAACATATATGGACAATAAAGTTTTTCAATTCAATTCAATTCAATTCAATTCAATTCAATTCAATTCAATATCAATTCAATACCACGCGCGCACGCGTACACACATACACACACACAGACATACACACATATATCTATATAACATCATCATCATCATCGCATTGACAATCATGGCCTTCCACACGAATGTATCCCTTGTCACTGCAAGTATTTATCCCACACATATATTATGCGTGTGTATATATTACGTTTTCTTATGTTCAAGTCGTGTTGACGAAATGCCTTTAACTCTTCGGAGACGTAACAGCGGATATTCCGCTGCAGCTGGCCATACCATTAGAGACGTGACAGCGGACATTCCGCTGCAACTGTTCCAAACCATTAGAGACGTGATAGCGGATATTCCGCTGCCATTTTTAAAAATAGATGCAAGCCGGTCGTTGATCTAGGGGAACTAACTACACATATAGGAACACTCTTTGGTATCTTCTGAAGTGTTTGTTACTTCCCTTGCATCGATTTTATCCGGATTAGTTACAGTTTTTGCCTTTATCCAAACCAACCGGAGTGACTGTCCTTGCACCAAAATGGCGACATTTAGGCCTTCTTCTTCTTCTTCTTCAAAGGATCGTCATAATCACTTTGCTGCTTCACATGTGTGAAAACAAAGCTGTGTTTGTTCTTTTATATCTTCTGGTCATACCAAGGACTTGTAATTACCTGGATTTCTGGATTACCTGGTCAAGAATGGGTGTTTTACTGACTTTATGTGTTGGATTACTGTCAGTCAAAAACTTCTTTCCCAGAGCCAAAACCCTACCCCATTTCACCTTCTAGGAAGGCAAGTAGAATAGATGTATTGTCCTTGTATATAGCTTCAGCTCAAAGAGCGTAAATTGAATTTTATTTTGATATAAAATATGTTCTTGTGCTATAAAATCTGTATTTTTGAGAATTTTTTGAAACCCCCCCCCAAATCGTGCGTCTCCTAGAGTTGTGGCAGGTCCCGTTGATCGCGTCCACAGTGGTTGTGCAAGGCAACTATATTACGTCTTCAAAGAGTTAACATTCGCAGTTTCTCTTATCATATAGCAAAGTATTCTACACGAAAATTGAAGAAAGAGAGGGGTATAGGGTTTCCTTGTTTGCATCCCTGTTGAATTTCATACCAGTCTGAAGATTGTCCATTGACTACCATCCCTGTCTTTGATATCATTGTTAAGTGTTTTCACACCTAGTGAAAATATTTCATTTAAATTCAAACTCATTCAGACAGTCGAGTCGAAAGCGTTTTCAAAGTTAATGCATACAAATAATTCACGATGGGGTTTCCTTGTTTGTGTCCCTGCTGAATCTCATCCAGTCAGAAGATTGCCCATTGACTGCTATCCTGTCTTTGATATTACTGTTAAGTGTATTTGATACCAAGTGAAAACGTTTCATCCAATTTTAAACTCTTTAAGAGATCCTATAAGACAAATGCGCAAACAATTGAATCGAAAGCGTTTTCAAAATTAATGCACGCTAAAAATCACGAAATTGTTTGAAAAAGAATATGTGACTGCTTTCATGGCTGGGTAAGAAGGGTTCAAGTAATTAATAACAATAGAAAAAAAAAAAAGAAAAAAAAAAAGAAAGAGAACAGCTGCCAGTAAGATGGAGAGAGAAAAAAAAGTCTGCAGTAAAGTTTGTTTCAATTTCTCAAGATGACGTCCCCGTGCTCGGAATGAAATCCACATGCACTGACGTCACAGGTGCCATGTGTTTGGTGATCATGACACACGCCTTAAGCCTGCACATAAACCCACGAGCTGGCCACATCCTGGGCTGCGGTAAAATCCTGTGCCCATCAACTAAAACAGCAAAAATGTCCCACCCCCCACCCCCACCCCTTCGCCCCGCCTTGAGACAGATCATATACTATTCAGAAAAGTTAAAGGTCACCATCAGTTATAAAACATCTGATACAGAAAACAGTCAGTGCGAAGAAAAGAACGAAGGAGTATTAGAGATAACATGATGGTGACCCTTAATTTTTTTGGAATAGTATATTATGCCGACAAACCTCTGAAAGTGAAGTTAGTGTACCAAGATTGCCAGAGCAGTTGAGCTTCAAGACGTCACCCACTTTCAAATCATTGACAGGCCCAGCGGGTGTGACTGTGAATCGACTTGGATTGACTGAAAGACAAACAGACTGATGTTCACCAAATACTGAGGACCATTCAGAATGAAATATACTAGTATTGTTGTTTTTGTTATCATTATCATTGTTACTATCATTATTATTATTATTATCATCATCATCATCATTATTATTATTATCATTATTATTATTATGATGATGATGATTACTATCATCATTATCATCATCATCATCGGCGTCGTTGTCGTCGTCGTCATCATCATCACCATCATCGTCGTCGTCGTCGTTGTCATTATCATCGTCATCATCGTTGTCATCATCAACCAGCCGACCAACCAACCGACCAACCAAAGTAATAAACTCAACCATTTACAGGAAAGTATCAAAATACGATCTTCTTTTCTTAGTCTTTCGTTCGTCCTCTACATGGTCAGACCACACTGAGCGGAGAAGTGGCCATTTTGTTTCCAGCTGCTGCTGGCTGCCATGGAGCTTGGTGGACAGAGGAGTTGTAGTCGGCCATGTCTCCTGTCTCTATTTACTTGATAAAGACGACATCACTGCAATACGTGTTCAGCTGTTGAGTCTTCTAGATGGCAGAAGCGGGTTGGCGAAGTCATCAGTTTGATCTTGCGGTTCACAGGGGCGTCGAGACGGGTTTGGTCGGTAAGGAGCCTCATCAGGGCCCTTTATTGCTTTCAGGACAGAAGGTGGTAGTCACCCTTTCTGTTCGTGGCAAAATGTACCAAAAGAATCAAGAAAAGGACAACGTATATAACTAATAGCATTATTATCTGGACAGAAGATAGTAGTCCTTTTCTGTTCGTGGCAACATGTACCGAAAGAATCAAGGAAAGGACAACGTATATAACTAAATAGCATATCTCTGGGCAGAAGGTAGTAGTTGTTCTTTTTTGTTCGTGGCAAAATGTACCAAGAGAAACAAAGAAAGGACAATGTATAAAACAAATAACCTATCTCTGGACAGCTGCTACGAGAATAAAAAACGATATAAGCTCTTTCCAAAACATCAAATGAGGAGTCAGACAGGGTTGTGTTTTGTCACCAGATCTGTTTTCATTTTACAGCGAAAACATCATGACAAACCTAGAGAAGACCCTGGATTAAAGGTTGGAGGAAAAATGATAAACAACATTCGATACGCAGATGACACCGTGCTAATTGCAGAAAGTGAAAGGGACCTACAAAACCTTGTGAATATAATTGAAATAGAAAGCAAAGTAAGGGGTTGAGACTAAACAGCAGGAAGACTGAAGTCATGGTGATCAGTAAAAAACATGAAATCCCCTCCTGCAAAATAACAGCAAACGGCACAATCTTGAGACAGGTTGATAAGTTTAAATACCTGGGAACGATCATTTCACCAAATGGCAGATACACATCAGAAATAGCCAGCAGAATCGGCCAGGCAAAAACAACATTCAAGAAGATGGAAAGCATTCTTACCAACAAAATGCCTATCAATTAACATCAGGAAGAGAGTTCTGGAATGTTATATAGAACCAATAGTGTTGTACGGTTGCGAGGCGTGGACAGTCAGCAAGCAAAGCCAGAACAAGATTGAGGCATCCAAGATGTAGTTGCTAAGAAGGATGTTGAGAGTTCCATGGACAGCAAAGAAAACAAACGAGACAGTCTTGATGGAGGCAGACACAAGTAGATCATTCATAAGGAAGATTAGGAAAAAGGCAGGCAACATTCATAGGCCATTTTATGAGGAAAGGGGAATTGGAACACCTGGTCACAATGGGAAAGCTGGAGGGAAGAAGAACACCGGGTAGACCCAGGGAGAAGATACCAGACGGACTTGCAGAGTGGCTGAAGACAGGGAGAGTGGAAGAGATGCTTGAGGCAACAAGAGATGGAGACAGATGGAAGTCCATAATCGCCTATGCCATGCGGCAAGGCACCTGATGATGATGATGATGATCTCTGGACAGCAGGTAGTAGCTGCCATTTTCTGCTCGTGGCAAAATGTACCAGAAGATTCAAGGAAAGGACAACGTGTATAACAAATAGAATATCTCTTGACAGAAAATAGTAGTTATCCTTTTCTGTTCGGGGCAAAATATACCAAAAGAAACAAAGAAAGGACAACGTGTATAACAAATAGCATCTCTTTGGACAGAAAATAGTAGTTGTCCTTATTTGTTCGTGGCAAAATGTACCAGAAGATTCAAAGAAAGGACAACATGTATAACAAAGAGAATATCTCTGGACAGAAAATAGTAGTTATCCTTTTCTGTTTGTGGCAAAATGTACCAAAAGAAACAAAGAAAGCACAACATGCATAACAAATAGCATCTCTCTGGACAGAAAATTGTAGTTGTCCTTTTCTGTTCGTGGCAAAATGTACCAAAAGAAACAAAGAAAGGACAACGTGTATAACAAATAGCATCTCTCTGGACAGGAGATAGTAGTTGTCTTTGTTTGTTCGTGTCAAAATGTACTAAAAAAAAAAAAAAAAAAAAAAAAAAAAAGAAAGGACAATGTGTACAACAAATACAATACCGTTCACTTTCAGTGTGACAGATTTGTCGTTTTCCTTTGTGGTTCCCTCGGAATCCCGCATATTGATGGAACAAACGTACACTCCTTTATCTTCACAGCGCACCTGTCACAGTATTGCATTGCATTGTATTGTATTGTATTATATTGCAGTGTATTGTATTGTGTTGCATTTTATTGCAATATATTGTGTTGTATTGTATTTTACTGTATTGCATTGCATTGCATTGCATTTTATCACATTGTGTTGCATTACATTACACTGTACTGCATTGCACTCCGTTGCATTGTATTGTATCGTATCGTATCGTATCGTAGCGCATTGTATGGTATTGTACCATATTGCATTGCATTATATTTTACTGTACTGTATAGTACAGCATTGCATTGCATTATATTGTATTACGCCGTGTTCGGCTGCGTTGTATTAAATAGTACTGTGTTGAATTTATTCTATTGCATTGTATTGTGTTCCATTTTATTTTATTGTACTGGACTGAGTTGTATTGTATCATAGTCTGTTGTGCTAACTTGTGTTGCATTCCACAGTATTGTAATTTGTATTGTATTGCCCTGCAATGTATTGTGCTGTGTTGAGTTGCATTACGTTAGATCGTGTTGTGTTGAATTGTGTTGTGTCGCACTGTATCGTCCTGTATTGTAAAATATTGTGCTGTGTTGCGTTATAATTGTCACTATCATTATCTCATCATCATCATCATCATCGCCTTCGTCGTCCGTCTCATCATCCATCATCATCATCCATCATCATCATCATCATCATCATCATCATCATCATCATCATCATCATCTTTTTCAATTCATTATCATACATCTCTGCTGCAGCACCGTTTTTGTTGTCGATACTGTAATCGTGGACATATTATCGATAGATTATTATGATTACGTATCAATAATAATTATTGTTTTGCCATGGTTATTATTGTTGTTGTTACAATCATTGTTGTTGTCATTATCATAAAGATAGTATGTATGTATGCGTCTATGTATGTATTTATCATCATCATCATCATCATCATCATCATCATCATTATTATTATTATTATTATTATTATTATATTATTATATCATTATCATTATTATCATTATTATTATTATCATTATATTATTGTTATTATCAATATTTTCATAATCTGATAACTATTATTATTGTTGTTGCTGTCAATATTATCGTTATCCTCCTCAACGTTATCATAATTATCATTAATACTATCATCACAATCATCGTCATCATCACCATCACCACCACCACTACCATCATCATCATCATCATCATCATCATCATCGTCGTCGTCGTCGTCGTCGTCGTCACCATCATCACCATCACCATTACTATTATCACTATCATCATCATTATCATCATCATCATCCATCACCATCACCATCATCAGCATCATTAATACTGATATCATTAGAATATAAACAACATTTTAAGTGAAGGGACAAAAAGGAGGTGGCGGAGTGGGGGGCTAGGACAGCCAAACCTTGTTGAAGACAAAGGTGACAGCTGATCTTGTCTCCTGTATAGATCCTGACACCTGCGTGTTGGGCAGACGGATTTTGTCCACAGCCTGTCCTTCATCCACACTGCTGTTTACTGTTGCGTATTCCTGCCACAAAAAGAGGATGGAGGATCGAATCAGTCATAATGACTGGTGTTCACACAGGCAAAATCAAGAAGCCAGGAAGATTAACCAGGCAACAGCGTCAGCTATAGCAAGAAGAGGAGCAGAAGCCAGGAAGACCGACCAGACAACAGAAAGAAGAGGAGCAGGAGCCAGGAAGACCAACAGAACAACAGCGTCGTCTGTAGCAAGCAGAGCAGCAGAAGCCAGTAAGACCGACCAGACAACAGAAAGAAGAGGAGCAGAAGCCATGGAAGACGACCAGACAACAGAAAGAAGAGGCAGGAGCAGGAAGACAACAGAACAACAGCGTCGTCTGTAGCAAGCAGAGCAGCAGAAGCCAGTAAGACCGACCAGACAACAGAAAGAAGAGGAGCAGAAGCCGGAAGACCGACCAGACAACAGAAAGAAGAGGAGCAGAAGCCAGGAAGACCGACCAGACAACAGAAAGAAGAGGAGCAGGAGCCAGGAAGACCAACAGAACAACAGCGTCGTCTGTAGCAAGCAGAGCAGCAGAAGCCAGTAAGACCGACCAGACAACAGAAAGAAGAGGAGCAGACCGGAAGACCGACCAACAACAAAAGAAAGAGAAAGCCAGGAAGACCGACCAGACAACAGAAAGAAGAGGAGCAGAAGCCAGGAAGACCGACCAGACAACAGAAAGAAGAGGAGCAGAAGCCAGGAAGACCGACCAGACAACAGAAAGAAGAAGAGCAAGAGCCAGGAAGACCACAGAACAACAGCGTCGTCTATAGCAAGCAGAGCAGCAGAAGCCAGGAAGACCAACTAAACAACAGCGAGAAGAGGAGCAGAAGCCAGGAACGAACGTGTTACAAAATGCCAAGATAGAACGTAATGTACAACGTGTTACAAAGAGCCAAAGATCGAACAAACGTAACGTACAACGTGTTCACTTCTGCTTGTTTGGGTCCGTTGTTGGACATAAGCCTTCCTCATCGCACGCCACTGTTGCCTGTTAACTGTTGTTCTGGTTCACTGTTTGTCGAACTTTTCTAGATCATCTTGCCATCTGGTTCTCTGGCGACCTCTGTTCCTTTTTTGGCTTCGAGGAATCCAGTTCGTCACTTTGGTGGTCCATCTGTTGTCAGATCTCCTAATAACATGACCAGCCCAGATCCACTTTCTTTCACAAACTGTGTCTATTGTGTCTTGGACCTTCGTTCTTCCTCTTACCATGCCGCCGTTTTCCGGTCCTTCCGGGTGATTCCCATCATGATCTGTTCGTGGGCCCTTTGCATAGTTCGCAGTTTTAGGAGCTGACGTTTCGTCAGGTTCCATGTTTTGGCTCCATAGGTCACAGTCGGCGTTATGCATTCGTACATATCTTTATTTCTAAAGATAGCACTTGCTTTACCGAATGTTTGCCATCCGAGCGTAACGCAACGTCTGATCTCTTTTTCCTTAGAGGCTGAGTCCATCGATATATACTGACCAAGGTAGATATAGTGGTCGACTTCTTCTATTGTGTGGCTATCAAGTACGATCGTTTCGTCTTTGTCTTCCACATGATGGTTACACATGATTTTAGTTTTCGTCATGTTCATGCTCAATCCAATTTTTTTTAATTAAGCTGGTTTCGTTCAGTTCTGCAAGCATTCGGCTTAGGCGTTCTTTGCTGTCAGCAAAGATTATGACATCGTCTGAGAATCTGAGATGGTTCAGGTATTCACCGTCTATTCTGATTCCTTGATTATCCCAGTTTTGTTTTCGGAAGGCATTTTCCATCACTGCCGTGAATAGCTTTGGAGAACTGGTCCCTCCTTGTCGTACACCTCGGCAGAGACGGAACGACTCTGAGTCTTTGTGGAGACGGACGTATGATCTAGCGTTTTTGTAGATGTGCCGGAAAAACGTTGACGTAACAACGTGTTACAAAGAGCCAAAGATAGAACAAACGTAACGTACAACGTGTTACGAAGAGCCATAGACAGAACAAATGTTAACGTACCGGTACAACGTGTTACATAGAGCCAGTAAATAGAAACACACTCACAATAGTGGATGCAGACCCTGGATAAGACATTTTACTGAGAGCCAATCTCAGCACTTTATCCCCAGGACAGGTAACAGCCTGGCAGGTGATGATCACTCCTGAACCAGCAGCCTCGGGGTCACTCTCTATTGTCACCTCTCGCTGACTCAGACTGATGCTGGCACCGGTTTTGCCTGCCACTTCTGGTATACACGTTTGAAAGAACATGGACATTAAAGTTCTCAATGACATTGGTTTGGGGACTAACTATTTGATTTATAATATTTACATTGTTTGATGGGTAAAATGTTTGATCTATTGTATTTACATTGTTTGGGAAATAATATATTTGATCTATTGTATTTCTAGTGTTAGGGTGATAAAATATTTGATCCATCGTACTTCCATTGTTTGAGGGATAAAACACTCGACTGCCCCCCTCCCCCCCCCCCCCCCGCCTCCAGAAAAAAAAGAGGAAAGAAAGAAAAAAAATGACGCACACACACACAACACACACACACACACACACACACACACACACACACACACACACACACACACACACACACACACACACACACACACACACACACAATGGCTGTATTTACATGTTATGCTCGTTGCTTTCGGAACTGAATATACACATATGCGCAGTTATGTGATCTGTATACTTGCATGCAACCCCCCCCCCCCCCCCAAAAAAAAAAAGTCATAAAATGGTAAGTTAATGAGTGAAGAATCTGATGATTCAATTACACTATGGCTCAGAGTGTTAAAGTCATTACACACAAAGAAGGCACACATGTGGTATAAAGTGAAACATTTTTTTCTCCCTAAATCAGATTGACAATTAAACCCCCCCTTCCTCCCCTGATTTACACATAAAATCCCCTGACTGACACATTATCCCCCCTGATTGACACACTAAACCCCCCTGATTGACACAACTAAGCCCCCCTGATTGACACATTAAACCCCCTTCTCCCTTGATTGACACATTACCCCCCTGACTGACACACTAAGCCCCCTCCTACCCTGATTGACACATTAAACCTTCCTACCCTAATTGACACATTAAGCCCCCTCCCTACTCTAATTGACACATTAAGTCCCTCCCTACTCTAATTGACACATTAAGCCCCTCCCTACCCTAACTGACACATTAAGCCCCCTCCATACCCTAATTGACAAATTAAGCCTACTCCCTACCCTAATTGACAAGTTAAGCCCCCCATACCCTAATTGACAAATTAAGCCCCCTCCTCCCCTGATTGACAAATTAAGCCCCTCCTCCCTGGATTGACAAATTAAGCCCCAACTGATTGACAAATTAAACCCCCTCCTCCCAGGATTGACAAATTAAGCCCCCTCCTCCCCTGATTGACACATTAAGCCCCCCACGATTGACACATTAAGCCCCCACCCCACGATTGACACATTAAGCCCCCCTCCTCCCCTGATTGACAAATTAAGCACCCACTGATTGACACATTAAGCTCCCCCTGATTGACACATCAAGCCACCCTCCTCCCCTGATTGACACATTAAGCCCCTGATTGACACACTAAAGCCCCCCCCCCCCCCCGATTGACACATTAAACCCCCTCCTACCCTGATAGACACATTAAGCCCCCTCCTCCCCTGATTGACACATTAAACCCCCCCCTCCCCTGATTGACACATTAAACCCCCTCCTCCCCTGATTGACACATTAAGCCCCACTCCTCCCCTGATTGACAAATTTAGCAGCCACTGATTTACACATAAAGCTCCCCTCTCCCTTAATCGACAAATTAAGACCCCCTGTTTGACACATTAAGCCCCCATGATGACGCATTAAACCCCTCCCCTAATTGACAAATTAAGCACCCCTCCTCCCCTGATTAAGCCCCCTGGACTGACAAATTAAGCCCTCCTGATTGACAGATTAAGCCCCCTCCTCCCCTGATGGACACATTAAGCCCCCTCCTCCCCTGACTGACACATTAAGCCCCCTCCTCCCCGAATTGACACATTAAGCCCCCTCCACTCCTGGTTAACACATTGAGCTCCCTCCTCCTCCTTTGATTGACAAATTAAGCCTCCCACCTACTCCTTTCCTCTAAATGGCAATTCGTCTCCAAAACGTGCTTCAAACATCTGTCAAACATTACTTTAAAAAGTTAAAAGAGGAACAAGGTGCTCACCGCAGCAGGAGGGCAGGCCAGGGCAAGCTTCATGTCTGATGCTGTCCCCTATACACGGTTGGCCACACTCGTTAGGTGACGGATTGCTGCACGTGCGCGTGCTGATGATGACGCCGCTGCCGCACGTAACTGTGCAGTCCCCGATCGTCCAGTTCGACCAGCCCCCGATTACGCGCAGCTGCAAAACGTAAACAGGATGTTCCATAATTATCCCCTAAGGGAGCGTTCATAGTAAACCCCGGACGGACGGCCATGGACGGTTGGCTGGCCGGCCGTGGCCGTGAAAGCTTTCATACTGCAAGGACGAGGGATCCGGACGGCCACGGTTTTTCCCCCTTCGTCTCGAGCCCACTAAAGATGTGCACGAAGCGTGCAAAAGTTGATAGACATTGTGGTGATGGTGGTGGTGGAAGAAAAAAGAAACATTGAACGGCCATTCCATCGACTTTCTGTACATGCAATCTGTCCCAGCCTCTCTGGCGATGTTTTCCCACGGTGCTGCAAGTATGTCTCTGTAGTGATGTTTATCACCCTTCTCGTAAATGCAAGGCCTTGATCTCACGGCAGCAATAAGCTTCTCGTTGTACGTTTTTTTTTCTTGCAAGAAAGATGATTCGGTGTGAAATCAAGAGAAGAGTTCAGTCCCTTAAAAAGCACGACCAGAGAATTTCCGTCCGTGTACGGGCAGACCCGGCCGGGCTTACTTATAAACACTCTTTCCGTCGCCAGTGAGAAAAAACAGGGGTTTGCTGTACGCCATCTTTTTGACAGGAAACGTCCGTGGCCGTCCGGGCTTAATATGAACGCACCCTAAGGCATGTTCATATTACTTTGAATATGTAGATCAACTCGGAGTGTGTAACTTGTTCGTGGGTGAATCAGCACAGCCGGAATTTCCACAAAAAAGATATTTCAACCTAACATGATTTCCGTTCAAATTGGTTTCAGCATTTCTGAAGCTGTGCTTGCTTAAGAAAATTCTCCCTGTGGAACGAAAGAGAGAGAGAGAGAGAGAGAGAGAGAGAGAGAGAGAGAGAGAGAGAGAGAGAGAGAGAGAGAGAGAGAGAGAGAGAGAGCCTACAAACACATAAGGACAAAGAAAAAAAAACCAGCAAACAGAATATACACCTTTCACGGTGCATTCCCTTAACTCGGTTTGAGAGCCAAAGCAGAGATGGAAACAGGGAGTACCAAGACCTTGACACAGGCGGGACCTCTGCTGGATCCCGTGTCCACAGTTCTTTGAACAGCTGCCATAAGCCGACCAGGTAGTCCACCCGTGAGTAGCCGCCACTGAACACAAACACATTTAGCCATTAGGGTAACTCCACATGTACTGGAAGGTTGTGAGTTTGAATAGCATAAGTCCTATAAAACCATCACTGTTTTTTTGTTTGTTTGTTTGTTTTGGCCCTAAGCCTCTCCAGTCTTGAGGGAGACAGACGCAAAAATGATATCAACCCTTTGACTCCTGCACCCTGTTCACCAACATCCTGCATTGTCAATCATGCTTGTTAAGCAAAAACTTAACACTTTGACTACCTCGTCCTGTCCACCAGCTTCCTGCAAAAAGCTGGTGGACAGGATAAGGGCGTCAAAGGGTTGGGGTTTTTTGCAGTTGGTGGACAGGGTGCGGAAGTCAAGGGTTAATGAAGATTAGGAAAAGACAAGCAACAATTTATAGCACATTTTACGAGCCAAGAGAAATTAGAGCACAGGAAAGCTGGAGGTAAAAAGAGCACCAGATACACCCAGGGAGAAAGTATTATTGGGTGGACTTGCGCAGTGGCTGAAGACAGACAAGATGGGAGATGTACTTGCAGCGAAAAAGGATAGATTCGTGTGGAGGGTCATGATCGCCAACGCCATGCGGCAGGGCACATGATGATGAAACAGCTCCAACAGTGAGTGTGCTATGTATAGGCTTAATGGGAAGACTGGGACCACAGAATCGAGTCTCATCCACTTCACTGGATGTGTCATTGTGGGTGTTGGTCAAATATTATGATTAACACCGCATGTGTCTGTATCTCTCAGGCCTGGTTGATGCAAGGATATATTGTGAATGTAAGCGATATCCTTTCAAAAAGCCGTTTTGGTGTCTGTTAGATGAGAGAATCATCCCTATCATCACCTTTTTATCTGCAAGCAAAAAATCCGCCTTTTGTGGCTTTGTGTGTGTGTGTGTGTGTGTGTGTGTGTGTGTGTGTGTGTGTGTGTGTGTGTGTGTGTGTGTGTGTGTGTGTGTGTGTGTGTGTGTGTGTATGTATATACATATATGTGTATATATATATGTTGAGGCCAAGCGTGCCGCACTCACCAAGTATAAGCGGTCACCCAGTGAGAAGAACCTGCAAATCCTCAGGGCTGCCAGAAGTAAGGTTCAGCTTAACGCCAGGCGCTGCGCAAACGAGTACTGGACAGAGCTCAGCGAAGAGATACAGAGTGCTGCTGAAAGAGGCAACATCCGAGGAATGTATGATGGCATCAAGAAGGCACTGGGACCAACACAGAGCAAGATCGCCCCCCTCAAATCCTCCACTGGGGAAGTAATCAGCAATCCTAGCCAACAGATGGAAAGATGGGCGGAACACTACTCCGACCTCTACTCCACACAGAACATGGTGTCCCCCTTAGCCCTCGATGCCATCAAGTGCATGCCGGTAATGGAAGAACTTGACGCAGAGCCAACTGCGGACGAACTCAGCAAGGCCATTGATAGCCTGGCATCAGGGAAGGCACCTGGCAAGGACGGAATTCCCCCAGACCTCATCAAGCACTGCAAGACTTCTCTTCTGCACCCTTTGCACGCAGTTCTCTGTCAGTGTTGGAATGAGGGAGCTGTACCACAGGACATGAGGGACGTCAAGATCGTCACCCTGTACAAAAACAAGGGCGAAAGGAGCGACTGCAACAACTACAGAGGTATCTCGCTCCTCAGCATTGTTGGCAAAGTCTATGCTCGGGTCCTCCTAATCCGCCTGCAGAAACTGGCTGAACGCGTCTACCCGGAATCACAGTGTGGTTTTCGAGCAGAGAGATCCACGGTAGACATGGTCTTTTCCCTTCGCCAAATCCAGGAGAAGTGCAGAGAGCAGCGGATGCCCCTGTATGTGGCATTCATTGACCTCACCAAGGCCTTTGACCTAGTCAGCAGAGATGGCCTTTTCAGGCTCTCCGAAAAATGGGCTGCCCCCCCAAACTGCACAGCTTAATTGAGTCCTTCCACTCAAACATGAAAGGGATGGTGCAGTTCAACGGAAACCTCTCCAAGCCCTTCGACGTACGCAGCGGTGTGAAACAAGGCTGCGTCATGGCCCCAACCCTCTTTGGAATCTTTTTCGCTCTCCTCCTGAGGCATGCGTTCAGCACAGCGCAAGAAGGTATCCACCTGCGGACCAGATCAGATGGCAGGCTCTTCAACCTCGCCCGCCTCAGAGCAAGGACAAAGGTCCGTGAAGCCCTCATCAGAGACATGCTATTTGCCGACGATGCCGCAGTTGTGACCCATACTCAGCGGGACTTGCAGTCACTAATGGACCGCTTCTCCCAGGCCTGCAAAGATTTTGGTCTGACCATCAGTCTTAAGAAGACAAACGTCCTGGGCCAAGACACGCCATCTCCACCAACCATCACCATTGATGACTACGAGCTTGAAGCCATCCATCAATTCACATATCTTGGTCCACCATCACAATAACCTCTCCCTTGACACAGAGTCGACAAGAGATCGGAAGGCAGCCACAACACTAGCCCGCCTCACACAAAGGTGTGGACAAACCCCAAGCTGACCACAAAGACAAGATGGCTGTAACAACGCTGTGTCCTCAGCACCTTGCGTATGGCAGCGAGCGTGACCACGCATGCTCACAGGAGAAAAGGCTCAATACCTTCCACCTGAGAAGCCTACGGCCATACTGGCATTTCCTGGCAAGACAAGGTGACCAACACCGAAGTCCTAACCTGCGCTGGCCTCCCAAACATGCATACCATGCTGAGACAGCGTCGGCTGCGCTGGTTGGGCCACGTTCGCCGCATGGAAGATGGTCGCATCCCAAAAGACATCCTTTATGGTGAGCTTGCCACAGGCAGAGAAACATTGGCCGCCCACAGCTGAGATACAAAGACGTTTGCAAGCGTGACATGAAGGCCTTGAGATCAACACTGAGTCCTGGGAGGACCTCGCAGACGACCGCAACAGCTGGAGAACTACTCTCAAGAAACAGCTGCGGATTGGTGAGGACAAACTGTCAGCTGCTGCAGCAGAAAAGCGAGCTCGCAGAAAAGGGATGACAGCCAACAGACCAGCATCAGCATACACATGCGGCCGCTGCAACAGAGACTGCCTCTCTCGCATTGGTCTGTACATCACAGGCGACGCTGCTTGGACCAAGCAGACAGCCCATCTAGACATTAGAAGGATGTACTTTGTCCATGGTCAGTCATGACCGAAGGAGGCCTACTACTACTATATAATATATATATATATATATATATAAAATATGTTGTTGCCGTTGTTGTTCTTCTTCTTCTTTTTCTTCATTTTCTTCTTCTTCTTCATCTTCCACGCCATCACACTTGGAATTTAGCTTCGAGGATCAAACAGGTCATTCTCACACCCACAGGGCCCTACAGCATCTCCTGCAGGTTCAGAGGTGTCGGCCAGATCTCACTCAGCAAACACGAGCTCTTGCAATCATAGATGATGTGTCCTGATGTCGTGTTAGCTTCTGCAAAGTGGTCTGATTGTATTTTACGCAATATGATACAATACAATGCAATAAGTGTTTCTTTGTTGATCCAAACATGCACTCACCCACTACCCCGTATCCATAAAATTCATAACTAACTGGACACCACAGGAAACTGATTTTCTCTGAGGCAAACCCAGAACTAATGAAATGCACAGACTCTTCGGATACTAACCACAGTAGTCACGCAGTTTACAATATACTAACCACAACATTCACGCAGTTTACAGTATACTAACACAACAATCGAGCACTTTACAGTATACTAATCCCAGCAGTCACGCATTTTACAATATACTAACCACAGCAGTAACGCAGTTTACAATATACATGTACTAGTCACAACATGTCACGCAGTTTCCAATATAATAACCACAACAGTCACGCAGTTTACAATCTACTAACCACAGCAGTCACGTAGTTTACAATCTACTAACCACAAGCAGTCACGCAGTTTACAATATATTAACCACAGCAGTCACGCAGTATATATAATATACTAACCACAGTAGTTACGTAGTTTATACTAACAACAGCAGGCACGTGGTATGTATAATATACTAACCACAACAGTCACGCAGTTAACAGTATACTTACCACAGCAGTCACGCATTTTACAATACACTAACCACAGCAATCACGCAGTTTACAGTATTCTAACCACAGCAGTCACGCAGTTAACAATATACTAATCACAACAGTCACGTAGTTTACAATATACTAACCACAGCAGTCACGCAGTTTACAATATACTAACCACAGCAGTCACGCAGTTTACAATATACTAACCACAACAGTCACGCAGTTACAGTATACTAACCACAGCAGTCACGTAGTTTACAATAGACTAACCACAACAGTCACGCAGTTTACACGATACTAACCACAACAGTCACGTAGTTTACAATATACTAACCACAGTCACGCAGTTTACAATATACTAACCACAACAATCACGTAGTTTACAATATACTAACCACAATAGTCACTCAGTTTACAATATACTAACCACAGTCACGCAGTTTACAATATACTAACCACAACAATCACGTAGTTTACAATATACTAACCACAGTCACGCAGTTTACAATATACTAACCACAACAATCACGTAGTTTACAATATACTAACCACAACAGTCACGCAGTTTAAAAATATACTAACCACAGCAGTCACGCAGTTTATAATGTACTAACCACAGCAGTCACGCAGTTTGCAATATACTAACCACAACAGTCACGCAGTTTACAATCTTTCAACTCTTCTATCAGTCCAGAACACAGATAGGCACAGTCGGTTCCATCACTGTTGCATGTTCTTGTTCTTGTTTTAGTGCCATCGTCACACGTCTGAGAACATCTGCTCCATTGCCACCAGGAGTTCCAGCCGTGGGTTTGTTGGACTGTCAGTATATGAGAAGTGACTTAGGTCATACATCACAGGGATTTCACCAAACCAAGTCATCAATAGTTATCTTAAGGCACACAGGTAAGGAAAGCTAAATCTTTTTGTTTCAAGCAAGCTTCTGTTTTTATTCTGAACCCTTTGACTCCAGCACCCTATCCACCAACAGCAAAAACTTAACCCTTTGATTCACTCACCCCATCCACCAGCTTCCTGTAGGAAGCTGGTGGGTAGGATGAGAGAATCAAAAGGTTAAATTTTTGCTTTGTTAGCACGGTTGACAAATTAGGATGCTTGTGGACAGGATGCCGGAGTCAAAGGGTTAATCTTCTCAATGTGAAACATTTGCTATACCATGATCTGTTTTATGCCGAAAGGTATCTAGCATACACTGCTAAGCCTCATACATACATACATATATGTATGTATGTATATAAAAGAAAGCCAATCCTCTTTCTGTATGCTCAAGAAGGCGTGACAGAACTCTGGTGACTCCAAATGTTCTAATACAATAGATTATGTGAATGGTGTTACACAGATCTGTTGACTGCATGTGCTCTGATACTATAGATACATTTACTTGGTATTACACAGCTCTGGTGACCGCATAAGCTCTGATACTATAGATTATTTTTAGATGGCATTACAGGGCTCTGGTGACTTCATAAGCTCTCATACTATAGATTATTTTTAGATGGCATTACAGGGCTCTGGTGACTTCATATGCTCTCATACTATAGATTTATTTAGATGGCATTACAGGGCTCTGGTGACTTCATATGCTCTCATACTATAGATTTATTTAGATGGCATTACAGGGCTCTGGTGACTTCATATGCTCTCATACTATAGATTTATTTAGATGGCATTACAGGGCTCTGGTGACTTCATATGCTCTCATACTATAGATTATTTTTACATGGCATTACAGGGCTCTGGTGACTTCATAAGCTCTCATACTATAGATTATTTTTAGATGGCGTTACAGGGCTCTGATGACTTCATATGCTCTCATACTATAGATTTATTTAGATGGCATTACAGGGCTCTGATGACTTCATATGCTCTCATACTATAGATTTATTTAGATGGCGTTACAGGGCTCTGATGACTTTCATATGACTCTCATACTATAGATTTATTTCGATGGCGTTACAGGGCTCTGGTGACTCTATATGCTCTGATATTATAGATCTATTCAGATGGCGTTACAGAGCCTATCAATTAACATCAGGATTAGAGTTCTTCATTGTTGCATAGAACCGATATTGTTGTACAGATGTGGACCGAAGACAGTCAACACGCGAAGTCAGAACAAGACTCAGTCAGCTGAAATGTGGTTTCTAAGAAGAACGTTAAGAGTTCCATAGACGACAAAGAAAACGAACGAGACAGTCTTGGAACAGGCAAACGCGACAAGAATATTAATGAAGAGAAGATTAGAAGACAAGCAATATTTATAGGACATTTTATAAGGCAAGAGAAATTAGAGCACCTAGTCACAACAGGAAACACTCGATGGATCAAAGCAAGCAGTTTGTTCAGAGACTCAAAGAAGTATACCAACAGACCCGCTGATTTTTTTTTATTTGTCCCAGTTATGTTGATAGGGAAGCTGGAGGGAAAGAGAACAACAAGTAGACCCAGAGAGAAAATATTGGACGGACTTGCAGGCTGGCTGAGGACAGAGAAGGTGGGAGATAAATTTACAGCAGCAAGAGATAGATTCGTATGGAGGACCATGATCGCCAACGCCACGCAGCAGGGCACATGCTAATGATGATGATCATGATGATTATGATGATGACGACGACGACGGTCATATGCCACACTTTCGAGAGGAAATCAAAAGACTCCAAAATTTCAAGAATTCAAAGGAAGCAGGTGTACTTGAAGTGCTGCAGAACTGCACACATCTGTATTACGAATTTGATAATTTAGACAGTAAAGGATAAGATGATAGATACTTTCAAAAGATTCGGATGAATACTAAAAAAAAAAAAAAAAGAGGAAAACACAGTGTGCTCTAAAGACATTCAAGGAACTGACCACTGACCACAACAGATCTGTGAACTGCAGTCTTCTGTCTGTGACGATTGTCCAGCACACAGACTGGCGCAGGCTTTGCCTTGACTCTTGCAGGTACGTGTCCTTGTTTTGGTACCGCCTCCACATGATACTGAGCACCTGCCCCACGATAACCAGGTGTTCCATCCGTGAGTTTGTTGGACTGCCATGGAATTAAAAGACAACAACAAAAATACAGGTTCTGTAATACCTTACTAACACTGCATTAAAAACCATACCTACGTGTACTGTAAGATTTAGCATGTTTATTGTTTAAATAGTTGGTTTTGGTAACTTAAATCATTAGTGAGTTTCCCTACCCTCCTCTCTAATTGTCTTTCTTTTCACCTGCACTCTCGCCACCTCCGCCGCTTTTTTTCTTTTTTGTTTCTTCTTCTTCTTTTCCTTTTCCCATTTCTTCTTCTTCTTCTTGTTCTTGTTCTTCTTCTTTTCCTTTTCCTTCTTCTTTTTCTCTTCTTCTTCTTCTTCTTTTCCTTCTTCTTCTTCTTTTCCTTCTTCTTCTTCTTCTTCTTCGTCGTCGTCGTCGTCGTCTTCTTCTTCTCCTTCTTTTTTCTCTTTTCTTTGTCTAACAACACTTCAGTGAATAGACACTAAACCAACGACGACCACCACCATACTTATAAACCATGCTCACGAAAACACTAGCTTTCTTACTCGGGTGCTCTGATTTCCTTCTGCCCTCCACCCACTGTACTTTGATAAGGGTTATAATCAAGGATAACTTGTTACTAGTATTTTCTAAGTCGCACATCGTGTGGCCGTGTGCCGGGAGTGATTTTGCTGTACAAATGTAGTTTGAATCTGAAATTTGTCACGTAAGTGCGCGCTGCATCCTCTGATAATGATGTCAAAGGCTAATTGGACTAGACATTCGAGGGTTGACAACCAGAACCAAGTATCTCGGTTCTCTGATAGTTTACAGGAGACGATTTTTAACTGGGTTTTCAGGGAGAGGCTGTATCTACATTTTGAGATACTGGTTTTTGGTTTATCAATAACTGATCAGAAATCAATATCATGGCAAAACCAATGTCCACCAAGTGAAAGATCACATCAAAAACATTTCAGTATAAAAAGTGAAAATTGACAAAAATGTGAGATACTGGGTTCTGGCTGTGGACCCTCGCATTGAAAACAGTATCCTATTAATGAAGATTAGGAAAAGACAGCAACATTTTTTGCACATTTTATGAAGCAAGAGAAATTAGAGCTCCTGATCACAACAGGAAAGCTGAAGAGAAAAAGAGCATCAGATAGACCCAGAAGAAAATATTGGACAGACCTGCAGAGTGGATGAAGACAGACAGGGTGGGATATGTACTTGCAGCGACAAGGGACAGAGTCGTATGGAGGGCCATGGTCACCAACACCATGCGGCAGGGCACATAATGGTGATGATCACTTAAGTGAATAGACATTTAACCAATGATCACCACCACCATACTGATACATCATTGCTCATGAAAACACCAGTTTTCTTACTCGGGTGTTTCTGATTTACTCCCATTCCCCTTCCACCCATTGTGCTTTGACAATGGTTACAATCAATGATAGATTGTTACTTGTGTTTTCTAAGTCGCGCGTCATATGGTTGTGAGCACACGCGTGGTTTTGCTGCACAAATGTAGTTTGCATCTCAAAAATTGTCATGTAAGGGCGCCCTGCATCTTGTGTATTTGTACAAAAATGTAAACTATAATGCACTCATAAATTATGTTCCTTAACTAAGGCACAAGGATTTAGCAATAATGGACACAGAGTAACCGACTGTTGAAAAAATTGTATTTTTCATGAACATTCAAAAAATAGTAACATGGGTGATATTGTATATCTTGCTCTGTTTAAGACGAACTAAAGTGCTACGGGCATTATATCACCAATAATTTTGTAAATTTCAAAGTTTGGTCAAATTTGTGATCAGTGACAAGTACATAAATAGTCGAACGTTCAAACATGCTTACACTCATCTCAAGGTACACACGTTTTGGATACTATACTAACCACAGCAGTCACGCAGTTTACATGCCGATGTCTCTACTGATACTCCGGAACACAAGTAGGCACACGAGGTTCCAACACTCTTGCAGGTTCGTTCTCTTCTTTTGGTACCATCCCCACATGTCTGAGAACAAGTGTCCCACTGTGACCAGTCGTTCCATCCATGGGTTTGTTGTTCTGTTTGTACGTTCAAAGCAAATGAAGGCATAGAGGTCATCAGTCTTAAAGTTGTACAGTAAAATTGGTAACAGTCGAGGTCATCAGTCTTAAAGTTGTACAGTAGAAATTGGTAACAGTCATAACATGCCCTAATCCAGCGTAAAAGTCTGTGGATCAAAACTCTGAACTCTTATTTTACTGCTGCCTGTTTTATTTTACTACAAATCATCATCATGTGTCCTGCTGCATGGCGTTGGCAATCATGGCCCTCCATGCCAGTCTATCCCTTGTTGCTGCAATTACATCTCCCACACTCTCTGTCCTCAGCCATTCTGCACGTCCACCCAATACTTTCTCCCTGGGTCTGCCTTGTGCTCATTTTTCTCTCCAGCTTTCCTGTTGTGACTAGGTGCTCTAATTTCTTTCATCACAAATGAATCATCTAAACTGATGTCTGCTGCAAAATGCTGAGCCTTTACGACAACAGATCAATACGTAAATTTATATTCACGAACTATGCCACTCTATATTTTTAATCAACTGTATAAAAGTTTCATGAGAAACAAAGTTTCTAACATCAGAATAATGATAAATGTAACTTGTACTGACAAGACTCGCACAGAAAGCTGTCTCAATGATTTCATAATCAAATAAATTGTGTGTATTTTACCTCTAACTGTTGATAATTCAAATCTAAGTGAAACCAAATATAATGATAATTTTGAAACAACAACAACCAGCCAACCAACGAACCAACCAACCAACAAACAAATGAACAAACGAACGAACGAACGAACGAACGAACGAACGAACCAACCAACCAACCAACCAACCAACCAACCAACCAACCAACCAAACTAACAAACTCAAACAGTTACAGCAAAGTATCAAAATGCATCTTCTTTCTTCTTTTTTCTTCCTTTCGTTATCTACATGGTCAGGGCAAGACTGGGCGAAGAATGTGGCCATTTTGTTTCCAGGTCCTACCGGCTGCCATGGAAGCATGGTGGACAGAGGAACTGTAGTCGGCCATCCTCCCTGTCACTATCCACTTGATAGAGACAAACCAACAGTCAAACCAACCAAACCAACCACTCCAACAACAACTACAACAACAACAGAACATCACATAACTTACCACAACATGTCTGGGCGTTGCACTCTCTTGTCTCACTGTGAAGTCCAGAGCACATTCCATCACAGTAAGTGCCCCGACTTTTACATTTTCGCGTTCTTACTGTGATGCCACCACCACAGCTCTGTGAGCATGTATCCCACTCTGACCAGGTGGTCCACCCGTGGACTGTCTGCACTGTGAAGTCATTCAGAAAATACGGTGTAGGTCAGGATCAAATTCACACAGGTTGTACTAATTTAAATACATGTGAGTATTGTTAGTTCCTGTATGTCGTAATATGTTTCATACCGAATGTGCGTGTGTCAAATGGTTGATGTGATGCCTCTAGTATGTTGGTTAGTGACTGTACGAATGTGCGTGTGTCAAATGGTTGATGTGATGCCTAGGCTCGATGATGGAGAGGCTAAGTACTGACCGAAGAGACTTAACATTCTGTTTCCTTTCACATAGCGCTTAGATTGATTTTGTCGAGATTTGCGCTATATAAATATTGTAATTATATTATTATTATTATCTAGTATGTTGGTTAGTGACTGTACGAATGTGCGTGTGTGAAATGCCTCTAGTATGTTGGCTAGTGACTGTGTGCTTGTCACCTCTCGCTTTCAGCCTGCTCCGCTGGCTAGCATTGCTGCTTGCAGCTATGTGGAAAGGAAACAAGAATGTGTAAGTCTCTCTCGGTCAGTACTTAGCCTCTCCATCATCGAGCCCTACGTTGTGCCTTCTCGTGGCGACATGTGGTAACTGAGCACCTCACAGTCTCAGGCTAAAGCTCGAGGGACTCGGAGGAGGTCTGGCCCGAAAACAGGCGGCACGCAGATCCACCGGCGTGTGGACATGCCCTGGTGCCCACGAACCAGACCCCCAGCTATGGGTAATTAGCACCACTGCCTTGTGGTTATCTTGGGAGAAAATAAGGCTAAGGGAGTAAACCCTGACACAAGAAGATCATTGATAAAGAAGATTAGGAAAAGACAAGCGACATTTATAGGCCATTTTATCGGGAAAGGGGAACTAGAGCAACTACTCACAACAGGAAAACTGGAGGGAAAAAGAACACCAGGTAGACCCTGGGAGAAAATATTGGATGGACATGCAAGGTGGCTGAGGACAGAGAGGGTGGAAGATGTGCTTGCCGCCAGAGGATAAATGCATATGGAGGGCCATGATCGCCAACGCTATGCGGCAGGGCACATGATGATGATGTGACCGAATGTGCTGGTGCTGAAACATGTTGTCACTGCTTGCACAGTAACGATATAATTCACACAGATTGCATGATGTTCAAATATGTCGTCATTGCTTGACCAGCACGTACGATTAATTCGCACTGATTGCATGCCGTTGAAATATGCTGTCATTGCTTGTACCATAGGTAATGATGTAATTCACATTACTTGTACTGCTAATGAAATATATTGTCATTACTTGTACCAGTATGTGAATGATATAATTCACACAAATGGTACTGATGTTGAAACATGGCATTAGTTGTACCAGTACGTCATGATATAATTCACACAGATTGTACTGATGTTGAGCTATGTCGTCATTACTTTTTGTACTATTAGGAGACAATACAATTCACACAGATTGTACGATTTAGGAATATATCATTTTTGTACAGATAGCTCATGATATAATCCATACAGTTTGTGCTGACGTTGAAAACGTGTTGTCATTACCTCTACCAACAAGTCATGATATGATTCATACAGATTGCACAATATTGAGAACATGTCTTCATGACTTGTATCAGTAGGTCATGATATGATACAAACAGAGTGTGTTGATGTTGAAATCATGTTGCCATTGCTTTACCAGTAAGTAACGATATAATTCAAACAGATTGTTCTGACCCAAAACAAATGTGACTGCCCGCGTTCAAGCAAACAAGAACCAGAAAAAAACACGAAAAAAAGAATCAGAACATGTACTTAATATAAAAAGACAAGACAGGCGCAAATTGTTTGGCCAACTGGCCTTTATCAAGCGTAAGATCACAAACAAACAAACACCAAATATAAAAATTAGGAGAAAAAGACTGAAACTTCCTGCTGCTTCGTCCAGTGGGAGGAAAGGTACCAATAGGTCATTATATAATTTACACATATTGTACTGTCAGTTTAGTCTTTTTCTCACACTGGACGAAGCAGCAGGGAAATTCCAGTCTTTTTCTCCTAATTTTTGTATTGGTGTTTGTTTGTTTGTTTGTGATCTTACACTTGACAAAGGCCAGTTGGCCAAAACTTTGCGCCTGTCTTGTCTGGTTGTATCAACTACGCGTTCTGGTTCTTTTTTTTTCTCGTGTTTTTCTGGTTCCAGATTGGTCTGGTGTTAAAAGTTACTGTTGTCACTTGTACCAATATGTCATAATATCATTCACGCAGATTGTACTGATGTTGAAATAAGTGTCATCACTTATACCAATAGGGCATGATATAATTCAACCAGATTGCATTGATGTTGAAAACATATTGTTATGACTTGTATCGGTAGGTCATGAGATCATTCACACAGATTGTACGATGTTGAAATATGTCGTCACGTATGCCAGTAAGTCAAATGGTATGATTCAAACAGATTGTACTGATGTTGAAACAACAACAAAAAAGTCAAATCGCATTGAAAACCATTTATCACTACTTACGACAGCAATCAGCAAGTTTGCAAAACTTTATTTCTGAGGATTTCCCAGAACACAAGAAAGAGCAGGCAATCACAGCACTCTCGCAGGTCCGTCTTCTTTGTTGAGTTCCTTCACCACAAGTCTTTGAACAAGTTGTCCATTCAGACCAGTCGCTCCAGCTATGGGAAGTGGGTCTGTCAATACAATAGTACCAGATTTCACAGTACACTGGCACATATTAAACTGTATGATTGTATTTCCTCTAAACTAAATCAAATGCGCGATAGACGATTATGTACCAAATATATGCAAATTGTTGTACTTACTTAAAGCAAAAGCAAATGCAAAATTGACGATTATATATCAAACATATGCGAATCACTGTCTTATGTTAAGCTAAATCAAATGCATAAAAGACGATTATATACGCAAATTAGCGTACTTCGTTTCAGTTAAATCAAATGTGTGTTAGACGATTATATACCGAATACATGCAAATTACTGTACTTACTTTAAGTTAAATCAAATCGAGATTGACGATTATGTAACAAATACATGCAAATTAGTGTACTTACTTTAAGCTAAAACAAATGCAAGATAGACGATTATGTGCCAAATGACTGTTATGTACTAGATATATACAAAGTACTGTTATGTATCAAATATATGCAAAATTACTGTACATACTTTAAGCTAAAGCGAATCCAAATTTGACGATTATGTACCAGATGTATGCAAATTATTGATTAGATCAGCAATCTTATTGTTGTTATTTTCACTGGTGTAGGTTCATTTTAAGCTTAATCAAATGCACGATTGACGACTATGTTCCGAATGTATACAAATTACTGTATAGATTCTTTTATATTGCTGTTGTGATTTTTGCTGATAAACTCATACTTTTTGAAATTAACATTACCATAAATCAAATTTCTCCACAACACCCTTTGAAGGTACATGCAGACAGATTAAAGAAAGAAAGAAAGAAAGAAAGAAAGAAAGAAAGAAAGAAAGAAAGAAAAAGAAAGAACGCGAAAAACAAAAAACAAATAAAAAAAAACTGAATGAAAGAAAGATAGATGGAAAGAAAGAAAACAAAAGAAAGAAATACAGAAGAAAAGAAGACACTTTCTTCAAGCAGCTGACGCTTTTCAGTTTCAGTTTCAATTTCTCAAGATGACGTCTCCGCGCTCGTAATGAATTCCATATGCACTGTCACAGGTGCCATGTAATGGAGAGATCCAGAATAACCACGGCACACGCCTTAAACCTGCACATAAACCCGTGAGCTGGCCAGGTCCTGAGGTCTTACCGAAATAGTTCCATAACCCTGGGGTCGCAGGGGAGTGAGGTGGCAGAGACCTACTTTTCCTGGGGCTAGCACCACGAGGGCGCCGCCCATTTCCTCTCCCTCGCTTCAAATTCATATTCCTTTTCACATTTTTTTAATCAAGACTCCAGAAAGGGAAGAAGGCTAACTGGTCTTCAAGGAGTTAGACCTGGGGAATCAACCTATCTCTCCAATGTTTTATACAAAGGCAGCCGGACAATGCCCTTCTCTTCACGATTTTAAACTGCCATGGGATCTTTAGCATGCGCAGCCAGAAGGCACACGGGTTCGACTCGTTTTTCGTCCCCTTCCGAAGGACTAGACGTTCAGTTCGATTTTCCGATCAAACTGTGGAGAAAAGGCAAGGCCTGTACGGGGAGCGAACCCTGGAACCTCGAGTTTAGTCAATGGCAGGCGAACGTCTGAACCATTCTGCCACTCTAGTGACATTTTTGATAGCAGCAAACAAAATTGTGTCCTTGTTTCAGTTTAGACAGTCAATGCAGCAAACAAAGTTTTGTCCTTGTTTCAGTTTAGATAGTACAATGTTAGCAAACAAAATTGTGTCCTTGTTTCAGTTTAGATAGTACAATGTAGCAAAAAAATCGTGTCCTTGTTTCAGTTTAGACAGTACAATGCAGCAAACAAAGTTTTGTCCTTCTTTCAGTTTAGATAGTACAATGTAGCAAACAAAACTGTGTCCTTGTTTCAATTGATAGTAGGAAACAAAATTGTGTCCTTGTTTCAGTTTTGATAGCAGAAAACAAAATTGTGTCCTTGTTTCAGTTTAGACAGTACAATGCAGCAAACAAAGTTTTGTCCTTCTTTCAGTTTAGATAGTACAATGTAGCAAACAAAATTGTGTCCTTGTTTCAATTGATAGTAGGAAACAAAATTGTGTCCTTGTTTCAGTTTTGATAGCAGAAAACAAAATTGTGTCCTTGTTTCAGTTTAGACAGTACAATGCAGCAAACAAAGTTTTGTCCTTGTTTCAGTTTAAATAGTACAATGTAGCAAACAAAATTGGGTCCTTTCAGTTTAGATAGTATAATGTAGCAAAGTTTTGTCTTTGTTTCAGTTTAGAGAGTACAATGTAGCAAACAAAACTGTGTCCTTGTTTCAGTTTAGATAGTACAATGTAGCAAACAAAACTGTGTCCTTGTTCTAGTACGCTTAGATTGTTCTTCACATGACCGCTGCCCTACATGTTGTTCATTCTAGGTGACATCAATGTCCACTATGACAACACTCACCGTTATGACACAAGACATATCATCAACTCTCTGTCCAATCACAATATGCCACAACATATTTCTGAACCAACCCATCAAAAAGGTCACATTCTTGACTGGATCATTTCTCGTGATCACCACTATTCAGCTACTGACAACTGCCTACTTCTTTCTACCCGTCTAACTTCAGCCTTTCCATCTGACCACTCTGCAATTCTCTGTTCTCTTGACATTTCTCCTCCTTCCCGTACCACGCGCACAGTGACTCGACGCAATCTCAAATCTATCGACCTCTCCACATTTTCATCTGATGCCTCCCGCCTCCTTTCTGAAAAGTCACATAACCTTGCCGATGAATTCTATACTACTCTCCACCATCTTCTGGACACTCATGCTCCAGCCACAACCCGTCTTTTACCTGACCGCCCCCCCTACCCCCTGGCTCACTCATGAGATTGCCTGTGCAAAACGTGCCCGCCGCAGAGCAGAGCGCCGCTGGTGCAAATCCAAACTCACTGTACATAGGCAACTTTTCCAAGCCTCTAAAACAAAAGTATCCACCCTCATTGCATCTGCAAAAACAAGCTATTTCCAAACCAAAATCCAGAATGCCTCTTCTTCAAAAGAACTCTTTACAACCATGAATCATCTCCTTGGCACACGAAAAGATTTACCTCTCCCAACAAAACACACAAATGAAGAACTCCCATCTGTATTCTCCAAGTATTTCACCACCAAAATACAAACTCTCGTGACAGGCTTGACAGGACACCCTGTCAACCATGCCCACCTGACCCTTCCTTCTCTGGCACACCTCTTACTACTTTTACCGCAGTCTCACAAGAAGAAATTCTCAACACAATCAGATCCATGTCGTTCAAAACCTGCGAACTGGATCCTCTTCCAGGTTCTCTCTACTCTGACTGTCTCCCTACTCTCCTCCCATTCATCACCGACATCATCAACACTTCTCTTCAAACTGGAACTGTCCCAGATTCTTTCAAGTCTGCTATTGTTCACCCTCTTCTTAAGAAATACAATTTAGACCCAAATGAACTGAAAAATTACCGGCCTATCTCTAATCTCTCTTTCTTGTCAAAACTCATCGAAAAAGTTGTCCTCAACCAGCTGAACTCTCACCTGTCTGCCAACAATCTCCTCAATCCTTTCCAGTCAGCCTACCGCCAATGCCATAGCACTGAAACTGCCCTGCTACACATTCTCAACAATCTCCTCCTTGCAACTGATACTGGCAAAGTCTCTCTCCTCACACTCCTTGATCTGTCTGCAGCCTTTGATACCATTGATCATGGTATTCTCCTTTCTAGACTTCATCATACTTTTGGCATCTCTGACATTGCTCTCTCCTGGTTCACTTCATATCTATCAAACAGAAAACAAACTGTTCTCATTAATGGCACTTACTCTCAACCTGCATACCTGACCTGTGGTGTTCCACAAGGATCTGTCCTTGGCCCTGTTCTTTTCACTCTTTACACCTCCCCCCTGTCCACCATCATCAACTCCCACTCTATAAAACACCACTTCTATGCTGATGACACCCAACTTCAAGACAGTGACTCACCTAACAATATACAGTGCCTCTTGACTCGCACCACTGAGTGTTACTCGGACATTAAGAACTGGATGACATATAATAAACTTCAGCTTAATGACGACAAGACAGAAGCTATCCTCACTGGCACCCGTCAGAAACTTTCTTAGCTGCCTCCTCTTTCTCTCCCATTATGTAACACATCAGTCCCAATTTCTGATTCAGCTAAAAACCTTGGTGTCTGCATTGACTCTACCCTCTCCATGAACAACTTTGTTTCTCAAACTGCCAGATCTTGCTACTATCACCTCCATCGTATAAGCCTGATCAGGAAGTATCTCTCTGTCGAAACAACTGCAAAACTCGTTCTCTCCTTCATAATGTCTCGCATTGACTATTGCAATTCACTCCTGTCTGGTCTTCCTGCCTCCACCATTCACATCCTACAGCGCATTCAAAACAATGCTGCACGCCTTGTACTCAAAAAGAAAAAAGCTGACCACATATCTCTTCTCTCCTGGCACAACTTCACTGGCTCCCTGTATCAAAGCGCATACAGTACAAACTAGACACCATGTGCTACAAAAGCCTCAATAACGCAGCCCCCGATTACCTGTCAAGCCTACTTGAGATCTATGTTCCCTCACGTACCCTCCGCTCTGCCTCCGATCCTCTGACTTTTCGCTTTCCACGCACTAAGCTCAATACCTATGGTCCACGAGCCTTCTCTGTTTCTGGTCTACTTTCCTGGAACAAACTTCCTCTCTCAGTCCGTCAGCAACCTACTTTTGTCTCCTTCAAGTCCGCTCTCAAAACTCACCTTTTCTCCTCTGCATAAAATCCTGACCTCACTCAATCCCCTCTGCAGCCTGTCTCCCCTCGGAGGGGAATTGCATTGTAATATATAATTGTATATAATATGCTCTCTATAATTTTCCATTGCTTTTATTCTTTCTCCCCATTTATAGCCGTGTGTGTGCGCGCGCGCGCGCGCGTGTGTATGTGTGTGTGTGTGCGTGCGTGAGTGCGTGTGTGTGCGTGCGTGCGTGTGTGTCTGTTTTAGCGCTTAGATTTGATTTTATCAAGATTTTGCGCTATATAAATAAAATATTGTATAGTATTGTATTGTCCTGAATTTTGGTAGATTACAGGCAAGCCTGAAGTCCTGAGCAAACAAAGCAACGTACTCCTCAATATGGATTTTCAAGTGTTTATAAACTGTAATCTAAAATCTGACTTTCCAACCGAAAGATAAAGACGAAAAGCGTCTCCAATGTTTCAGAACAACACTGCTTGGGAACTTACCACAGCAGGCACGCGTGTTGCAGTTTGTTGTCTGTGCCTGTCGGCCGGAACAGAGATAAGAGCAGCGAGTTTCAGAACTTTTACATGTTCGTCTTCTTGATTTGATACCACCTTTACATGTCTGTGTACAACTGCTCCACGCCTCCCAAGTATTCCACCCATGGGAATGCGTGTCTGCACACGGAACAAAAATAGGGCTACAGTGATTTACAGACTTGTTAAAGTAGGTAATTCACACACACACACACACACACACACACACACACACACACACACACACACACACACACACACACACTAACACACACACACACACACTAACACACTTACACACACACACACACACACTAACACACTAACACACACACACACACATACACACACACACACAAACCAACCTATAATGAATCTTATTGCCAATGTTTCACTTTCGGTTTCAGTCTCTCAAGATGACGTCTCCACGCTCGGAACGAATCCCACATGCACTAACGTCACAGGTACTATGTATATGGTGATCCTGGCGCAAGCCTTAAGCTTGCAACACAAACCCATGAGCTGGCCAGGTCCTGAGATCCCACCTGGCCTATGTTTTTCACCTAGCCTACATTTTATACTAGTTTTACCTAACCTACATTCTTTATACTAGTATTCGATCAGTCTATCATTGGAACAATATTAGTTACGTGTAAATGACATGTGTGTCTCTGTATTTTTATCTTCAATGACCTGTCCCCCGTTGGGTTGCCGGGGGCTCTTTCAATATAAATAGTATCCCCACCTTCTGGAAATTCTGTGCTCGAAATTTCCTCTTTTCTGTCTTGTTTCTGCCTTGTTGCCTTGCTTTCTGTCATTTCTACTTATTTTCTGCCTTAATGGTCCATTCACCTGTATTGTTTTGATAAAGTCTTACGCACCTTTTCTTCGGATTGATAATTGGGTACATGTATTAAGTGCATTTTTGGCTCTAAGGAGGTGAGATATGCGGAAGCAATTTTAGGTAATTTATGCCTGTTTTTATATATGTTTTGGTGAGATTATGTCTGCTTATATTTGTATTCTGGTGTGTTTTTTAAATTTCCCTTGTGCGATAAATCGGACGGAATGGTCCAACGCCGGGGGCATGTCCTTAGATTATGTGCGCGAATGCATAGATATGTGCACTTAATTTTCTTTTCTTTTTCTTTTTTTTTTCCTGTTGAGGTTTTGTGTGTTTTGAAGCGGTTATTGTCCTGATATGGCTCTGTGCAGTCGGCCGGGCTTTAAACAACACTAAAAGAAAGAAAGAAAGAATCTTCAATGACCTGGGCTTGAAACCTGCCAACAACCAGTTGGGGGTGATTGCCTGTTTTCTTCTTGGGGGTGGGTGAACGCACAGGGGATGGAGTAGGTAGGTTAATGGGACAGACTGGGGATGAAGGAGGTAGGTGAATGGGACAGACAGGGGATGAAGGAGGTAGGTGAATGGGACAGACAGGGGATGAAGGAGGTAGGTGAATGGGACAGACAGGGGATGGAGTAGGTAGGGGGATGGGACAGACAGAGGATGGAGTAGGTAGGTGGATGGGACAGACAGTGGATGGAGTAGGTAGGGGATGGGACAGACAGGGGATGGAGTAGGTAGGGGATGGGACAGACAGAGGATGGAGTAGGTAGGGGAATGGGACAGACAGGGGATGGAGTAGGTAGGGGGATGGGACAGACAGGGGATGGAGTAGGTAGGTGGATTGGACAGACAGTGGATGGAGTAGGTAGGGGGATGGGACAGACAGGGGATGGAGTAGGTAAGTGGATTGGACAGACAGGGATGGAGTAGGTAGGTGGATGGGACAGACAGGAGGTGGAGTAGGTAGTGGATGGGACAGACAGGGGTGGAGTAGGTAGGTGGATGGGACAGACAGGGGGTGGAGTAGGTAGTGGATGGGACAGAGTGGATGGAGTAGGTAGGGGATGGGACAGACAGGGGATGCAGTAGGTAGGGGGATGGGACAGACAGGGGATGGAGTTGGTAGGTGGATTGGACAGACAGGGGATGGAGTAGGTAGGGGGATGGGACAGACAGGGGATGGAGTAGGTAGGGGATGGGACAGACAGGGGATGGAGTAGGTAGTGGATGGGACAGGGGATGGAGTAGGTAGGTGGATGGGACAGACAGAGGATGGAGTAGGTAGGTGGATGGGACAGCGGATGGAGTAGGTAGTGGATGGGACAGGGGATGGAGTAGGTAGGGGGATGGGACAGACAGGGGATGGAGTAGGTAGTGGATGGGACAGGGATGGAGTAGGTAGGGGGATGGGACAGACAGAGGATGGAGTAGGTAGGTGGATGGGACAGAGGATGGAGTAGGTAGGGGGATGGGACAGACAGGGGATGGAGTAGGTAGGTGGATGGGACAGAGGATGGAGTAGGTAGGTGGATTGGACAGACAGGGGGCGGAGTAGGTAGTGGATGGGACAGGGGATGGAGTAGGTAGGTGGATGGGACAGACAGAGGATGGAGTAGGTAGGTGGATGGGACAGAGGATGGAGTAGGTAGGGGGATGGGACAGACAGGGATGGAGTAGGTAGGGTGATGGGACAGACAGGGGATGGAGTAGGTAGGGGGATGGGACAGACAGGGGATGGAGTAGGTAGGGGGATGGGACAGACAGGGGATGGAGTAGGTAGGGGATGGGATAGACAGGGATGGAGTAGGTAGGGGGATGGGACAGACAGAGGATGGAGTAGGTAGGGGGATGGGACAGACAGAGGATGAAGTAGGTAGGGGATGGCACAGACAGAAGATGGAGTAGGTAGGGGGATGGCACAGACAGAAGATGGAGTAGGTAGGGGGATGGGACAGACAGGGGATGGAGTAGGTAGGGGGATAGGACAGACAGAGGATGGAGTAGGTAGGGGGATGGGACAGACAGAGGATGGAGTAGGTAGGGGATGGGACAGACAGAAGATGGAGTAGGTAGGAGAATGGGACAGACAGGGGATGGAGTAGGTAGGAGAATGGGACAGACAGGGGATGGAGTAGGTAGGAGAATGGGACAGACAGTGGATGGAGTAGGTAAGGGGATGAAACAGACTGGGGATGGAGTAGGTAGAGGAATGGGGCAGAGAAGACACTGTAAAAAATATTGAGATAATTCACAGCAACAACAACAACAACAACAACAACAACGCACACACACACACATAACACAATACACATACACACATACACACAACACACAACACACACACACACACACACACACACACACACACACACACACACACACACACACACACACACACACACACACACACACAACACAACACACTCACACACACAAACTTACTGCAGCACTCAAACGTGTTACAGGATTTCTCCTCTGATGAAGAGCCAGAACACAGATAGGAGCAGGCAGTTTCAGCACTCTCGCAGGTTCGTGTTCTTCTCATGTGTCCGGTTCCACAAGTCTTGGAGCAAGTGCCCCAGTCTGACCAGTCATTCCATCCATCTGTTTCGTTTACTGCCGTGTTGAAAATACACATCAGACTTCAGAAATATGTTGCAATGAGGATAATAACAACCACGAATTTGTCAGCACGTCAAAAGCATAGATTTGCTCCATGGTAAGGTTGCAACTAACAATCTGACAGTAAAAACAAAACACCAAACAACAAACATTCAAAAACAAAAACAAATCAAAAACCACGATCAACCACACACATACATACAACACACACACACCCTCTCTCTCTCTCTCTCTCTCTCTTTCTCACACACACACACACACACACACGCGTGCACCAGAACATAAGTATACAAACATACGCAATCACTCGCTCACACACACACACACACACACACACGCGCGCAACACAGACATACACACAGACATACACACACACATATTAGTTGATAATCACACGATCAGTTACTCGCTCAACCAACCGCACAAACACACACACACACACACACACACACACACACACACACACACACACACACACACACACACACACACACACACACACACACACAAACAAACACACACACATATTAGTTGATAATCAAACCTGTTACTTTACACACCAATAACTGAATCAACCAAACCAATAAATCACCAAACAGCCGATCAAAGAATGAAAGACTAAAAACAAAAAAACAACAACAACAACAAAAACAAAGACAAAATATCCTGTAGCCAAACAAAATGAATCTACTTGACATGCAAACCTGGATATGTCATTGTTCGGCTCAAAATCACCTGTTATGTATCATATTGAATCTGTACTGATTTAAAAAAAATAACATCAACCATGCAAACAAGCATGCAAGCAACCAACCAATTAAATATCAAACAACCAACTAACCACACAGCCAACCAGCAAGCCAGCCAGCCAACCAATCAACCAACCAACCAACCGACCAACCAATCAACCAACCAACTAACCAGCCGACCAATCAATCAATCAATCAATCAATCAAACCAATCAATCAATCAACTAACCAAGCAACCAAGCAACCAAGCAACCAAGCAACCAACCAGCCAACCAAGTAACAAACAAACAAGCAAAGGAACAGACAACCAACCAACCAACCAACCAGCCAACCAACTAACCAACCAACCTACAAACAAAAACAGACAAACAAACAAACAGACAAACGATTAAACAAACCAACCAACCAACTGACCACCCACCCTCCCACCCACCCACCCAACCAACCAACCACCCACCCAACCAACACAAGGAGAACTGACCGCAGCAGCTGTGTGTATTGCAGGCTTCAGTCTGTATGTAAGGACCCTGGCCGGAGGGACACATGTACGAACATGGGGGGTCCAGCTGACATACTTTCCGCCTGTACCTCGTACCACCTCCGCAACTCTTTGAACAGGGGCCATAATCCGACCAGCTGTAGGTCCGAGAGTACGTGTCCCCTGTTAGGTGAACGGACAGCATGGTCAGTGATGAGGATGATGATGATGGTGGGTGAGCCTTTCTTGAAAGCGCATCAACCACGAAAAAGAAGTTAACAAGAAATAACCTCAGGGGTGCTGGATGGGTCCCAGAGCAACTATGCCTCACCACTGACCAGATAGGTCCTGATGCCACACGGTGGCCGTTTCGCCAACAGGGATGAGGAGTCTCTCTATCGAAATGACAACCGTGTGGTGGTAACAAACAAACAAACAAACAAACAAACAAACAAACAAACAAACAAACAAACAAACAAATAAACAAACAAACGAACAACAAACAAACAAACATACAAAACAAAACAAAATCAGAACAAAACAAACAAATGAAGTTTAGAAAAAAAGGGCGAAAACAAGTACGTATTAAAATTTTTATATTCATCATACCTACCAACAGCTGAGCAAAGATCCCACCAGCAAGTATACTGCCCGTCTGACCAAACTACTGCAAGGTCTACAGAAGTCAGGAGAACTCTCTTCAGAACAGTACCACAGATTGTACCCCTCAGCTATTGATGTGCCTAAGTTCTACGGACTGCCTAAAGTGCACAAGAAAGATGTACCCCTCCGTCCCATTGTCGCCTCTAGAGGATTCCTGATGAATGAGACGGCCCGCTCGTTGGAGACATCCTCTCGACTTTGGTAGGAAAGACAGAACATTCCATTGCCAACAGTGCAGGCCTGGTGAAGAAGCTGTCGAAGTTTGTACCACAACCTGATGAGATTCTGGTGTCCTATGAGTCACAGCCCTGTTCACCAGTGTCCCTGTGAAGGACAGCATTGACATCATCAGAGGGAGGTTACAGGTCGACAACAGCCTTCTGCAACGCACCAACCTGCCAGTGGAACACATCTGTGAACTGCTATCCTGCTGCCTCAACACCACCTATTTCACCTTTGAAGGACAGTTCTACCAACAGACTGAGGGTGCAGCCATGGGGTCCCCTGTGAGTCCCATTGTCGCCAACCTCTTTATGGAAAACTTCGTGGAGAAAGCTTTGGCGTCGTTCCACACTCCTCCACGCTACTGGGGCCGCTACATGGACGACACTATGACTGTACTGAAAAGATTGATGGTCGAAGACTTCACGAACCATCTCAACAACCAACACCTTGCCATCAAGCTCACCTATGAGGTAGAAGAGAATGGCAGCATCACAATGTTGGATACCCGCATCACCCGGACGGAGACAGGCCTCGCCTTCTCTGTCTATAGAAAGCCAACCCACACGGACCAGTACTTACAATTCGACAGTCACCAGCCACTGGAACACAAGCTTGGATTAATCCGCACCCTCACCCACCGAGCGAAGACCATCTGCTCTATTGACACCACTAGAGAAGAAGAGGTGCAGTACATCAAGAAAGTACCCACCTCTATACACCCCTCCCCTCTCACCCCCCCCCCCCCCCCCACAAAACACATACAGACCAGCCACATACCACAGCAGTCATGAAAAACACAGGTCCTGCTGTCTGTAACCGGGCCTTGACAGAGATGGACACAGTTGTGAACTGTGCCTGTGCTCCTGCAGGTCCGTCTCCGGATCATGGTACTGTTGCAGAACTGGGGACAGTCGCTGAACAAGGACCACGAGTTCCAGCCTTGAGTTATGACGTGCCCTATACAGAGGACTTTTTTTTAATCATTCATCATCATCATCATCAGGTGCCCGCCGCATGGCGTTGGCGACCATGGACTTCCAACCATCTCTATCTCTCGTTGCCCCTAGCATCTCCCCCACCCTCCTCATTCCCAGCTACTCTGCAAGTCCGTCCAGCATTCTCTCCCTGGTGCTCTCTTTCCCTCCAGCTTTCCCGTCACAACCAGGTGCTCCAAATCCCCCTTCCTCATAAAATGGCCTATAAATGTTGCCTGCCTTTTCCTAATCTTCCTTATGAGTGATCTACTTGTGTCTGCCTCCATCAAGACTGTCTCGTTTGTTTTCTTTGCTGTCCATAGAACTCTCAACATTCTTCTTAGAAACCACATCTCGACTGCCTCAATCTTGCTCTGGCTTTGCTTGCTGACTGTCCACGCCTCGCATTCGTACAACAGTATTGGTTCTATATAACATTCAAGGACTCTCTTTCTGATGTTAATTGATAGGCATTTGTTGCTAAGAATGCTCGTCATCTTCTTCAATGCTGTTTTGGCTTGGCCGATTCTGCCAGCTATTTCCGATGTGCATCTGCCGTCTGATGAAATGACCGTTCCCAGGTATTTGAACTTATTAACATTTGTCAAGGTTGTGCCATTTGCTGTTATTTTGCATTTTTAATCATTACTACCTATTTATTTTTAGGATCATCGCACTCAGGGAGATTACCTTTGCGCTCACCTTTTTTTTTTTCTTTTTCGTCATTTTTTCTGCGTCGCCTTAATGGCCACAGAAGCTGGCACAGTTTTTACAACGCGATGATGAAGATGTCGATGAGGATGATAATCATGATGCCATGGAGTTCCATCCAGGATTGAGACTGCGTGACAGGGCTGTACTCTAACGCTTACTATCATAATATATCCTGACGGCAATCAGGTCCGAAAGGTACCGACACTTGTGGTGCTGGTCAGAAGATTAAAGCAACACCCTCGATGACGAATCCGTGAAGAGGATAAGACTCGACTGTGTGGTCCCAGTCTTCCCATTGAGCCCATAGTCCAACTCTGGAATGAGCGGGTTAGAGCCGAAAAATCCCACAATGAGTTTTGAAGGGACTGATGGGGATTCGAACCCACAACCTTTCAGTCGGTATTCCGTTGCACTAACAACTACACCACGGCGACTGGTGTACAGAAGACCTTGATTTGAATCCCCACGTTTTATTCATTCTTGATACAGAATAAATAAGCAAATAAAGAAAATGGACGAATAAACGAAGAAAGAAAGAAAGAAAGAAAGAAAGAAACCAAAAGATGAATACACACACATACACACATATATACATATACGTTGTGTGTGTGTGTGTTATATATATATATATATATACATATATATATATATATATAATTATATATATATATATATATATATAATATATATATATATATATATATATATATATATATATATATATATATATATGTACATGTATGCATGAATGAATGAATGAATAAATGAAACCAAACCAGCCCAAAACAAAACACGCACATATACACACACACGAATACACACATAGGCACACACCCGCACACATACATAAACACACTCACACACATTCACACAGAGTGACAGACACACATATGCATGTGCGCACACACACACACACACACTCACACAACACACACACACACACACACACACATAACACACTGACACGCACACTGACACACACACACAGAAGCACAAACACACACAAACACACAAACACACACACACACACACACACACACACACACACACACACACACACACACACACACACACACACACAAACACACACACACACACACACACACACACACACACACACAACACACACACACACACACACACAACACACAGACACACACACACACACAGAAATCACATTTCAAATACTTACCACAGCAAGGTTGCTCATTACAGGTCCTACGCTCGTAGCTGAAACCCGCACACAGATATGCACAATGCGCTTGGTTCAGAAGACTACTCTTGCAAGAACGTGTTTTGGTTTGCAAACCAATGTCACACGTCTTGGAGCAAGCACCGAAAGAGGTCCAGGTGTTCCATCCATGTTGTACGTCATCTGGTTACGCAGGTAGTGCCATGTTAATATAACGTGTACTGGCAACAGATCCTGCTTTAATTCTGTTTTGATGCATATTTTGAAAACAAATGAAATGCCTTTCTAAAACCTTTTACACATGTAAAGAATTATGTGTGATTGTACAAATTTGGTGCTAAAATTGTGTGTGTGTGTGTGTGTGTGTGTGTGTGTGTGTGTGTGTGTGTCTGTGTGTGTGTGTGTGTGTGCGTGTGTGTGTGAGTGTGTGCGTGTGTGTGTGCGTGTGTGTGTGTGTGTGTTTGTGTGTGTACGTACACAGATATCCATACCTATATCAGTATCTATGTATCTATCTATGCATCTATGTATCTATCTATGTATCTATCTATGTATCTATGTATTTATCTATCTATCTATATCCAACCCCCCCCCCCCCCCCCCCCCCCCGTGAGTATGCCGGGTCTTACAGTATAAATGGTATCCCCACCGTCTGGAATTCTGTGCTGGAAATTTCTTCTTGTCTGTCACGCTCTTTGTTTCTGCCTTGTTCCTTTGCTCTCTGCCATTTATTCATATCATTTTCTGCCTTGTTGGTCCATTCACCCGTATATTTTCGATAAAGTCTTACATACTTTCTCTTAGGATTAATAACTGGGTACACGCTTTAAGTGCCTTTTTGGCTCTATGGAAATGAGATATATGGAAGCAATGTCAGGTAATTTAGGCTGTTGTGTGCAGTCCTTTTGAAAGCAACGACAAAAAACTAAAGGACATATGTCCCCCGTTAATAAAAACGCAAGGACGGATATTCCCAATTAATAAATACAAAAGGACATACACTACTACAACAACTACTACTACTACTGCTACTAGTACTACTACTACTACTACAACTACAACTACTACTGCTACTACTACTACTATTACTACGACTACTAGCATTGATGATGGTGATGATAATCGTAACAACAACAAGAAGAATAATAATAATACTGCTAATAATAATGCTAATAATAATAATGCTAATGAAAATAAATATAATGATAATAATGACAATAACAATAATAATAACAACAACAACATGATGATGACGATGATAATACAACATTAATGATGACGATGATAATAGATATAACAACAACAACAACACCACTAATAATAATAATAACGCTGATAATGACAATACACTACTACTACTACTACTACTACTGCTAATACTGATACTTACAGTGCTGATACTAATTGTATAAGTAATAGTAATAATAATGGTAATAATAATAATAATGATGATGATAATAATAATAATAATAATGATAATAATAATAACAACAACAACAACAACAACAATAATAATAATAATAATAATAATAATAATAATAATAATAATAATAATAATAATAATAATAATAATAATAATAATAATAATAATAATAATAACAATAATGATAATAACAATAATAACAATAATAATAATATGACAACAATAATATTATTGATAATAACAACAACAATAATAATAATAACAACAACAAAATCAATAATACTTCAATTCACACAGGGCAAACAGTCCATTTCACAGAATGAATGCCTGTGGCACTTACTACAGCAGTGGTGGGTGTTGCAAGATTCTGTCTGTGTGGCGGATCCAGAACAGTTTTCGTCACAGTCGTTATCTGTACCCCTGCAGGTGCGGGTTCTCTGTCTGATGCCTCCTCCACAGGTCTTGGAGCAGGCGTTGTATGCTGTCCAGTCCCCCCAACCAATGTCTTTTTCTTCTGATAGACAAGAAATGCCAAGAGATAAAAGTGGAGGTCATAGAGGTAGGACGTTAGATTTCCAGATGGATGATCAGAGGTTTAATCCATATTTACATTCAAATTCATATTCATATTATCAATCCATATTTATTTTCATAACATCGATCCATATTGGTATTTATAAGCATATTCATATCATCCATCCATATTCATATTTGTATGGATATTCCTATTCATATCATCGATCCATATCCATTATGTATATTTTCATTCACATCGCATCATTGATCCATATTCATATTTATATTCATCTTCAACTCATCGATCCACATTCATATTTGTATTCATATGATCGATCCATATCCATATGTATATTTTCATTCATATCATATCATTGATCCATATTTATATTTATATTCATCTTCAAATCATCGATCCACATTCATATTTGTATTCATATTCATCTTTATATCATCGATCCATATATATTCATATCTTTTTCATGTCTTTTTGACACAACGGATTGACCACGTAAAACTCAGGCTGCTCTTTTTCATATTCATATTCATATTCTTATTCATGCCATGTTCATATTCATATTCATTTTCACATTCATAGTCATGTTCATATTCATTTTCATATTCATATCATTTTCGTGTATTTTTGTCACAATAGATTGACCATGTAAAACTCGGTCTGCTCTCCTTCATATTCAGATTCACATTCATATTCATATTCACGTTCTTATTCATATCATTTTCATTTCTTTTTTGTCGCAATGGATTTTTCATGTAAACACTCAGGCTGGTCTCTTTGTTAAGAGCACGTCACCGTGGTGCAACGGTACCGCTTGTTTGTTTGTGTTTGGTTTTGGTATTTTCCTCAAGATGGATAAAGAATAGAGATTTTTGTTTTTCCGGATCTCCTAGATTGAGGCAGCTGAGATGTGGTTTCTAAGAAGAATGTTGAGTTCCATGGACAGCAAAGAAAACAAACGAGACAGTCTTGATGGAGGCAGACACAGGTAGATTATTCATAAGAAAGATTAAGAAAAGACAGGCAACATTTATAGGCCTTTTTATGAGGGAAGGGGATTTGGAACGCCTGGTCACAACGGGAAAGCTGGAGGGAAAGAGAGCACCAAATAGACCCAAGGAGAAAATACTAGACGGACTTGCAGAGTGTGCAGACCTGTTAGTGCTTAAAATCCCTGCTTGTGTATAATATACGGACGTAGATTGTCAGGTATGCACGTTAAAGATTTTGTAACGAAAATCATGTCACTGTCTGGTGCGGGGAATCATGGATGAAAACACCCTGCAATGCGCGCCCAGACTGTGCAACATCATAGCGGAAAGTTGTCAGTTCGCATTACAAGCTTAACTTCTTAGCACTCCACTGAAAGGTTTGGATATATGTATTGTGCAGAAATAGCCGGCAGAATCGGCCAAGTCAAAACAGCCGAAACACTTGTCTAAAGGGGGTTACTTCTCTGAAGACCTTCTGTTGTCTAGCTCTCCCTAGAGTTTCTTTCTACCTGCACATGGTCAATCCATTGACTTCCGGGAATAGTTCGGAGGACATTCGGGAAAGACCGAAGGACACTGGGAAAGACTAGATCTGCGGGCTTTGTGGGTTGGCTTCCCACCTTGCCTTTGATAACATGCCACGAGTTCCATAAATGAAAGATGCTCCCAGGATTCACCGAAAGGGGGAGAGAATGATGAATCCATCGGCACTGACTCCATCACGACTGGAAACGCACAACGGATCATGATTAATGACCAGATGGAATTTCCGTGTGCGTGTGGAAGGAGATTCACCACCAAACGCGGCATGAAGATCCACAGGACAAAAATGGGCTGTTTGAAGACTCATACGAACCAGCAGCAGCGCATTGCGATAGCAGGTGAGACGTTGGATGACCAAGGCCAGGATTTAAACCATAGTGCCAAGGACATCCACGCTGATGGTTCTAGTGCGGATTTTGCACAAGCTCTTAACGCCAAACGTGAAAAACTCAATTTGCCGCCTGCCGGTGCAAAAGAACAATGGGAGAAATTAGATGAGGAACTTGTCCTTAAGCTGAATGCGCTAATAGGGAACAGTACGCTGGAACACAAACTTGACACATACGGAGACATCATATACTCTATCTGCAGGGACACTTATGGAGTGAAGCAGCCAAAGACAAAAACGCCTCCCCAGAAATCCAGGAGAGAGCAACAGATGGAGAGCATCCGGGGGGGGGGGGGGAGAAAAGGAAGCTTAAAAAGCGAATGAAAACTGCCTCAGAATTCGAGAAGCAAGGGCTCCTGGAACTCTGGAAAGATCTGAAAGCCAAACACAATGCTCTCAGCAAAGTGGAATCAGCAAGGCGAAGAAAGAGCAAAAAGAAGAAGACTCAAGATCGTTTCTTCAAAAATCCCTTTGACTTTGCAAGAAAGCTGTTTGAACAACCCAAATCAGGGACTCTCACAGTGGCAAGGAAACCCTAGAGCAGCATCTCAGGAAAACATATTCCGATTCTCAGCGCGAGGCACCACTTGAAATCCAGAATCTAGTTTGGCCTGCAGCGCCAGAAGGAAAATTCAATAACAAACCACCAACACTGATGAAGTGAAGAACGTAGTAAAGAAAGCCAGAGCCAAGTCAGCACCTGGACCAAACGGAATACCATACCTGCTCTACAAGAAATGCCCAAAAGTGCTCGAGTGGCTCCACAAGATGATTCGATCAGCATGGGGGAACCAGAAGATCAGCGACCAATGGATGAGAGCTGAAGGAGTGTACATTCCGAAGGAGCAGAACTCCAGCAGCATCAACCAGTTCAGGCCAATATCACTTCTGAACGTCGAGGGAAAATCTTCTTCTCTGTTATGGCAGCAAGATTGACAAATACCTGACTGAAAACAAGTATCTGGATATGTCAGTCCAAAAGGGAGGCATACCAGGAATGCCTGGATGCTTGGAACATGCCACGTTGATTTGGGATGCCATCCAAAAAGCAAGAACAGACAAGAGAGACATTAACGTAGTTTGGCTTGATCTGGCGAATGCATATGGATCAGTTCCACACGATGTGATCCAGCTGGCTCTTGAAATGTATCACATCCCAGAAAACATCCGAACAATGCTGAGGAAGTATTTCCAAGGGTTCTCAATGCGGTTCTCTACCAAAGAATACACCACGGACTGGATAGACCTAGAGGTGGGCATTGCAATGGGCTGTGCAATCTCTCCCATACTGTTCGTGTTGGCAATGGAAGTCATCTTGAAAGCTGCAATGAAGAGTTCAGGTCCAGTGAATCTGGGAGATGGATACCAGATGCCTCCTCTGAAAGCTTTCATGGATGACACAACAGTCTTGTCCACGGATGAGGAAGAGACACACCAAATCTTAAAGCAGCTGGATGAGCTGGTGGCCTCTTCAAGAATGAGGTTCAAACCTAAGAAATCCCGAAGTCTCTCACTGCGAAAAGGAAAAGTGGCAGATTCAGTCAAATTCATGGTAGCCAACCAAGCCATCCCCACTGTCACAGAAGAGCCAGTAAAAAGTCTCGGAAGATGGTATGATGACTCCCTGAAAGACACACAAAGGGGATGTGAAACCAAGCAAACAGCAGAAGAAGGCCTGAAGAAAATAGATAACTGCGGACTGCCAGGCAAATACAAAGTCTGGTGTCTACAGTTCATGCTGATACCAAAGCTGCTGTGGCCACTGCTAATCTATGACATTTGCACCAGCACAGTGGAAGCAATGGAAGCCAAAATCAACAAATACACAAGAAAATGGCTCCGTGTCCCACCTGGTCTCACTGATGTTGCATTCTACTGTCGTCAAGCAATGCTGAAGCTACCTCTCAAATCCATAGTGGAGGAATACAAAGTTGGAAAAGCAAGACTGTTGAGCATGCTGGAGAAATCGGAAGACAATATCGTGAGATCAGTTCAGCCAAAGCTGAGAACTGGCAGAAAATGGAAAGTCCAAGAGGCTGTAAACAATGCCAAGAGAAACCTCAGCATCAAGAAATAATTGGACACACGCAAACCAACAGACAGGGACTGGGAGCAACAAAAATGCAGTGGTGGTCCAAAGCCAAAGGGAAGGAAAAAAGAGACATGATCATACAGGAGTTGAAGAAAGAAGAAGATGTCAAAAGAGTGCAGAAGGCAGTCCAGCAAGGTCAACAGGGGCAATGGACAACATGGGACAGTGCACTCCAAAGAAGTCTCAGCTGGAACGATATGTGGCACATGGCTCCTCTAAGGATAAGCTTCCTCCTCAGATCTGTATATGACCTGCTCCCCTCGAATGCAAACTTAGTGAAATGGGGGAAATCAGATGACCCAGCATGTCCGCTCTGTCAGAAGAAACAAACAGTGGAACATGTCCTAAGCTCTTGCAAAGTAGCGCTAGCCCAAGGAAGGTATACATGGAGGCACAACCAAGTTCTGAAAGTGATCACAGACGTGGTTAGCGAAAAAACCATGACCCCAAACGCACCAATTGCTATGACAACGTTCTACAAAGCAGGAGGGAAACAGGTCTGGCCCGAAATTGCTATGACAACCAGCACATTGCCAAAGGGTCTTCTGGATGGAGCAGTCGACTGGGAGTGTACAGCAGACCTCCCAGAGTGGAGAAATTACCCAGATGTCATCAGCAAGACAGGCATGAGACCAGACATCGCTCTCCACTCTGACTCCTCGAAACAAGTGATTCTGATAGAACTCACTGTGCCATACGAAAGCAGAATGGAAGAAGCACATATCTACAAGACCGAAAAATACGCCGGTCTTGCCAGCACCCTGAAGAAAGCAGGTCTGCGGGTCAAAATCTTCGCCATAGAGGTCGGGGCAAGAGGGTTTGTGGGCACCTCCGCTTATGATCTCATGAAACAACTCGCCATTTCTGGGAAGAAGAGGACTAGAGCCCTTAAAGCGATGGCAGAGGCAGCAGAAAGGAGCTCAAGCTGGATCTGGGCAAGGAGGAACCAAAAGTGAACTTTATAAGGATTAAATTCCCTACAGATGATGTGTGCCCCGTTCGCTCCCCGGCGTGGGGAGGAAAAAAAAAAAAAAAAAAAAATAGACAACAGCAGAAGGGCATCCAGGAATCATGACCTGGATGTGGCCCGGCCCCCCGAGAGTGTAAGGAGTTCAGGGCCGAAACACTTGTCTAAAGGGGGTTACTTCTCTGAAGACCTTCTGTTGTCTAGCTCTCCCTAGAGTTTCTTTCTACCAGCATTCAAGAAATTTAAAAGCATTCTTACCAACAAATGCCCATCAATTAACCTCAGGAAGAGACTTCTTGAATGTTATATACAACCGATAATGTTATGCGGTTGTGAGGCATGGACAGTCAACAAGCAAAGCCAGAACAAGATTGAGGCAGCCGAGATGTGGTTTCTAAGAAGAATGTTGAGAGTCCCATGGACAGCAAAAACAAACAAACAAACGAGACAGTCTTGATGGAGGTAGACACAAGAAGGTCATTCATAAGGAACATTAGGAAAATACAGGCAACATTTATAGGCCATTTTATGAAGAAAGGGGAATTGGAGCACCTGGTCACACCAGGAATGCTAGAGGGAAGAGAGCACCAGGTAGACCCAGAGAAAAAAAATATTGACAGACTTGCAGAGTGGCTGAGGAAAGAGAGGGTGGGAGATGTGCTTACGGCAACAAGGGACAGATGCATATGGAAGGTCATGATCACCAACGCCATGTGGCAAGGCACTTGATGATGGTGACTGTGCAGTGAGTCCACATGATTTTGGAGAATAGCGTTAAGCATAATGATTCATATTATTTTATCAGTCTGCCAGAGAAAAAAATAATAACATACCTGCCCATACATATGATACACAAATGAGTCAAATCATTCAAGATAAACAATGTAGATGTATCACCATCACCACGGTACCTAAATGATTTGACTCGGCCATACATTGTAAGCTTTAGTTCTCTCCCATGGGGATGCCAGGGGCTCTCTCAGTATAAATAGTATCCCCACCTTGTGGAAATTCTCTGCTAGAAATTTCCTCTTTCCTGTCACTCTCTTTGTTTCTGCCTTGTTCTTTTGCTTTCTGTCATTTCTTCCTATCATTTTCTGCCTTGCTGGCCCATTCACCTGTGTGTGTTCGATAAAGTCTTACGTACTTTCTCTTAGTATTGATAATTGGGCTCATGTATCGAGTGCATTTTTGGCTCTGGGAAAATGAGATATGCGGAAGCAATTTTAGATTATTTAGGCCTGTTTTTATATATTTATGTTTTAGTGTACTTAGTCATGTTTAAATTTGTATTCAGGTGTTTTTTAAATCCCCTGTGCGATAAAGTGGACGCCAGAGCATCTCCCTAGATTATGTGCGCGAATGCATTTTATATCTGTTCTTCGTTTTCTTTTCCTTTTTCCCCCATTGACGTATTGCGTATGTGTATGTGCGTCTCTCTCTCTCTCTCTCTCTCTCTCTCTCTCTCTCTCTCTCTCTCTCTCTCTCTCTCTCTCTCTGTGGTGTGTGAGTGTGTGTGTATGTGTGTAAGTGTGTCTGTGTAAGTGTGTCGGTGTAACTGTGTGTGTGCGCGCACGCGTGTGTGTGTGTGTGCATTGCGTACACTGAGTGCCTACTGCACAAGGGACTTCAGTTATCGCCCTTGCGTGACACCAGTGCCCAGACCTCCACTCATGGTCTGTTAGAGAGAGTGGGCAGAGGGGTGGATGGGGCGTAAGAGGGAAAAATTCTGTATCACATCCGTGATTTAAACCCGTGACTTCTAATGTCATCATCATCATCATCATCATCATCATCATCATCATGTGCCTCGCCGCATGGCGTTGGCGATCATGGCCCTCCACAGGAATCTATCCCTTGTCGCAGCAAGTACATCTCCCATTCTCTGCGTCCTCGGCCACCCTGCAAGTCCGTCCAATGTTCTCTCCCTGAGTCTACCTGGTGTTCTCTTTCCATCCCGCTTTCCTGTTATGACCAGGTGCTCTAATTTCTCTTTCCTCATAAAATGTCCCATAAATGTTCCTTGTCTTTTCCTGATCTTCTTTATTAATGATCTTCTTGTGTCTGCCTCCTTCAAGCCTGTCTCGTTTGTTTTCTTTGCTGTCCATGGAACTCTCAATATTCTTATTAGAAACCACACTTCAGCTGCCTCAATCTTGTTCTGGCTTTGCTTGTTGACTGTCCACGCCTCACAACCGTATAACATTATCGGTTGTATGTAACATTCAAGAACTCTCTTCCTGATGTTAACTGGCATTGTTGGTAAGAAAGCTTTTCTTCTTCTTGAACGTTGCTTTGGCTTTCAAGAAAAAGAAAAGGGTTCATACTGATGCGTGCACGTCAATTTTCTGAGCCACTACAAAGAAAGCAAAGTTCAGTATCACATCCGTGATTTAAATCCGCGACTTCTAACATCATAAATGCTTTGAACTACTCGGCCACCAACGGGTATACTAACCACAGCAAGGGGTAGTCTGGCAGTACTTGTTGTAAGGTCCTTCACATAAGCGGAAACAGGCCGTCCCGTTGCCCTTACATCGTCTGCTGAAACTTATGTAGCCAGACTTTACTGACCGTTCCCACTCTGTCCAGCCATGCACTGCCACCTCTGCAATCAAAGTGTGGTTTGGGCCAGTTAAACGATGGACTTAGTCCTCTCATCCTATTCACCCTTTGGCTCCCGTACCCTACTCACCAACTGCAAAAATAAAATTAACTCTTTGACTCCCTCACCCTATTCACCAGTTTCCTGCAGGAAGCTGGTGGATAGGTGAGGGAACGAAAGGGTTAAGTTTTTGCTTTACTGACATGGTTGACAATGCAGGATACTGGCGGACAGGGTGTGGGAGTCAAAGGGTTAAACAATGGACTTCTTCTTCTAATCCTGTTAATCTGTGTGGTCGTTCAGGGTGGGATGATGTGGGGTGTAGGTGTGGGAAATTGTGACACGCGGGGAAAGGCAAGATTCTCTCATCTGTTGTTTTTCGGGTGCAGCAGAAAATGAGTGGTTCCGGCAAGCTTGAGGCTCGTCTACCTCCTCGTGGGGATGCAATGGTCTCTTTCAGTATAAATAGCGTCCTCACCGTCTAGACATTCTGTGCCAGAAATTCCCTATTTTCTGTCACTCTCTTTGTTTCTGCCTTATTCCTTTGCTTTCTGTCATTTCTTCCTATCATTTTCTGCCTTGCTGGTCCAATTACTGTAAGTGTTCGATAAATTCCTACGTACTTTCTCTTGAGATTGATAATTGGGTACATGTAATAAGTGCATATTTGGCTCTAGGAAAATCAGATTGTACAAGCAATTTTAGGTTGTTTAGGTCTGCTTTTATATGTTTCAGCGTCGTTAGTTGTGTTTAAACATGAAGTTCAGCTTTTTTTTTTAACTCTCCTGTGTGATAAAACAGTTAAGCATGCTTTTTTTTCTAAATCCTCTGTGTGATAAATTGGATGGAATAGTCAACACCAGGGGTATCTCCTTAGATTATATGCAAGAATGCATTGAGACGTGTATTTAATTTTCATTTACTTTTTTTTTTTCACTTTTGTAATTATTGTGCATGTTTTGAAACGGTTATAACCCTGACATGGCTCTACGCACTCGACTGGGCTCTTTAAACGAAACTGACGATAAGACAACGATTCGGCCACACATCGCGAGCAGTCTGAGGTCTATATGGAAGCTACTCACCACAGCACACCTGGGTATTACAGCTCTCAGTCTGTGTGGTCTCTTCAGGGCACATGTCCTTGCCACATCTGGTGCTGTCGGACCGGCACTGTCTCCTTTTCACTCTGACCCCTCCCCCACACGTCTTGGAACATGGCACATTCAGCCACCTGGTCCATCCCTGAAGGTGATACCCTGTGTAAAGAAACATACACACACACGCATGCACATATGCACACGCACATGCACGCACGTGCACATACACACGCATGTACGCAGGTAGGCACGCACTCATACATATATACATATATATATATATATATGTATATATGTACATATGTATATATATATGTGTGTGTGCGTGTGTGTGTATACATATATAAGAGAGAGAGAGAGGGAGAGAGAGAGAGAGAGAGAAACAGAGAGAAGACAGAGAGACAGACAGGCAGGCGGACAGACAGACGGACAGACAGACAGACAGACAGACATAGAGAGACAAAGAGACAGGCAGACAGATAGACTGACAGAGACAGAGATAGACAGAGGGGGGAGATATGTGTGTGTGTGTGTGTATGAGAGAGAGAGAGAGAGAGAGAGAGACAGACAGACAGACAGACAGACAGAGACAGACAGACAGAGACAAAGACAGAGAGAGACAGACACTGAGACAGAGAAACAGATAGAGACACAGACAGACAGATGGGAGAGAGAGAAAGAAAGAGAGAGAGAGAG
>JAPXFY010000013.1:58435130-58445130 GCA_030674185.1 Monoplex corrugatus
AAACCAAGGATGGGTGATGACGTATATATATATATATATATATATATATATATATATATATACATACGCACACACACACACACATTCACATACACATATCATAAGAGAGAGAGAGAGAGAGAGAGAGAGACAGAGAGAGACAGAGAGAGACAGAGAGAGACAGAGACAGACAGACAGAGACACAGAGACAGACAGACAGACAGAGACAGAAAGAGAGACAGAGAGAGAGAGACAGAAAGAGAAAGAGAGAGAGAGAGAGAGACAGAGACAGAGAGAGACAGAGAGAGAGAGAGAGAGAGACACACAGAGAGACAGAGAGAGAGACACAGAGAGAGAGAGACAGAGAGAGAGACAGAGACAGAGACAGAGAGAGACTGAGAGAGATAGAGAGATTGAGACAGAGACAGAGACAGAGAGTCAGCGACAGAGAGAGAATGAGAGAGACAGAAAGATAGAGACAGAGACAGAAACAGAGAGAGAGAGAGAGATAAAGAGAGAGAGAGAAAGAGAGAGAGAGACAGAGACAGAGAGAGAGCGAGAGAGAGAGAGAAAGAGAGAGAGAAAGAGAGAGAGAGAGAAAGAGGGAGAGAGAGAGAGAGAGAGAGAGAGAGAGAGAGAGAGAGAGAGGAGAGAGAGAAGAGAGAGAGAATCAAGGACTGATTTTCAAAATGTTGTAATGACGACGGGGATAGGGATGATAATTCTTATGCTACGGAACAGAATTCCATTTAGGACTGAGATTCTATGACCGGGCTGTAATCAACACTTACTAACATAGACTCATCATCATCATCAGGTGTCCTGCCGCATGGCGTTGGCGACCATGACTTCCAACCATCTCTATCTCTCGTTGCCCCTAGCATCTCCCCCACCCTCCTCATCCCCAGCCACTCTGCAAGTCCGTCCAGCATTCTCTCCCTGGGTCTACCTGGTGCTCTCTTTCCCTCCAGCTTTCCCGTTGTGACCAGGTGCTCCAAATCCCCTTCCTCATAAAATGGCCTATAAATCTTGCCTGTCTTTTCCTAATCTTCCTTATGAGTGATCTACTTGTGTCTGCCTCCATCAAGACTGTCTCGTTTGTTTTCTTTGCTGTCCATAGAACTCTCAACATTTTTCTGAGAAACCACATCTCGGCTGCCTCAATCTTGCTCTGGCTTTGCTTGCTGACTGTCCACACCTCGCATCCGTACAACAGTATTGGTTCTATATAACATTCAAGGACTCTCTTTCTGGTGTTAATTGATAGGCATTTGTTGGTAAGAATGCTTGTCATCTTCTTGAATGCTGGCAAAACATTCTGTTTGCACTCTTATAAAAACAGTCGATCGTTTTCCTGTTTGAAACTGAAAAAAATCAGGATTGAAAAAAATCAGGATTTTCTCTCAAATGATTTTGCATTGAACGGCTGATCATCTTGATTTTTATTTTATTTTTGTCTACTTATTTTTTTAATATAATTTTCGTGGCAAAGTAGTTATGTATGTGCAATAATAAAAAAAAACAAAAAAAAAAACGCGACTCAGTCTTTTTTATTTTCCTTTGCTTTTTTAAAATACAGTTTTTGTGGTAGACTCGTTGTCATGCACGTGTGATAAGCAAAAATACGTGACTCAGTTTTTACATTTTTTTTTATTTTGTCTACTTTTTAAAACGTATGATTTTCGTGGCAAACTAGTTGTCATGCATGTGTGATAATAAAAAATACGCGACTCAAGTCTTGATCGTTATTGTGTTTTGTCTACTTTTTTTAAAATACAACTTTCGTGGCAAACTATTTGTCACGCATACGTGATGAGCAAAAGTACGTGACTCAGTCTTGATTTTCATTTTATTTTGTTTACATTTTTAAAATACAATTTTAGTGGCAAACTAATTGTCATAGATGTGCGCTACGCAAAGGTACGTAACTCATTTGTCATGCATGTGCGATAAGCAAAGGTACATAACTCACCTTTCGGCCTTGGAGTGCAGAAACCTGAGAAAAAACAAACAAAAGAAGTGATAAAGACACAAGAACGATCCATCCAAAAGAAGCCATTAACATTTCTCATATCATTCCATTTTAGGTGGGGGGGTTTTCAAACAAAGAGAATAGTACCTACAGACTACATGTACTAGTCTCTGTTTCAGCTATTACCACTACCACTGCTGCTGCTTCTGTTGTTCCCCCTCATCCTCCCCCAACTACTGCTAATACGTTATCATGAGCAGCGCTGCTATTACTAATAGTAGTACTGATTGATTGTAACCACAACACTATCACTAGTATTAGTAGTACTACTATTGCCATTCATTATCTTCATCATGTGCCCTGCTGCATGGCGTCGGCGATCATGGCCCTCCACACAAATCTGTCGCCTGTCGCTGCAAGTACATCTCCCACCCTCTCTGTCTTCAGCCACTCTGCAAGTCCGTCCAATATTTTCTCCCTGGGTCTACCTGGTGTTCTCTTTCCCTCCAGCTTTCCTGTCGTGACCAGGTGTTCTAGTTTTCCTTTCTTCATAAAATGTCCTATAAATTTTGCTTGTCTTTTCCTAATCTTCTTTATTAATGATCTTCTTTGTGCCTGCCTCCTTCATGACTGTCGTTTTTTTGCTGTCCATGGAACTCTCCACATTCTTCTTAGAAACCACATTTCAGTTGCCTCAATTTTGTTCTGACTTTGCGTGTTGACTTTCCGTGCCTCACAATTGCACAACAGTATCGGTTTTACATAACACCCAGGAACTCTCTTCCTGGTGTTAATTGATAGGCATTTGTTGGTAAGAACGCTTTTCATCTTCTTAAATGCTGTTTTGGTTTGGCCGATTCTGCTGGCTATTTCCCAGATATTTGAACTTATCAGCTTGTCTCAAAGTTGTGCCATATGCTGTTATTTGCTTGAGAATATTTCTTGTTTCTGTACTGATTACTATGACTTCGGTCTTCTTGCTATTTAACTCCAGCCATTCATTTTTAATTTCTACTTCTATTATATTCACAGGGCTTTGAAGGTCTTTTTTATTGTCTGCAATTATCACGGCGTCATCTGCGTAACGAATGTTGCTTAACATTCTTCCTCCAACCTTTATCCCAGGGCATGTACATGCTTATCCTGCATTAATGCATGTATCTGAGTGACTACACTTATATTGCATTAACTTATGTATCCAACTATGTTTTATTTTGTATTAGTGTGTGTATCTGAATAACAATGTTTATACTGTATTAAATGTATATATCAGACTGACTATGCTTTTACTGTATTAATGTATGTATCTGAATATGATTGTACTGTATTAATATCTAAAAATCCGAATGACTTTGGACTAGATACTGTGTGCATCTGACTACGTTCATACTGTATTAATATATGTATCCGACTGAATATTTTTACACTACATAAACGCATATATCCCAGTGATTGTATTCATATTGTGTTAATGTATGTATCCGGGTGAAAATATCTATACTGAATTAATCATTAACGCATGTATCTGACTATATTTGTACTAGTCTACCAAATATAATTTTTCAATGGGAATCTCTGCAACAGAATTTTTTTTCTTCTCACAGGCTAGGAAAAAATAACCAAAAACAAGAAAAATACCCTAGGACACACGAAAGTTTGGTATATTGTCACAATTAACAAATTAGATTTACGAGCGTTGTGATTTGTATGCGATATGACCGCTCTGGCGTACCATACAATTCGCGGCCTGGGTGCCACTTGAAGTTGACGTGTAAACGGCTACATCCGCTACCGAGAAAAGCGTAACTCTCATCTTCACGTAACGTTTACCGCGATATACCGATACTATGTTAGAAGCGCGTTTCTTGGACATACAATGATCTACGATCGGGTTGCATTTTTCACGTTTGGAATAGTGTTTTGGCCGTTTGAATGCAAGTTTGGCAGCAAATATTTGCAGGTAAGCAAAGGCTTATTTTTTGTTTATTATGATTTTTTTTAATTGGGATCAATACTGAAGTTCTCAATAATTTGTTTCTTGAACTTGAATGACATGCGGCATTATAGGGATGATCCGTAGCACGTGTGTGTGTGTGTGTGTGTGTGTGTGTGTGTGTGTGTGTGTGTGTAACTGATAATGCATGTTAATGAAGTGTGGACCCTTCCATTGTCAAATTTGCTCTCCAATAGAAGCGTCCAACGCCTGAAAAACTATGGCAAAGCAAGCAAGTCAACATCCCAGGGCAGATCTCCACGTACAAGAAAACCGGACAGGAGTTAAGAGTATTGTGTTTTCTTCAATATTTCATTCTGTAACACAAAGGTTACGTGACCTAGCTCGCCATACAATACTTTTATGTAGTTATCTGTGTGCATCAATGATATAATAATGATAAAAATATTAAGCACGCATGCTATTTATGATTTAGACTAATTACTTTGCTGTTGATCTGTTTTGCTGTTTTTTTTGTTGGTTTTCTTTATCAATTTGAATTTGAAATGTGATGAAGCTATGTTTCTTGATCAGTTAATTAATTATGGTATCAATTCAGTTTCCCAGCCTCTGTTTTCCTTGTCAATTAAAAAAAAACGGAAAAGAAAAACTTTGATTATTATTCTGGATGATGACTTGTATAAATGTACATGTGTGTGTGTGCGTGTGTGTGTGTGCGTGTGTGTGTGTGCGTGTGTGTGTGTTTGTGGTGTGGTATGGTGTGGTGGTGATGGTGGTGGTGGTGGTGGTTTGTGGTGTGTGTGTGTGTGTGTGTGTGTGTGTGTGTGTGTGTGTGTGTGTGTGTGTGTTTGTGTGTGAAGTATAACATATTGTAAAGTCTGTATCACTGTATTTTATTGAACATTTAAAATGCACTCCATCTCCACGCCTCCCATTAAACTGCCCTTTTTTGTTTATCAACAGGGCAATAAAGATTTCTGTATTCTGTGTGATGTAACAGCTTTTGTTTATCAACAGGGTAATAAAATATTCTGTATTCCGTGTGATGTAACAGCTTTTGTATATCAACAAAGCAATAAAATATTCTGTATTCTGTGTGATGTGACAGCTTTCTTTCGTCTTATTTTGCAGCCGAATGTACAGCAAACTGCGTCATTTGAAAAGAATCCCTTGACAATGGTCAACCAACAGTAAAATTAGGTGAGACTGGATGTAAGATTGTCAATCGGTGCAGCACACAGCGTGATGTTAACATTGTGACTGTTGAAGGACAGAAATTACATAGAAAATGCCGGCTTGACTACACAAATGCCAAAGCAATAAGGATGTATCTAGAGAAGAAACAAAGCGCCTGTAGAGATGACCCGAGGCCATCCAGACGATCCTTTCAGCCTGCCCATGATCCAATGATTCACTGTTTTGTGGCACCACTGCTGATGTCAATACTCACAGAAAAGGACATGAAGCCTTCCCAGAGAAAACCAAACCACACGAGGGATTTCAGGCAGCTATCCTAGGTGTTTGCAAGGAATGAGATGACAGCTGGGCAAAAACAGTATCTGACAGAATTCAGTCAACATGTTGGGAAGACCTCTTTGCATGGGATGCTGTGTACCATGATGCCTTCAGTGTCAGCTTCAGAACACACAGAAACAGTTCTGATTGATTTACCGATGCAAAGAAAACAAAACCAACTACTTTCTATGAAGATCCTCAACAGGCTAGGCAGGAAGGTTTTCTAAAAGTCTGCCAACATTTGGACGAGAATGATGATGAACAAGCCACATTGTCTGATCTTGTATCAAAAGTGCAGGAGTTTTGCGGGGATGGAGTTGATGCATACACTACAAAACATATGAAAAACAAACTTATTGAACATTTTGGGTTAGATATATTGATATCAAGCAGAGGCAAAAAGATTTCTGTGGTAACTCTTAGAACAGACAGCACTTTGACGCCCCACAGACAGAAGATTCAGATGCAAAGAAGAAAACAAAAAACAAAACAAAACAAAACCAACAACAAAAACTGAACCTAATACGAAACAGCCACAAAATTGATTGAAAGTGATATAAAAGGAGTTTTGCTATCAAGTATGTGTAGCCAGGATCGGATAAGATCAAGTCTGTCTCAGGGAACTTAAATTTTGTCTCTGACTCACTCCAGTTGTCCCTGAAAACAATCTTCTGTGGAATTGAGAACGATCTGAAAATAGCTGCCATAGACCAAGCCATCATACAAGCTGCAAGACCCCAAAATGCTCCTGGCTCCTTTGCAAGTTGGCCTAGCTGTTCAAATGTACCACCAGTTTGCATCTCAGTTTTTAACTAACATCTTGTTCCAGCTTGGATTCTGTATATCGCATTCTGAAGTAAAGAAGTTTAAAGTATCTGCAGCACTGACCCAGGGAACAGACATTCCCGGCATAACAAAAGGTCACATTATACAATATGTTGCTGATAATGTTGATCACAATGTGTGCACTCTTGATGGGTTTAGTACATTCCATGGTATGGGTACAATTGCTGTCATTACCCCAGGTACTAGAAGGCAACAAGCAATTCGAAGAATATCTGGAACACTTGAAGATGTCACAGCTGTTAGGAAGATCAACATCCATTTTTACAACCTTGCTAGACAGGACTTTGATTGTTTCAGATACACTCAGTTGCATGATTTCTATTGTGAGGATCCCCAGTCAACACAGGGCCTTCTGTGGAAGTTATCCTGGCCTTTGCGTTCACCAAGACCAGGGTGATCAGGTTTCATCAAGTCGTTGAGCCGAGGAGAACATCCTGGGTGGTCATCTATGTTCTGCCTTCTGATGATTGAACTCAATCCAAGTAGTATGAGGTGCATTTACTCTACTTTGCAGTTTGTGTATGCTGAAGCCAGATGTCTTGGAATCAAGCCTGTGCTGACGTTTGACCAACCACTTTGGTAGAAGTCCCAGCTGATCGTCCAGAAAGAGCCTGAAGATAGCGACCTGAAATCAGTTGTTCTCCATCTGGGAGGCTTTCACACTCAAATGAATTTCCATGGCTGTATAGGCAGGATCAAGTGGGGTTCTGGACTTCAGCAAGTGCTTAAGGTTGTGTGTGCCCCCAATACTGTTGGACACATGCTGACTGGAAAATCAATGGCAAGGGCTTTCAGAGGTCACATTCTGGTTGATGCTGTTTTGAATGCTATGATTACAGCTAGATCATTTGTTGTGTACCTTCCAGTGTCACCAGCTGTCATTAAAGACGAAAATTTATCAGAAAGGGATGCCATGGCTCAAACAGACGCTCAGCAGTACGAATCTGACGAGTTACACACGACACAGCGTGAATGTTATCAACTTGATTCAAGGTGAGACGCTATCAGTTACCAGAGAAGTATTGGACAGATTGGAAAAGGAGGTGTTGTTGGAACTACAGTCAATTTCAATGCTGACATGGTTTTATCATCAGAAAAGGGATAATTCCCGGCAAACCATGCGAACAAGCAAGATATTTATCATTGTGCTTAGTGATATGCTTCTGGCAAATGGCCATCCAACACTTCACAGCCAAAATGATGCAGATTTCCTGATTGTTGAGACTTCCATCAGACGTGCAACTGATCATCCTCTTGTGGTCATTGGAGAAGACACCGATCTCCTGGTTTTGCTCTGCCACCATATTAGCCCAGATCTGAGGACTATCATCTTCAGATCAGATTCAAAGTCTAAGAGCAAAAAAATAAATAAATAAAAAAAAATATAAAAAAACCAGCGAGTACGGGATATTTAGTGACTACAGCAGGCCCTTGGAGAGGAGATTTGCCAGACATTACTTTTTGTGCATGTCATCACAGGATGTGATACAACCTCCTGGCACAACTTCACTGGCTCCCTGTATCAAAGCGCATACAGTACAAACTAGACACCATATGCTACAAAAGCCTCAATAACGCAGCCCCCGATTACCTGTCAAGCCTACTTGAGATCTATGTTCCCCCACGTACCCTCCGCTCTGCCTCCGATCCTCTGACTTTTCGCTTTCCACGCTCTAAGCTCAATACCTATGGTCCACGAGCCTTCTCTGTTTCTGATCCGCTCTCCTGGAACAAACTTCCTCTCTCAGTCCGTCAGCAACCTACTTTTGTCTCCAAGTCCGCTCTCAAAACTCACCTTTTCTCCTCTGCATAAAATCCTGACCTCACTCAATCCCCTCTGCAGCCTGTCTCCACTCGGAGGGGAATCAGATAGTAATATATAATTGTATATAATATGCTCTCTCTAATTTTCCATTGCTTTTATTCTTTCTTCCCATTTATAGCCGTGTGCGTGTGTGTGTGTGTGTGTGTGTGTGTGTGTGTGTGTGTGTGTGTGTGTGTGTGTGTGCGTGCGTGCGTGTGTGTGCATGCGTGAGTGTGTGTGTGTGTCTGTTTCAGCGCTTAGATTTGATTTTATCAAGATTTTGCGCTATATAAATATTGTAATTATTATTATTATTATTGTTTGGAGTGGGAAAAGGCACAGCCACACAAAGGAAGCTGAAGGCAGATAACGTCTTTCATGAAGATGCTGGCGTGTTTTCCAAATGCACAGCCACAGTGGAAGAGATTGGTGTCTGTAGGTGAGAAAGTCATCATCTCCATGTATAACGGAAACCGCATCGATGCACTGGATGAACTACATTATTAGAAGTTTACAGAGAAAGTGGCTTTAAGCACCAGCTTTGTACAAGTCCATTATCTACCACCAACCAGTGATGCCTGCAAATATCATAGTATGCAGGCACACCTTCAAGTCTAGCAATGGATGCACCGGGACCTCAACCTGAATCCAGAGGACTGGGGATGGCGTGTAAATGACGACCCCTCAGCCTTGCATGGCTGATCTGCTTCCTGCTCCAGACTCATTTCTTCAAATCATCAGATGCAGCTGTAGGACACACTGTGATTCAGGGAGATGTAGCTGTAAGAAACATTGACAGGCCTGATCCACTGTTTATGGTAACTGCCGTGGTGTTACTTGTACAAATTCTTTTGTGACATTGCTGGAGGAGGCGACCGAGGAATACTAGGACAAACAGACCTTACGCATGCTGATTCATGACTGGCACACAAAAACAAGCCGTTCTCTGCTGTAATATTTGCTATACATCTGTTTTGATGACAGATTTGAACGTAATATTTCAAGACCTTTCCAACGAGGTGCAACTTCTATATATTTCCATAAATATTTCTAAAGTCGGTGATTTGTACAAGGTATTGCGTAATGTGACCCAATTTTCAGGTAGTAGGATAGTGACCTATGTGTCCTAGGGTTGATTTTAAGATTCTACAAACCATGTAGACTAACATTCAGCAAAAAGAAATTATGTTGCAGCGATTTCCATATTTTCAATATATTTAATTATTTTCGGTAGCCTATACCGCGTTAATGTCTGAACATGACATCCCCCTCCCCCGTACCCATCCTAACTTTTATAACTTAAACTACAACCAGCATACTTTGACCAAGGCTGCGCAATACAAATGTAAGTATCATTATTATCACCAATATTGTTGTCATTATCATCATCAAAAGGCAACAACGGGTGCTCAAAATTAGGAAAACAATAACATTCATAAGAAAGGCAGCAACACTTCTAGACTATAATCCCCTATTCCACTGGTAAGGGGAAAACTTGGGAAACATTCACTGTAAGGCAAAGGCAGACTGCTCTGTACACGACTCAGTTTCAGTTTCAGTTTCAGTTTCAGTTTCTCAAGACGACATCTCCGCGCTAAGAACGAATTCCATATGCACTAACGTCACAGGTGCCATGTGTATGATGATCATGGCACAAGCACATAAACCCACGAACTGGTCAGGTCCTGAGGCCCTACCTAGCCTATGTTTTACCTAGCCCATATGTTATACTGGTATTGTATCAGCCTATCACTGGCATAATTTTGGTTACATGTAAATGACATACGCATCTGTGTATCTTGATAAAAAAAATTATCATCTTCAAAACTGCAAATATGTATAAAGTACATGAATAAATAATTAAAAAAGTCTGAATCACAACAGAACTAGCTATTCTGTATAAACTCGTTTCACATGACAGAAAGAACCC
>JAPXFY010000013.1:58447630-58452630 GCA_030674185.1 Monoplex corrugatus
TGATGGTTCCTGTTTGTTTGAACACGGGCTGTCATACTTGTTTTGGATAAACAATCAAACGCCCATACCAACTAACCAACAAGCAAGCAACCAAACAGCCAACCAGCCATCAACCTACCAACAGCCAACTCACCGACCAACCAACCAACCACACAACAAACCAGCCAGCCAACCAACCAACCACCAACCAACCAGCCACCAACCAGCCAGCTAGCCAACCAACCAACCAAGCGAGCAGCAGCAAGCAAACCAACCAAGCGAGCAAGCAAGAAGCAAGCAAGCAGCCAGTCACAACCAACCAACCAACCAACCAACCAACCAGCAACCAGCCAGCCAGCCAACCAACCAACCAACTTACCAACCAAACAACTAACCAAACACAAAAATGAATGCATGCCACTTACAAAAGTGAAGCAGACACATCAGCAGTTGTGTTCCAAATAGTGAGGAAAGTACTGCCATCATCGACGACTGTTTGAGTGAAGATGTCATTCTTCTGTCATTCACTTGCTGTTATGATTGATGTATTCTGAGTTGAAAAAATTAAAAAAGCAGGTGTGTGGGACTATGGTACAAACTTTTAAAAAGAGTTTTGGTATATTTCCTTTTTGTTACGCTTTACTGTTACTACTAATAAGATAAGATAAGATAAGATAAGATCAGATAAGATCAGATCAAATCAGATAAGATAGGACAGGGCAAGATAAGATAAGATAAGATAAGATTCGCTTCAAGTTCATTATCTCACCAAGAGAAATTGGAGCCAGTTTCTTCATGTTTTGTTTTTACTAATAGATTCGACAAATATACCATATAGCAGAAAATATAATATCATATAAAAGAATAGGACAAATGCCCAAGCAGCACAAAATTTTATAAAGTCTGCATGCAGACAGACAGACAGACAGACAGACAGAGAGAGAAGAGAAAAGGCAGAGAGAGAGAGAGGGAGGTAGAGAGAGAGAGAGGGGAAAGAGAGAGAGAGAGAAAGAAGAGAGAGAGGCAGAGAGAAAGAAAGAGAGAGAGAGAGAGGAGGCAGAGAGAAAGAAAGAGAGAGAGAAAGAGAGAGAGAGAAGAGAGAGAGAGAGAGACAGAGACAGACAGACAGAAGACAGAGACAGACAGAAAGAGTGAGAGTAGGTGCACTAACCCACGAGCAGAAGAGTTGTTCTGGTAGGCTCACCTTGCCATCTGAAGACTCAAGCACTTACTTTCTGCCTGTGAAAGTTTGCAAAATCATGAGAAAATTTGAACACAAGTAAACCCCTACCTTTCATTAACCTTCATATTGATAAGGAAACTTGACGTCAGCGATGACGTAAATTGATGTTAAACGTCATTTACCGAATAGCCTAGACCTATATCATACTAGGCCTACTTTAGTTCCACTGTTTCCATTGCTTTCTGCCATAATTCAGCTTAATGTTCCTCTTTCCACAGGCGCAGTTCCGAGGCAGTTCAAAAAAGTAGTTGTTACTCCACATTTGGAAAACCCTGGACTTGACCCAAATAAGATGGGGGAAAAAAGGTTCAGCCTTTTTTCTAATGTACCTTTTATTTTGAACATAAATGAGAATGGTTGTATCATTACAACAAACAAAACATCTTTTTGACAGTAGTTTATTTGAGATCTACCTGCCAACATACAGGAATGATCACAGTAAAAACACTGCTGGTTTGAGTATCTTGGGCGGTTCTGTTTACAAAAGTGGTCGGGAAACATGTCACTTGTTGCTCTGCTGGATCAGAGGGCAACTTTTGATACGCTTGATATTTCGTTTTGTTTAAAGGCTTGGCAGCCGATCCGACGAATCCGGTAAGAATATTTTCATCTCTGAGAGCGAGTTTGTGCTTGTGCCATTGCAGAACAGGACATGGGATAGATTCCTGTGCGTGTGTGAATATGCGTGGAACCCTTATTATTGCAACGACATGGGATAGATTCACACACGCACATACAGTTATAGTTAGGTCAAGCTGAAACTGAAAGTGATATATGCTTGCTGCTTCTTCTTCTCAGTTCAACTAAGAATTGCAAGCTCAGAACATTCCTCTGTTCTGAGCTTGCAATTCTGTGCCTTGTGGCTGCGTCTATGCTAGCTGAATGGGTAGCGCAAACAGCGTTGGATTTGAGAAATTCTACATGGGAGATAACTCCGTGACTCTCAAGAGTTATGTTGCTTAGTTGATATTTACAATTCTCCCTGCTTTCCTCTTATTTCCTTTGGCTTCTCAGTTCAGTTTTTACGTCGACACCCACCTCAAGTGATATGGCCGACATGAATAATCGTCCCGGGAAAATGGGGGAAGGAGGACCTATGAAATCTTACACTGACACCACCAGAACAACAACGATGTTCAGATGGGACAGTGAGAAGGCCAGCTATAATGTAGAGTACCCCGGGATTCGGACCCACAACCATTAGCATGTGAATCCGACGCTCAAACAAGTGAGCTACCAAGGGCAGCATGCTGCCCTATTACGTCCCAAGAAACATTTGTTTGCGTGTGTGTGTGTGTGTGTGTGTGTGTGTGTGTGTGTGTGTGTGTGTGTGTGTGTTGTGTGTGTGGTGTGCGTGTGTGTGTGTGTGTGTGTGCGTGTGTGTGTGTGCGCGCGCGTCTGAGTGTGTGTGTGTGTGTGTGTGTGTGTGTGGACTGCATGTGGATTATTTCGTGATTGCGTATGTTTGATAACAATGCAAAGTGAGCTGTAAATTTTTAGGTTTCGATATCGTGATGTTGTCAATTAAAAGAAAACAATCTTCTTTTCTGTTTAACTTGTTTTTATTCATTTCTTTTTAATATACAGTATAACATTTACAAACATCTTGAAATGTATACAATGCATAATCAACATATTAACACAACAAAGACAAACAAGCATTCATTGTAATTGTATTATGCATACATACACATACATATACATACAACACACACACACACACACACACACACACACACACACACACACACACACACACACACATATATATATATATATATGTGTGTGTGTATAAATACATACACATAACCATATACATACACACATACACACACACACATACACACACACACACACACAATAGATATATACACACACACATAACACACACACAATATATATATATATATATATATATATATATATAATGGGGCTTACACACATATAGATGTGTATCCGTTTCAAGAAACGGATCAGGAAAAGGATCAGCAGTGAAACTGGGCTGTTGGAATGTCCGAACAATGATCCTGGGCTCTCCCAAGATCTGCAAGACATCAGCGACGCCAGAAAAACCGCCGTCATAAACAGCGAACTAAAGAGGCTCAATGTGGACATTGCCACTCTGCAGGAAACACGGCTGGCTGACTCAGAAACACTAAAGTAAAGGGACTACACCTTCTTCTGGCAAGGAAAGAGTTCTGATGCCCCAAGAGAGCACGGAGTAGGCTTTGCAGTAAGGAACAGCCTGCTGAACATGATTGAACCAGGCAGCGGCGGTTCAGAACGACTCTTGACTCTCCGCCTCAACACCACCGAAGGCTATGTCACTCTCATCAGCGTTTATGCCCCAACTCTGTCCGCCTCTCCAGAGACCAAGGATGAGTTCTACGAAAATCTTGCATCAACCATAAGGAACATCCCCAGGACAGAACAACTTGTTTTCCTGGGCGACTTCAACGCCAGAGTGGGTGCAGACAATGACTCATGGCCCTTCTGCCTCGGTTCCTTTGGAGTGGGGAAAATGAATGAGAATGGACAGCGACTGCTTGAGTTTTGCGCCTGCCATGAACTGTGCATCGCCAACTTCTTCTTCAAGACGAAGCCTCAGCACAAAGTCTCCTGGAGGCATCCCCGCTCAAAACATTGGCACCAACTGGATTTGATCCTAGTAAGACGTGCCGTTATGAAAAACGTTCTCCACACTCGCTCTTATCACAGCGCAGACTGCGACACAGACCACTCTCTGGTATGTTGCAAGATCAGGCTACAATCAAAGAAGTTCCACTGCTCAAAGAAACAAGGGAATCCTCGCATTGACGTCAGCAAGATGTCTCAGCCAGATCTTGTAGAACAGTTCGCAGAGGCCTTTCAGAGAGAATACGATGCATTGCAGCCCAAGACTCTGCCACTGAGAGATGGGAAATCGCTACGAGACACCATGCACCGCATTGCTATGGCCACCTTCGGGAAGAAAACTGTGAAGTCCCACGACTGGTTTGAGGCCAAATCATCAGAGATGACTCCCACTGTTGAGGCCAAGCGTGCCGCACTCACCAAGTATAAGCGGTCACCCAGTGAGAAGAACCTGCAAATCCTCAGGGCTGCCAGAAGTAAGGTTCAGCTTAACGCCAGGCGCCGGCTGCGCCCAAACAGAGTGCTGCTGAAAGAGGCAACATCCGAGGAATGTATGACGGCATCAAGAAGGCACTGGGACCAACACAGAGCAAGATCGCCCCCCTCAAATCCTCCACTGGGGAAGTAATCAGCAATCCTAGCCAACAGATGGAAAGATGGGCGGAACACTACTCCGACCTCTACTCCACACAGAACATGGTGTCCCCTTAGCCCTCGATGCCATCAAGTGCATGCCGTAATGGAAGAACTTGACGCAGAGCCAACTGCGGACGAACTCAGCAAGGCCATTGATAGCCTGGCATCAGGGAAGGCACCTGGCAACGACGGAATTCCCCCAGACCTCATCAAGCACCGCAAGACTTCTCTTCTGCACCCTTTGCACGCAGTTCTCTGTCAGTGTTGGAATGAGGAGCTGTACCACAGGACATGAGAGACGTCAAGATCGTCGACCCTGTACAAAAACAAGGGCGAAAGGAAGCGACTGCAACAACTACAGAGGTATCTCGCTCCTCAGCATTGTTGGCAAAGTCTATGCTCGGGTCCTCCTAATCCGCCTGCAGAAACTGGCTGAACGCGTCTACCCGGAATCACAGTGTGGTTTTCGAGCAGAGAGATCCACGGTAGACATGGTCTTCTCCCTTCG
>JAPXFY010000013.1:58455916-58460916 GCA_030674185.1 Monoplex corrugatus
ACCCAAATAAGATGGGGAAAAAAAGGTTCAGCCTTTTTTCTAATGTACCTTTTATTTTGAACATAAATGAGAATGGTTGTATCGTTACAACAAACAAAACATCTTTTTGACAGTAGTTTATTTGAGATCTACCTGCCAACATACAGGAATGATCACAGTAAAAACACTGCTGGTTTGAGTATCTTGGGCGGTTCTGTTTACAAAAGTGGTCGGGAAACATGTCACTTGTTGCTCTGCTGGATCAGAGGGCAACTTTTGATACGCTTGATATTTCGTTTTGTTTAAAGGCTTGGCAGCCGATCCGACGAATCCGGTAAGAATATTTTCATCTCCGAGAGCGAGTTTGTGCTTGTGCCATTGCGAACAGGACATGGGATAGATTCCTGTGCGTGTGTGAATATGCGTGGAACCCTTATTATTGCAACGACATGGGATAGATTCACACACGCACATACAGTTATAGTTAGGTCAAGCTGAAACTGAAAGTGATATATGCCTGCTGCTTCTTCTTCTCAGTTCAACTAAGAATTGCAAGCTCAGAACATTCCTCTGTTCTGAGCTTGCAATTCTGTGCCTTGTGGCTGCGTCTATGCTAGCTGAATGGGTAGCGCAAACAGCGTTGGATTTGAGAAATTCTACATGGGAGATAACTCCGTGACTCTCAAGAGTTATGTTGCTTAGTTGATATTTACAATTCTCCCTGCTTTCCTCTTATTTCCTTTGGCTTCTCAGTTCAGTTTTTACGTCGACACCCACCTCAAGTGATATGGCCGACATGAATAATCGTCCCGGAAATGGGGGAAGGAGGACCTATGAAATCTTACACTGACACCACCAGAACAACAACGATGTTCAGATGGGACAGTGAGAAGGCCAGCTATAATGTAGAGTACCCCGGGATTCGGACCCACAACCATTAGCATGTGAATCCGACGCTCAAACAAGTGAGCTACCAAGGCCCGCTGCATGCTGCCCTATTACGTCCCAAGAAACATTTGTTTGCGTGTGTGTGTGTGTGTGTGTGTGTGTGTGTGTGTGTGTGTGTGGTGTGTGTGTGCTGTGTGTGTGTGTGTGTGCGTGTGTGTGTGTGCGCGCGCGTCTGAGTGTGTGTGTGTGTGTGTGTGTGTGGACTGCATGTGGATTATTTCGTGATTGCGTATGTTTGATAACAATGCAAAGTGAGCTGTAAATTTTTAGGTTTCGATATCGTGATGTTGTCAATTAAAAGAAAACAATCTTCTTTTCTGTTTAACTTGTTTTTATTCATTTCTTTTTAATATACAGTATAACATTTACAAACATCTTGAAATGTATACAATGCATAATCAACATATTAACACAACAAAGACAAACAAGCATTCATTGTAATTGTATTATGCATACATACACATACATATACATACAACACACACACACACACACACACACACACACACACACACACACACACACACACACACACACACATATATATATATGTGTGTGTGTATAAATACATACACATAACCATATACATACACACATACACACACACACACAACACACACACACACACACACACACATAGATATATACACACACACATACCAAATATATATATATATATATATATATATAATATATATATAATATATATAGGGGCTTACACACATATAGATGTGTATCCGTTTCAAGAAACGGATCAGGAAAAGGATCAGCAGTGAAACTGGGCTGTTGGAATGTCCGAACAATGATACCTGGGCTCTCCCAAGATCTGCAAGACATCAGCGACGCCAGAAAAACCGCCGTCATAAACAGCGAACTAAAGAGGCTCAATGTGGACCTTGCCACTCTGCAGGAAACACGGCTGGCTGACTCAGGAACACTAAAGTAAAGGGACTACACCTTCTTCTGGCAAGGAAAGAGTTCTGATGCCCCAAGAGAGCACGGAGTAGGCTTTGCAGTAAGGAACAGCCTGCTGAACATGATTGAACCAGGCAGCGGCGGTTCAGAACGACTCTTGACTCTCCGCCTCAACACCACCGAAGGCTATGTCACTCTCATCAGCGTTTATGCCCCAACTCTGTCCGCCTCTCCAGAGACCAAGGATGAGTTCTACGAAAATCTTGCATCAACCATAAGGAACATCCCCAGGACAGAACAACTTGTTCTCCTGGGCGACTTCAACGCCAGAGTGGGTGCAGACAATGACTCATGGCCCTTCTGCCTCGGTTCCTTTGGAGTGGGGAAAATGAATGAGAATGGACAGCGACTGCTTGAGTTTTGCGCCTGCCGTGAAGTGTGCATCGCCAACTTCTTCTTCAAGACGAAGCCTCAGCACAAAGTCTCCTGGAGGCATCCCCGCTCAAAACATTGGCACCAACTGGATTTGATCCTAGTAAGACGTGCCGCTATGAAAAACGTTCTCCACACTCGCTCTTATCACAGCGCAGACTGCGACACAGACCACTCTCTGGTATGTTGCAAGATCAGGCTACAATCAAAGAAGTTCCACTGCTCAAAGAAACAAGGGAATCCTCGCATTGACGTCAGCAAGATGTCTCAGCCAGATCTTGTAGAACAGTTCGCAGAGGCCTTTCAGAGAGAATACGATGCATTGCAGCCCAAAGACTCTGCCACTGAGAGATGGGAAACGCTACGAGACACCATGCACCGCATTGCTATGGCCACCTTGGGAAGAAAACTGTGAAGTCCCACGACTGGTTTGAGGCCAAATCATCAGAGATGACTCCCACTGTTGAGGCCAAGCGTGCCGCACTCACCAAGTATAAGCGGTCACCCAGTGAGAAGAACCTGCAAATCCTCAGGGCTGCCAGAAGTAAGGTTCAGCTTAACGCCAGGCGCTGCGCAAACGAGTGCTGCTGAAAGAGGCAACATCCGAGGAATGTATGACGGCATCAAGAAGGCACTGGGACCAACACAGAGCAAGATCGCCCCCCTCAAATCCTCCACTGGGGAAGTAATCAGCAATCCTAGCCAACAGATGGAAAGATGGGCGGAACACTACTCCGACCTCTACTCCACACAGAACATGGTGTCCCCCTTAGCCCTCGATGCCATCAAGTGCATGCCGGTAATGGAAGAACTTGACGCAGAGCCAACTGCGGACGAACTCAGCAAGGCCATTGATAGCCTGGCATCAGGGAAGGCACCTGGCAAGGACGGAATTCCCCCAGACCTCATCAAGCACTGCAAGACTTCTCTTCTGCACCCTTTGCACGCAGTTCTCTGTCAGTGTTGGAATGAAGGAGCTTTACCACAGGACATGAGGGACGTCAAGATCGTGACCCTGTACAAAAACAAGGGCGAAAGAAGCGACTGCAACAACTACAGAGGTATCTCGCTCCTCAGCATTGTTGGCAAAGTCTATGCTCGGGTCCTCCTAATCCGCCTGCAGAAACTGACTGAACGCGTCTATCCGGAATAACAGTGTGGTTTTCGAGCAGAGAGATCCACGGTAGACATGGTCTTCTCCCTTCGCCAAATCCAGGAGAAGTGCAGAGAGCAGCGGATGCCCCTGTATGTGGCATTCATTGACCTCACCAAGGCCTTTGACCTAGTCAGCAGAGATGGCCTTTTCAGGGCTCTCCGAAAAATCGGCTGCCCCCCCAAACTGCACAGCTTAATTGAGTCCTTCCACTCAAACATGAAAGGGATGGTGCAGTTCAACGGAAACCTCTCCAAGCCCTTCGACGTACGCAGCGGTGTGAAACAAGGCTGCGTCCTGGCCCCAACCCTCTTTGGAATCTTCTTCGCTCTCCTCCTGAACCATGCGTTCAGCACAGCGCAAGAAGGGATCCACCTGCGGACCAGATCAGATGGCAGGCTCTTCAACCTCGCCCGCCTCAGAACAAGGACAAAGGTCCGTGAAGCCCTCATCAGAGACATGCTATTTGCCGACGATGCCGCAGTTGTGACCCATACTCAGCGGGACTTGCAGTCACTAATGGACCGCTTCTCCCAGGCCTGCAAAGATTTTGGTCTGACCATCAGTCTTAAGAAGACAAACGTCCTGGGCCAAGACAAGCCATCTCCACCAGCCATCACCATTGATGACTACGAGCTTGAAGCCATCCATCAATTCACATATCTTGGGTCCAAAATCACCGATAACCTCTCCCTTGACACAGAGGTCGACAAGAGGATCGGAAAGGCAGCCACAACACTAGCCCGCCTCACACAAAGGGTGTGGACAAATCCCAAGCTGACCACAAAGACAAAGATGGCTGTATACAACGCCTGTGTCCTCAGTACCTTGCTGTATGGCAGCGAGGCATGGACCACGCATGCTCATCAGGAGAAAAGGATCAATACCTTCCACCTGAGAAGCCTACGGCGCATACTTGGCATTTCCTGGCAAGACAAGGTGACCAACACCGAAGTCCTAACCTGCGCTGGCCTCCCAACCATGCATACCATGCTGAGACAGCGTCGGCTGCGCTGGATGGGCCACGTTCGCCGCATGGAAGATGGTCGCATCCCAAAAGACATCCTTTATGGTGAGCTTGCCACAGGGCAGAGAAACATTGGCCGCCCACTGCTGAGATACAAAGACGTTTGCAAGCGTGACATGAAGGCGCTTGAGATCAACACTGAGTCCTGGGAGGACCTCGCAGACGACCGCAACAGCTGGAGAACTACTCTCAAGAAACAGCTGCGGATTGGTGAGGACAAACTGTCAGCTGCTGCAGCAGAAAAGCGAGTTCGCAGAAAAGGGATGACAGCCAACAGACCAGCATCAGCATACGCATGCGATCGCTGCGACAGAGACTGCCTCTCTCGCATTGGTCTGTACAGTCACAGGCGACGCTGCTTGGACCAAGCAGACAGCCCATCTAGACATTAGAACGGGTGTACTTTGTCCATGGTCAGTCATGACCGAAGGAGGCCTACTACTAGATGTGTATGTATGTATACATATGTATACATACATATATATGTATGTATATATACACACACATATGTATATGTATATATATACATATATATATATACATATA
>JAPXFY010000013.1:58463416-58478416 GCA_030674185.1 Monoplex corrugatus
TGACAGACAGACAGACCACACAAAGGTGGTAGAGTTTGTATTTCAGAGTTTGTTCAAAAGGTGTTTCATCGAAATCGGACAATTCCATATGCGCTCTGTCCAAATCTACCGGCAAACTACCACGCTTGTACAAAAACCTTCGCGCTGGCAAAGGTCTTGAAATGAGGTGAGTGCGGAAAGGAGGAAAGGAGGACGTAAGAGAAGGGAACGGTCATTTCACCAGAGGGCAAATGCACATCGGAAATAGCCGGCAGAATCGGCCAAGCCAAAACAGCATTCAATAAGTTGACAAGCATTCTTACCCAATAAATGCCTATCAATTAACATCAGAAAGAGAGTCCTTGAATGTTATATAGAACCAATACTGTTGTACGGATGCGAGGCATGGACAGTCAGCAAGCAAAACCAGAGCAAGCTTGAGGCAGCCGAGATGTGGTTTCTAAGAAGAATGTTGAGAGTTCCATGGACAGCAAAAACAAACAAACGAGACAGTCTTGATGGAGGCAGACACAAGTAGATCACTCATAAGATTAGGAAAAGACAGGCAAGATTTATAGGCCATTTTATGAAGAAGGGGGATTTGGAGCACCTGGTCACAACGGGAAAGCTGGAGGGAAAGAGAGCACCAGGTAGACCCAGGGAGAAAATGCTGGACGGACTTGCAGAGTGGCTGGGGACGAGGAGGGTGGGGGAGATGCTAGGGCAACGAGAGATAGAGACAGATGGAAGTCCATGATCGCCAACGCCATGCGGCAGGGCACCTGATGATGAAGAGAAGAGGGACCTTCGACGAGGCTGAAACCACAAGACTGATGGAAACATTAATTAAAACCAGGTAGCGAACATGCCAGTTTGTTTACTTTATTTTTTACATGTTGAGGATTTGTTTGATTTGATTCAGTTGTTTTATTTTCGTTAACACCCAACCTCAGGTGATATAGCCGACGGGGATAACCATCCCATGGAAGTGGGGGAAGGGTGACTTATCTAATCCTATACTGACACCACCAGAACAACAATGATGTTAAGATGGGACAGTGAGAAGGCCAGTTTTAATGTCGCGTACCCCGGGATTCGAGCTCATAACAAAGAGCATTTGAATCCGACGCTTAACCAACTGTACTACTGAGGATCAGAATGTGTAAAGGCTTGGGATTAGCTCGAGATTATCAGATATCTATCTTGAGTAAAAACCAAGAAATCCCCTCATGCAAAATAACAACAAGTGGCACAACATTGAGGCAGGCTGATAAGTTTAAATATCTGGGAAGGGTTATCTCACCAGACGGCAGATGCACATCAGAAATAGCCAGCAGACCCGGCAATGCTAAAACAGCATTCAAGAAAATGAAAAGCGTTCTTACCAACACATTCCTATCAATTAACATCAGGAAGATAGTTCTTGAGTGCTATATAAAACCGATACTGCTGTGCAAATATGAGGCATGGACAGTCACCACGCAAAGTCAGAACAAGATCGAGACAACTGAAATGTGGTTTCTAAGAAGAATGTTGAAAATTCCATGGACAGCAAAGAAAACAAACGAAACAGTTTCCCAGTTTCAGTTTCACAAGACCGCGTTCGGAACAAATTCCATATGCACTAATGTCATAGGTGTCATGTGTATGGTGTTCATGGCACTAGCCTTCAGCCTGCACATAAACCCATGAGCTAGCCAGGTCGTGAGGCCCTACCTAACCTATGTTTTACCTAGTCTATATTTTATACTGGTACTGTATCAGCCTATCATTGGAATAATCTTGGTTACATGCAAATCACATTTGTATCTGTGTATCTTATATTAAAAAAAAAAGGAACAGTCTTGAAGGAGGCAGACAAAAAGAACATTAATGTAGATTAGGAAAAAAAACAAGCAACATTTATAAGACATTTCATTTTAGCGAGAGAAATTAGAGCACCTAGTCACAACGGGAAAGCTGGAGGGAAAAAAGAGCACCAGGTAGACCCAGGGAGAAAATATTTGACGGGTTTGCAGAGTGACTGAGGACAGAGAGGGTGGGGTCATGTACTTGCAGCGACAAGGGATAGACTCGTATGAAGGGCCATGATCGCCAACGCCATGCGGCAGGGCACATGATAATGATGATGTTGATCTGAGTCCACGGCTCTATCAAAAACAAACCAACGTAGCCCTGATGATACACTTCTATGACTCTGACCTTCAGGAGTGTCGGTGGAGAAAGATGTGGTGGTCCCTCCCTGCGTGTCATTGGAGGTCAAGGTGTCTGTGGTTTCACCAGTGTTACCGGTACCTAAGTCCCAGGAAATCAAACCCACAGGCACCTGCTCAGAAGAGTCCGTGCTTTCCCCGGTCCTCAGCCAATGCTTCAAATCGCCGTACCTGGATGTTGTCCTTGGTGCTAAAAGAAGAGAGTTGAAGACATGAAATGAAATGAAAACTTGATTTTTACGACGGTGTTGCTATTAGCTGCATAGACCAACTTAGATATCTATCTCTGCTGATCTATTTCTACCCCCCCCCCCAAAAAAAAAAAAAACAACAACAACAAAAAACAAATAAAACAAACAAACAAACAAAAAACAACAACACACAAATAAATAGATAATAAATGAATACAAAAGTGAGATTATGTAAAAGAATAAAGAAAATATACATAACATAAAAACAGCAGCAGTAGCACCACCACCACCACCACTACCACCACCACCACCACCACCACCACCAACAACAACAACGTCAACAACATCAGCAACAACCACACCGCCACCACTACCACCACCACCACCACCACCAATAACAACAACAACGACGCACACACACACCACACACGCACCCGCATACAAAAACGCACATACATACACACACACACGCGTGAGCGCGCATACGAGCGCGCACACACACATGCAAAGATATTTCACCATGAATGCATGAAAGCGTATGATCACAAATACACAAATTATTCAAACGTCTTGGGCGCACCTGTATAAGAAAGGAGTATGTGTGTGTGTGTGTGTGTGTGTGTGTGTGTGTGTGTGTGTGTGTGTGTGTGTGTGGTGTGTGTGTGTGTGTGTGCGTGCGCGCGCGCGTGTGAGTGTGTGTGCGCGTTGTGTGTATGTGTGTGTGTCTGTGTGTGTGTGTGTGAGTGTGTGTCTGTGTGTGTGTGTGTTTGAGAGAGAGAGAGAGAGAAGAGAGAGAGAGAGAGAGAGAGTCTGTGTGTGTGTAAGTGTGTGGTGTGTGTGCGCGCTCGCGCGTTTGTGTATGTATGTTGTGGTGTGTGTGGTCGTGTGTCGTGTGTGTGTGTGGTGTGTGTGTGTGTGTGTGTGTGTGTGTGTGTGTGTGTGTGTGTGTGTGTGTGTGTGTGTGGTGTGTGTGTGTGTGTGTGTGTGTGTGTGAGTCCTTGTGCGTGTCTGTGTCTGTATACATAAGCGCATTAACATGATACGGTAACTGTATTTCAGTCTTCTCCATCAGCAGATCTACTCTGTTTTCACACAATGTTCACGACTAAGATCTGAAATAATTGGATTTATACGATAAACATAATCTTGACACCAAACCTAACACCACGAAGGAAGGCCTCCTATTGACAAACTCTGACAGATGGATTTTAATCTGTGTGTAATCGGGAACAGACTGTAATGGAAAAACAACAACACATAAATGGGATCTATACTTCAAAACTTGAGAGACGGAGAGAGAGAGGGGGGGAGGGGAGGGAGGGAGAGAGAGAGAAAGAGAGAGAGAGAGAGGGAGAGAGAGGGAGAGAGAGAGAAAGAGAAAGAGAGGGAGAAATAGAAAGAGAGAGAGAGAGAGAGAGAGAGAGAGAAGAGAGAGGAAGGAGAGACAGAGAGAGAAAGAGAGAGAGAGAGAGAGAGAGAGAGAGAGAGACAGAGACAGAGACAGAGACGGGAGACAGAGACAGAGACAGAGACAGAGATAAACTAAACGAAAAGAAGAAAAAAAGGTTAAAAGAATGAGGGGAGGGTGGCATTTGCCAGAGACAACTGAAAGACACAACCAATTCAAAGGTTGAAAAAGTCAACTTTCAAGTCCTTTTTTTATATTTTTTCTATACTTTGTTCGTATACGGCTATTGTCTTTTAATAAGGGGCAATGACATCGATTTTCGGATGTTCTTTCGCAATTCGGACTTTACAAAAATGAAGTTTCTGACAAGAGGTGCATCACTGGAATACATAGCTGTGCCCTAGTCTTACTGTCGTAATACATACTGGCACCAACAAGACCCGAGAGATGCATATACCTGCGGTGATGGTCAGGAGATTTGAGCAACGCCTTCAGTGATTCATCTGTGAAGTGGACGACACTTGACTGTGTGGTCCCAATTTTTTCCCCACGAGCCCATAGCACGCTAAATTCCGGACAGAAGCCGGTTATTTCCGAAAAATCCCACAATGATTTTGATAGATCTGTTAGAGATTGGAACCTACAACTTTCCAATCGGTAGTCCGTTGCGGTAACCTCTATACCACGGCGACTGATAAAATTGTTATTTACTCATACAATCTTTATTTCCATTGATGATGGTAATGATGATTTATAAAGATCAGATCATTAACGGCTGTCTCAGTGTTAGACAGATACAATATCAGTGAAAACAAAAAAAAATGTAGGCTAGGTAAAACATAGGCTAGTTAGGGCCTCAGGACTTTGCCAGCCCATGGGTTTTTTTGTGCAGGCTTAAGGCTTGTGCCACGATCACCATCACATGGCATCTGTGACGTTATTGCATTATGGAATTCATTCCGAACATGTGGAGACGTCAGCTTGATAAAGTGAAACTGAAACTGAAACTCATTAACTGCTGAAATCGTAAACTGCTGCGTCAAACTATTATGATAAACAATGTGTTTTAGAGTGCTATCTCCGATTCTCCCGACCAATAGATCTGTTCTGAGAGATTAAGATTTTTGTTTATTTTATATATTTATATATATGTTTTTTACTTTTTACTTTTACCTGAGTCAGGAACAATTGGCAATGGCGTCAGTTCTGGCTCCTTCTTGAGCTTTTGCTTCTTGTGATGGCTTCTAGTCAACAGGACACCCAGAAGTGTGAGCAGACAGAGAAGCATGATTATACCCAGCGCTAAGCCCAGCAACCATCCCAGGTCGGAAGTGCTTTTAGACACTGGCACTGCTGTTAAATTGAAATAAAGCACTGAAAAATCAACTGTCTATTGAAGCAAAGTATTGAAGGTCTACTGTTTATTGAAACAAAAGTGCTGAAGGTCAACTGTTTATTGAACCAAAGTACTGAAGGTCAACTGTTTGTTGAAACAAAGTACTGAAGCCCAAAAAAAGTGTGATTGCCCACGCAAACAGGAACCAGAAAAAAAAAACACCACGAAAAAAGAATAAGAACGCGTATTTAATACAAGAAGACAACACAGGCGCAAATTTTCGGGCAACTGGCCTTTGTAAGATCGCAAACAAACGAACACCAGATACAAAAAGTAGGAGAAAAAGACTGAAACTTCCCTGCTGCTCCCTCCTTTTCTCACACTGGACGGAGCAGCAGGGAAGTTTCCGACTTTTTCTCCTAATTTTTGTATCTGGTATTTGTTTGTTTGTGATCTTACGCTTGACAAAGTACAGAAGGTCAATTGTTTATTGAAACAAATACTGAAGGTCATTTGTTTATTGAAACAAATACTGAAGGTCATTTGTTTATTGAAACAAATACTAAAGGTCATTTGTTTATTGAAACAAGTACTGAAAGTCAATTGCTTATTGAAACAAATGCTGAAGGTCATTTGTTTATTGAAACAAAGTACTGAAGGTCAACTGTTTACTGAAACAAAGCCCTGAAGGTCAACTGTTTATAGAAACAATATTATGAAAGTCAATTGTTTATTGAAACAAGTATTGGATGTCACTGTATATGAACAAGTACTGCAGTCATTTGTTTATTGAAACAAGTACTGAAGGTCATTTGTTATAGAAACAAGTACAGAAGGTCAAATGTTTATTGAAACAAGTACTGAAGGTCAAATGTTTATTGAAACAAGTACTAAAGGTCAACTGTTCATTGAAACAAAGTCCTGAAGGTCATTTGTTTATTGAAACACGTACTGAAGGTCAACTGTTTATTGAAACAAACAAGTACTAAAGGTTAACTGTTTATTGAAACAAAGTCCTGAAGGTAATTTGTTTATTGAAAAAAGGAATCGAAGGTCAACTAGTTATTGAACCAAAGTACTGAAGGTCAACTGTTTATTGAAACAAATACTGAATGTCAACTGTTTATTAAAACAAAATACCGAAGGTCAACTGTTTGTTGAAACAATGTCCTGAAGGTCTACTGTTTATCGAAACAAAGTACTGAAGGTCAACTGTTCATTCAATCATTCATTCATTCAATCAATCAATCAATCAAACAATCAATCAACCAATCAACCAATCAATCAATCATTCAATCAATCAATCAATCGATCAATCAATCGATCAATAATGGGCAGCCCGCCCAGCAAGCAGCTCACATAGTCGCGTCAGCCTCGGGTGTTTCTTCGGGCTTCTTAACTTGCTAAGTTGTTAACTTATTTCCGTTATTATTATTATACATAAGCCCAAGGTCTCCCAAATCCTACCTAGCATAACCCCCCCCCCCCCCCCCCAGTAAATTAGAAGTAAACAAGCAAACAAGCAAGCCACTTACTCTCAGATGGCTGCAGTATCTTCAGTATCGACGAAAACTGCTCGTAGGAGGTATTTCCCGCAGCCGTGTAACAACGGAAATATTTGCCGTATTGCTCCCTAGAGATCACTTCTATGGCCAGGAAAGACGTGTGGACGATGAAACACTTGTGAGGTGGAATGGTTGATGTGTCACTGATGATGATATCTGTGCTGAAAAAGTCCACCTTCGTCCACGTGACCATTTCTGATTCTGGGTCTGTTGGTGTTGACTCCCACATCCATTCCACGACCTTCCGATTGTGATGGTGGTGGTGACGGTGGTGGTGGTAGTAGTTAGAGGACAGAAAGCATAATTTTTTTTTTTATTCACTATCTGTTTTAGTTTCAGTTTCTCAATATGACGTTTCCGCGCTCGGAATGAATTCCATATGCACTATCATTACAGGTGCCATGTGATGGAGAAGATCCAGAATGATCACGGCACAAGTCTTACGCCTGCACATAAACCCGTGAGCTGGCCAGGTCCTGAGTTCCTACCTAGATAGTTCTATAACCCCGGGTTCGTAGGGAAGCGAGATGACAGAGACCTCAACTTTTTTCCCGGGGCCAACACCACGAGGGCAGCGCCCATCCCCTCTCCTTCGATTCAAATTCATATTCACATTCACTTTTTTTTAACCAAGACTTCAGAAAGGCAAGAAGGCTTATTGGTCTTCAAGGGATGGGACCTAGAAAATCAACCTATCTCTCCAATGTTTCATAAAAGGCAGCCGGGCAATGCCGCGTTCTTCATGATTTTCAACTGCCGTAGGATCTTTAGCGTGCGCAGCCAGAATGCACATGGGTCCGACTCGTTTTTCGTCCCCTTCCGAAGGACTAGACGTTCAGTTCGATTTTCCGGTCAAACTGAGGAGAAAAATCGAGGCCTCTACGGGGAGCGAACCCTGGAACCTCGAATTTAGTTATTAGCAGGCAAACGGCTGAATCATTCTGCCACTCTTCTCCCTATCATTATTTTTTAAAGCCCAGCGGACTGCTCACAGCAATATCAGGGTTATAATCATCCCACTACCTCTTTGAACCTGATAACAAAATGAAATGAAAGGAAAAGAAAATTCTCTCTCTCTCTCTTTCTTTCTATATATATATATGTGTATATTTATCTATCTATCTACCCATCTATCTATCTATCTATCTATCTGTCTATCTATCTCTATCTATCTATCTATCTGTCTGTCTGTCTGTCTGTCTATCTATGTATCTATCTATGTATCTACATGTATCTATCTATCTATCTATCTATCTATCTATCTATCTATCTATCTATCTATTATCTATCTATTTATCTGTCTATCTATCATATCTATCTATCTATCTCTCAATATATTTCAGCAACACTGTCGATGAGTCCATAGCACACCCAACTCCGGGTAAGATCCTCTGGAAGCGGAAACATTCCACAATGTTTTCTTTTTAAAGGGACTGATGAGGATTCGAACCCGCAGCCTTCCAGTCTGGAGTCCGTTGCGCTAACCACTACATCACAGCGACTGATGTTATGAATGTATTACTTCCCTTGTGAAAAAATACATTTACAAAGTTTAAAAACGTCTCACAAGAAAACTATGATAGTTGAATGAACCTTGCTTTTTTACACATTGATTTACAAATTTTGAAACTTTTTCTAGATCTTGCAAGTATGAAGTCGATTTGAGACGAGATGCTGAGGTCGTTCCATTTGTACCAGGTGTAAATTTGGGAGGCTCGATGTTGGAAAAAGGTGTTGGTGATGATCAGATCATGCTCTGCACATAGTTCCAGCACGTGGTTCCCGTTGTAATTGCAAGGTGCTCTGTGGTCACTGTGGGGTCCAAGATGTTTTGTCCACGGGTTTCTTCTCTCACCAACTCTGCCGTTGAAATCCCCCATGACATACAGGTCCTCTTTGTCAGGGGTGCTGTTGATGAGGTCGGAGAGCTCTTGATAGAATGAGTCTTTCTCCTCTTCTGAATACGAATCGTTACACGGTGCATATGCTTGGATATAGTAGACGATTTTGTTGGACTTTCTTACACCGATTTTAATCAATCTTTCTGATATGTATTCTGTACTCATGAGATTCTTTGCTATGTCTGGGTGTAGGATGAATCCCACACCATGCGTTGCTCTCTGGTCTTTCCTGACACCACTCCAGATGAGAACAAAGTTTGAATGGATTTCTTTCGTTCCTTCTCCTTTCTTCCTAGTGTCTGAAATGCCCAGGATGGAGATCTTTCTTTTGGTCATGAATTCCACAATTTCTGGTTCCTTGTCTGTTAGGCCGCAGATGTTCCATGTTCCAGTGTAGTCGCTATTCCTATCTCGATGTCCGTTTCCATTGCGAGGTCTTTTTCCGTTGGTATCCGTCCGTTTGTATCTCCTTTTAGTTTTCTTAGCGGTTGAAGAATCCACTGTCGGCTTGCTAGGCCAGTCACAGCTTCACCAGAGCCCCGTTAGCCAGCTTGACCTGTTTCCGTCTCCCACGACGTGGACGAGGGGTTGGACTTTGGGAGACGTTACGCCATCAAAGACTCAAAAGCCATCCCCAATGCCAACCTTGACACTGACCACAGGCCTGTCATTCTGGCCTCCAGTACTCAGAAGGAAAAAATAACAACTGCTAGGAAGAACCAGCCTGAAAAGATCAACCTCCTCAAACTGGAAGAGAAAGAAGTGCAAGAACAGATTGAAAGTGCTATCAAGGTGAAACTTGACCCCATTGATACAACCCCCCTCATCATGGAACAAGCCTGGGACACCTTCAAGCCAGCTCTCTTGAACACCTTAAGGGAAGTTTGCGGGACAAAGAAATGTAGAGGTAAAAACAGGAAAGCTACAGCCTGGTGGAACCAAGAGGTGAAGGAAGCCATCAAGAAAAAGAAGCAGCTATATAAAGCTTGGGTCAAGACCAAGATAGAAGAGGACTACGTCAAGTACAGAATCGCAAGAAGACATAGTAAACGTGTTGTGAAAGCCTCCAAAGAAAAATCTTGGGCGACCTATGGAGAGAAGTTAAGTGAAATTTGCAAGAACTCCCCAAGAGAATTTTTCAAAAGTGTGAAGACGATGAGAGTAAGAGATGAGCCATTCAACCCAACAACAGTAGTGAATGATGCAAATGGAGAGGCACTACACAAAGAAGAGGAAATTCTGAAAAGATGGGAAGACTATTTTAAAGACCTTTTAAACCCATCTGGAGTCCAGGCTTCCAGCTCCCAGTTCTCACCACGCTATAAAGACCAGTTAGAGCCCCAAATCCTTGAAGCAGAAACACGAAAAGCAATTAAGACCAGCCCAAAGGGCAAAGCAGCAGGCAATGATGGCATAACAACTGAAGCCATCCTTGCATGCGGAGAAACGGGAGTTAAGTGGCTCACCATCATCTTCCAGAAAGCATGGGAAGAGAGGAAAGTACCAATGGACTGGCAAAATGCAATAGTGGTGCCAATTTGGAAGAAGAAGGGCAGCAAGAAAGACTGCAGCACATACAGAGGCATTTCACTTCTCAGCCATGTAGGGAAAATGTATGCAAAGATTCTGGAACAGCGCACAAGAGCCAAAGCAGAACACCTACTGAGCAATGCCCAGTTTGGCTTTCGGAAAGGAAGAGGGTGCACAGATGCCATTTTCGCACTCCGACAGCTGTGTGAAAGAGCCATCGAATACAACCAAGACCTGCATACAGTATTCGTTGATCAAGAAAAAGCTTTTGACCGAGTCAACAGAGACAAGCTCTGGAAGATCCTGGAGCAGTACGACGTGAAGGGGCAGTTGCTTGATAACATCAGAGCAATCTATGCCAACAGTAGGAGCGCAGTCCGAACAGCCAGTGGAACATCGGACTGGTTCCCGGTTACATCAGGGGTCAGGCAAGGCTGCGTACTCTCTCCCCTTCTCTTCGTGATCTACATGGACCAGATTACAAAGGAAGCCAATCCAGATCTGGAGGCCCTGAACGAACTATTATTTGCTGACGACCAGTCCTTGATGAATCAGAACAAAGCAGCTCTTCAAGAACACACAGACCAACTCAACACAAGCTGCGAGAAGTATGATATGAAGATCAGTATCAACAAAACAGAAGTTATGTCTGTCAGCAGAAATCCAGGAAAGCTGGACATCAACATCAACGGCACCCAGCTGAAACAGACCAAAGAATTTAAATACCTTGGCAGCCTCTTCACTGAAGATGGAAAATTGGACAGAGAGATAGAAACAAATGCCAGAAAGCGAACGCAGTCAGTTACCAACTCGCCCCCCTTCTGAAATATCCCAGCATCCCAGTGAGCACCAAGGCAAAACTCATCAACGCCATCTTCGTTCCAACACTCACATACCAGTGTCAGACATGGGCCCTAACAAAAGCCTTAGAGAGAAAATTGGTCACATGTGAAATGCGCTGCCTGAGAAAAGCTGTCAACAAGACCAGACGCGACAAGATCAAGAATGAGGTGATCAGAAACATGGTCGGACTAACACCAATTCTCCACCATGTCGAACAACAAAGGATCAGGTGGTTTGGTCACCTCACCAGAATGCCGCCCGACCAACCGGCCCTACGGGCATACACCACCAGATACACTGGCTGGAAAGCCAGAGGTAGACCACGGAGACGATGGAGCGACTCCGTGGCTGACACCCTGCGAGCCCATGACCTGTCACTCTATCAAGCCTCCCGCCTTGCTGCAGACAGACGTCTGTGTCTCCCCGCGACGCCGAAGGGCACCAGCGGCAGATGAAAGAAGAAAGAAGAAGAAGAAACTTTTTAAGATGGGTTGAAATGTCAAAAAATATTTTGTGTGTGTGTGTGCTTTAGCCTCGATTGCTCATGCTATGTCACAAATATTTATCATTCTTTGGACGAGAAAAGGTGAAGAAAAGTGTGACCGTGGAACCAAACCTTACCTGCGATATTTCGATGTCACTGAGAGCCGTGCAAGTAAGTATCACTCCCCCGTTTGTCTGGGTCGTCTTCATAGCAGAACGGTGGTATAGCACTGGAATAAAGCAGTGTACTTCAGGATGATGTTTCGTATATTGAGTTTATTTCCTTTTTCGTCAGAATGGATTTACCGACTGATATTTGAACCATACTTTCAAGGGAGAGAGCAAGTTTCCACAGTGCAGCTCCACCCTCCACTTTTTTTTTACTCTAAAAACGTGTAGTCCTGTTTTTCGTATGAAAGTGGACTTTTCTACCGAATCCCGCTCGCCCCCCCCCCCCCCCCCCCCCCCGGAAAAATTACCTTTGTTCTCGCGCATTCTTGAATGTGCACTGTGTGCGTGCTGGACACGGGACTTCGGTTTATCATCTTAGCAGAAAGACTACCAACCAGACCACCACTTAAGGTCTAGTGGCAGGGGGGAGGGGGTAGGGGGCAAGAGAAGAAAAATCCCTGCACCTAGACCACCGTTTAAGATTTGCTGTGGGGTGGGAAGAGAGAAAATCCCTGTCTTCTCTGGGATTCGAACCCGTGTTTCTCGCGTCATCGGCAACTGCTTTAACCAGCCAGCCAGCCAAGCACTTCATTGTGCTTACGGGATACAGCAACTACCAAACACTTTGGTACAGAAAAATGTAAAGCTATACCCATTCAAATGACATGAGGTCATGTTATTTCTACGACAGAGGAAGAAATGGTACCTACCACACTGTGTGGAGGAGCAGTGAGAGAGAGAGAGAGAGAGAGAGAGAGAGAGAGAGAGAGAGAGAGAAAGAGAGAGAGAGAGAGAGAGAGAGAGTGAGAGAGAGAGAGTGTGTGTGTGTGTGTGGGGGGTGTGTGTGTGAAAGAGACAAAGAAGAGACGGAGAGAGACAGAGAGAGAGAGAGGGGGGAGGGGAGAGAGAGAAAGAGAGAGAGACAAAAACAGAGAGAGAGAGAGAGAGAAAGAAAGAGAGAGAGAGAGAGAAACAGACAGAGAGAGAGACAGAGACAGAGAGAGACTGAGACAGTGAGAGTGAGACAAAGAGCGTGAGAGAGAGAGAGAGTGAGAGAGAGAGAGAGAGAGAGAGAGAGAGAGAGAGAGAGAGAGAGAGAGAGAGCGAGCGTTGCTGCACCGGGACACTCACCTAGTGATACCACACACACAACACACACACACACACATACACACACACACACACACACACACACACACACACACACACACAATATGAGACCACGGGCTTGACAATCTTTGTTTTAAACCCAGACGTCAGGGTTCACAATCTTTACCTAAAACCTACCTTGAACACTGAGTTTGTCTTCTACAGTGTCTGTGTGTGTTTTAGTGGCCATTCCTGTCATAGCTGTGCAGACGTAGGTCCTGCCATCACGACAGTTTACCTGTCAACAATTTTTTAAGCACTCAGTTTTGTCTGATGCGTGAATGCACGTTGTTTTGCTCACATAGTGCAGGGGATCCGTGGACAGCAAACAAAACAAAAATAAGACACTCTTGAAAGAGGCAAACACACACACAAAAAAAAGAACATTAATGAAAGAGATTAGGAAACGACAAGCAACATTTACAGGGCAATTTATGAAGCAAGAGAAATTAGAATAGACAAGGAACATTTATAGGACACATTTTGTGAGGCAGGAAATATTAGGAAAGACAAGCAACACGTATATGACTTTTTATGAGGCAGGAGAAATTAGAAAAGACAAACAACATTTACTGGACAATTTATGAGGCAAGAGAAATTAGTTCACCTGGTTACAACAAGAAAGCTGGAGGGGAAAAAGCACCAGGTAGACCCAGGGAGAAAATATTGGACGGACTTGCGCAGTGGATGAAGACAGACAGGGTGGGAGATGTACTTGCAGCAACAAAAGATAGATTCGTGTGGAGGGTCATGATCGCCAACGCCATGCGGCAGGGCACATTATGATGAGTGCAGGCGGAATGTTGCTGCGCATTGTGCATACTCCCCGTCCTTGCTGTGCGTGGTTGCTGGGGAAAGGGGGGGGGGCGAGGTTGTTTATGTTTCCATAAGCCATCGAACACTGACATGACTTCTTAGTTCAGATTTTGCTGGTGGTAGTGGTAGTGGTGGTGGGGTTCATGTTTCCATAAGGAAGAATGATAACATTTGTTACGCAGATGACACCGTGCTAATTGCAGAAAACGAAAAAGACCTACAAAACGTTGTGAACGTAATAGAAACAGAAAGCAAAAATAAAGAGCTGCAGCCAAATAGCAAGAAGACCGAAGTCATGGTAATCATTCAAAAACAAGAAATCCCCTCATACAAAATAACAGCAAATGGCTCAAGTTTGAAACAGGTTGATAACATTAAATATCTGGTGACGGTCATCTCACCAGACGGTAGATGCACATCAGAAATAGTCATCAGATTCGGCCAAGCCAAAACAGCATTCAAGAAGATGAAAAGCGTTCTTACCAACAAATGCCTATCAATTAACATCAGGAAGAGAGTTCTTGAATGTTATATAGAACCGACACTGTTGTACAGTTGTGGGACATTTCATGAGGAAAAAGGAATTGAAACACCTGGTCGTAACAGGAAAGCTGAAGGGAAAGAGAACACCAGGTTGTCTCGGGGAGAAAATGTTGGACGGACTTGCAGGGTGGCTAAAGACACAGAGGGTGGGAGATGCACTTGAAGAGTCAAGGGATAAATTCGTGTGGAGGGCTATGATCGCCAACGCCATGTGGCAGGGCACATGATGATGATGATGATGATGATAGATATATAGATCTAGATATCACAATTTTCAATACATAAAAAGATCTATATGTGAAGTTTTCGTTATAAGAAAATATGACATTCAATTTTCCTTTCGAGTGTGCGTGAGTGTGCGTGTGTGTGCGTGCATGTGTGTGTATGTACGTGTGCGTGTGCGTGTGCGTGCATGCTTGCGTACGAGTGTGCATGTATATGTGTGCGTGTGTATGTGTGCAATGTTGAACTTCTCCACATCAAACAGACCTTACCTCCAGGAGCGTATAGTTGATGACACGGGAGGACAAGCTGCCAGTGATCAAGGTGTTCTGGGCCTTGGCCTTGTCAGTCACCCTCTCAGGAAAGTCAGCCACAGCCAGCTCTGAGATGTCGTGTCCAGGCATCCTGGAGCCCAGGATGAGAGTGACCAGTCTGTTCTGACTCTGCAGTCCCTGGCAGGTGATGGTCACTGAGGTCCTGTTGCCGCTGCTTAGGGTCACCCGCTGCGGGCTGATGGTCAGCGCTGCCCGGGACACTGACCAGAAAACAAGATGTTTGGATTGATTGGTTGATTGGTTGATTGATTGATTGATTGATTATTTATTGACTACTGATTGATTGATTGATGGATGGATGGATGGATAGATTGA
>JAPXFY010000013.1:58483416-58490916 GCA_030674185.1 Monoplex corrugatus
ATATTATAATATAAGAAATTAGATTATTTTATATATATAATATATATATATGATATATATATATATATAATAAGATATATACAAAATTATCTAAATATTCAGAAACAATGATGGGTATTCAAACCACAACCACTTGGAAGGTTGTGGGTTCGAATCCCCATCATTGTTATCAAAAATCACTGTGCAAGTTTTCGTCTCCAAACGGCTCCTACCTAGAGCTGAGCGTGCTCTGGGCTCATTGGAAAGACTGGGACCACAGAGTCAAGTCTTATCCTCTTCATGGATGTTGCTCAAGTTTTCTAACTAACGCTGCAGGTATATGTATCACTCGGGCCTGGTTGACTCCAGGACACAATTATGATTATAAGTGTAGAGTACAGCCTGCTTATGCAGTCTAAATTGTAGATGGAACTCCATAAGATCATGTTTGTAATCCTCATTTCCATCATCATCAAGTTGCGAAAACTGTGTCAGCTTCTGCGGCCATTAATGTGGCGTAGAAAACAGAACAAGAGAGAGAGAAGAGAGAGAGAGAGAGAGAGAGAGAGAGAGGAGAGAGAGAGAGAGAGAGAGAGAGAGAGAGACAGACAGACAGACAGACAGAGAGAGACACACAAAGAGACAGAGAAAAAAAAGAAAGACAGAGAGAGACAGACAGACAGAGAGACAGAGAGAGAGAGAAAAGACAGGACAGACAGAGACAGAGAGACAGAGAAAGAGACAAAGAGAAAAAGGGAGAGAGAAAGAGAGAGAGAGATAAAGAGAGAGAGAGATAAAGAGAGAGAGAGATAAAGAGAGAGAGACAGAGGGAGACAGAGGGAGAGAGATACATAGATAGAGACAGACAGAGACAGACACAGGAAAAGAGAGAGAGAGAGAGACATACAGACAGACAGACAGAGAGAGATAGCTATATATATCTTAAAATCTAAATGCAGCAATCTTACAATTTTACAAGAAGGATGGAAAACTCCATACTCTAACCAATAATAGCACATTCCTACCTGAAACAGTCAATGTAGCAGATTTTTTGTCCGTTTTGAGCCTTCCACTGGAGTCACGATAGTCGGATGAGCACACGTATACGCCTTTGTCTTCACATCTGACCTGTCACAATATGTCCCCATCTCTCGAGCGCGCGCGCGCGCGCACACATACACACACACACACACACACACACACACACACACACAGCACACACACGCACACAAAAGCTCACACACAAACCACACACATCACACACACATGCATACACATGCATACACACAGCATCGACACACATGCACACCAATATGCACACGCATGCACAGACATATATACATAGGGTGAAGTGCCTTTAAAAATGTGTATTTAACTTGTCTGTATACACACACACACACACACACACACACACACACACACACACACACACACACACACACACACACACACACACACACACACACACAGAGCCGAAAGAACACATACTCACACGCCTGTAAACACACACACACACACACACTAACACGCTAACGCACACACACACACACACACACACACACACACACACACACACACACACACCACACTACCACAACCACACACATCCACACACCCACACGTAAATATACACTCACTGCCACTTACACACATACACTGACACTTACGCACACACATTGACACACACACACACACACACACACACACCACACACACACACACACACACACACACACACACACAAACACACATTCACACACATACATACAAGTATGCAGTGTTAACAACAATATACACACAGATTCCTACGCTTTTCAGTATTTGTTCTTCACTTTTAACAGACATGAACGAACGACAACTTTTTTTTAGCATGAGATAAAACGATATATTTCATGTAAAACAAACCTTAATTTGGACGTACCCTGCCACGATCAATTAATAATTTCTGTTAATCATTTCGTGTCACATTACATCCACCACTGCTTTCCAGAACGTAATTATGGGCATATCCAAAATCGTTCTTGTATTGAACTATTCTCCAAAACTCATTTGGAGGCACTATACATTACACATAATCACGCTTTTTAGCTGGAAACGAAGAACTCGAACTGTTATGCGAAGTGTAAACATTCCACCGTGCTGTTGCACAGTCTGCATCTTTGGTGGACGTGCTCATCATCACCAACATCAAATGTCTTGCCACATGGCGTTGGCGATCATGGTCTTCCATCTGTTTCTATCCCTTGTTGCCTCAAGCACCTCCTCCACCTCCTTGTCCCCAGCCACCCTGCAAGCCCGTCCAACATCCTCTCCCTGCGTCCACCTGCTGTTTTCTCTCCTTCCGGCTCTCCTGCCGTGACCAGGCGCTCCAATTCCCCCTTCCTCACAAAACGGCCCACAAACGTTGCCTGTCTTTTCCTTATCCACCCTATGAATGATCCCCTGTGTCTGCCTCCATCAAGACTGCCTCGCCTGTCCCCCCACGCCGTCCATGGAACCCTCAACACTCCTCCCGGATCCCAGAAACCACATCTCGGCTGCCTCGATCTTGGTCCGGCTTTGCTTGCCGACCGCCCATGCCCCACAACCGATAACACCATCGGTTCCACATAACATTCAAGGACTCTCTTCCTGATGTTAATTGATAGGCATCTGTTGGTAAGAATGCCCCCCATCTTCTTGAATACTGTCCCGGCCTGGCCAATTCCGCTGGCCATCTCTGATGTGCATCCGCCGCCTGGTGAAGCGGTGGACGTGCTAGCTACGTGTTTTTGTGTTTTTATGTTTTTGTGTTTCTATAAGAAAGGCAGAGACTCACAGGATTTAGAAGCCAGAGACCTACGTATATACATGATACTGTGCATGAATGAATATACGCACGCAGGGGGTTTAGACACTGGCAGGTCTGTACACATGCTAACCTGGAAGATAGGGGAAAAATCTCCACACTGTACTCATCACGCTTGAAGACTCTGGACGTATGGAAAGAAGAGTCTTTTCAACTCTAACATGAAAGTACATACACACTTATTTAGACAGAGAGACAGCACCAACCTTGGAGACTTTATCCTGTAGCCATCAAGCTGAAGACTCTGGACGGATGGAACGAAGAGTCTTTTCAAATCTGACATGAAAGTACACACTATTTAGACAGAGACGGCACTGACCTTGACATTTTATCCTGTACCCATCAGGCTGAAGAATCTAGACGTATGGAACCAAAGGTCTTTTCAACTATGCCATGAAAGTGCACACACACACATATTTAGACACAGAGACAGCACCAACCTTGGAGACTTTATCCTGTACCCATCAGGCTGAAGTGTCTGGACGGTTGGAATCATTGGTCTTTTCAACTATATAACATGAAAGTGCACACATACACACACGTATTTAGACAGAGAGACAACACCAACCTTGGATAAGACGTAGGTGAGGGAGGGTCTGGTCTGCTGTATCGATCCTGTTACCTGTGTGTTGGCCAGACGGACCTTGTCCACGGCCTGTCCCCCACTCACACCTCGATATGCTGCAGCGTACTCCTAAAAGACAGATGTGTACTGAGTGTAAGAGAATAAGTAGGCGAGAGAGGCGAAAGAGAAGGAAAGAGAGGGTGAGAGAGAGAGACAGAGACAGAGACAGAGAGACATATATATATATATATATAATATATACATATATATATATATATATATATGTATATATATATTATATATGTATATATATACAGGAGAGAGAGACAGAGACAGAGACACAGAGAGACACAAAGAGAGACACAGAGAAACAGACAGACAGACAGAGCGGGGGGAGGGGGAGAAAGAGATAGAGACACAGACAGACAGACAAACAGAGAGGGAGACAGTGAGACAGACAGACAGACAGACAGAGACAGAGAGACAAAGAGATACAGAAAGAGAAGAGAGAGAAGAGAGAGAAGAGAGAGAGAGAGACAGAGAGAGAGAGACAGAGAAAGAGAGAAGAGAGAGAGAGAGAGAGAGACAGAGAGAGGAGAGAGAGAGGAGAGAGAGAGAGAGAGAGAGAGAGCAGAGAGAGAGAGAGAGAGAGAGAGATTTTGTAAGGCGCCTTGAGCAGTTTTCTGGATTGTGTGCTGTACAGGCATCCATCATCATCATTATTGTGAAAGAAAGAAGACCACTTACCACGGTGCTTAAAGAGTCAGGGGCAGACTTTTTCAGAAGGACCAGTCTGGTCAGCGTGTCTCCAGGACAGGTCTGAGGCTGGCACGTGACAATCACTCCGACCCCTCCGGCTTCATGGTCACTGGGCACCGTGACCTTCTGGGGGTTAAGACTGATGCTGACACCTGTGTCATCCGCAGTGTCTGCAATACAAAAGAAGTACATGTAGACATGGAGCGAACAAAAACGTCAGAACATAAGACTGTCAATTACGATAATCAGACTAGCTATTCGCATCAAAATCAAGGAGAAGCATGGGGTGATGCAGTGACTTGTAAACGACTGAGACTTTTGCAAGTCCAAGGGTTCGTATTTATTTAAGACAGTACACCAACTACAAAAACATTCCGCTTTACACAATCTAAATGATGCTTATTTATTATTTTTGTTGTTATCTTACATAAGTGTTCAAGGTTTTTTTCTCTTCGGTCTCTTCCCTCCTTCTTCATTTCAAGACCTCGCTGATGCAAATGGGTTTTGCGCAGGCTCAGGAAGTCTGTCAGATTATTTCTGGCAGAATTCGCTGGCACGCATACAGAATTGTCCGATGAATCCCTCTTGAAGAAAGTCCAAACTCCAAATATAGGGCCATTGACTTAGAATTTTAGTAGTACTTTTTAAATTATATGTATTGTCTGTACCTTCCTGATTGTTTTTACTATGTGTGTTTGTCTCTTCTGTACCAGTCTATTAAGACACCGAACCCCGTTTGTGAGAAATAGCTGGGTAACAAATATCAAAAACTGGACCAAACTCAATGTACCGAAACTGTTTGGTGCTGCATCACAGAAGCAGAGATAAATAATCCCGTGACCACGCTGATCATGGGATAAGAATTACTTTTATAATTAATTTTCCCCTCCAGTTGTACCAGGGAAACAGACTGGCGGTCTGTAGCTAAACAGGAAACCTGACGTAGAATCGTGTGGTAGCTATGGTGTGTGTCTGCTACTTCATCTACCAAGCGCTGCTGTGGTCCTCCTCAAACTCTTAAGTTGAAGTATCTGGTGTTAAAAAAAAAAAAAAAAAAAAAAAAAAAAACCACCTCGAATGACTGGCTGGTTGATTGGCATCCTGGTCAGGTGGTCAAACACCTTGACCCGCTATCGTGTTGTCTGTGGTTGACATGTGTCGTTTTAACCATCTCTCGGATCTCTTCATTTCTTTAATTAATCATGTCTATTTTAGTCCTGCCTGCTGTTCTTCTGAACCATTTCAGTTCACAGGTTCTGTTTCATGTCCACGTATGGCACTGGTAAATCAGTGTGGGTATAAAGATTGCATTGACAAGTCTGACCTTTGTTTCAGTAGGGGATACTTGTGTTCTCGAGAAGTGAAAGTTGATAGTTCACAAAATTTGTGTTTGGGACTCTGGTCTCAATGTCTCTGTCCAAAGATACCTTTGGTTTGTCTTTGGGACTCTGGTCTCAATTTGTCTGTCCAGATCTATCTTCAGTTTGTCTATAGGGCTCTGATCTCAATTTGTCTGTCCAGATTAATCTTCGGTTTTGTCTTTGGGACTCTGGTCTCAATTTTTTTGTCAAAATATATCTTTGGTTTGTCTTTGGGACTCCGGTTTCAATTTCTCTGTCCAGATATATCTTTGGTTTGTCTTTGGGACTCTGGTCTCAATATCTGTCCAAATCTATCTTCAGTTTTGTCCTTGGGACTCTGGTCTCAGTTTCTCTGTCCAAATCTATCTTCAGTTTTGTCTTTGGGACTCTGGTCTCAGTTTCTCTGTCCAAATCTATATTCAGTTTTGCCTTTGGGATTCTGGTCTCAATTTATCTGTCCACATAATCTATCTTCGGTTTTGTCTTTGGGACTCTGGTCTCACTTTCTCTGCCCAAATCTATCTTTGGTAAACAAGATTCCCACGTACTTGAATTCTCTGTACTTTGAAGAAGTTTGTGCCCTTTAATAGTAATGTTTTCTGATGTAATCATTTACCTGCTACCTGCTTGCTGGGCTTGTCGTGTCTTCACCAGAGCACCGTTAATCCTTTGATCCATTTTCAATTACTGGGGCAAGGACGAAGGGAAGCTAACGTACAGTCAACATATTCCTTATTTGTATCTATGTCCCTGGGTTTGTCATCTCCCCACCTTGCCACTTGGTTTGTAAACAAGATAACTGATGACTGGGTTCGAATGGGTTATGCAACAGGCATGAACAGTCCCCGTTTGCTTGATGAAATGACTATCGAGTGGCGTCGGGAGCTTGGGAGGTGAATGTCTGGAGAGTGGTGAGGCACTGGTGCTCTGGGTCCCATCTGCACCCTCGTGGTGTTTCTTGTTAGCAATGAATATATTCTTTTTATGTATCTGCACAACCTATGAAGACAAACCAATTTACACAATAATGTTTTTTCTATTACATAAGTATTCAGTAACTATTGTTTCAGTATCTAATGATATCAAACAGCCGACTCCTTACTTATGGAAACTTGGTAACGGCTACCTCCAACTTGGTATAGTGGATTATTGTTATTGCTATTCTTGTTTAAAGCGCGTATCAGCTCTATCATTCAAGAAGATGACAAGCATTCTTACCAACAAATGCCTATCAATTAACATCGGAAAGAGAGTCCTTGAATGTTATATAGAACCAATACTGTTATACGGATGTGAGGCGTGGACAGTCAGCAAGCAAAGCCAGAGCAAGATTGAGGCAACCGAGATGTGGTTTCTAAGACGAATGTTGAGAGTTCCATGGACAGCAAAAACAAACAAACGAGACAGTCTTGATGGAGGCAGACACAAGTAGATCACTCATAAGGAAGGTTAGGAAAAGACAGGCAACATTTATGGGCCATTTTATGAAGAAGGGGGATTTGGAGCACCTGGTCACAACGGGAAAACTGGAGGCAAAGAGAGCACCATGTAGACCCAGGGAGAAAATGCTGGACGGACTTGCAGAGTGGCTGAGGACGAGGAGGGTGGGGGAGATGCTGGGGGCAACGAGAGATAGAGACAGATGGAAATCCATGATCGCCAACGCCATGCGGCAGGGCACCTGATGATGATGATGATGATGAGCTCTATAATATTTTCAAAACATACGCAATACTTTAACACACACACAAAAAAGGAAAATAGATGAAGTACGCATATCAAGCATTCGCGCACATAATCTATGGAGATGACCCTGGCGTTGAACACTTCCAATTTATCACACAGGGGATGTAAAAAACATACCTGAATACAGATTTCAACATAGTGAGGACACTAAAGCATATATATATAACAACGGGCCTAAGTTACCTAAAATTACTTCCGGTTCCACATACAGCATTTCCCTAGAGCCAAAAATGCGCTTAACA
>JAPXFY010000013.1:58505916-58513416 GCA_030674185.1 Monoplex corrugatus
AAAAGGTGAGTTTTCAGAGCTTTTTTGAAAGACGGAGTTGATGAGATTTCTCTAATTTCACGTGGAAGGGAATTCCATGTTTTGGGGGCTGCAAAGGAGAAAGAACGTTGTCCAAAGGTAGCAGTTCTGACATGAGGAACGTTAAGTATTTTTGAATCAGAAGAGGAACGAAGTTGACGTGATGGTGTGTATACAGAGAGGAGGTTTGAGAGGTAGAGAGGTGCAGTTCCAGAGAAAAAGGAATGGCAGAGAGTTGAAAGTTTGTAATCAATCCTTGCTTGGATAGGAAGCCAATGCAGATTTTTGAGGAGAGGTTGTACATGATCATATTTGGATGCCTTCAGTACCATTCTTGCAGCAGAATTCTGAACTTTCTGAAGCTTATCAAGATAATGTTTGGAGCAGCCTGATAGAATTGAATTACAGTAATCTAATTTTGACAAGACAAGGGCAGATACCAGAGTTTTTTTGGTATTAGCTGAGGTGAGATGACGAATTGAACTAATGCGACGTAGTTCAAGATAGGCTGAACGGCACACATGTTTAATGTGTAAGTCGACACTCATGTTCTCTGTCATTTGAAAGCCAAGATTACGAGCAGATGGAGAAAAGGTGACATCATTGCCACAAACTGATATGGACTTAGGCTGCTGATGAGAAGGATGTTTTGATGATAAATGAAGAAATAATGCTTCAGTTTTGTCATCATTGAGTTTGAGTTTATTTTGAAGCATCCAGGATTTGATGTCAAGAATACATTTTTCTAAGGAAGATACTGATGGTGACATGTTGGTTGGAGGAGCAGAGACATACAGCTGAGTGTCGTCGGCAAATGATTGGGAATTGATTGAGTGAGACTTAATCAGGTCTACAAGAGGTTTTGTATAGAGGATGAAAAGAACAGGTCCAAGCACTGATCCTTGTGGAACACCACAAGTTAAATCTTTGTATCCAGAACAGCAGTCTTTGATGGAAACAGATTGTGTTCGGTGAGACAGATAGGATGTGAACCATTTTAGCACTGTACCAGAGATGCCAAAAGCAAACTGGAGTCTCTTTAGGAGGACATGATGGTCAATGGTATCAAAAGCAGCTGAGAGATCTAGCAGTGTCAAGACAGAAACGTTTCGAGAGTCAAGGCTAAGAAGTATATCATTTGTCACTTTAAGAAGAGCAGTTTCAGTGCTGTGATGGGGTCGATATGCCGACTGAGATGGACTGATGAGTTTATGTTCATTTAGATAAGCGAGAAGCTGTTTAAGTACGATCTTTTCCATGACTTTTGACAAGAATGAGAGATTTGAAACTGGGCGATAATTTTTTAGCGTGTTGGGGTCAAGTGTGGCTTTCTTTAGAAGGGGTTTGACAACAGATCTTTTGAAGGCTGAGACTTAATCAGGTCTGCAAGAGGTTTTGTATAGAGGATGAAAAGAACAGGTCCAAGCACTGATCCTTGTGGATCCTTTTCCTTAAAAAATATACGCACATATATGTGAGAAGAATTCAAACAGTTGCTCGACACTGTATCAACGCTAATAAACGTAAATTGGTCGCGCTTTATCTTTTCATTTTGTGTATACTAACCACATGGTGCAGTCTCTGATGAATGTCCAGAACAGGCATAGAGACACTTGGGGTCATCATTCAAGCAGAATCGTGTTCGTTTTTTGGCACCACCTCCACATGTTAGGGAACAACGGCTCCACTGAGTCCAAGTCATCCACCCAATGTTTACCCAGTCTGCCCCGAAATGAACAGTAGCCATTAACCTCACAAATACCGTGTAACAGATATGAATGTAAGTTAAACATATTCATTTTTTTGTAACAATGGTAGGTAGCATGAACAACAGCAGCATCAACGACAACAACCAAAAACAAGAACAATGACAACAACATTCAACAACAAAATCAACCATCACCAACAACATACAACAGTAATATGTATATATATATATATACATGATATATATATATATATATATATATATATATATATATATATATATATTATTACACACACACACACATATGTATATATATATATACATATATATTATATATATACATTTTTTTTACATATACATATATATATATATATATATATACATATATAGATATACATATGTGTATATATACACATACATGTATGTATATGTATATAAATATATGTATATATATATAAATGTATGTGTGTGTGTGTGTGTGTGTATGTGTGTTAGTGTGCATGTGTGCATGAGTCTCTCTGTGTGTGTGGTGTGTGTGTGTGTGTGTGTGTGTGTGTGTGTGTGTGTGTGTGTGTGTGTGTGTGTGTGTGCGTGTGTGTGTGTGCCATCAAAATCCCTTCGTATATACACACACTTATGATCATGAACATCTATGGATATAGGAATGAACGATATTTCATGACCAACTGTCAGAAGTGACAGCAGACAATAATGGATGGAGGAATATTCATACCACCGAAAGTGAATACCCTGAAATAAAAAACTGAACCATTACCATTGATTTATATATATATATATATATATATATATATATATATATATATATATATATGTATATATATATATATATATATATATATATATATATATATGTACGTATGTATGTATGCATGTGTATATGCATGTATGTGTATTCATATGTATATATATATATATGCATATATATATATACATATACATACATATATTATATATATATATATGGTTGTCATATTGGCAGATGTGATGCGTCTAGTGTGTCAGCTTCGGCCTGCACCGCTGGCAAGCACTGTTGTGCGAAAAGAAGAGCAATGTGTAAGTCTCTTCCTGTCAGTACATAGTCTCTCCATCAGCAAGCCCTACGCTGTGCCTCCTCGTGGCGACAGGCGGTAACTCAGCACCTCACGGACTCAGGCTGAATCTCGTAGGACTCGGAGGAGGTCTGGACCCCAAACGTGAGGCATCCAGGCCCATCGGCGTGTGAACACGCCCTGGTGCCCACGAACCAGATCCCCAAGCTATGGGTAAATAGCTCCACTGCCTTGTGGACATCTCGGGAGAGAGTAAGTCTAAGGGAGTTAACCCTAAAAAAAACCGACGGAAGGCAAGGGGAAACCACCATCGTAGTTTTCCCCAGGAAAACCATGGACAGGAGTAAGAAAAAGAAGAAAGTTAACGACGTCAATAGGTGCTCCTGCGGAGCACCTTCGTCCGGTAGGGACTGTCATGTGGCGCAGGTGACACTAGACCGTCAGCCAGCTACTGCGACCAAAATCAAAATTAAATTCAAAATAGCAACATGGAATATAAGAACAATGTTACAGAAAGGTAAATTAGACAACATCAAAATGGAGATGGAAAGGCTTAACATTAGTATTTTAGGACTGGGGGAAGTGAGATGGGAGGGGGCAGGCATGATAACATCAGGGGAATATACAGTGATATACTCTGGTGGTAATTCACATGAAAGAGGAGTAGGCATCATAATGGACAAAGACAAATCAAAAGCAGTTAAGGGATACTGGGCAGTGTCCGACACAGTTTTACTGGTCAAATTCGGAGGCAAACCTTTTGATATCAACATCATGCAGGTGAATGCACCAACAGCCGCAAGTACTCAGGAAGACATCGACAACTTCTACGAAGTTTTAGAGATGGCCAAGGTCCAATGTAAATCACAAAAAGTTACAGTTATAATGGGAGATTTTAATGCTAAAGTGGGACAGGATAGGGTGGAGGATATAGTTGGACCTCATGGCCTTGGTGCACAAAATGAAAGAGGGGGGAAGCTTGTAGAATGGGCACAGATGAATGAGTTCATAGTAGGAAACACCTGGTTTGAGCAGCCTAACAGAAGAAAATGGACTTGGATGAGTCCAGGAGATAATACCAAAAATCAAATTGACTACATCCTGATCAACAAAAGATTTAGAAATTCTTTACTGTCAGCAAAAACACTACCAGGCGCAGACTGCAACAGTGACCACAATCCGGTAGTGGGAAGGTTTAGGCTGAAATTGAGGAAAAGGAAACAGACCAAAAGCAACATCAAACTAAACCTTGGACTATTAAAGTCAGATGAAATGATACGTCAAAAATTTAATTTCAATGTTCAAAGCAAATTCAGTGCTCTGGAAGACGTTGGTGACAGTGAGGAACAATGGAGAAAGTTGAGAAGTTCTATAAATGAAGCTTGTGAAGAAATCCCTAAGGCAAATAGAAAAGCAAAAAAGAGTTGGATGACTAATGAAATTTTGGGCCTGATGGAGGAAAGGAGGAAGGCAAAGAGAAACGAGGAGATATACAGGAAGATAAACAAAGAAATCAGGTATAGGTGCAATGAAGCTAAGGAAGCTTGGCTGAACACAAAATGCAAAGAGATAGAAGAACGACACAAAATGGATCCTCAGGGTATGTACAGACGAATTGAAGAAATTGTCCACAGGCAAAATACATGCACACCAACTGGTTGCTTAAAATCGAAAGATGGCACGCTTATCATGGAAAAAGACAAAATATTAGACAGACGGGGAGAGTACATTAAAGACCTTTTTGAGGATGACAGAAACGAAGACACATTATAAAAAAGAACTTTAAAGGACCACCCATAATGAAAGATGAAATTAGAGCAGCACTGAAAAAGATGAAACCAGGAAAAGCCCCAGGACCAGACAACATTACTACAGAGATGACTGAAGCCTTGGAGGAATTTGGCATAGAAAAAATAACAGTCCTCCGAAATGAAATTTATGACACTGGAAAAATCCCCAAAGATATGCCAAAGTCAATTTTCATTGCACTTCCAAAGAACACATGGGCTATAGAATGCGAACTCCCTCGCACAATCAGTTTGATGAGTCATGTAACAAAAATCCTGTTAAGAATAATCATGATGAGGACAAGGAATAGAATCAAAAGAGAAATAGCAGAAGAACAGTGTGGATCTGTGGAGGGGAAAGGAACTATTAATGCCATATACATCCTAAGAACTATCATAGAGAGGTCAATTGAGATGAATAAGGATTTGTATTTGTGCTTTGTTGACTATACCAAGGCTTTCGATCGGGTACGACATGATGAATTGATCAACCAACTGGACAGACTCAATGTTGATGGAAAAGATCTACGAATAATCAGGAATATGTACTGGGAACAAACAGCTGCAATGAGAATAGAAAACAATATAAGCTCTTTTCAAAACATCAAAAGAGGAGTCAGACAGGGTTGTGTTTTGTCACCAGATCTGTTTTCACAATATAGCGTAAACATCATGAGAAACCTAGAAGAAGACCCTGGATTAAAGGTTGGAGGGAAAATGATAAACAACATTCGGTACGCAGATGACACCGTGCTAATTGCAGAAAATGAAAGTGACCTACAAAACCTTGTGAATATACTAGAAACAGAAAGCAAAGGTAAGGTGTTGGAACTAAACAGCAGGAAGACTGAAGTCATGGTGATCAGTAAAAAACATGAAATCCCCTCCTGCAAAATAAAAACAAATGGCACAACCTTGACACAGGTTAATAAGTTCAAATACCTGGGAACGGTCATTTCATCAGACGGCAGAAGCACATCGGAAATAGCTGGCAGAATCGGCCGAGCCAAAACAGCTTTCAAGAAGATGACAAGCATTCTTACCAACAAATGCCTATCAATTAACATCAGAAAGAGAGTCCTTGAATGTTATATAGAACCAAAACTGTTGTACGGATGCGAGGCGTGGAAAGTCAGCAAGCAAAGCCAGAGCAGGATCGAGGCAGCCGAGATGTGGTTTCTAAGACGAATGTTGAGAGTTCCATGGACAGCGAAGAAAACAAACGAGACAGTCTTGATGGATGCAGACACAAGTCGATCACTCATAAGGAAGATTAGGAAAAGACAAGCAACATTTATAGGCCATTTTATGAGGAAGGGGGATTTGGAGCACCTGGTCACAACGGGAAAGCTGGAGGGAGCACCAGATAGACCCAGGGAGAGAATGCTGGACGGACTTCAGAGTGGCTGGGGATGAAGAGGGTGGGGGAGATGCTGGGGGCAACGAGAGATAGAGATGGTTGGAAGTCCATGGTTGCCAACGCCATGCGGCAGGGCACCTGATGATAATGATGATGTAAATATATATATATATATATATATATATACATATATATATATATATATATATACATGTACATTTATAGATATATATACACACACACACATATATATATATAGACATATATATATATATATGTATACATATATATATATATATACATACATATATATATATATATATATATATATATATAGAGAGAGAGAGAGAGAGAGAGAGAGAGAGAGAGACAGAGACAGAGAGAGACAGAGAAAGACAGAGAGAGACACACAGAGACAGATAGAGAGACAAAGAGAGAGACAAAGAGAGAGAGAGACAGAGATAGAGAGACTGAGAGAGAGAGAGAGCGACAGAGAGAGAGAGAGAGAGACAGAGACAGAGAGAGGGGAGAGAGACAGAGACAGAGAGAGGGAGAGAGAGAGACAGAGACAGACAGAGACAGAGAGAGGGAGAGAGAGAGAGAGAGAGAGAGAGAGAGAGAGAGAGAGGGAGAAGACAGAGACAGACAGACAGAGAGAGAGAGAGAGAGAGAGAGAGACAGAGAGAGAGAGAGAAGAATGAGATCAGCTAGTAGCACGTTCCAACCAGTTCAAGTTCATATTGCTTATAGCGCAGTCCACTACCAGAGCCATCTCAGGGCCAACACCACGTCGACAGGTTCCAAACATCTGGTGCAATGAAGTTATGAAATATGAAAAAAGAAAGCCACTCACCACAGCATGCCTTCGAGTTGCAGGATGATGTCTGATTGGTGTCACCCCTACACACACCAGGGCATAAGGAGGGATGAAGTTATCAAATATGAAAAAATAATCACTCACCACAGTATGCTTACGAGTTGCAGGATGACGTTTGATTGGTGTCACCCCTTCACACACCAGGGCATAAGGAGGGATGAAGTTATCAAATATGAAAAAAATAATCACTCACCACAGTATGCTTACGAGTTGCAGGATGACGTTTGATTGGTGTCACCCCTTCACACACCAGGGCATAAGGAGGGATGAAGTTATCAAATATATAAAAAAAAATCACTCACCACAGTATGCTTACGAGTTGCAGGATGACGTTTGATTGGTGTCACCCCTTCACACACCAGGGCATAAGGAGGGATGAAGTTATCAAATATATAAAAAAAAATCACTCACCACAGTATGCTTACGAGTTGCAGGATGACGTTTGATTGGTGTCACCCCTTCACACACCAGGGCATAAGGAGGGATGAAGTTATCAAATATATAAAAAAAAAATCACTCACCATAGTATGCTTGCGAGTTGCAGGATGATATTTAATTGGTGTCACCCCTGCACACAGCAAGGCATAAGGAGGGATGAAGTTATCAAATATGAAAAAAATAATCACTCACCACAGTATGCTTACGAGTTGCAGGATGATATTTGATTGGTGTCACCCCTG
>JAPXFY010000013.1:58530916-58533416 GCA_030674185.1 Monoplex corrugatus
AAGATGACAGAAAAGAACACATTATAAAAAAGAACTTTGAAGGGCCACCCATAATGAAAGATGAAGTTAGAGCAGCACTGAAAAAGATGAAATCAGGAAAAAACCCAGGACCAGATAACAGTACTACAGAGATGATTGAAGCCCTGGAGGAATTTGGCATGGAAAAAATAAGTCCTTCTAAATGAAATTTACGACACTGGAAAAATCCCCATAGATATGTCAAAATCAATTTTCATTGCACTTCGAAAGAACACATGGGCTATAGAATGCGAACTCCATCGCACAATCAGTTTGATGAGTCATGTAACAAATATCCTGTTAAGAATAATCATGATGAGGACAAGAAGTAGAATCAAAAGAGAAATAGCAGAAGAAAAGTGTGGATTTGAGGAAGGGACAGGAACTATTAATGCCATATACATCCTAAGAACTATCATAGAGAGGTCAATTGAGATGAATATGGATTTGTATTTATGCTTTGTTGACTATACCAAGGCTTTCGATCGGGTAAGACATGAAGAATTGATCAACCAACTGGACAGACTCAATGTTGATGGAAAAGATCTACGAATAATCAGAAATATGTACTGGGAACAAACAGCTGCAATGAGTATAGAAAAAAATATAAGCTCTTTCCAAAACATCAAAAGAGGAGTCAGACAGGCTTGTGTTTTGTCACCAGATCTGTTTTCACTTTACAGCGAAAACATCACGAGAAACCTAGAAGAAGACTCTGGATTAAATGTTGGAGGGAAAAATGATAAACAACATTCGATACGCAGACGACACCGTGTTAATTGCAGAAAATGAAAGAGACCTACAAAACCTTGTGAATATACTAGAAATAGAAAGCAAAGGTAAGGGGTTGGAAATAAACAGCAGGAAGACTGAAGTCATGGTGGTCAGTAAAAAACACGAAATCCCCTCATGCAAAATAACAACAAATGGCACAACCTTGACACAGGTTGACAAGTTTACATACCTGGGAACGATCATTTCATCAGACGGCAGATGCACATCGGAAATAGCCGGCCAAGCCAAAACAGCATTCAAGAAGATGACATGCATTCTTACTAACAAATACCTATCAATTAACATCAGGAAGAGGGTTCTTGAATGTTATATAGAACCAATACTGTTGTACGGATGTGAGGCGTAGACCGTCAACAAGCAAAGCCAGAACAAGATCGAGGCAGCCGAGATGTAGTTTCTCAGAAGAATGTTGAGAGTTCCATGGACAGCAAAGAAAACAAACGAGACAGTCTTGATGGAGGCAGACACAAGTAGATCATTCGTAAGGAAGATCAGGAAAAGACAGGCAACATTTATAGGCCATTTTATGAGGAAGGGGGATTTGGAGCACCTGGTCACAACGGGAAAGCTGGATGGAAAGAGAGTACCAGGTAGACCCAGGGAGAAAATGCTAGACGGACTTGCAGAGTGGCTGAAGACGAGGAGGGTGGAGGAGATGCTTTGGGCAACAAGAGATAGAGACAGATGGAAAACCCTGATCGCCAACGCCATGCGGCAGGGCACCCGATGATGATGATGATAGATAGACAGACAGACAGACAGATAGATAGATAGATAGATAGATAGATACATAGATAGGCAGACAGACAGCTAGCTAGCTAGCAAGTTATATATATATATATATATATATATATATATATATATATATAGAGAGAGAGAGAGAGAGAGAGAGAAAGACAGACAAGAGAGAGAGAGACAGAGAGAGATAGAGACACACACAAAGAGAGAGAGAGGACACAGAGACAAAGAGAGCAAGCATGAGAGGGAGAAAAAGGGGAGAGGGGCGAGAGAAAAAGAGAGAGACAAAAAGAGAGGGGGGAGACAAAGAGTGAGAGAGAGGAGAGAGAGCAAGACAGAAACAAAGGGAGAGACAGAGAGAGACACGGATAGAGAGTGAGACAGAGAGAGAGAGACAGACAGAGAGTGAGACAGAGAGAGAGAGACAGACAGAGAGATACAGAGAGAGAGAGAGAGATACAGAGAGAGAGAGAGAGAGAGAGAGAGAGAGAGAGAACACACACACACATAAAGAGAAGCAGTCACAGAAAGAGAGAAGAGATGGCTAAAAGAGAAGAGAAACTCAGTTCAAAGTATATACGCACCAGCGTCATGCTCGTACCTCTCCTATTAATTAAAAGGGCACCGTAAACACATAGCTCTGTAGACTGAGGAGAAGAAGACAGAAACGACACCACTTCATCCCTGAATACTCACTGCAGCAATTTTGCCTCTGGCATTTGTGGACCTCAGCAGAGGGCCCGGTACAATAATCGGAACAGGAGCTCTCGGTGATGCAAGTTCGTGTCCGGGATGCGATACCTTCACCACAGGTTACTGAACAGCGGCTGAAAGATGTCCAGGCACCCCAGGGTACGTTTGGATTCTCTGACCATTTGTAAACAGAGTTCAAATGGTTGACCACCAACAACAACGTCAACAACAACGACGACGACAACGACGACGACGA
>JAPXFY010000013.1:58538416-58540916 GCA_030674185.1 Monoplex corrugatus
ACACAAGGATGTTAAGGGACGTGATCGAGGCAATAAACTTGCAGGTAATATCACTATCAACAAAAATTCTGCATTATCGAAAAGTCAAAAAGTCCTCAGACACTTTAAATCATATGTGTCATTATGCCAGTAATTGTTTTATTCGAAATGGGATGGTTAGAGGAAGTGGCCGAAAACTCATCAAAAAACAAAAAAACAAAAACAAAATAAACGAACAAACAAAACAAGAACAAAAAACAAACAAACAAAAAGCCAACAAAAACCCCCAAAAAACATCATCAATGAAAAACTGGTACTCGAAGAAGAAGAATTGCGAAGAAGAAGAAGAATTGAGAAGAAGAAGAATTGCGAAGAAGAAGAAGAAGAAGAATTGCGAAGAAGAAGAAGAAGAATAGCGAAGAAGAAGAATTGCGAAGAAGAAGAAGAAGAATTGCGAAGAAGAAGAAAAAGAAGAATTGCGAAGAAGAAGAATTGCGAAGAAGAAGAAGAATTGCGAAGAAGAAGAAGAAGAAGAAGAAGAAGAATTGCGAAGAAGAAGAAGAAGAAGAACTGCAAAGAAGAAGAAGAATTGCGAAGAAGAAGAATTGCGAAGAAGAAGAATTGCGAAGAAGAAGAATTGCGAAGAAGAAGAAGAAGAAGAAGAAGAAGAAGAAGAAGAAGAAGAAGAAGAAGAAGAAGAAGAAGAAGAAGAAGAAAAGAGAAGAAGAAGAAGAAGAAGAAGAACTGCAAAGAAGAAGAAAAATTGCGAAGAAGAAGAATTGCGAAGAAGAAGAATTGCGAAGAAGAAGAATTGTGAAGAAGAAGAAGAAGAAGAAATTCGAAGAAGAAGAATTGCGAAGAAGAAGAATTGCGAAGAAGAAGAATTGCGAAGAAGAAGAATTGCGAAGAAGAATTGCCAAGAAAAAGAAGAAGAAGAATTGCGAAGAAGAAGAAGAATTGCGAAGAAGAAGAAGAAGAAGAAGAAGAAGAAGAAGAAGAAGAATTGCCAAGAAGAAAAAGAATTGCCAAGAAGCAGAAGAAGAAGAAGAAGAATTGCGAAGAAGAAGAAGAAGGAGAAGAAGAAGAATTGCGAAGAAGAAGAATTGCGAAGAAGAAGAAGAATTGCGAAGAAGAAGAAGAATTGCGAAGAAGAAGAAGGAAGAAGAAGAAGAAGAAGAGAAGAAGAAGAAGAAGAAGGAAGAAGAGAAGAGAATTGCGAAGAATTGCGAAGAAGAATTGCGAAGAATTGCGAAGAAGAATTGCGAAAAATTGCGAAGAAGAGTTGCGAAGAATTGCGAAGAAGAAGAAGAGAAGAAGAAAGAAGAAGAAGAAGAATTGCGAAGAAGAAGAATTGCGAAGAAGAAGATAAAGTAGAAGAATTGCGAAGAAGAAGAAGATAAAGTAGAAGAATTGCGAAGAAGAAGAAGAAGAAGAATTGCGAAGAAGAAGAAGAAGAAGATAAAGTAGAAGAAGAAGAAGAAGAATTGCGAAGAAGAAGAAGAATTGCGAAGAAGAATTGCGAGAAGAATTGCGAATAAGAAGAAGAATTGCCAAGAAGAAAAGAATTGCAAGAAGCAGAAGAAGAAGAAGAAGAATTGCGAAGAAGAAGAAGAAGGAGAAGAAGAAAAATCGAAGAAGAAGAATTGCAAGAAGAAAAGAATTGCGAAGAAGAAGAAGAAATTGCAAAAGAAGAAGAATGCGAAGAAGAAGAAGAAGAATTGCGAAGAAGAGAAGAATTGCGAAGAATTGCGAAGAAGAATTGCGAAGAATGCAAGAATTGCGAAAGAAGAATTGCGAAAAATTGCGAAGAAGAATTGCGAAGAATGCGAAGAAGAAGAAGAAGAAGAAGAAGAAGAAGAAGAATTTCGAAGAAAAGAATAATGCGAAAAAAGAAATAAATTAGAAGAATTGCGAAGAAGAAGAAGAGAAAAGTAGAAGAATTGCGAAGAAGAAGAAGAAGAAGAAGAAGAAGAATTGCGAAGAAGAAGAAGAAGAAGATAAAGAGAAGAGAAGAAGAAGAAGAATTGCGAAGAAGAAGAAGAATTGCAAAGGAAGAATTGCTAGAAGAATTGCGAATTTAGAAGAGAATTGTGAAGAAGAAGAAGAATTGCGAAGAAGAATTAGAAGAAGAAGGAAGAAGAAGAAGAAGAAGAAGAAGAAGAAGAAGAAGAAGAAGAAGAAGAAGAAGAAGAAGAAGAAGAAGAAGAAGAGAAGAAGAAGAAGAAGAAGAAGAAGAAGAAGAAGAAGAATACAATAAATAAATACAATACAATATAATATAATACAATACAATACCTTTATTGGTATAGCGCAAAATCTTGATAAAATCAATCTAAGAAGAAGAAGAATTGCGAAGAAGAATTGCGAAGAAGAAGAAGAATTGCGAAGAAGAAGAAGAATTGCGAAGAAGAAGAAGAAGAAGAAGAAGAAGAAGAAGAAGAAGAAGAAGAAGAGAAGAAGAAGAAGAAGAAGAAGAAGAAGAAGAAGAAGAAGAAGAAGAAGAAGAAGAAGAAGAAGAAGA
>JAPXFY010000013.1:58555916-58558416 GCA_030674185.1 Monoplex corrugatus
CAAGAAAGAGAGATTAGAGATAGGCCGGTAATTTTTCAGTTCATTTGGGTCTAAATTGTGTTTCTTGAGGAGAGGGTGAACAATAGCAGACTTGAAAGAATCTGGGACAGTTCCAGTTTGAAGAGAAGTGTTGATGATGTCAGTGATGAATGGGAGGAGAGTAGGGAGACAGTCGGAGTAGAGAGAACCTGGAAGAGGATCCAGTTCGCAGGTTTTGAACGACATGGATCTGATTGTGTTGAAAATTTCTTCTTGTGAGACTGGGGTAAAAGTAGTAAGAGGTGTGCCAGAGAAGGAAGGGTCAGGTGGGCATGGTTGACAGGGTGTCCTGTCAAGCCTGTCACGAAGAGTTTGTATTTTGGTTGTGAAATACTTGGAGAATACAGATGGGAGTTCTTCATTTGTATGTTTTGTTGGGAGAGGTAAATCTTTTCGTGTGCCAAGGAGATGATTCATGGTTGTAAAGAGTTCTTTTGAAGAAGAGGCATTCAGGATTTTGGTTTGGAAATAGCTTGTTTTTGCAGATGCATATATACATGCATACACATTGGTATCTGAACAGTTATGGCCCAATCACCCATGTTACAAGTTGTTGCCTCTGTCACCACATTATCTTAATACCTTTTTTGCTGTGTTTTTGATCTAGAAAAAGTTCCAGACAAAAAGGTTACCAAGGGTACCACGAAGAAGCCAAGAAGGCGAGGTTAACTCCCGCGTACACTTGCGACGTTCCAAAGGATCCAGAAACTTCCACGTAAGTTATTAACATCAAACTTGTTCATCATAGTGATGAGTATTATGTAATGATAATGGTAATAGAAACAATAACAAAAACAGCAATGATAGAACAAACCTAAAGATCATGCTAATAGTTACCACTCTACTATTACTACTACTACTACTACTGCTACTACAATATCGAGGTAGAGGGGATGGGCGCCGCCCTCGTGGTGCTGACCCCGGGAAAAGTTGAGGTCTCGGTCACCTCGCTCCCCAACGACCTCAGGGTTATAGAACTGTCTAGGTAGGACCTCAGGACCTGGCCAGCTCATGGGTTTATGTGCAGGCTTAAGGCTTATACCGTGATCATTCTGGATTTTCTCCATCATATGGCACCTGTGATGATAGTGCATATGGAATTTATTCCGACCGCGGAGACGTCATCTTCAGAAATTGAAACCGAAACTGAAACTACTACTACTACTACTACTGCTGCTGCTGCTGCCGCCGCCACCACCACCACCACCACCACCACCATCAACATCAACAGCAATAACAATATAATAAAATGATAATAATGATAATAATAATACTAATACTAATACTAATACTAATGATAACAATAATGATATGATAATAATAATAACAATAATAATGATATAATAATTTCAATAATCATAATAATAGTAATTTTATTAATGATAATATTGATGATAGTAATAAGAAGATTGATAATAATAATGATGATGACGATGATGATGATGATGATGATAATAACAATAATAACAACAACAACAACACACAACAACACACACAACAATAATAATAATAACAATAATAATGATGATAATAATAATAATAATAATAATAAGAAGAAGAATTGCGAAGAAGAAGAATTGCGAAGAAGAAGAATTGCGAAGAAGAAGAAGAAGAAGAAGAATTGCGAAGAAGAATTGCGAAGAAGAAGAAGAATTGCGAAGAAGAAGAAGAATTGCGAAGAAGAAGAAGAATTGCGAAGAAGAAGAAGAATTGCGAAGAAGAATTGCGAAGAAGAAGAATTGCGAAGAAGAATTGCGAAGAAGAATTGCGAAGAAGAAGAATTGCGAAGAAGAAGAATTGCGAAGAAGAAGAAGAAGAAGAAGAATTGCGAAGAAGAAGAATTGCGAAGAAGAAGAAGAAGAAGAATTGCGAAGAAGAAGAAGAAGAATTGCGAAGAAGAATTGCGAAGAAGAAGAATTGCGAAGAAGAAGAATTGCGAAGAAGAAGAAGAAGAATTGCGAAGAAGAATTGCGAAGAAGAAGAATTGCGAAGAAGAAGAATTGCGAAGAAGAATTGCGAAGAAGAAGAATTGCGAAGAAGAATTGCGAAGAAGAAGAAGAAGAAGAAGAATTGCGAAGAAGAAGAAGAAGAAGAAGAATTGCGAAGAAGAAGAATTGCGAAGAATTGCGAAGAAGAAGAATTGCGAAGAATTGCGAAGAATTGCGAAGAAGAAGAAGAAGAAGAATTGCGAAGAAGAAGAAGAAGAAGAAGAAGAAGAAGAAGAAGAAGAAGAAGAAGAAGAAGAAAAAGAAGAAGTTCATTCAGACGTTCGCCTGCCAGTAACTAAACTCAAAGTTCGAGGGTTTGATCCCAGTAGAGGCCTCGACTTTTCTCCTCAGTTTGACCGTAAAATCGAACTGAACGCCTAGTCCTTTGGAAGGGGATGAAAACTAGTCAAACCCGTGTGCCTTCTGGCTGTGCACGCTTAAGATCCCACGGCATTTGAAAATTGTGAAGAGCA
>JAPXFY010000013.1:58565916-58573416 GCA_030674185.1 Monoplex corrugatus
GCAGTCGTATTCCAATGTTAAGAGATGGAGCTTAGTCTGACTGTTGTTTCCTTTCTTTTACTGTTTTAGTAAAAATAATATAAGTAATCACAGTTATTCATATGGCGCTGTTTCCTTTTTTTAGTAAAAAAAATATAAGGTAATCACAGTATTCATATGGCGCCACATTCAAACAGCGCACCCACGCACCAGACATACGCAAGTTATAGACGCAGACCACCGTGCAAGACGTATATATATATATATATATATATATATATATATATATATATATATATATATATATATATATATATATATATATGTATATATATATATATATATATATATATATATATATATATATATATATATATATATATATATAATTCAAGCAGCATGTGCACAGAAAAGGCAAAAAATCAATGTAAAAATTTCCCAAATTTTCGGCGGTACACCCGCCTTCCTCAAGGGGACTTTAGTCACTGACAACGATATACTACACAAACACATCAGAATATTTTACGTAGGCTACATTACGTAGTTTTGACTCGATATTGTTGTGACGTCAATTGACAGAGTTCAGGCCCAGAGGAAATATGGTTTTCATTTTGTTCATCCAAAAAGACTCCCTCCTCAGTCTGGTGTCCAGGTTCTCAGAGTGCACCTTTTCCACTGCGATACATTTTAAGTTTTGAAGTGAATGGCCAGTTTGGTTGAAGTGTTTGGTAACCTGAGTGCCTGTATTTTTTTGGATGTTTGACCGGTGTTGGTAGAATCAGCAACAAGGGATAGATACATATGGAAGGCCATGATCGCCAACGCCATGCAGCAGGGCTCATGATGATGATAATAGGTAGAGACATGACATCCCATTATTACAGCAATTTGCTTAGTTCACAGCTAGGATTACGACATTTGAAACAATGCTCAGCTTGCATGCAGACCTTCACAACTGATCATCATCATCATCATGTGCCCTGCTGAATGACGTTGGTAATTATGGCCCTCAACACGAATCTATCCCCTGTCGCTGCAAGTAGTACATCTCCCACCCTCTCTGTCTTCAGCTACCCTGCAATTCCATCCAATATTTTCTCCGTAGGTATACCTGGCGCCTTCTTTCCCTCCAGTGACGCAAACTGATATGAATAAGAAATGTCATGTCTCTACCTATCATCATCATCATGAACCCTGCTGCATGGCGTTGGCGATCATGGCCTTCCATATGTATCTATCCCTTGTTGCTGAAAGCACATCTTCCACCCTCTCTGTTCTGCAAGTCCGTCCAATATTTTCTCCTTGGGTCTCCCTGGTGCTCTTTTTCCCTCTAGTTTTCCTGTTGTGACCAGGTGCTCTACTTCCCCTCCCCTCATAAACTGGCCTATAAATGTTGCTTGTCTTTTCCTAATCTTCCTTATGAATGATCTTCTTGTGTCTGCCTCCATCAAGACTGTCTCGTTTGTTATCTTTGCTGTCCATGGAACTCGCAACATTTTTCTGAGAAACAACATCTCGACTGACTCAATCTTGTTCTGGCTTTGCACGTTAACTGTTCACACCTCACAACCGTATAACATCATCGGTTCTATATTAGGTAGAAAGAAACTCTAGGGAGAGCTAGACAACAGAAGGTCTTCAGAGAAGTAACCCCCTTTAGACAAGTGTTTCGGCCCTGAATTCCTTACACTCTCGGGGGGCCGGGCCACATCCAGGTCATGACTCCTGGATGCCCTTCTGCTGTTGTCTATTTTTTTTTTTTTTCCCACGCCGGGGATCGAACCTGGGCGATTCTGCGCTTCAGAACTGCGGTACGCGGTTTTACCAATGTGCTAACGGGGCACACATCATCTGTAGGGAATTTAATCCTTATGAAGTTCACTTTTTTCGTTCCTCCTTGCCCAGATCCAGCTTGAGCTCCTTTCTGCTGCCTCTGCCATCGCTTTAAGGGCTCTAGTCCTCTTCTTCCCAGAAATGGCGAGTTGTTTCATGAGATCATAAGCGGAGGTGCCCACAAACCCTCTTGCCCCGACCTCTATGGCGAAGATTTTGACCCGCAGACCTGCTTTCTTCAGGGTGCTGGCAAGACCGGCGTATTTTTCGGTCTTGTAGATATGTGCTTCTTCCATTCTGCTTTCGTATGGCACAGTGAGTTCTATCAGAATCACTTGTTTCGAGGAGTCAGAGTGGAGAGCGATGTCTGGTCTCATGCCTGTCTTGCTGATGACATCTGGGTAATTTCTCCACTCTGGGAGGTCTGCTGTACACTCCCAGTCGACTGCTCCATCCAGAAGACCCTTTGGCAATGTGCTGGTTGTCATAGCACTTTCGGGCCAGACCTGTTTCCCTCCTGCTTTGTAGAACGTTGTCATAGCAATTGGTGCGTTTGGGGTCATGGTTTTTTCGCTAACCACATCTGTGATCACTTTCAGAACTTGGTTGTGCCTCCATGTATACCTTCCTTGGGCTAGCGCTACTTTGCAAGAGCTTAGGACATGTTCCACTGTTTGTTTCTTCTGACAGAGCGGACATGCTGGGTCGTCTGTTTTCCCCCATTTCACTAAGTTTGCATTCGAGGGGAGCAGGTCATATACAGATCTGAGGAGGAAGCTTATCCTTAGAGGAGCCATGTGCCACATATCGTTCCAGCTGAGACTTCTTTGGAGTGCACTGTCCCATGTTGTCCATTGCCCCTGTTGACCTTGCTGGACTGCCTTCTGCACTCTTTTGACATCTTCTTCTTCCTTCAACTCCTGTATGATCATGTCTCTTTTTTCCTTCCCTTTGGCTTTGGACCACCACTGCATTTTTGTTGCTCCCAGTCCCTGTCTGTTGGTTTGCGTGTGTCCAATTATTTCTTTGATGCTGAGGTTTCTCTTGGCATTGTTTACAGCCTCTTGGACTTTCCACTTTCTGCCAGTTCTCAGCTTTGGATGAACTGATCTCACGATATTGTCTTCCGATTCCTCCAGCATGCTCAACAGTCTTGCTTTTCCAACTTTGTATTCCTCCACTATGGATTTGAGAGGTAGCTTCAGCATTGCTTGACGACAGTAGAATGCAACATCAGTGAGACCAGGTGGGACACCGAGCCATTTTCTTGTGTATTTGTTGATTTTGGCTTCCATTGCTTCGACTGTGCTGGTGCAAATGTCATAGATTAGCAGTGGCCACAGCAGCTTTGGTATCAGCATGAACTGTAGACACCAGACTTTGTATTTGCCTGGCAGTCCGCAGTTCTCTATTTTCTTCAGGCCTTCTTCTGCTGTTTGCTTGGTTTCACATCCCCTTTGTGTGTCTTTCAGGGAGTCATCATACCATCTTCCGAGACTTTTTACTGGCTCTTCTGTGACAGTGGGGATGGCTTGGTTGGCTACCATGAATTTGACTGAATCTGCCACTTTTCCTTTTCGCAGTGAGAGACTTCGGGATTTCTTAGGTTTGAACCTCATTCTTGAAGAGGCCACCAGCTCATCCAGCTGCTTTAAGATTCGGTGTGTCTCTTCCTCATCCGTGGACAAGACTGTTGTGTCATCCATGAAAGCTTTCAGAGGAGGCATCTGGTATCCATCTCCCAGATTCACTGGACCTGAACTCTTCATTGCAGCTTTCAAGATGACTTCCATTGCCAACACGAACAGTATGGGAGAGATTGCACAGCCCATTGCAATGCCCACCTCTAGGTCTATCCAGTCCGTGGTGTATTCTTTGGTAGAGAACCGCATTGAGAACCCTTGGAAATACTTCCTCAGCATTGTTCGGATGTTTTCTGGGATGTGATACATTTCAAGAGCCAGCTGGATCATATCGTGTGGAACTGATCCATATGCATTCGCCAGATCAAGCCAAACTACGTCAATGTCTCTCTTCTCTGTTCTTGCTTTTTGGATGGCATCCCAAATCAACGTGGCATGTTCCAAGCATCCAGGCATTCCTGGTATGCCTCCCTTTTGGACTGACATATCCAGATACTTGTTTTCAGTCAGGTATTTTGTCAATCTTGCTGCCATAACAGAGAAGAAGATTTTCCCTCGACGTTCAGAAGTGATATTGGCCTGAACTGATTGATGCTGCTGGAGTTCTGCTCCTTCGGAATGTACACTCCTTCAGCTCTCATCCATTGGTCGCTGATCTTCTGGTTCCTCCATGCTGATCGAATCATCTTGTGGAGCCACTCGAGCACTTTTGGGCATTTCTTGTAGAGCAGGTATGGTATTCCGTTTGGTCCAGGTGCTGACTTGGCTCTGGCTTTCTTTACTACGTTCTTCACTTCATCCAGTGTTGGTGGTTTGTTATTGAATTTTCCTTCTGGCGCTGCAGGCCAAACCAGATTCTGGATTTCAAGTGGTGCCTCGCGCTGAGAATCGGAATATGTTTCCTTGAGATGCTGCTCTAGGGTTTCCTTGCCCACTGTGAGAGTCCCTGATTTGGGTTGTTCAAACAACTTTCTTGCAAAGTCAAAGGGATCTTTGAAGAAACGATCTTGAGTCTTCTTCTTTTTGCTCTTTCTTCGCCTTGCTGATTCCACTTTGCTGAGAGCATTGTGTTTGGCCTTCAGATCTTTCCAGAGTTCCAGGAGCCCTTGCTTCTCGAATTCTGAGGCAGTTTTCATTCGCTTTTTAAGCTTCCTTTTCTCCCTCCGGATGCTCTCCATCTGTTGCTGTCTTCTGGATTTCTGGGGAGGCGTTTTTGTCTTTGGCTGCTTCACTCCATAAGTGTCCCTGCAGATAGAGTATATGATGTCTCCGTATGTGTCAAGTTTGTGTTCCAGCGTACTGTTCCCTATTAGCGCATTCAGCTTAAGGACAAGTTCCTCATCTAATTTCTCCCATTGTTCTTTTGCACCGGCAGGCGGCAAATTGAGTTTTCCACGTTTGGCGTTAAGAGCTTGTGCAAAATCCGCATCAGAACCGTCAGCGTGGATGTCCTTGGCACTATGGTTTAATTCCTGGCCTTGGTCATCCAACGTCTCACCTGCTATCGCAGTGCGCTGCTGCTGGTTCGTATGTGTCTTCAAACAGCCCATTTTTGTCCTGTGGATCTTCATGCCGCGTTTGGTGGTGAATCTCCTTCCACACGCACACGGAAATTCCAACTGGTCATTAATCATGGTCCGTTGTGCGTTTCCAGTCGTGATGGAGTCAGTGCCGATGGATTCATCATTCTCTCCCCCTTTCGGTGAATCCTGGGAGCATCTTTCATTTGAAAAACTCGTGGCATGTTATCAAAGGCAAGGTGGGAAGCCAACCCACAAAGCCCGCAGATCTAGTCTTTCCCAGTGTCCTTCGGTCTTTCCCGAATGTCCTCCGAACTATTCCCGGAAGTCAATGGACTGACCATGTGCAGGTAGAAAGAAACTCTAGGGAGAGCTAGACAACAGAAGGTCTTCAGAGAAGTAACCCCCTTTAGACAAGTGTTTCGGCCCTGAATTCCTTACACTCTCGGGGGGCCGGGCCACATCCAGGTCATGACTCCTGGATGCCCTTCTGCTGTTGTCTATTTTAATATTATAATATACTATAATATATAATATAGCATTCAAGAACTCCTTTCTCTACCTATATCTTATATCTATGCATTAATTTCAGAATCTTACTCTTTGATGGTTGATGCTCTGGCGTGCTGTCTGATTGACAAAGTAGTCACAGAATAGATCTGTCAGTGGCAATAATCGGTCGATGGGAGGACGAAGAAACAGATACATGTAACAAAGTTTCAGATTTGCCTCTTCAAGACAACAGTGTACAGAAATTGTAAATGGAAGGAACGAATTTCATCATCACTTCTTTACGTCATTACTGATGTAAGAAACACGCATGTTCCGTTCACCAAGAACAGTGACGTAAATTGATACTTTTTTTTTTAATCTTCAAGAACGACTTTACTGTGTTCAGCATCCAAAACAAATGTGACTGCCCTCGCTCAAGCAAACAAAACAAAACAGAAAACAAAAACAAACAAAAAACAAACAATGCGCCCTAATGTCATATCGAGTCGAGTTGACGCCTCTGGAGCAGCGTCGGCTGTGGCTGCTAAGGCCGATGCGGGAAAGGCAGTCAGCCACATCGGATGCACGTAGAGATGCTCTCCGTGGGATTGCCTTCACATAGGCTACATGTATGCGTAAAAACGATTCTCTCTCTCTCTCTCTCTCTCTCTCTCTCTCTCTCTCTCTCTCTCTCTCTCTCTCTCTCTCTCTCTCTCTCTTTTCTTTAAAATTTTTTTTTTAACTATCTGATGACCATAACATTTATAGGCCATTTTATGAGGAAGGGGGATTTGGAGCACCTGGTCACAACGGGAAAGCTTGAGGGAAAGAGAGCACCAGGTAGACCCAGGGAGAAAATGCTGGACGGACTTGAAGAGTGGCTGGGGATGAGGACGGTGGGGGAGATGCTAAGGGCAACGAGAGATAGAGATGGTTGGAAGTCCATGGTCGCCAACGCCATGCGGCAGGGCACCTGATGCTGATGATGATGATGATGATGATGACCATAGGAAGATTTGACTGGACTATTCGTTCAATTAGTTTGGACAACCGCTGGAAGGATCTACCAACGTTGCACCATTCAATCTACCGACGTTTCCAATCTACCGACGTTTACCATCCAATCTACCGACGTTTGCTATCCAATCTACCGATCTTTACCATCCAATCTAAGGACGTTTACCGTCCAATCTACCAACGTTTACCATCCAATCTACCGACGTTTATCATCCAATCAACCGATGTTTACCATCCAATCTAAGGACGTTTACCGTCCAATCTACCAACGTTTACCATCCAATCTACCGACGTTTGCTATCCAATCTACCGATCTTTACCATCCAATCTAAGGACGTTTACCGTCCAATCTACCAACGTTTACCATCCAATCTACCGACGTTTATCATCCAATCTACCGATCTTTACCATCCTATCTACCGACGTTTACCATCCAATCTACCGATGTTTACATCCAATCTACCGACGTTTACCATCCAATCTACCGATGTTTACCATCCAATCTACCAACGTTTACCATCCAATCTACCGACGTTTACCATCCAATCTACCGATGTTTACCATCCAATCTACCGATGTTTACCATCCAATCTACTGACGTTTACCATCCAATCTAAGGATGTTTACCATCCAATTTACCGACATTTACCATCCAATTTACCGACGTTTACCATCCAATTTATCGACATTTACCATCCAATCTACCGACGTTTACCATCCAATCTACAGATGTTTACCATCCAATCTACCGACGTTTACCATCCAATCTACCGACGTTTACCATACAATCTATCGACGGTTATCATCGAATCTACCGACGTTTATCATCCAATCTACCGACGTTTACCATCCAATCTACCGATATTTACCATCCTATCTACCGACGTTTACCATCCAGTCTACCAACGTTTACCGTCCGATCTACTGATGTTTACTATCCAATCTACCGACGTTTACCATTCAATCTACCGACGTTTACCGTCCAATCTACCAACGTTTACCGTCCAATCTACCAA
>JAPXFY010000013.1:58580916-58583416 GCA_030674185.1 Monoplex corrugatus
ATTACCATACCAACAGTGACAGTCCCATGGACGCTGACGCTCAGAAACGCAAGGCAATGAACAGCTTGAATTGAACGGGATTAGCAGTAACAAGCTGTTCCCTGTCTCTTTATTAAACAAATACTAATCTTCTTCAAGAATAATGTCCATCTATCTTCATATCACGCACACCCAATCTGAACTCTCCACCAACACCAACAATTAAACTCTTACAGGAATTTTTATTCGACAGGTCGAATGGGACCCGATGCTATTAACCTCGAGTGATAAAGTATTCTGAAACTTTTTTTTTTATTTTCTTTCTTTTTTTTTAATATTTTTTTTTTTTTTTTCACAACACACCTGGAAAACTTTGTATATAAGGGAATGAACTCATCCTGAAACCTCGATGCACCACTCAGGGAATTACCTCCCTTCTCAACTCAATCTGCACCCTAAAAAAAATCTTTTAGATTACCGTCCTTGTTTTCATTAGGGACAGATAACTGCAGAGTCAAGGTGAGGGCAGAGGCAGAACTGGCAGGAGTGAGGTTGAGGGCAACTTCATTACAACCATCTGATAAAACTCAAGTCCACAGAGATTGATGGGTACTCTGAAAGAATAGAACTCGTGTGATGTGTTGTGGAGAGCTCCAGTGGGGGATAGGATGTTTTATATGTTATCTCCGGCGAAGAGATTTTGTGTAAGAGTGGATACAAAATCAACCCCTGTTTCCTTCTGTTTAGATCGTTCAGACCCCCTCATGTTTTTCAATTTACTCTCTTTGGAAAGAATGAAAGAAAGAAACAGAGAGAGAGAGAGAGAGGAGAGAGAGAGAGAGAGAGGAGAGAGAGAGAGAGAGAGAGAGAATAAATGAAATAATAGATCGGTAAACAAACGAACGAATAAATACATGAATGAATAAATAAATGATCAATAAATAGATCAATCAATCAATCAATATCAATCAATCAATCAATGACTAAATAAAGAATAAATAAGTAAGTACAACATAGATAAACCCAGTTGATGGTTTTATTTTAAGCACGTGTAGACAGCTTATTTGTTTATTTTTCTGCGTGTTTATGCTTTTAATTCTAGTCTGTGCACTTACAGAAGCCTATACATTTATTTGTATGTTTATATTTGATTAACAGACTTCAACGAAACCTTGATAAGCAAATCAAAGGTCAGTAATTGTCACAGTTAGGCCTGGTTCAGTTCAAAGCTCATGCAGTGAGTTTTCTCCCTTTGATCAGATTTTCTCTCTCTCTCTCGACCACTCACTCACTCCACCACACACACACACACACACACACACACACACACTCTCTCTCTCTCTTTCCCTCTGTCTCTCTCTCTATCTATCTGTCTGTCTGTCTGTCTGTCTCTCTCCGTCTATGTCTCTGTCTCTCTCTTCCTCACTCATTCTTACTCCCCAATCTCTCTCTCTCTTCTCTCTCTCTCACTCATTCTTCCTCCCCCCTCTCTCTCCATCTTGTTCTCTCTCTCATTCATTCTTTACCCCCCCCCCCCCCCGCTATCCATCTCTGTCACTGTCTGTCTGTCTTCTGTCTTCTCACTCATTCTTCCTCCCCTATATATATATTATCTCTCTCCCTCACTCATTCTTCCTCCCCCTTGCTCCTTCTCTCTTCCTCTCTCTTTTCTCTCTTTTATTTTCTTTCTATCCATAATTGAAGTTTGGAAATCATGTCATTCAGTTCCATTGGAGATGGTGGTTTGTGTAGTTGTGTGTGATCAGCGAAGAGGTGATGGTTAACAGTGTTTTGGATATAAGGTGGGGAGAGGTAATGTACATAACAAACAGAAGAGGTTCAAGAACTGGACCTTGAGAAACCTCATATTGTAATGGGAAAACATGGAAGGAAGAACCATTTACTGATATAGTCTGTGTCCTGTGGGAGAGATCAGACTCGAACCAGACAAATGCAGTGGAAATAATACCAAAATAACTTTCCAGCTGTGGAAGGAAAATCTATCAAACGCAGCAGAAAGATCAAGAAATAGAAAAAGCAGAGATTTAATCATTATCAAGAGCAGCCACTCTATCAGTAGTAACTGGAAGGAGGAAAGCCTAAGTGTTGTGACCAGTGTGGTAAGTACACTGAAAAGGCCGATAGTGATTGCTGGAATGCAAATGCGAATGAAACTGAAAGGAGCCAGTATGGGCCAAAAATCCCACACTGATTATTTTTGTATTGCCTATAACCGCATGGTGTCGTTAATTAAGATTAGGAAAAGACAAAGCAGCATTTACATGACATTTTCTGAAGCAAAAGAAATTTGAGCATCTAGTCACTACAGAAAAGCTAGAGGGAAAATAAGAGCACCAGGTAGACCCAGGAAAGAAATTAGGTAGTTTTGCACAGTTGGTGGGGACAGAAGAAGTAGGAGATATAACTTGCAGCGACAAAACGTAGATCCGTATGGAGGGCCATGATCGCCAACGTCATGCGGGCATGACAAGATGATGATGATGATGATGATGATGACGAT
>JAPXFY010000013.1:58588416-58598416 GCA_030674185.1 Monoplex corrugatus
AATCAGAAATTGGGACTGATGTGTTAACATAATGGGAGAGAAAGAGGAGGCAGCTGAGAAAGTTTCTGACGGGTGCCAATGAGGATAGCTTCTGTTTTGTCGTCATTAAGCTGAAGTCATTTTTAGCCTTGCTAGTCCATTCACCTGTATGTGTTCGGTGAAGTCTTACGTACTTTTTTTCTTATGAATTGATAATTGGGCACATGTATTTAGTGCATTTTTGGCTCTACGGAGATGAGATATGCCGAAGCAATTTGGGTAATGTATGCCCTTTTTTTATATATGTTTTGGTGTCCTTAAGTATGCTTAAACTTGTATTCAGGTTTGTTTTTCAGATCCGTTATGTGATAAATTGGACGGAATGGTCAGCGCCAGGGGCATGTTCTTAGCTTATGTGCGCGAATGCATTGTTATGTGTACTTAATTTTCTGTTCCTTTTTTTTTCTTTTGAAGTTTTGTATGTCTTGAAGCAGTTATAGCACTGATATGGCTCTCTGCAGTCGACTGGGCTTTAAACAACAATAACAATAACACAACAACTTGAGTGTTTGGTGATGGGGTGATGAGGTGAAAAAGTTCGAATTCTATGCTCTTCGTAAGAATTGAATTGTACGAATTTTCTTCCTGTTGTTGCGTCACATTGATGTATCATCTTTTGCTTGCTAAAGAAGGTATAACGGAAAGGTTTGAAGACATCGGGAATGAAAAGTCCTGTTTCTTTGGTCATAATAACACAACAGCCACATATTAACCATGAAACATCCGTGTGCCAATGTCTCTGAAACCACCTGACAGTACCAGATGGAGATCAACAAGCAAAAGGTTAAGGAGTTCCAGAACAAGAGGCACCCTCTGCTAGACCAGATGTCCTGCTGCCCGAGAGGAGAGTGGTCCCTGAAGAGCCCTCGGTCAAACTCTCCAGACACTTCAGCGATTCTGGAATTGTCTGAGAGTTGTCGATCCTTGTACTCCATCTTGTTCTCTGTCTCTCCCCCCCCCTTACCCCACTCCTTCCCTCTCTCTTTCTATCCCTCAATCCTCTCAACCCCCCAGCTGTTCTATCCACAATCAATGTCTGTGTGTAGTTTGAGGTTTGATTTTTTTTGTCAAGAGAGATTCATTGTATTCGGACATTTTCGTAACTATGTGGTCTACCCAAATCTGCCAGCAATTAGCTGGCAGACTCCTCGAGCCTGTGCAAAACCCTTGTCACTGGCATAGATCTTGAAGTGGAAAGGAAGGGAAGGAATGCATGGAAACGTTGAGTTGACGCAACCAAATGATTTGGGTATCAAGAGGGGGCAGGGGATAGGTCAGCACATTATCTATTTATCTATTTATTTATATTTCATTTGTTTGTTTGTCATCTATTTATTTACATATTCATTCGTTTATTATGTATATGTTTATTTGTTTATTAATTTAAGTTGTTTATTTACTCATTTATTTATTTATTTATTTACTTACTTATTTATTTACATATGTTATCGATTTAAAAGGACACTGCTTCATAAAAACCACCACCACCACACCACCACCACCACCACCACCACCAACAACAACAACAACAACAAAACAACAAAACTGTGGGTGCATGGAGAGAGGGGAGATTATTGGTATCTTCCTGTCAGTCTATGCGCATCAACAACTCATGCAAGAACATCTCAACCAGTTACGGATGATTCAGACAAAACCCTTGTCACTGGCAGAGGTCTTGAAGTAGGGAAGAAAAGAAAGGGAAGGAATGCATGAAACGTTGAGCTGACACAACCAGAATGATTGGGGCATCAGGATGAGGCAGCGAACAGACCAGTATTCTTTTTTTTGGTTTTTTTTTGCTTTATATTGCTGCCGGGAATTATTAAACTTTAGACATCATCTTGATTCTGCGGTTCTGTCAAAAGAGTCAACAAACCCGCCACACAAAAATTGTGCGATAGAGTGGTCATAAGTACGTGTTATTATTTGTTTGTTATGTTTGTTTGTTTTTTCGTTTGTTTTGTTTATCTATTTAAGTATTTTGTGTATTTATCTATGTATCTATTTATTTATTTGTTTATTCATTCATGATTTATTTATTCATTTATTTATTCATCTATTTATGTATTTATTTATTCATTTACTTCTTTATCTATCTGTTCATTAACTTATTTGTTTATTTATTTATTCATACATTCATTTATTCATTTATTTTCTTATTTATTTATTCATTTATTTATTCATTTATTTATTTATTTATGACTGTGCCCCAAGGAGAAGAATGGAGGAATGATTTAGACGTTCGCCTATCAATAAGTCGAGTTTCCACAGTTCCAGGTTCGTTTCCCGTTTAGTCCATGACTTCTGTCATCAGGCTGGGCAGACAATCGAAATGAACGTCTAGTCCTTTAGAACAAGACGAAAAACAAGTCAAACCCGTGTACCTTCTAGCCTGCGCACGCTAAAGATCCTACAGCAGTTGAAAATTGTCAAATGCTGGGCTTTAAGCCCAGCTGCCCTGGTAAAAGACATTGGAGAGATTAGTTGATTTCCCAGGTCTCTCCTCTTCAAGACCAATTAGCCCTCTTGCCTTTGTAGACTTAAGGTTAAAAAAAAAAAATAAAAAAAACAAGAAAAGAAAAGGTAGCACCGCACTGCAGCGACGCGCTCTCAAAGGGGAGAGCAGCCCAGATTTCACATAGTAAATCCATTGTGACAAAAGAAGTGAGCATGACAATGAATATTAACTCTTTTCCCGTCATGGTCGCAACCAAGCGACTTCCATTACAACCGCCATGGTCGCACTTGAGCGACTTGGAAGGGTCATGCTAAAGGATAACTTTTCACGTGGGTACAAAGCTTCTGTCAGCTCCATTGATGAATTCAGGCGACTGTGCTATTTTTAAACTTTACCCAGCGACCTAGTTTTTCAGCAGTAAGACCGTAGTGTGGCTTTGTTCACTGTCGGAATTTTACGTCACGTTTTCTCCGAAGCGTTTTCTCCAAAATGGCTGCAAATCGACACGCATTGTCCACCACTCCGAGTAGAATAAGCAGACAGCTGACTTTGTGTGTAGATTTTCCATTGCTTTTCCTCATTTGTTATAATATATCTGGCGCACAACTCACGAAATAAGGTCAGTAGTACAACTAATAAACCGTATGAAAAAAATTGTTTGTTTTTCTTTATAACAAGATTATCTGTGGAATCATCAATCAAGCACATAAACACAAGCAAGCATTTATATCTAAATACATCTGCCCTTTACACAGCAAAAAAAAAGTAAGGAAAATCTTTAATAGTCTTTGAGACACAAGCCTTTAAAAATGCATACTGCGCTGCAAAATTGGCTGCCCAAAATATACTTGGCACTGAGGAGTGCCGTTTCTGGGGAAACTTGCCGGTGAAAGAGTTAATATGAATGTAAATAAGTACATGTATATGAATGTGAAATGAATATGAATATGAATATGAATGTGAATATGAATAGAATATGAATATGAATATGAATATGAATTGATATGTATAGAATAAGTACACTGCTGTTTCCAGCAAGCTCCAGCTGAGCGTAATGTCGCAGGAAACTCTGGGGACACCTGGACAGCGGAAGGTCCTCTGAAGCGAATCCCCCATCGAACAGGTATTTTGGCCCTTCACTTTTTCCACTCTAAGGGGACCAGGCCTCGTCCAGATCATGACTTCTGGATGCTTTTCTGCTGGTGTGTTGGTATTGCAGATGGTGAGTTTAGTCTTCAGAGTATCCTTGTATTGTTTTAGTGGTTATTTCCGTTCAGGGTAGCTTCAGCTCCGTACAAGACCATAGATGGAATGATTTGTCCTTCTGGCTTAGTTTGACTGCCCGTCCGACAAACCCTGTGTCACTTTAGATTGTTTTGTTTTGTTTTTGTCTCAAACAGCAGTGAATGTAAACAAAGAAGAAAAAAAAAAAAGAGAGAGAAAAATGCCACCACCACCCAATGTTCAATGGAGTCAGAAAAAAAAAAAGGATCTGTTCCTCTCAAAGTTCAGGTCCAAACCCGAATCTTTTTTGTATGCAGGTTGGGCACTCTAAACTACTACTCCACAGTTCTTCTTTCATTGCTCCAATAGCAAGCAAACGAATACAGACAAAAACAGCAAAGAGAGCCAGATGCTGATTGCCTATGGGACAGACTATGCTCACAAATTGAAAGCCACTGACGAAATTGGTATTTGCCATGTGATCTATTGTCTTGCTGTGAATGGGGCTTAAATGACGTTCTTATTGATAGCTAAATGTCATTTGTAATTCTGTTGCTCGCTAGGCCACAGTACAGCTCTGTATCTGTAATAGGGACTGCACGTTTTATTCGGCAGTCGGTGGACGAGTTGGTCGGTGATGTAAGTGCAAGTTACAAGTCTTTTGTAAGTCCAGTTGATGCTTCCTTCATCCGCTAATTTTTCCCTGTTATTGATGATCGTTGCCCCAGTTTTCTGAACAAAGTTGAGATCAGAGTGAGTAACTGATAATTAGAAAGAGAGGTATCATCGTTAAAGACCATTCATCGATTCATGCGTTCGTTCGTTAGTTAGTTCGTTTGTTCATTCATTATTCATTCGTCCATGCACCTATTATCTCTGTCTGTCTCTCTCTCTGTCTCTCTCTCTCTGTCTGTCTCTCTCTCCCCTTCTCTCTCTGTCTGTCTGTCTGTCTCTGTCTGTCTGTCTGTCTCTCTCTGTCTGTCTTTGTCTGTCCCCCCCCTCTCTCTCTCGTATGTCTATTTCTGTCTGTCTGTCTCCCCCCCCCCCTATCTCTCTCCCTCTCTCTTCTCCTATCTATCTCAACCAATCTCTCTGTGTACATAAGATGCATACCAATATGGATCGTGTTGCCTATGTTGAAGAGAGAACACAATATAAAGGTTTATTTGAAATACTGTATGAAAAAAGAACAGAAAAAATCGGTGACAACCTACAAGGCTTATTTAAAAACCTAAGAGCGTTTTGGGACACACTAAAGTCCATACGTAGAAAGCTCAATAGAAACACTCGGTTTAAATACAAAACAATAGTCTGACCACTCAACAATCCATTCAACGTATTCCCACGTCAGTCTGAATTAAATCATGATCAAACTAATGACACTGAACTTGTCACAGGCACAACCTCAGTCGATTGTAATTCCCTAAACGTGCCCATTACTGCTGATGAAATTATTCTGGCAATCAAAGTATAAAAAAAATCAGAAGCATCCAGGCCCTAATACGTGTTAATAGGCGAATTCTGTAGACATGGTAAATACTAAGCATTTATCATTTCTTGTGAAATTGGTTAGCCATTTATTTGATAATGGTCTATTTGCTGATAAATGGCCCTTATCAATTCCGCAACCTGTCCACACAAGAACCTGATAATTACATGTACATGTACAGGGGTATTTCTCGTTTTAACATACGCGGCAAAGTGTACATTTTTACCTTTAACAACAGAATTACAAACTGGTTTGAGGACAATGGTATCATAGGCGAAGAAAGGTAGGCTTCTGAGGTCATTGTACAGTTGATCATATTTTTACCCTCATATCCATAATTCAGAAGCAACTGTTGAGAACAGGAAATTGTATGTTGCCTTTATAGACCATCGTAAAGCGTTTGATTTTGTATGCAGAGAAACATTATGGTGGGTTTCGGATAGAAATCGATTCAGTGGAAAAATCGTCAGTTCCTTTGAGAGCATGCATTCCGTTGCGAAAGCAACAGTACAAGCATGAAGGGATATAACAGATGCACTTTTCTTGTCCTCAGGGACTTAAGCAGGGTAAAGTTTGTTCATTGTATTGTTTTTATTACTGAACGATGAACTGACCAAAGGCATTACATTTAAAGGTAAGCATGGCATTAGCAGGCCTCAGAGGTATTTTATTTATTTATACTTCGTTTCGCTTACAGAGTTGCTTTGTTTTTGTTTTCTCGCAGTGTAATTGGCCTCCAGACACACTTAGTGCATTGTTTGATTGTGAAAGATCCTTGGAGTTTGCTACCAATTTAGACAAGACCAAAATTGAATCTCTTTTTACAATGGTGGGTTTATTTTTGTCAAAGAGAATTGATATTTTGGAGATTATCCATTGCAGAAAATAAGAATGTACATGTATTTGGGTAATTGTTTGTCAACCAGGGATCTTTTTTTTTTATACCAAGAACGACTTTCATTTTGGAAGTGTCAGCTTAGTATTTGAAAAAACCTTGTTCTTCTCCCCTTCGTTTCAAGACCATGCCAGCACATACACTTTTGCGCAGGCTCAAGGAATCAGTCAGATAAAAGATACAGATTAGGTGAAGCGCATTTTGGATTGTTCAAATGTGATGAATCCATCTTGAACAAACTGCAAGCTTCATTTCTTTAGTATATTCTTCATCCTTCCTTTTTCTTTTTTTTTCTCTTCCTCCTTTATTTAAGAATGCTTCTTCTTATTGTCGGATTGTTTTGAACAACAACCGATGAAATGTTACATAAGTTCATGATTGTACCAAAACAACTTGCTTATAACTATCTTGACATTACGTATATTGTAAAAGATGAGACTGTTTTGAATTAAGCATTTATTATAAAGACTAAAGGTTCATAAAATGTGTGAACGTTATTGTTTATGTATAAATTGATATCATTCTTAGTTTGTTTGCTTTTTTGCTATTCTGAAATTAATGAAATGACAACTAGAATAAAACAAGTGTTGACTGCTAAAAGAACAGATTACCAATGAGAAATAATTTCTTAATTTTCAATTGGCTTTGTGATGTTTTAATTCATGCAAACATATAGATACTTCAAACATATGGTTACGTTAAATCGACTTACATATTCAGTGACTGATTTCATCGCATAAACTTAAAAGATCACATTCACAGATCACTCATTTCATATGCATGGCAAATAATAGACTATGGACCATGTAAACACGTTTAAAGCACAACAAATAGTTGGTCTCAGAGGAATGTTTTATATTGATAAGGAAAACTTAAGCAAAGTTTTGCTGATATAATTAGGCATCCTCTTTGACGAACATTTATAAACATAACTGAGGAAAAAATGTACATAGTGACTCTCTTGCTTTGATTTAATTCTTAATCTAATTCAAACCTGAATGAGATAATGGAGGAGTTTATAGTGATATCCTCATTACGGAAATAATTGCCGGTATTGATAATCGAGTACTCTGTTATGAAAAAAACAACAACAACAAAACAACAACAAAAACGAGAATAACAATGTAGAAACTTGGCTTACTCAACAACAACAACAACAAAAAACCACCCCAAAACAACACTGACATGAAAATAACGACATGCAAACTTAACTATGCTAAAATAAAAAAGGTCACATATGGACTGGAAATATGAAGGAACAAGCATCAACATGTATGCATGGAATAATGCATGAACATCACCGTGCACTCACTGAAAACAGTTGGAATCAATACTGCGCAACAAAATGTAACTAACCAAATATTGAACCACGTATAAGTTGTTCTGCAAACCTTAATTCCGTTGTCATGTTCCCTTTAGAGAGAGCGAACGACGTGGTAGCCTCCTAATCACAGTGCCTGCAATCAGTGGAAGCCTCTTGTAAGGAAAATGACATTTCTCTCAGTAACCGGATAATATAAATAGAGTGGTAATAAGCACATGCAAGCAGGGGTGCGCTGGATGCCTTTAGACGTAGCGATCGCTCACTGGGAACAATAACCAGATGCCATCCATGTCCATTTTCTGTCTCAGAGAGCCAGCCTCTGCGATTACTGAAATTACTTTGTCAAAGTGCTTACTGTAATTACTTTGTCAAAGTGCTTACTGTAATTACTTTGTCAAAGAAATGGCTGGGGAACGTTATGACGTCATACTGCTTCTCTATGGACCCATAAGACGCATGTCAGTGATAAGAGGTCACAGGTCACAAGTCACAGGTCACACCCAGTACCGTCCACGTGCGATGCTGATACGTTGGCCGTAGATCAGGTGCAGCCCCTAGAGGCTCGCGCTGGGTTAGTTTCAGGGTCACGTGGTATCAGTCGAGACACGGCAAGGCTCACGCCACGTGACCTAAATAGTTTTATGGCAAATGAGTCTATTGTCAAGGGAGTATGAGAGAGCTGGTAGATTCGATGTAGCAGGCAACACAAAAATGTGTACAAGTGCATTTTGATTTCGTTTTTACGTGCGGACTAATTGTTTGTGCAGTATTTCCTCATTACATTGTTGGAATTTCTTTAAGATTCCGTGGCAAAAAAAACCCTGGCATATATATATATAAAAAAAAAAGACAAAAAAAAAAAAAAGACGTGTGATGCGTGTAACACTGAAAAAAAAAGCAACAACAACAGGGTTTGTGCGTATCCAACATTATGAAAACAAAGATATCATGCAATACTTTTGGAAAAAAAAGGTTACTTTCTGTATTCTGTGTCCTTAATATTTTCCCTCACTTACAAAATGATTTAAAACCTGATTTTTTTCCTGTAGTCATTACGTGTGGCAGCACATATGTACACCACCACCACACACCAACAAACAATACTACTACTACTACTACTACTACTACTACTACTACTACTACTATACTACTACTACTACTACTACTACTACTACTACTATTACTACTACAACTTTATGATGATGATGATGATGAGTGATGATATAATAATAATGACGATAATATTAATTGACAAAATATAATAATAATAAATAATATAATAATAATGATAATAATAATAATGATATATGATGATAACTAATGTATAATACTAATAATAATAATAATTATAATGATAATAATAATAATAAAATCAATAATATAACAATAAAAGTAATAGGAGTATAACAACAACTACTGCTACCACTACTACTGCTACAACAACTACTACTACATACTACTACTACTACTATTTAACATTCATAATGCACCATATCTTGATTCAAGAACCAAACCAAGGCCTACACTCTCATCATTCACCAACGCAATCCCCAACAACAACCAAAGCGCCAGGGAACGAAACACTCGCAATTCGGGAAGAGGAAGTCTGGCGGGGATTAGGGCATACATCTTAATTCAAAACTAGTTTAGAAAAAGTGTGAAAAGAAAAAAAAGAAATGGAAACAAAACGCTGGTAAAAATCTCGTCAAATTTATTGTTGTTATTGTTTGGTCACTTAGCTGGCCACCCTGTTTGGTCATTTTCGTCTGGTCATGTGTTTGGTCACTTATCGTGGTTCCATTGTTTGGTCACTTAGCTGGCCATTGTTTGGTCACTTAGCTGGTCATTGTTTGGTCACTTACTGGTCATTGTTTGGTCACTTAGTTGGTCAGTGTTTGGTCACTTAGCTGGTCAGTGTTTGGTCACTTAGCTGGTCATTGTTGGTCATTAGTGTCTGCTTGGTCATAGCTGGTCATTGTTTGTCACTTAGCTGGTCATCTTGTCATTTGCTGGTCATTGTTTGGTCACTTAGCTGGTCATTGTTGGTCATTAGCTGTCATTGTTGGTGAGCTGGTCATTGTTTGGTCATTTAGCTGGTCATTGTTTGGTCACTGAGCTGGTCATTTGGTTAACCTTTGACTCTCGCACCCCTATTTACCAAGTGCAAAATTTTAATCCTTTGACTCCATCACCCTATCCACCAGCTACCTGCAGGAGACTGGTGGATAGGTGAGGGAGTCAAAGGGTGAAATTTTTGTTTTGCTTGCATGGTTGACAATGCAGGATGTTAATGGACAGGGTGCGGGTGTCAAAGTATTACGTGAGCGATATATTAGTAAGGAGATAACTCATTGAGCAAGGTATGGAAAGATACCTATGGATGATTCTTTCAGGTTAGAAAAAAAAAAATAGGTATAAAAGCAATAGGCAGAGACAAAATGATACAATAGTTGAAACTTATTGCCATCCACAATGATCCTTGAACAAAATGGAATCCTTGTTTGTACATCTTCCATCTTTGATCGCCCTGTGTGGTACAACACCGTCACTGACAAATTTGCGAAAGCCCGA
>JAPXFY010000013.1:58600916-58608416 GCA_030674185.1 Monoplex corrugatus
TTGATTTGGAGCATCTGGTCACAACGGGAAAGCTGGAGGGAAAGAGAGCACCAGGTAGACCCAGGGAGAAAATGCTGGACGGACTCGCAGAGTGGCTGGGGACGAGGAGAGTGGGGGAGATGCTAGGGCAACGAGAGATAGAGACAGATGGAAGTCCATGATCGCCAACGCCATGAAGCAAGGCACCTGATGATGATGATGAGGCAGCTCCCCAACCCCACACCAGCTTTCTTTTCTTCCTTCCTTTCTTTTTCTTTTTTAAATTGTTTTTATCTTTATCCATTTTTTCCTTGTTGTATTCCTCAAAGTTTTCTGTTTTCGTTTTGTGTTTTAGAGCAGACTGTCTAATCATGTTGAGTAAACGATCTAGTTAATATCTGTTTGACGATGTCTTTCTCTTTGTTTGTAACAGTGCAAGGGATACAACCCCGGTTTCTCACCCTTGGGATGTGAATAGCATTCACGTTTACTGTGTATGGCAACCCATCCCTGATAATCATTCTCTGTTCCTAGAAAAGCAGGAAGCAATAAACACACTTAATTACTTTGGCAGAAATTGTGGGTCTTCTCTAAAAAACAAACAAACAAAAAGCAAAAACAAACGAACAACCCCCCCCCCCCCCCCCCCCCGCAAAACAAAACAAAACAAAATAAAACAAAACAAAAACAAAAACAAAACAAAAAAAAAAAACAATAAACAAAACCAAAACCAAACCAAACCAAACAAAACAAAACAAAAACAAAAAACAAAACAAACAAAAACAAAAAATAAAAACAAAACAAAATAAACAAAAAAAGGGGGGAGGGGCTGGTTCAAACCATGGTTTATTATGAAAGTAAACGTAGAATACATCTACATGTGCTATGCAGTCACAATGCAATATGGAACCCCATAACAAAACTGTTATTAATCCCATTGTCACCCATCATCATAGCATTCATTAGAACCGCTTCAGAATCAATGGCCACTAAAACGGCAGAGAAATAGTATGCGAGGGGGGGGGGGGGGGGGGGGGGGGAGAGAAAACAAATTCCGGTTTCTTCACAGTTGAAAAGCCACATCATTATGATACGTCAGGTGGACACAATTTGGCAATACAAGACGTGGAGGAGAAGGGTGGGGGTGAAGGAAAACACCTTATTCAAAATTATCTTTTCCTAAGAGAAAGATCTTTAAATCCATAGACTAACGCCATCACTTGTTACTTAATGAATTCTTTATTTCGCATTCTGGCGATTTTTAGCCAGACAAGCAATGCCTTGGAGTGCAATGAACTGCAAGAACACGAGGCAAGATTAGAGACAAGACGACATGACAAAGGACAAAATCTCCACCGTAGTAGGAACATTCTCTGGCATCGGTACGTGATGCTTTCATTAAACAGGTGGTAGATAGTCACGCGACCACGTCGGCTGTCTGCGCCTTTGACCAGCCCTCCCCCTCCCACCCTGTCTGTCCATCCTCCTCAAGCACTCCACTCCCATCCACACACACACGAATACCTTTCCCTTCTTTCACCTTTTTCATCAAAGACTCGATTAAAAACTTTTTTTCAGAGTTCTGAAATACCTTACAGGTACAAAATAGTTGATCTTATTATGATTCACACTAACAATCATAATCAAAGAATTTGTGTTTTGTGTGTGTGTGTGTGTGTGTGTGATGTTTGAAGGAAAACATGTATATTTATCCATCTGTATGTCTGGATAACATATTTTTACTGACTGCTTGATTGATTGATTGATTGATTGATTGAATATGTCTAGAAAAGATAATTTGATTGATTGATTGATTGATTGATTGATTGATTGGTCCACTTATCGATTTATTTATTTACTTATTTATATATTTATTTATTCATCTTTTTTTTTCTTTCATCAATGGTTCTATGTGCATGAATTTACAGTTATTTACAATTATATGTAAGACAAACATTCAAATATAAACAGGCAGGTCATACAGAAATCACGCATACATCTCATAAAGAAGCCAAATGTCATATCAAACTTCATTTGAAAGTCGCATCAAACTCATCTGCTACCAGGGACAAATATGGCAACCATTTTTCTTTAAAAGTGTGTGAATTCCACTTCAGTTTTGCATTATATTCTTCTATTTGATATTTTTTGGTAAGATATCTAGTAAAAGAAATGAGTTTGGTAGATTTACTTTGTAAATATACATTTTTCCTAAGATTATTATCAGGTCAAGTATTGGATCTATGTGCATGTTTTCGTCAGCACCAAATAAAGTTGTTTTCAGTTAATCTTGTGTTTGCACAAGTCCCGCAACTTGACCTCAATACATCTCCTATCCTTTCCCAGAATCTGTTTACATGTGGACACTTCCAAAATATGTGATCAATGCTGTCATTGTTTCCGAGCAAAAGTCACATTGGAAGCTATCTACAAGTCCCATCTCTTTTAAAATGATATTAGTTCCTAGAATTCTATGCAAAATGCGTATTTGAAATCATTTTAGTTTACATTCTTGTATCTTATTTATCTATTGATTGGTTGAATTGATTGATTGATTGAATTGATTGATTGATTGATCGATTAATTTGTCTAGTTATTTATGGATTTATTTATTTATTCATTATTATTTATTTATTTGTTTATTTATTTGTTTATTTATTTGTTCATTTATTTATTAGTTTGCTCATTTGCTTGCTGTTTGTAGGTAGTGAGGAAAGAGATCTACAATATGCAGTTTTATTGCGTTATTTGTGGGATGTGTTTACCAATATCAAAAGCAGACGACTTCAATAATGATTCTGTGCTGCTGCTGCTATGACAATGATGATCATTCTGAATTAACGATAGTTAGGATGATCTAAGAGACAAAGAAGTTCATAATAATGACAACAACAGTGAGGCAGAAGAAGATGATGATACTAATAACGGCAACGATGACGATGATCGCAGTCAATTCAGCTACTGACAACTGCTTAGTTCTTTCTATCCGTCTAACTTCAGCCCTTCCATCTGACCACTCTGCAATTCTCTGTTCTCTTGACATTTCTCCTCCTTCCCGTACCACGCGCACAGTGACTCGACGCAATCTCAAATCTATCGACCTCTCCACATTTTCATCTGATGCCTCCCGTCTCCTTTCTGAAAAGTCACATAACCTTGCCGATGAATTCTATACTACTCTCCACCATCTTCTGGACACTCATGCTCCAGCCACAACCCGTCTTTTACCTTACCGCCCCCCTACCCCCTGGCTCACTCATGAGATTGCCTGTGCAAAACGTGCCCGCCGCAGAGCAGAGCGCCGCTGGCGCAAATCCAACTCACTGTACACAGGCAACTTTTCCAAGCCTCTAAAACAAAAGTATCCACCCTCATTGCATCTGCAAAAACAAGCTATTTCCAAACCAAAATCCTGAATGCCTCTTCTTCAAAAGAACTCTTTACAACCATGAATCATCTCCTTGGCACACGAAAAGATTTATCTCTCCCAACAAAACATACAAATGAAGAACTCTCATCTGTATTCTCCAATATTTCACCACCAAAATACAAACTCTTCGTGACAGGCTTGACAGGACACCCTGTCACCATGCCCACCTGACCCTTCCTTCTCTGGCACACCTCTTACTACTTTTACCCCAGTATCACAAGAAGAAATTTTCAACACAATCAGATCCATGTCGTTCAAAACCTGCGAACTGGATCCTCTTCCAGGTTCTCTCTACTCCGACTGTCTCCCTACTATCCTCCCATTCATCACTGACATCATCAACACTTCTTTTCAAACTGGAACTGTCCCAGATTCTTTCAAGTCTGCTATTGTTCACCCTCTCCTCAAGAAACACAATTTAGACCCAAATGAACTGAAAAATTAACGGCCTATCTCTAATCTCCCTTCACCTGTCGCCAACGATCTCCTCAATCCTTTCCAGTTAGCCTACCGCCAGTGCCATAGCACTGAAACTGCCCTACTACACATTCTCAACAATCTCCTCCTTGCAACTGATACTGGCAAAGTCTCTCTCCTCACACTCCTTGATCTGTCTGCAGCCTTTGATACCATGACCATGGCATTCTTCTTTCTAGACTTCATCATACTTTTGGCATCTCTGACATTGCTCTCTCCTGGTTCACTTCATATCTATGAAACAGAAAACAAACTGTTCTCATCAATGACACTTACTCTCAACCTGCATACCTGACCTGTGGTGTTCCACAAGGATCTGTCCTTGGCCCTGTTCTTTTCACTCTTTATATCTCCCCCCTGTCCACCATCATCAACTCCCACTCTATAAAACACACTTCTATGCTGATGACACCCAACTTCAAGACAGTGACTCACCTGATAATATACAGCGCCTGTTGACTCGCACCACTGAGTGTTACTCGGACATTAAGAACTGGATGACGTTCAACAAACTTCAGCTTAATGACGACAAGACAGAAGCTATCCTCATTGGCACCCGTCAGAAACTTTCTCAGCTGCCTCCTCTTTCTCTTCCATTATGTAACACATCAGTCCCAATTTCTGATTCAGCTAAAAACCTTGGTGTCTGCATTGACTCTACCCTCTCCATGAACAACTTTGTTTCTCAAACTGCCAGATCTTGCTACTATCATCTCCATCGTATAAGGCTGATCAGGAAGTACCTCTCTGTCGAAACAACTGCAAAACTCGTTCTCTCCTTCATAATGTCTCGCATTGACTATTGTAATTCACTCCTGTCTGGTCTTCCTGCCTCCACCATTCACATCCTACAGCGCATTCAAAACAATGCTGTACGCCTTGTACTCAAAAAGAAAAAAGCTGACCACATATCTCCTCTCCTGGCACAACTTCACTGGCTCCCTGTATCAAAGCGCATACAGTACAAACTAGACACCATGTGCTACAAAAGCCTCAATAACGCAGCCCCCGATTACCTGTCAAGCGTACTTGAGATCTATCTTCCCTCACGTACCCTCCGCTCTGCCTCCGATCCTCTGACTTTTCGCTTTCCACGCACTAAGCTCAATACCTATGGTCCACGAGCCTTCTCTGTTTCTGGTCCACTCTCCTGGAACAAACTTCCTCTCTCAGTCCGTCAGCAACCTACTTTTGTCTCCTTCAAGTCCGCTCTCAAAACTCACCTTTTCTCCTCTGCATAAAATCCTAACCTCACTCAACCCCCCTCTGCAGCCTGTCTCCGCTCGGAGGGGAATCACATTGTTATAATATTAATTGTATATGATATGCTCTCTATAATTTTCCATTGCTTTTATTCTTGCTTTTATTGCTTTTATTCTTTCTCCTCATTTATAGCCATGCGTGTGTGTGTGTGTGTGTGTGTGGTGTGTGGTGTGTGGGGTGTGTGCGTGCGTGCGTGCGTGCGTGTGTGTGCGTGCGTACGTGCGTGCGTGCGTGCGTGCGTGTGTGTCTGTTTCAGCGCTTAGATTTGATTTTATCAAGATTTTGCGCTATATAAATATTTACTTATCATTATTATTATTATTATTATTATTATTATTATTATGAAGATGATGTCGATAATTACAAATGACGATGATCGGTATGCTTTTACGTTGATGAGGACGACACTGACTACAACGATGGTGATGATGAAGTCAACGATAATGACAACAGTGATGATCTTGAAGTCAGTGACGATAACGATGCCGACGAAAACTATGACAATTTCTCCATGGAGTCCTGTAACCTAATTAGTCATCGTCTGAAACTGTTCACAGCCAATTCAACGAAGATGCGCGATGACAGAGATAGACAGAAGCAGGTTCTGGGTCTACTGGAGAGAATATAGTCTCTCTCACGTCATCACTGACGTAGGCAGTAGGCACAATGAGTCAACGTCATTTCGCACAGTCTTGTTGTTTTCATTATTGTTGTTGTTTTGGTTTTTATTTTGTATTATTTTTTTAACCCTTTTATGCTTTGTTTTGGTTATTTTTATTCACGTTTTGATTTCGTATCTTAAAACTAGAATGGGGACATAATAAAGTCTAAACCTACCCAACGAGAAACATAAACGAGGAAAGAAAGAAAAACACTAAAACGCGCTTTATTGAATAAATGTCTTTGCAGTCTGGTGGAGTCTCACCATAAGACTCGAAACAATACAGTTTCATGAATTTCTGTTTATCTGTCTTTTTCTCTTCCCCAATATGACAAAAAGTTAACAAATTAGGCGGTCGCATTGTTTCACAGAAATGTCGTGCCTGAATCGACATTTTTCACACTAACAACCAAATCTGCTAGCAGGAGATAACAGATAAAACACTCTATCCACCAGCACCAAAGCTGGCACAACACATCACAAAGAGTTCTGCTATTCCCTGAGTTCACATTTATCACCGGGGACCTGAATTTATCAGGCAGTTTGTCACGAACTTGCCCTTGGCATTACTCCTGCCAATCCTTGCCTCTGCCCTCACCTTGACTTCGCAGTTATCTGTCCCTGCTGAAAACAAGGGCGGTCATCCAGAAGATTTAGGGACGGAGAAGCGGTGGGGAAAAGGGAGATTATTCACAAGCGGTGCCTCGGGGTTTAAAGGTGGGTTCAACCGCTTTGAAAGTCTCCCAGGTGGTGTATTAATAAGATTCCAACAAGAGCTTGATTGTTGGTGTTAGTGGCATGTTCCGAATGGTGTGCGAGTGATATGAGGATGAAGCTGGTCATTATCCGTGAAGAAGAATGTATTCATTTAAAGTGGAAGCGAACAGTTTGTCTCTGTTAATCCCATTCAGTGCAGATCGTTTATCGCCGAATTGTTCCTGAAGGCGAGATCAAGCCATTTATCACTGCTAAAATGATGATTGGAGTGATGCGAGTGGTGGTGGTGGTGGTGGTGGTGGTGGGTGAAGGTGGCTGGAATGCGTATGAGAGAGAGAGAGAGAGAGAGAGAAGGGGAGGAGAGAGAGAGAGAGAGAGACAGAGACAGAGACAGAGACAGAGAGAGACAGAGACAGAGAGAGACAGAGACAGAGACAGAGAGACAGAGTTTAATATGTATACGCAAACATCCGCGCGCGCGTGCCCACACACACACACACACACACACACACACACTCACACACATAGCACATTCAAACACACACATACACAAATGCACACATAAAAAAAACACTCGATTATCAACACTCACAAACACAGAAACAAACGTACACACATACATACATACAAATACACACACACACACACACACACACACACACACACACACACACACACACACACACACACACACACAGAGCACATTCAAACACACACATACACAAACGCACACATAAAACAAACACTGCATATCAGCACACACAAACACAGAAACAAACGTGCACACATATATACATACAAACACAGACACACACACAGACACACACACACACACACACACACACACACACACACACACACACACACACACACACACACACAACAGCAACAACACACACATAACACAAACACACAACACAACACCACACACACACACAAACACACACAAACACACACAACACACACAACACAA
>JAPXFY010000013.1:58613416-58615916 GCA_030674185.1 Monoplex corrugatus
AGTCGGTTTTGTGACAAAATTATTTCAGTTGTCGCTGCCACAAAATTATTTCAGTTGTTTCTGTCACAGCATTATTTGTTGTCTCTGTCACAAAATTATTTTAGTTAGCTCTGTGACAAAATTATTTCAGTTGGCTCTGTGCCAAACTTATTTTTGTTGTCTCTGTGCCAAACTTATTTCTGTTGTCTCTGTCACAAAAATGTTTGTTGTCTCTGTCACAAAATTATTTCAGTTGGCTCTGTCACAACATTATTTCAGTTGGCTCTGTCACAAAATTATTTCAGTTGGCTGTCACAACATTATTTCAGTTGGCTCTGTCACAACATTATTGCAGTTCGCTTTATGACAACATTATTACAGCCTAACCTATGAGAAAAATATTACAATTACCTCTGTGATAAAGGTTATAACAGTTAGTCCTGTGACAAAATTATTTCAGTCAGTTCTGTGACAAAACAATTACAGTCAGCCCTGTGACAACATAATTACAGTTAGCCCTGTGACAACATAATAAGTGTTGGCCCTGTGACCGGGTCAGAGACAGAGGGTGGACGTATCTAACATCTGGTTAGTGCTCTCTGTAAATGATCGCTACATCTAAGACTATCCGTCAGGCTGTAGCTGCACGCGCTCATTACCACACCATTTGCATGATCCCATTACTCTTGTGCTGAGAAACACGAGACTTTTGTCTGCATGTCTTTACTGATCACGATGCCCATGCCCTGGATTACCATTTCGCTTTCTCCGGAAAGAAAATGACCAAGGAACTTTTGTTGCAAACAAGTATTTTGTTTTGTTCGATATTTTGGTTAGTTACATGTGACCAGATCTGTTTTCACTTTACAGCGAAAACATCATGAGAAACCTAGAAGAAGACCCTGGATTAAAGGTTGGAGGGAAAATGATAAACAACATTCGATATGCAGATGACACCGTGCTAATTGCAGAAAGTGAAAGAGACCTACAAAACCTTGTGAATATACTAGAAATAGAAAGCAAAGGTAAGGGGCTGGAACTAAACAGCAGGAAGACTGAAGTCATGGTGATCAGTAAAAAACATGAAATCCCCTCATGCAAAAAAGCAGCAAATGGCACAACCTTGACACAGGTTGAGAAATTCAAATACCTGGGAACGATCATTTCATCAGACGGCAGATGCACATCAGAAATAGCCGGCAGAATAGGCCAAGCCAAAACAGCATTCAAGAAGATGACAAGCATTCTTACCAACAAATGCCTATCAGTTAACATCAGGAAGAGAGTTCTTGAAGATTATATAGAACCAATACTGTTGTACGGATGCGAGGCGTGGACAGTCAACAAACAAAGCCAGAACAAGATTGAGCAGCCGAGATGTGGTTTCTAAGAAGAATGTTGAGGTTCCATGGACAGCAAAGAAAACAAACGAGACAGTCTTGATGGAGACAGACACAAGTAGATCACTCATAAGGAAGATTAGGAAAAGACAGGCAACATTTATAGGCCATTTTATTAGGAAGGGGGATTTGGAGCACCTGGTCATGGCGGGAAAGCTGGAGGGAAAGAGAGCACCGGGTAGACCCAGGGAGAAAATGCTGGACGGACTTGCAGAATGGCTGGGCGGGGAGGGTGGGGGAGATGCTAGGGGCAACGAGAGATAGAGGCAGATGGAAATCCATGATCGACCAACGCCATGCGGCAGGGCACCTGATGATGATGACATGCTGAATTCTAAAACTTCCATTTCGCACACTGTATTGATCTTGTTAAAGTTTAGTTCACTGTGATTAAACAAAATGTGACATTTTAAAACTGCAGGTTACTTTTCGAATATGGACACAATGTTGGGATCCTTTGGCTCCCGCACCCAGTCGACAGTATCCTTACCATGCTAACAGAGCAGACACTTAACCCTTTGCTTTCCCTCACCCTTTCCACCAGCCTCTCGCAGGAAGCTGGTGGATAGAGTGAAGGAGTCAAAGAGTTAATTTTTTGCAGTTGGTTGGTAGAGTGCGGGAGTCAAAGGGTTAAACAAATGGCATACAGCTTTTTCTCCTGCATCCAGTTATGTTACATTTCTCATCAAATGGAAAATGTAATACGTAGTCATAACGCTGCCTTTTTATATCACACAATTTGCTTTCGTCACGTTTCACCTTTCCCTTGCTTCAGTTACATCGTTGTGAGTAGGATTACCAATTCATTTGTTAATGTTTACGTTTCTTAGGCCACAATGATATATTCTGGGTCTGCATTTGCTACTGTGATATACTATAGGATCTGCATTTGTTACTATGATATATATGGATCTGCATTTGCAACTTGATATACTATGGTCTGCATTTGCTACTATGGTATACTATAGATCTGCGTTTGCTACTATGATATAATATGGCTCTGCATTTGCTACTATGATATACTATAGATCTGCATTTGCTACTATGATATACTATAGATCTGCATTTGCTACTATGATATTATTATGGCTCTGCATTTGCTACTATGATATACTATAGAT
>JAPXFY010000013.1:58620916-58625916 GCA_030674185.1 Monoplex corrugatus
AACCACAGAGAGCACATCATATACAATTATATATTAAAACAAAGTGATTCCCTCCGAGCGGAGACAGGCTGCAGGGGGGGGGGGGGGGTTGAGTGAGGTTAGGATTTTATGCAGAGGAGAAAAGGTGAGTTTTGAGAGCGGACTTGAAGGAGGCAAAAGTAGGTTGCTGACGGACTGAGAGAGGAAGTTTGTTCCAGGAGAGTGGACCAGAAACAGAGAAGGCTCGTGGACCATAGGTATTGAGCTTAGTGCGTGGAAAGCGAAAAGTCAGAGGATCGGAGGCAGAGCGGAGGGTATGTGAGGGAACATAGATCTCAAGTAGGCTTGACAGGTAATCGGGGGCTGCGTTATTGAGGCTTTTGTAGCACATGGTGTCTAGTTTGTACTGTATGCGCTTTGATACAGGGAGCCAGTGAAGTTGTGCCAGGAGAGGAGATATGTGGTCAGCTTTTTTTCTTTTTGAGTACAAGGCGTACAGCATTGTTTTGAATGCGCTGTAGGATGTGAATGGTGGAGGCAGGAAGACCAGACAGGAGTGAATTGCAATAGTCAATGCGAGACATTATGAAGGAGAGAACGAGTTTTGCAGTTGTTTCGACAGAGAGATACTTCCTGATCAGGCTTATACGATGGAGATGATAGTAGCAAGATCTGGCAGTTTGAGAAACAAAGTTGTTCATGGAGAGGGTAGAGTCAATGCAGACACCAAGGTTTTTAGCTGAATCAGAAATTGGGACTGATGTGTTACATAATGGGAGAGAAAGAGGAGGCAGCTGGGAAAGTTTCTGACGGGTGCCAATGAGGATAGCTTCTGTCTTGTCGTCATTAAGCTGAAGTCTATTGTGTGTCATCCAGTTCTTAATGTCCGAGTAACACTCAGTGGTGCGAGTCAACAGGCGCTGTATATTATCAGGTGAGTCACTGTCTTGAAGTTGGGTGTCATCAGCATAGAAGTGGTGTTTTATAGAGTGGGAGTTGATGATGGTGGACAGGGGGGAGGTATAAAGAGTGAAAAGAAAAAGGGCCAAGGACAGATCCTTGTGGAACACCACAGGTCAGGTATGCAGGTTGAGAGTAAGTGCCATTGATGAGAACAGTTTGTTTTCTGTTTGATAAATACGAAGTGAAAAAGGAGAGAGCAATGTCAGAGATGCCAAAAGTATGATGAAGTCTAGAAAGGAGAATACCATGGTCAATGGTATCGAAGGCTGCAGACAGATCAAGGAGTGTGAGGAGAGAGACTTTGCCAGTATCAGTTGCAAGGAGGAGATTGTTGAGAATGTGTAGTAGGGCAGTTTCAGTGCTATGTCACTGGCGGTAGGCTGACTGGAAAGGATTGAGGAGATTGTTGGCAGACAGGTGAGAGTTCAGCTGGTTGAGGACGACCTTTTCAAGGAGTTTTGACAAGAAAGAGAGATTAGAGATAGGTCTGTAATTTTTCAGTTCATTTGGGTCTAAATTGTGTTTCTTGAGGAGAGGGTGAACAATAGCAGACTTGAAAGAATCTGGGACAGTTCCAGTTTGAAAAGAAGTGTTGATGATGTCAGTGATGAATGGGAGGAGAGTAGGGAGACAGTCGGAATAGAGAGAACCTGGAAGAGGATCCAGTTCGCAGGTTTTGAACGACATGGATCTGATTGTGTTGAAAATTTCTTCTTGTGAGACTGGGGTAAAAGTAGTGAGAGGTGTGCCAGAGAAGGAAGGATCAGGTGGGCATGGTTGACAGGGTGTCCTGTCAAGCCTGTCACGAAGAGTTTGTATTTTGGTGGTGAAATACTTGGAGAATACAGATGGGAGTTCTTCATTTGTATCTTTTGTTGGGAGAGGTAAGTCTTTTCGTGTGCCAAGGAGATGATTCATGGTTGTAAAGAGTTCTTTTGAAGAAGAGGCATTCAGGATTTTGGTTTGGAAATAGCTTGTTTTTGCAGATGCAATGAGGGTGGATACTTTTGTTTTAGAGGCTTGGAAAAGTTGCCTGTGTACAGTGAGTTTGGATTTGCGCCAGCGGCGCTCTGCTCTGCGGCGGGCACGTTTTGCACAGGCAATCTCATGAGTGAGCCAGGGGGTAGGGGGGCGGTCAGGTAAAAGACGGGTTGTGGCTGGAGCATGAGTGTCCAGAAGATGGTGGAGAGTAGTATAGAATTCATCGGCAAGGTTATGTGACTTTTCAGAAAGGAGACGGGAGGCATCAGATGAAAATGTGGAGAGGTCGATAGATTTGAGATTGCGTCGAGTCACTGTGCGCGTGGTACGGGAAGGAGGAGAAATGTCAAGAGAACAGAGAATTGCAGAGTGGTCAGATGGAAGGGCTGAAGTTAGACGGGTAGAAAGAACTAAGCAGTTGTCAGTAGCTGAATTGTGGTGATCACGAGAAATGATCCAGTCAAGAATGTGACCTTTTTGATGGGTTGGTTCAGAAATGTGTTGAGTCATATTGTGATTGGACAGAGAGTTGATGATATGTCTTGTGTCATAACGGTGAGTGTTGTCATAGTGGACATTGATGTCACCTAGAATGATGAGATTTCCAGGTAAGAGGCAGTAGTGGTCAAGCAGTTGGTCAAAGTCAGAGAGAAACGTGGATGTGGTGAGTTTGTTGGCAGAGCTAGGTGGAGGTCGATAGACACAGGAGAAGGTGATGGGGTGAGGGGTGGATTGGAAGGATACTTCAACGTGCTCGAAAGAAGGATGGGAGAAAGGCAGAGACTGCGAGAAAGATAGGCGGGAATGGAGTGAGTCGTTGTAGAGGATGGCGATACCGCCACCTCGAGATGAGCGATGGAAAGAAGCAAGCCTGTAACCACTCGGAGTGAGGCTAGCATGTATAGGTTCATGACCAAGAGACAGATAGACAGACAGACAGAGACAGAGACACGCAGAGAGGCAGAGAGAGAGGCAGAGAAAGAGAGAGAGAGAGAGGGGGGGGAGGGAGAGAGTTATGGACAGGCAGACAGAAAGACAGAGACAGAGGGACAAAGAGAGGCAGAGAGAGAGAGAGAGAGAGATAGAGAGAGAGAGAAAGAGAGAGAGACAGAGACAGAGAGACAGAGACAGAGACAGAAAGAGAGAGAGAGGAGAGAGAGAGAGAGATGCAGACAGACAGACAGGCAGACAGAGACAGAAAGACAGACAGACAGAGACAGAGACACGCAGAGAGGTAGAGAGAGAGAGGCAGAGAGAGAGAGAGAGAGAGAGAGAGAGAGAGAGACAGACAGACAGAGAGAGACAGAGACAGAGACAGAGACAGAGACAGACAGACAGGCAGAAAGAGAGAGACAGACAGAGAGACAGACCAAAAACAAAAACAAAGAAAAAACGGTAAATTAATCACTCATTTCCAAATCACAATGACACAGGTTTTCACCTCGTAAATGCTTCACTTAAAACTAAAAACTGTCAAATCCAACCTGCTCTTCTACATGTAACGACCAAGAAACAACACAGCTAATCAGCCACGTACTGAGTCACTGTGCTCTCTGTAATTCTTGTCTTCGATTTTGTCCACACACGCTTTTATCCTTTTATCCACTCACCTACATATGTTCCTTCGACCAGACCAGTTTCCATCATCAAGTACCACGTCCTTCATCAACTGATTGCATACACTTACAAGGTAATTTCACATTTGATTGAAACATGGACGGGAAAGAAACCTTAGGCTGGGGATGTTTCTTTGTGTGTGTGTGTGTGTGTGTGTGTGTGTGTGTGTGTGTGTGTGTGTGTGTGTGTGTGTTCTTCAGATGACTGTTAAACGCAGGGAAGTGAGTGCATTAAGAGACAGACAGACAGACAGACAGACAGACAGACGGACAGACAGAGATAGAGATAGAGAGAAAGAGAAAGAGAGAGAGAGATACAGAGAGAAAGAGAGAAAAGAGAGAGAGAGAGACAGACAGGCAGGCAGACAGACAGACAGACAGGACAGACAAACACAGGCAGACACAGAGACAGAGACAGAGACAGAGACAGAGAGACATAGAGAGAGAAGGGGGTATATGAATGAAAGAATGAACGCATGAAAGAGCGAATGAACAAACGAATGAATGAAACAATTAATCAAGTAATGGATGAATGAAAGGGCGATTTATTTGTGATTGTCAGTGGAAAACACGCTTTCTCTCTGTTTGTTGAACATCTCTTAATCATCGTTACATTTCAAAAGTAAGAACACACACACACACACACACACACACACACACACACACACACACACACACACACACACACACCACACACACACACACACACACACACACACACACATTCTCTCTCTCTTTCTCTCTCTCTCTTCCTTTTCTTTTTGCCTGTCTCTCTCTGTCTGTATCTGTCTCTCTGTCTGTCACTGTCTCTCTATCTCCATCTGTATGTCTGTCTGTCTATCCGCCTGTCTCTCTGTATGTCTGTCTGTCTCTCTGTCTGTCTCTCTGTCTGTCTTTCTGTGTCTTTCCTCTGTCTCTCTCTGTCTCTGTCTCTGTTTGTGTCTCTGTCTGTCTGTCTGTTCTCTCTCCCCCTCCCTCTCTCTCTCTCTCTACTGACAAGTCCTGGATGGAGTATGGCAAGGGAAGTCATCATGATTAGAGAAGGCTGGAAACAAGAGCACCAGCCGAGCCTTACATAACTGACAAGTTCAGGCCTTACATCACTGCCAAGCTCACCGACTAACTGCCAATAACACAAGCAGTCCTGAGGGAGGAGGACACTGGCCAGTTGTTGCCAAAGAACAGCGCCACAAGAGCCAATTGAGCCTTCATGCAGTACCTCGTTTAAGCCCCATTCATATTCGTAATATCAGTACAACTGACTCCTTGCCAAACATCATATTCGTTAGTGGCTTTCAGCTTGTCGTAAGCGAAGTATGTCGCTTTGTGTAGTAACTGGGAGCAGGCCGCTTTTTTCTGATCTCCTTTTAGGAAGGGAGGTAATTTCATATCAACCGCAGAGGATGCAACGTCTTTATGAGTGTGTGTGTGAGTGAGTGTGTGCGTGCGTGTGTGTGTTGT
>JAPXFY010000013.1:58643416-58648416 GCA_030674185.1 Monoplex corrugatus
TAAGAAAAGAACGTTGAAGGACCACCCATAATGAAAGATGAAGTTAGAGCAGCACTGAAAAAGATGAAACCAGGAAAAGCCCCAGCACCAGACAACATTACTACAGAGATGATTGAAGCCCTGGAGGAATTTGGTATTGAAAAAACAACAGTCCTCTTAAATGGAATTTATGACATTGGAAAAATTCCCAAAGATATGTCAAAATCAATTTTCATTGCACTTCCAAAGAACACACGGGCTATAGAATGCGAACTCCATCGCACAATCAGTTTGATGAGTCATGTAACAAAAATCCTATTAAGAATAACCATGATAAGGACAAGGAATAGAATCAAAAGAGAAATAGCAGATGAACAGTGTGGATTTGTGGTAGGGAAAGGAACTACTAATGCCATATACATCCTAAGAACTATCATACAGAGGTCAATTGAGATGAATAAGGATTCATATTTATGCTTTGTTGATTATACTAAGGCTTTCGATCGGGTAAGACATGAAGAATAGATCAACCAACTGCATGCGTTTGTATCTCTCGGGCCTGGTTGACGCCAGGATATATTATGATAATAAGCGTAGAGTACAGCCCTGTCACACAGTCTCAATCCTAGAAGGATTTCCATAGCAACATGATTATTATCCTCATCGATACCATCATCGTATTGTAAAAAAAAGACTGTGCCAGCTTCTGCGGCCATTAAGATGGCGTAGTAAAATGGGACGAAGAGGAAAACAAATGTAAGAATAGATCCAACCTCCAAGACAAAATCTACAAAAGGCTTTCCTGAGCATAGACATCATCTCAAGTGATTGAAGCTGCTTCTTTTCTGCTTAATCTGTTCGGAAGGATGAGATTTATGCAGCCATGGTCCCAGATGTACACGTTGTGTGCGTGTAAAATGTTTATTAAGAATGCACTCCAAACACACATCACACACACACACACACACACACACACACACACACACACACACACACACACACACACACACACATACACACAACACACACACACACACACACACACACGCACACACACACTCATGCACACAGATCAAAGGAACACACACACACTTACTCACTCACACACACACACAAACAAACAAACAAACAAACAAACATCACACACTCACTCACACACACACGCACTCATGCACACAAACAAACGAACACACTTACTCACTCACACACACCACACACACACACACACACACACACACACACACACACACACACACACACACACACACACATACACACAACAACAACAAACACTTATTATCTCTCTCTCTCTGTGTCTCACACACACACACACACACACACACACACACACACACACACACACACACAAACAAACAAACAAACACAACAAACACTTATTCTCTCTCTCTCTGTGTCTGTCTCTCTCTCTTACACACACAACACACACACACTACCCCACACACACACACACACACACACACACACACACACACACACACACACACACACACACACACACACACACACACACACACACACACACACACACGCACATTGCAGATTGTTCTATCGCTGAGTAACGTAACTCAAAACGTCCATGTCACATCATGGGGCATCATCAAAGAGTTATGCTTCACACAACGATCACATTCTGTAACAGGTATCTATCACACTAAACCAAAAATTGTCCACATCCGTACAGATGCCACACTCCATCACACACAGTTACATTCCACAAACACACAGTTTTCGTTACATGTGAGTACACTACACACGACCACATTACGTCTGGCAAGAACAGAGAAGCTTTTACGGACCAAAAACCAAAGTACGTGTAAACAAGAATAAACAAACATAGTCTCCTCGCCAGGGTCCTGTCCACAGACAGAGGATTGGAACTGACGAAGCGTGAACGTTCATCAGAGTTAAGAGCACGCCTGAATGGGTTGCATCATGTTCAGAGCGCAGTCAGCATAGAGACGTATATTGGGTATTTTGACACTGACGGGTATTATCCCTTCTTTCGCTGAACTTGTTGCATCACACATGATCGATGGTAAATCTGTTGGAATAGTGAAGTATTGGATGTCCTGGGGTTTTCGAAATGTTATTAGTTTCCTTTAAGATTTGGGAATTTGCTTTATGTTTGATATGCTAAGGAAGTGAAGCAAATAGTTTCTACAAGCATGTGTGTTTGTCAAACGACAGCAAGGAATAATTTGAAATTTGTTCCGAGATGAGTTCATTACTCTTGAACAGTTCCAAGTATGTTTCATCCAAATATGTTAGTTATGATTAGGGATAGACTGACATCCTGTAAAATGTCCTATGCATGAATGAAGTCAGATGACAGGAGAGGACTGATCGAAAATGCTATACACTTCACTAAGCTGATAGCACGTAAGTGAGAATTGTTGAGATACTAAGACAAAGAGTGGAGAGAGACTGGTTTCATTTGATTCAGATTTTTGTGTTTGTTTTTGTTTTTGTTTATCAGTGTCCATCTCAGACTAATACTGAATTTCAACTCACACTGACGGCTCCAGAACAAACAGTTCTGATAAAATGGGCAACAAGAAGATCCATTTGATATAGTGAGGTCCAAGTTCGAACCACACAATGGCTATGTGAATCTGAGGTCCCAGTTGAGTTTTTGAGGTGAAAATTTTGGAGACAAAGAACAGACAAAGAGAGAGCGAGGGAGAGAGAAATAGAGAGAGAGAGAGAGAGAGAGAGAGAGAGAGAGAGAGAGAGAGAGAGAGAGAGAAAGTGTGTGGGGGGAGAATGACAATGCACATTAAAACGCTCGGTGTGTGTATACATACATACATACATATATATGTGCGCGCGCGCGCGCGCGCGCGCGCGCGCGTGTGTGTGTGTGTGTGTGTGTGTGTGTGTGTGTGAGCGCACGAGTGCGCAGGAAGAAAGCACAATTAGAACCAGTCTAATTAGAAATAGGAGCTTTTGCCAACAGAAACATTTTGCAGATTGTCGTAATGTTTTTGTTTTCTTTTTGTTTTTGTTTCTGAGCACTCTGTTCCATTTTGAAACTAGGTGATAACAGCAATAGAGTCAACCAATCAAACAATAAACCAAACGACTAACCAATTTATCAGTCAACTAACAAGGACAAGACTCGTAAATTTTGCTAACAGTCCAATTTCTGCTTTTAAAATGTGTGCATACAAAGCTTGTTGATGAACACGTTAAGACAAGACAAGAAAACCAACATTTTTTGAAACAGTGGCATTCAGTCAAGCACCAAATGAGATGACCACACAGTGAAATATCCTGAAACATTTCTTACAAAACATGGTTGAAATCAGGGAAACGTCATAGTTCAATTCCCATAAAGAAATGAAATTTTCTGATGACAACCAATGCAACTCGACGTATCATGTGATTGACTGATTGATTTGGTTCAGTGTTTACGTCAGCACCCACCTCAGGTGATATGGCCGACGGAGTTAACCATCCCAGGGAAATGGGGGAAGGGGGTCTTATCTAAACCTAGACAATCACCACCAGAACAACAATGATGTTAAGATGGGGCAATGAGAAGGCCAGTTTTAATGTAGCGCACCATGGGTTTCGAACCCACAACCATTAGCATGTGAATCCGACGCTCAACCAACTGAGCTACTGAGGTCCGCAGACGTGTCATTTAAAAGAATTATGGTGGGTCTACTTTGAATCGATACAATACGTATTACAAGAGTTTCGCTCATTTCGTGTCATTGAAAATACTCCAATAAAAAGAGAAAAACATCACAACAGCAAATATTATGTGGGTCTACTTTGAATCGATACGGTACGTATTAAAATAGTTTCGCTCACACAGCCTCACCTTTAACCCTTTAGGTCCTGAGTGTGGCCATTGAGACATTATGGAGGAGATGAGAGTAATATCAAATTGGTATTTTACATCCACAGCTTGTGACAGGAAAACGAGAAAGAGAAGAAGATAATAGATACATTGCATATTGATATCTGGACTATAGCTCTTCATGAATGGATACAAGTACCGTGGTGTTGGATATCATGATAACTGTTCTAAATATTATTCAACACATGCAGGGAAATGAGAAAGAAAAAGAAAAAAAAATGGCAAAGGACAAGAAAGAAAGAATTTAAGAGACGCAGAAAGAGAGAGAGAGAGAGAGAGAGAGAGAGAGAGAGAGAGAGAGAGAGAGAGAAAGATAGAGAGAGAGAGCTAGAGAGAGATAGAGAGATATATATATAGACAGACAGGCAGACAGAGACTGAGACAGAGACAGAGACAGAGACAGAGAGACTCAGAGACAGAGACAGAGACAAAGAGAGACACAGAGAGAGACACACACACACACAGAAACAGAGATGGAGACAAAGAGACAAAGAGAGAGAAGAGAGGGGCAGGCAGACAAACAGACAAACAAACAGACAGACAGAGACAAAGAGAGGGAGAAAAAAAACAATTGTCCTTATTTCACACATCACTCAAAACAAACAGATTAATTCCAGGAAGACTCAGCTTTACCCAAGACTACGCCATACACAGAACCCTGATTCCCCCCCCACCCCCCCCCAAAAAAAAAAAAAAAAAAAAAAAAAAAACAACAACAAAAAACAAAACATCTTCATCTTTAAATCTCCCAACCTTTGTTCTTGGCACTCTACAGACAAAATAGGACCTGCCCCAACAGTTTCTGTTCCTTCGTCGATCTAGTAGTAATCAATATGGCACCAAAACGAAACAGATTTGCTGTTTGCAGACACTCTCGTCTCGTCTCACAGTTGCTGAATTTGTTGGAATCACGTTTCACTGCCGTGCGTGGCTCTGGGCAGATATAGTTGAGTGGCTGGATGACAGCTGTTGGCTAGAATTGATTACTTTTTCTTTTTCTCAAGAAAATCGCATTCTATGGATTTTTCTCTCTCCTCAGTGTGATTGTCTCAGTTGGTCTTTGTCTTCACTTCTTCAGATGGATATTTGTGGATATTTGGTCCCTGAAGAGAGAGGAAATTTAGATGTACGT
>JAPXFY010000013.1:58650916-58653416 GCA_030674185.1 Monoplex corrugatus
CTTGAGCAGGTCATTAGAAAAGGTCCTCAGTTCTGGCGTAGGAGCATAAGATGCCACATCAAATTGATGCAATAATCAATACGGCGCCATATGATTTGCTCGCTCTTTGTAAAAATTACACGTTTATTGATTTTTATTTACATTGTGGATCACATCGATGTGGCGTTTTTGTCTGAAAGAACAGAGGATGCAAGAAGCTTGGTGCCATGAGTATGAGAGGAGAGCGAGAGTCCGTATACACTTCGTAGTTCTTTGCATTAAATTGAACGAACATGAATGAATTGTCGAGGTCGTCCTTTAAATCTTTGTGTGAATGTTTCAATCACAACAATGGCACATTTGTTCTGTCAGTGAGTTTATTTGTAATCAGTCTCCATTACATCATCGGTAAACAGTTTTCAATTCTGGCATGGGAACTTAAGATGCAACACCAAACTGATCTAGCCATCAATATGACGCCAAAGAAAACAGACTTATCGTTTGCAGACACTCTGTCTGACAGCAGCCAAACGAAGCTTAGTGGAATTATGTTTCACAGATTTTTGAGGTTCGGTGCAGATTTACTCGAGTGGCTGAGTGCTAGGTCTTTTTTTCACAATTGCTCGCTCTTCGTAGAAATTACATTTTTATTGAGTTTTCTTTGCATTGTGGATCACATCGATGTGGCGTTTTTGTCTGAAAGAACAGGGGATGGAAGAAGCTTGGTGCCGTGAGTATGAATGTACATTTAGTAGTTCTTTGCACTAAATTGAACGAACATGAATGGATTATCGAGGTCATACTTTACATCTTTGTGTGAATGTTTCAATCACAACAGTGACACATTTGTTCTGTCAGTGAGTTTATTTGTAATCAGTCTCCATTACATCATCGGTAAACAGTTTCAATTCTGGCATGGGAACTTAAGATGCAACACCAAACTGATCTAGCCATCAGTATGACGCCAAAGAAAACAGACATCGTGTGTAGACACTCTGTCTGACAGCAGCCAAACGAAGCTTAGTGGAATTATGTTTCACAGGTTTTTGAAGTTCGGTGCAGATTTTACTCGAGTGGCTGAGTGATGGGTCTTTTTAACAATTGCTCGCTCTTCGTAGAAATTACATTTTTATTGATTTTTCTTTGCATTGTGGATCACATCGATGTGGTCTTTTTGTCCTCTGCAAGAAGAGGGGATGGAAGAAGCTTGATGGCATGAGAGAAGAGCGAGGAGAGTCCGTATATATTCGTAGTTCTTTGCGCTAAATTGAACAAAGATAAACGAATTGTTGATGCCTTGCTATAAATCTTTGTGTGAATATTTAAATCAGATCAGAGGTGCATTTGTTTTGTTAGTGATTTTATCTGTAAGCAGTCTCGATCACATCATCTGTAAAAGCTTTCAGTTATGCAAAGAAGCTTAAGATGCAACATCAAACTGATATATCGATCAATATGGTGCTACAGGAAACGATCTTCTCGTTTGCAGACACTCCGTCTTACAGTTGCTAAACAAACGTTAGTGGAATTAACGTTTAACAGTTTTGTAAGACTCATGCAGATTCAAGTCGAGTGACTGGTCCGTTTTCTATAATTGCTTGCTCTTCATGAAAATTTCTCTTTTTTATCCCTTTTATTTTCTTTGTTCTTTTCTCTTTTTTGTTTCTTTTCTGTACTGTAGATTACACCGATGTGGTCTTTTCGTTATTTAAAAAAACAATGGAGAGGAAAGAAGCTTGAGGATATGAGTATGAACAGAGAGCGAGATTTTGTATGTACTCGTATTTCATTGCAATAACTTAAAAAACCAACACAGACGAAGTGTTGAGACCTTCCTCTAAGTATTTGTGTGACTGTTTGAATTATATCAGTGGCACATACATTCTGTCATACTGATTTTAGTCTCGATCAGATCGTCTGTAAAAATCTTCAATTCTGATACAGGAGCTTAAGTTTCGACATCAAATTGATCTAGAGATCAATATGGCGCCAAAGGAAACAAACTTCATCCTTTGCAGACACTCCGTCTCACAGCTGCTAAACGAAACATGGTGGAATCACATTTCACAGGGTAACTCGACTGGCTGGGTAACAGGCCATTTTCTGAATTCCTCGCTCTTCATGAAAATTGCTTTTTCATGTAGATTTTTCTTGATATTGTGGATCACATCGATCTGGACTTTTTTTGTCCTTTGAAAAAAGAGCGGATGGAAGAAACTTGATGGTATGAGAGAAGAGCAATATTTCGTATACATTTGTATTTCTTTGCACTAAACTGAACGAGCATGAATGAATTGTTGAGGCCTTGTTTAAAACCTTTCTGTGACTGTTTCAGTCACATAAACTGCACATTTGTTCTGTCAGTAAGTTTATCTGTAATCATTCTCCATCACATCATCTGTAAAAGTTTTCAATTCTGACATAGGAGTTTAAGGTGCAACGTCAAACTCGATCTCACCTAACCTCACCTCTTTCTCGTATCGCCAGAATCGGCGGTAGAAGCCACGCTTGATGTCATAAG
>JAPXFY010000013.1:58668416-58670916 GCA_030674185.1 Monoplex corrugatus
AGGTTGGCATGTTGTTAGTGCGGCCATTCGTAAGAACAAAAACAAAAGTGAACGTTGTATAAACGGGACATGGCACAAGTAGACGTACTTCAGATGTTGTTCACCTTTCAGGAAAAAAGAAAAAAACGAAGAAAAAGATCAGAAAGCTGACTAGCTAGCTAGATAGACAGCCAGAGAGATATAAAGATAGCTAGATAAATAGATAGATAGGTCAGTAGACAGACAGATAGCTAGCTAGCACATAGATAGAAATACATGTAGATAGATAGATAGATAGATAGATACATAGATAGATAGATAGATAGATAGATACATAGATAGATAGTAGATAGATAGATAGATACATAGATAGATAGATAATAGATAGATAGATAGATAGATAGATAGATAGATAGATAGATAGATAGATAGATAGATATGATTCTTTTTTCATTTTTTACAGGGGTTTGGACACACAATCTTGTCAGCAGTTTGTTGGGCTATTCATTGTGCCATGATTGACTTCTTTCTAAGAAAAAAAAAAATCATGCTATTTCATCTGACACGTGCAAACTGATACTAGCGAAACATGTGTAACTGTGGCAAAGATGATCTGCTTTGGTAAAAAATAAAACAGAGAAAACAACAGAATTCAATACAATAATATCCCAGTTCTATGTGTCATAAGTTTTTGGTTGTTTTGTGGAATGTCAGTGCAGACTGAAGCATGGGAATTTATGTCAGCCATGAAGACGATCTAACTAAGATTTTGAAGGGAAGCTACAATGTCAGTAAACATGCATTCTCTTGATTTAGGTCAACCACAAAGTCGCAATAAGGCCAGAACAACTCCAGAGAGTGAACCATAAAACAGACGGGAAGAGATTACAGACTGTAGTTTCCCTGATTTAAGCCAGCTGGGGATTTGCAATACAGAGAGAACGATTTCTGCCACAAAGCAAGGTCTTTCCTATGGACGAGAGGGGAGAGAACCGCTGTTGCATCTGGTGCAGTCTCTTCACAGTTCCATTATCTGGACTTGTTTCCAGCATTACTGACGAGGGGGCAGTCTGGGACCCATTTATATTGTGTGCAACATGTTGCCTTGGTTGGAGTGAAGAAAGAGATCAGGAAGATAAATCTTGTGGAAGTTGTAAAGGGTTCCTAGGAAATAAAAGGCTGAGCAGGCACAGTTGGCATGTGGTTAGTGCAATCATTCGGGAAAAAAAACAACTGAAGATAGTATAGACTCAGACAGGTAATGGCATAGGTAGACGTACATTCGTATTTGTTCACCTTTCAAGGTAAAAAAGAAAAGAAGAAGAAGAGGCGATGATTGATGCTTTGTAAAAAACAAAAACTAATTGCGCTGTTTCATCTGTCGTACACAAATTGGTATTAATCAAACATTTGTGACTGTGGCAAAGACAACTGCCTTGGGAAAGAAACAGTGGAAAAAAGCAATATAAATCAGTGTGAAAGTACTCCAGATTCTATGCGTCAGAAGTTTTGATTGTTTTCTGGAATGTCAGTGCACACAGAAGCATGGGAATTTATGGCAGCCGTAAAGACGTTCTGATTTTGACTTTTAAGGGAAGCTTGACTGTCAGTAAAAATGCATTCTCTTGATTTAGGTCAACCAGAAAGTTGCAATAAGACAAGGACAACCCGCAGAGAGTGAAACATAAAACAGACTGGAAGAGATTACAGACGGCAGTTTCCCTGATTTAAGCCAGCTGGGGATTTGCAATACAGAGAGAACGATTTCTGCCACAGAGCAAGGTCTTTCCTATGGACGAGAGGGGAGAGAACCGCTGTCGCATCTGGTGCAGTCTCTTCACAGTTCCATTATCTGGACTTGTTTCCAGCATTACTGACGAGGGGGCAGTCTGGGACCCATTTATATTGTGTGCAACATGTTGCCTTGGTCGGGGTGAAGACAGAGATCAGGAAGATAAATCTTGTGGACGTTGTGAAGGTTTAGCAGGAAATAAAAGGCTGAGCAAGCAAGGTTGGCATGTTGTTAGTGCAGTCATTTGGAAGAAAAAGAATTGAACGTAGTGTGAACACAAAACAGAACATGGTATAAGTAGATGTGAATCGATTTTGTTCAAGTTACAGGGAAAAAAGAAGACGGAAAGGACAAGAAAAACGAAGGAGAGGAGACAGAAGTAGTAGTAGTAGAAGAAGAAGAAGAAAAAAAAAGAAAAAGAGAAGAAGAACCAATATTTCAGATTACCTATTGCATGCTTGAGCAAAAGAATGATCTGAGCATACATAACAGTATCACATCTTAACTTACCTATCACCACTTAACCTGGCATCAACCAGGTCAAAGATTTTACAAATCTGCAAATTGATATCAAGAACATCTGTGGGTAGATTCACGAAGTAGAGGTCAAGTTTTACTCAGCTGAACGTGTCCGTCTTCATGTTAATGAATCAAATATTCTTTTCCAGCTTGTTGTCCAGTGGAGGATACCATAGTAAAATATAAAGAAAGAAAGAAAGAAATAGGTAA
>JAPXFY010000013.1:58683416-58715916 GCA_030674185.1 Monoplex corrugatus
GCGCAGGACTGACAAGAGTGGTAGCAGCAGACGACATCTTTGACAGAACTGTTTGTACGTTCCACCTTTCATCGTGGTTTGATTTCCACTCCAGAACCCACTCCACATCACCTCTATATGACGCATGCCTTCCCGAGCTCCCGCCAGACGATTTTCAATTTTCCTTGAGTGTTTTAAGACATGTCCTGCTGAGTTGGCACTGACTCGTGTCTATGGTATCTCTGTTTCTTCAGCTCTGGGAATGGGAAATATGGATGTTCGTATGGATGTGTGTATGTATGTGTGTATGCACGTTTCTGTTTTTTTTTTTGATTTTTTTTTTGCTAGCAACCTGTTTCATTTATTTATGATATCTGTGTCGAAATTCCATCTCCTATGCATAGACTAAAACTGCTAAGCAGAGGAAAAGTGATGAAAAAAAAAGAGAAGCAAAAATGGATAAGGAAAGGAAGAAGACATGAAAAGTGATGAAGAGAGAGAGAGAGAGGAGGGGGGAGAGAGACAGACAGACGGACAGACAAACAGATAGACAGACAGACAGATAGACAGACAGACAGACAGACAGACAGATAGACAGACAGACAAAGACTGAGACAGAGAAAAACAGAGACAGAGACAGAGCAAGGGAGCATAAGTAGAATTCAAGACTATAGTACTGGTCAGTTTGTTCCTTTTCTCACATTGAAGACAGCAGCAGGGACGTTTCAGTCTTTTTCTCAAATTTTGTGTATCTAGTGTTTGTTTGTTTGCAATCTTACGCTTGACAAAGGCCAGTTGACCGAAAATTTGCGCCTGTCTTGTTTTGTTGTGTTAAATACTCGTTCATATTCTTCTTTCGTGTTTTTTCTGGTTACAGTACTAGTGTTACAGTTGCAGATCATGTTGAAAGCTTACGAAGAGACCATGTCAACAGGAGCATGCGTCTATGTTTCTCATGTTTCTACATGATACAACCGTCTCCGTTCTCTTTTGTCCTGTTCCTCCTATACTTCTGTACCTGACTGGTGTGTGTTGTATAGCTATGTCCCAGGCTTCGTCATCTGTCTGCCTTGCCATCTGTCTTGTACACATGGTAAGTGATGAGAGGGTCCGAATGGGTCATGCGGCGCATGGGCAGCCCCCTCCATTTTTGTTTCAACTTGTATTATATTTTATTTTGTTTTATCTTGTTTCATTTTATTTCAATTTATCTTATCTTTTATTTTATTTTATTTTATTTTATTTATTTTATTTTATTTTATTTTATTTATTTCATTTTATTTCATTTCATTTTATTTCATTTTATGCCTTTACTTCACAAGATAACTACAATATGGCCTCGGGAAGTTGGAAGTGATTGTCTGGGCAGTGGTGAGGAATTGCTCTTCTGGGTCCCATCAAGCACCCTAAGATATTTCTAGATAGTTTTGATATGTTGCTCGGCTGCTGGTTTGAGGGAATTAGATCTGATAACTACAGGAAAGTCCTGCTAACAGGTTGGAAAGACAGCAGACTTTGGATCCTTTCCTTCCAGGGCATGTGAGATCTATCTGAAAAAGCAAAATAGGTTTTGTCTGGAACATTATGGTGGACCGCTTTTCTGGCTGAACGAGCACCCCTTGGCGTGATGGTAAAACACCGTTGGGACCTTCCAACTCCATAAGGGAATGGAGCTGTCGTAAGTCGAGGTGGCGGCTGGGCGACCTGCCCAGTAGGGAGAGGAAAGCCTGGAGTGAGGCAAAAGAGAGCTCTTTTAATCTCTCTTGGTCCTTGTGGCTGGGTTGGACCTGGCTAATTTCAGTTCTATGCCTATGCCTTGAAGTTTATCATCTCCCCATTTTGCCATTCAGTTTGTAAACAAGATGACTGATAACTGGATCTGAATGGGTCATTCAGCGCAAATACAGTCCCCCTTTGCTTGGTGAGATGACTGTGTGGCCAAAGCAGTCGTGAGGTGATTGGCAGTTGATGAGGCATTCTTGCTCTGGATCCCATCCAACACGATGGGATGTATATTGAATCTACCTGCGTTCCCTTTTGTCCTGTTTTTCCTATCATTCTGCACATTTTCTTTTTCTTTCATTTAATTACATTTTAATACACAGTAAATATCATGGTTGGCAAATTTGAATTACGCACGCACGAAACTGTCATTCGTGATTATTACTCGTACAGGAGATTGCTGGATATTACATAAAAATCGTCGTTTGTTTATTTATTTATTGTTTATTATTTATTTATTTATTTATTTATTTATTTATTTATTTTTATTTATTTATTTATTATTTATTTATTTATTTATCTATTTATTTATTCATTTATTTATCCGTTTCTGTATTCATTTATTTATCTATTTCTGTATTCATTTATTTATTTATTTATCTACGTATGTACGTGTATTCCGTTTTGTTTCTGTTTGTTTCTTTGCAGCTTTGTTTCTTTGTTTCTTTGCAGCTTTGTTTCTTTGCAGCTATGTTTGTTTAATTTCTAGTCTGATTGAAAACGTCAACTGAATTCCATACAATAAACTTAAAAATACGTGATTTGTAAATCAAAGACAAGACAGAACATGTTGTTATTTTGTAAACAAACAAACAAACAAACAAACAAAAAGGAAATCAATTATTGCAATGATAAAAAAACAGAACACAATTAAATCACAAAAGTTAAAAAAAAAAAAAAAAGAAAGAAAGAAAAAAGAATGGGGAAGGCAGAAAGAATGAAAAAGGCAGGAAAGAAAGAAAGAAAGGAAGGAAGAAAAAGAAAAAAATCAGAAAGAAAGACAGACAGACAGAGAGAAAGAAAAAGAAAAGAAAGAAAGAAAGAATGAATGAATGAATGAATAGACAGACAGACATACGGACAGACAGACAGACAAAAGGGATTGAAAACAAATAAACAAAACATAAAACAAAAACAAAAACAAAAAACAAAACACACTAAAGAAAACAAACAAACAAACAAACAAATAGACAGAAGAACAGATCTTATTCTTCCCTTTGCTACAATGCCTTCACAAGGTAGTAGACTGTTATGCGATTATTGTCATCCTCTGTTTTGTCTTTTTGATTGTTTACCTGACGTGCCAAAAATGTGTGTGCCTGTCTGGTACATTCAATGAATACATGTCTCAGATTTATTGGTGGTCAGATCATTTGTTTAGTAAGTTAGTTAGTTATTTAGTTATTTAGTTAGTTAGTTAGTTAGTTAGTTACTTAGTTACTATTACTAGTTATTTAGTTAGTTATTTAGTTAGTTATTTATTAGTTATTTACTTAGTTATTTAGTTAGTTGTTTAGTTAGTTATTTAGTTAGTTATTTAGTTAGTTATTTAGTTATTATTTATTTATTTAGTTATTTATTTATTTAGTTATTTACTTAGTTATTTACTTAGTTATTTAGTTAGTTAGTTACTTAGTTAGTTACTTAGTTAGTTACTTAGTTACTTAGTTACGTATTTACTTAGTTATTTAGTTACTTGGTTGGTTGGTTGGTTGGTTGTTGGTTGTTGGATGGTTGGTTTGTTGGTTGATTAGCTAGTTAGTTAGTTAGTTAGTAGTATTTATTAATTTTTTTATACCATATTTAGTTACTTATTTGTCTATCTATCTAATTAGTATTTATGTACGTGTTTATTTACTTATTTATTTGTTTATCTATTCGTTCATTCATTTATGTATTTCTTTCTTTCGACTAATATTTTTTCATTTATTCATTCGGTGCGACATTAACATATTTTTTTTCTGAGGAATATCGCACTCAAGGAGTTTTTCCTTTGAGTTTGCCTTTTTATTTCCTACGCCATCTTAAGGGCCACAGCAGCTGGGACAATGTTTACAGTACTGTGCAATGGAGATGACGACGATGAGCACGACAATCATGATGCTACGGACTTTCATCTAGAGATGAGACTGCATGACAGGGTTGTGCTTTACTAGTTTACTATCCTGACATCTCCTGTTGTCAACCAGGCCCGAGAAATACAGACACCTGCGACGTTGATCAGGAGATTTGAGCAACACCCTCAGTGACGCATCCGTTAAGTGATTGAGACTCAAGGATGTGGTCTAAGTCTTCCCAATGACCCGGTCTGCTCAACTCTAGGGAGGAGCCAGTAGTCTGAGCCAAAATAATCCCAAATTGACTGATTTTCTATGGATTGATGGGGACTCGAACCCACAACCTTCCAGTTGGTAGTCTACTCATTTATGTATGTATTTATTTCAAGTTCTTGCAAATGAGCAACTTTCTGTTAACCCACCGTAAACCTAAAACCAAACCACAATGCTGTTCAGGAATTAAATAATTTCCTAGAAAACCTATTTACAACAGTTCTCAGAACTAGGAACAAAACCTAAGGAAGCTGAGTGAGACAAGTTAGGGGAGGAGCACGAGAGGGTGAAAGGTGTGAAAAAGTAGGCGTTAGAATCCACCCCCCCCCCCAAAAAAAAAAAAAAAATCTGAAGGCTTTATCGTATGCTCTATACAACACTACTGTAACACACACACACACAACACACACACACCACACACACACACACACACACACACACACACACACACACACACACACAACACGAACACACACACTGACATGGATATATTGAACAGCTACAGGGGGGGGGGGATGATGGAAGATGGGAAAGGATGATGAAAAAGAACAGAGGGGGAGGGGAGAAGGGAACGCAGGGATCGATACCGGTCTCAGACATTTCTGGCATTGCCAAAGCGTCTGGAGAATTGGCCGAGGGCTCTTCAGCGACCACTCTCCCCTCGCGCAGGACATGTGGTCTGCAGAGGGTGCCTCTTGTTCTGGAACACCTCAGCTCTCGTTCGTGGGTTTCCATCCCCAGGTGCTTATAAAGACGTTGGCAAACAGACCTGTCATGTAAGAGTAATGAATGATTGTTATATTAACAGATGGTCGAGGGTTGGATTTAAAATTTTGTGTACAGTCAGCAGGATACGTGATGGAGTGAGGAGGGGGAGGGGTTGGGAATGAAGAAGGTGGCAAAGAGAATGTGATAGTTTGTCTGGAAGACATAAGTCTTCCTGATTGTTTGAGAGAAATATCTGTGTAACCTAGATGCGATTATTATCATTTTTTTTCTTTTTAGATGTACAAGTGTTGCAGTTTATGATCCGAATGGTTTGGTGTAGTGATTTTTGTTAGATTGTGCTGCTTTGTAATTTCCTTTTACTTTTTTCTGTCAGTTATCTTTTTTTTCTCTCTTTCTTTGTCTTTCTTTCTTTTCGCTTTTTTATTTTCAATTTTTTCTAACCTCTTTATATTCCTTTGAGTGTGTGTGGTGTGTGTGTGTGTGTGTGTGTGTGTGTGGTGTGTGTGTGTGTGTGTGTGTGTGTGTGTATGTGTATGTGTATGTGCGTGTTGTGGTGTGTGTGTGTGTGTTGTGTTGTGTGTGTGTGTGTGTGTGTGTGTGTGTGTGTGTGTGTGTGTGTGTGTGTGTGTGTGTGTGTGTGTGTGTGTGTGTGTTCTTTTTTCCTTTATTTTCTGATTTTTTTGTTATTGGTTTTATCAATTGCAAGTAGTATTTTTCTTTAATTAATTTTCATCCATTGAGTTGTTCATTGATGTATTCATTTCGTGTGACAACACCATTGCCACACTTTTTGCAATGCACGTTGATTTAGTTGCTACCTTCAAATATTTAGAACATTCTCTCTCTCTCTCTCTCTCTCTCTCTTTCTCTGTCCTCTCTCTCTCTCTTTCTCTGTCTCTCTCCCCTTCTATCATCTCTCTCTATCTCTCTATCTATCTCTCTCTCTCTCTCCTCCACTACAAGTTCTCACACATCTACATCGATTTGGCTATGATCAAGAAGACTGGGGATGGGGCTATCGAGGAGAATGCTCTGTCGACCACTCACAGACAATTCTGGAATTGCTAAAGTGTCTGGAGAGTTGACCAAGAGTTCTTCAGGGGCCACTCTCAACTCTAGCGAGACATCTGGTCTGCAGAAGGTACTTCGTGTTCCAGAACTCCCGGCTTTTGTCTACATCTCCATCTGGAATTGTCAGATGGTTTTTACAGACAATAGCACAAATGCTGTTGTGTACCAAGCTGATATGTAGGTGATGTGTTGTTTAGATGGTTGAGGACATGATTAAAATATTGTGGACTTTGAACATGAATTTAATGGGGATATTGTGAAGCAGGTGGTTAAAAGAATGTGAGGATGTGATTGGTGGTGGAGCAGGTGGGGTGATTGTTTTTAGTAGCTTCAACAATGTCCGTCAAGTTCTGTCACGTACTAGTTCATTCTTCTCTGTAAGATTGTTGAACTTGGTAATCCTTATGTTTAACTTACTTCCTTTCTTTGTTTCTCTCTGTGTGATGTTCTTGTTTGTTGTTGTTTGTTTTGATTTTTGTTTGTTTGCATTGCGTTTGCTTTTTTGTTGTTGTTGTTGCTTTTTTTTAAACTTAGTGTCCTACATTTGTTCTCCTTCTTTCCATTCTTTTTTTCTATGTCCTTTAGTTCTGTGCATTTTGTTTTCTGTTTTATCAGAACTTTCTGGTATAATGTATATAGTTTGTTCTTTTTATGTGCATGTTTGATTTTGGAACTGGATTAGAAGACAGAGATAGTGCTCGTAAGCTTTGACAAAATCCTCTGCCCCACCTCACCCTCCCTCTGTCTCTCTGTCTGTCTGTCTGTCTGTCTCTCTGTCTCTGTCTGTCTGTCTGTCTGTCTGTATGTATGTCTATCTCTCTATCTCTCTCACTCTCTGTCTCTCTATCCAATACATGTTCTCACACACCTTCACTGATCGTGCGAAAAGTGGCTATGATCAAGAGGCTGGGGATGGGGCTATCGAGGGGAATGAAAAAGGAGAGAATGCTGGGTCGACCACTCTCTCAGACAATTCTGGAATTGTTTAAGTGTCGAGAGAGTTGACCAAGAGTTCTTCAGGGGCCACTCTCCACCCTAGCGAGACATCTGGCCTGCAGAAGGTGCTTCGTGTTCCAGAACCCCTCGGCCTTTGTCTAGCTCTTCATCTGGGATTGTCAGGTAATTTTACAGACAATAGCACAGATGCCGTTGTGTACCAAGCTAATATATGTAGCTGATGTGTTGTTTAGATGGTTGAGGACATGATTAATGTAGTGTTGACTTTCAACATGAATCTAATAGGGATATTGTGAAGCAGGTGGTTGAGAGACTGTGAGGATCTGACTGGGTGGCGTGAGTGTTTGTTTGCTTCTGCAATGTCCGTCCTGTCCGGTCACGTATTTAACTGCTTCGTCTCTGTAAGGTTGTGGAACCTGGTAATTTGTATGCTTAACTTCCATCCTTTCTTTGTTTGTTTCTGTCTGTCTGTCGTTCTTTCTTTTTTCTACTGTCATTCTTCGAATTGTTTTACTTATTTCTTTTCCTCTGTCTGTGTTTCTTGCGTAGTTTGTTTTCTGTTTGATTGTTACTTTCTGGTACGAAGTATATGATTTGGTCTTTGTGTGTGTATGTGTGTGTGTGTGTGTGTGTGTGTGTGTGTGTGTGTGTGTGTGTGTGTGTGTGTGTGTGTATGTGTGTGTGTGTGTATGTATGTGTGTGTGTGTATGTGTGTGTGTGTGTGTGTTTGTGCGTGTGTGTGTGTGTTGTTTTTTTTCCATTGTATAAGAAGTCAGTGATGATACTGATAATCTCTGACAAAATCTCCTCCTCCTTCTCTCTTCTGTCTCTCTTTCTCTGTCTCTCCGTGTCTCTCTCTCTCTCTCTCTCTCTCTCTCTCTCTCTCTCTCTCCCTCACACACACAGAGCACATACACACATGCACTCACACACACACACACACACACACACACACACACACACACACACACACACACACACACACACACACAACACATTGCCTCCAAAAGTCTCTGAACATTGCACTGGCCCAGGTAGCTATTTTTCCCTGTCAAGACAAACACCATTAGCAATAGCAGCAGCAATAGTGACATAACAAAAGCAGCAGTAATGGCAGTAATAGCACTAGCTGAAATTTGCATCAGTTCCAGTCATGACAACAAAGCACTACAGCCATCGTTGTCAATCAGTGCATTGTAAATATTATTACTACTATCATGCTGATTACCATTATCTTAATACTATACAGTTCTTCGAAGAATATGATTGCCCACCGCAGCTGTGATAATTCATAATACCATCATCATCTGATTCCATCAGAATCTGTGTCATTTTCAGTTATTAACACTTCTTTTCCATGTCAGGGTCCACACACAAACTCTCTTAGATCACGTTCTGATTGTGATTGCCATACCAACAACCACTGTCAAGGAGGGAGAGTTTATATGATTATTGATAATTTTTCAACTAGTCGTTTAGTTCCATGGACAGCAGAGAAAACAAATGAGACAATCTTGAAAGATGTACACACAAGAAGACCATTAATAAAAAATAAAAAAAAAGATTAGGAAAAGACAGGCAACACTTATGGGACATTTTATGAGGAAAGGGGAATTAGAACAACTGGTCACAACAGGAAAACTGGAGGGAAAGAGAACACCAGGTAGAACCAGAAAGAAAATGTTGGGCGGACTTACAGGGTGGCTGAAGACAGAGAGGGTGGGTGATGTACTTGCAGCAACAGGGGGAATATTTGTGAAGAGGGCCATGATCGCCAACGACATGCGGCAAGGCACATGATGATGATGATGATGATGATGATGATGATGATGATGATGATGATGATGATGATGATGATGATGATGATGATGCCAGCATGCATTAACAGCGAGGGTGGGTTTATATGATTATTTGAAATTTGTCAACTATTTATTGAAAGCAAGGGTTTGCTGATAATCCCCCAACTAATCATTGATATTGAGGAAGAATGTACATGATTGCTGATAATTCGCCGAATATATAGTCAGTGACAATAAATGTTTGATAACTGATAAGTTATCCACAACGCATTCAAAGTAAAGAAGGTTTTACATGATATTGATAATCTACCACCTATTCACTGACATAATGAAATTTTATAATTGCTGATAATCTGTCAATGGGCATGGACGCATGGAGGAGTTTATATGACTGCTATTAATTTATCACCTTGTGATTGACAGCAAGGGTTTAGTTAATTAATGGTAATTTACCAGCCAGTCAATGATATTAAGGAAGAGTTTATATGACTGATATGTGTACTTAATTTTCTTTTCCTTTTTTTTTCCTGTTGAAATATTATGCACGTTTTGAAATGATTATAACACTGATATGGCTCTACACAGTCGGCTGGGCTTTATACAAAAATAACACTCACGCACACGCACACACACCACACACACACACACACACACCACACACACACACACACACACACACACACACACACACACACACACACAGGGGCACAAACAAACAAACAAACAAAAAAAACTAACGCATCATCAGTACATGTCTAAACTCTTCTTCGAACAGAGGAGAAATTATTTGGAGAACCTTTTTTTTTTTTTTACAGTTCTGTCATCTGCATACTGACGAAAATCATGCAGAGCAGTTACATCAGACAGGGACCGGAATATATCGTAAACAAAACAGACTCCAAGAACAGAACGGTAGACCGTATCGCGTGACTAGTACCGCCTATCCACTGACAGCGTTATCAGTAAAATGTACCGATGCCACGCAAGCCTCCTGCTGTGCCATAGAGTTGGTCTATCCCATGTTGATTTCCATGTAATCTTCTCATTCCAGCCCTTCTTCACATTCTGGGACATCTTTGTTTGACTTGGAATGACTAATTGAGAAATGAAGCAAACAAAAACAAAAAAAAAAAGAGTAAATCAACAGACAGCTATAGTTGATAGAATAAAAAATCGGTCTGTATGGACTCTGGAACCAAAGACCTCCTTAGTGTTTTGCTGTAATAGTTCTTTTTTCTGTCATTCGTTATAGTGCGGTGAATAGGAATATTGGTCAAGAGGGTAAATGTCGGACTTCTAATTGAAAGGTCCCGGGTTCGATCCGCCAAGACATTTTTATCGTCCCATTTTCTACGCCTCTTTAATGGCCACAGAGCTGGAACAGTTTTTACAATGCGATGATGATGATATTGTCGATGAGGATGATAATCACGATGCTGTGGAGTTCCACCTAGGATTGAGACTGCGTGACAGGGCTGTACTCTACGCTTACTATCATAATATATCCTGGCGTCAAACAGGCCCGAGAGATACAGACACCTGCGGTGTTGAAGTGGATGAGACTCGACTGTGTGGTCCCAGTGTTTCCAATGAGCCCATAGTACGCCCAGCTCTGGATTGAAGCCGGTTAAAGCCGAACAATTCCACAATGATTTTTGAAAGTACTGATGTGGATTCGAACCCACAACCTTCCATTTGGTAGTACGTTGCGTTAACCACTACACCAGGGCGATTGGTCTCCACCAAGACATCTTAGTCTGGTCAGAAAAGAGTGGAGATTTCTCTTATGTCCCAGGATGACATATTATGTGCAGACATGGCAGTGCCTAAATTACCTTCGTGTGCACCACCACCACCACCATCATCATCATCATCATCATCATCATCATCATCATCATCATCATCATCATCATCATCATCATCATCATCATCACCATCATCATCATCATGTCCATGCAACATGGCGTTGGCAATCTACACTCCATATCCCTTGTTGCTGCAAGTACTTCTCCCACCCTCTCCGTCTTCATCCATTCCACGAATCCGTCCAATACTTCCTCCATGGGTCTATCTGACGTTCTCTTTCCCTCCAGCTTTTCTGTTGTGACTAGCTGCTCTAATTTCTCTTACCTCATAAAACGTCCTATAAATATTGCTCAGCTTTTCCTAATCTTCATCATTAATTTTCTTTTTTGTGTCTGCCTTCTTCAAGACTGTCTCGTTTGTTTTCTGTGCTGCCCATGGAACTCTTAACATTCTTCTTAGAAACTACATCCACGCTTCACATCCCTGAAGCAATATCGGTCCTATACAACACCGAAGAACTCTCTTCCTGATGTAAACTGATACGCATTTGTTGGTGTGCATACCCAAGCAGAATATCAAACATGCACGTTAAAAATCTTGTAAATTTATCTTAATGGCTGGCTTATATAAGGAAACATGAACACACCTATCATGCTCGCTCCCGATCCTTAAAGATGCAGACTGTGCAACAACATAGTGGAATGTGGTCAGACCGCCTAACAGTTTGAGTTCTTTATGTTTCACTAAATACTGATTATGTGTGATGCAAAATGGGTCCAAATCAGTTTTTGAGAAAAGCGCTATATAAGAGCAGTTTATAACTTTTTCACTTGAGAAAATAGTAGTGTAGTTGTAGTAGTAGTAGTAGCAGTAAGAGTAGTAGTAGTAATAGTAGTAGTAGTGGTAGTAGCAGCAGTAGCAGCAGTAATAATAGTAGTATAGCAGTAGTAGTAGTACTACTACTACTACTACTACTGTTGCTGCTGCTGCTACTACTACTACGACGACGATGACTACTACTACTACTACTACTACGACTACTTCTCACACTACTACTATTACTATTACTACTACTACTACTAGTACTACTACAACTACTACTACTATTATTATCACTATCACCACTACAACTACTACTTATACTACTATTACTACTACTACTACTAAAATTGAGTTTTCGTCGAAGTGTTCTAACATACGCCTGGGCGGACGTGATCAAACAGACAATCACTAGTGAACGTCAGAACAACAGATTGACAAATATACAGATAGACAGATAGCTAGCTAAATAGATATAAATATATATCGACCAAGAAATAGAGACATATGTAGATATATGTACGTATATTATGTATACTGTGTGTTGGATAAATCAAAATTGAAATACTAAAAATTGTGTGAGCAATAATAGCACAGTATATGTATTTTTACTTTGGTAGTTGTATGCAGGCAATTCTTTGCCATTCAACACGCTGTGAAAAATCAACCCTTATGTAAAAAGGAGCTGAACATGCAAGATCATGGTAATGAGTTGTTTCCATAGATTAATTCTATCAAATCTATCAGAATCCCTTAAGATGACTTAGAAGTATCCACGCCATGTTACATTAACCTGAATTTGTCTCGAGCAATTCCACGTGGCCCTAAACTGACCAATCAGAAGTCTCAGGGGGTTACTCGTGATCGTCTGCCTACGTAATAGCATCATCATCAAGGGACACTACTGGCTGTGACCTGTGAGCCGTCTGTCGCTGACATGTTTCCAGCGAAATCCCAGGTGAATAAAGTGACGTCATAACAGGGATAACCCGACGCTCTCATCCACCCCTTGTGACAAAATGATTTCAGTAAGCATCGTGGGGAAAGAAATAATGGCTGTAAGCACTGAGGCTGGCTCCGAGACAGAAGGTGGACATGGCCGACATCTGGTTAATGTTTCCCACGAATGATTGCTGTGTCTAAGGCCATCCAGCACACTCTGGATGCACGTGCTTATTACCACCAGTCTATTTACATGATCTCTGTACTCATTTGCTGGGAGAAAAAAGCTGCGACTTAACTTACTCAAGATCTCTATTGATTTCAGCAACTGTGCCCCGGACTGCTACTGCATTTTGTCCCTGAAGGAACGTTACAACGGAACTAAGGCTGCTGAAAGGGATTTGAGTGGTTCGATATCTGGCTAGTTAAATATTGGATTCTCTCTCTCTCTCTCTCTCTCTCTCTCTCTCTCTCTCTGTCTCTCTCTGTCTCTCTCTGTGTGTCTCTTTCTCTCTCTCATATCTCTGTCTTTCTCTGTGTGTCTATCTCTCTCTCTCTCTGTCTTTGTCTCTCTCTCTTCCTCTCTCCTCTCTCTATCATTCTATCTTTTTCTCTCTGTCTCTCTGTCTCTGTCTGTCTGTCTGTCTGCTATCCTCTCTCTCTCTCTCTCATCTCTTTCTCTCTGTGTCTCTGTCTCTCTGTCTCTGTCTTTGTCTGTGTGTCTGTCTCTCTTTTCTTTCTGTCTATCATCTCTTTCTGTCTCTGTCTCTCTGTCTCTCTGTCTCTTTCTCTCTCTGTCTCTTTTTGTCTGTCTGTCTGTCTGTCTGTCTGTCTCTCAATCTCTCTCTCTCTCTCACACACACACACGCGCGCGCGTATTGATTATGCCTGTTTTCATTGCATAGTAATGCACACGCGTTGCTCAGTATATGCCTGTTGATGCTTGTTGATCCATGTACCTCACTGCTTATCAGGCTTTTCTTTTTCCAAGATGTATGAGTTTCTACATTCTTCAATAGTTTTTCTTTCATTGCTGTCTATTGATTCATAAAACTGGAAATGATTTTAGATAAAACAGGGCACTATTGTAAGCTACTTTATCTCATTTGTTTCGTTTTAACTTGAATAAAATCAAGAATCAATGCAAGAGAGCGGGCCAAAGTCTATTTTTCTTTAGCTATGTCGTTAATGTTCACCAAAAGGAAAATGTATCATACCACTAGCACATTGCGACGGTTTTTGTTTTTTGTTTTGTTGTTGTTGTTTTTTTCCATATCAACATACAGTTTGCTTACTGGTGTAGTAAGTTTTATTGTAATTTGAGGAGGGTAAAGTAGAGAGAAACAACAACAACAACAAGAAGGAAAGGATGATGATGATGATGATGATGATGATGGTGATGATGATGATGATGATGATGATGATGATGATGATGATGATGATGATGATGATAATGATGATGATGATAACGACAATGATGATGATGGTGGTGCTGATTCTGCTGAGAAAAAGAGAGAATGTACATTTGTGACAGAGGAAATGACAACTTGGGTCAATGGTCGTTTGTCAAACAGGATTGAGTGTACCCTGGCTCAGCATAATTTGTTTGTGTGTGTGTGGTTGTGTATGCGTGTGCGTGGTGTGTGTGTGTGTGTGTGTGTGTGTGTGTGTGTGTGTGTGTGTGTGTGTGTGTGTGTGTGTGTGTGTGTGTGTGTGTGTGTGTGAGACAGACAGACAGACAGACAGAAACAAAAACAGAGACAGAGACATAGGGAGGATGACGGCTTGGGTCAGGAATCACGCGCCGTACTTTTCCTGTAGCCCCCCCCCCCCCCCACCAGTTAGATTGCGTGTGTTTTGTTCATTGGAGATTTGGTCGTATCTGTCTATGTTACTATCTGTCTGTCTGTCTCTCTTCTCCCTCTCTCTCTCTCTCTCTCTCTCTCTCTCTCTCTCTCTCTCTCTCTCTCTCTCTCTCTCTCTCTCTCTCTCTCCCTCTTTCTTTAATAATTACAATATTTATATAGCGCAAAATCTCGATAAAAATCAAATCTTATCGCTGAGCATACACTTACGCACGTGCGCACACACACGCACACGCACACTTATACATGGCTATAAATGGGGAAAAAGAATAAAAGCAATGGAAAATTATAGAGAGCATATTATATACAAATATATATTACAATGTGATTCCCCTCCGAGTGGAGACAGGCTACAGAGGGGGGATGAGTGAGGTCAGGATTTTATGCAGAGGAGAAAAGGTGAGTTTTGAGAGCGGACTTGAAGGAGACAAAAGTAGGTTGGTGACGGACAGAGAGAGGAAGTTTGTTCCAGGAAAGTGGACCAGAAACAGAGAAGGCTCGTGGACCATAGGTATTGAGCTTGGTGCGTGGAAAGCGAAAAGTCAGAGGATCGGAGGCAGAGCGGAGGGTACGTGAGGGAACATAGATCTCAAGTAGGCTTGACAGGTAATCGGGGGGCTGCGTTATTGAGGCTTTTGTAGCACATGGTGTCTAGTTTGTACTGTATGCGCTTTGATACAGGGAGCCAGTGAAGTTGTGCCAGGAGAGGAGATAATCCTGTTTTTTCTCGGCAGCTCTGTCAGATTATCTTCTGATGGGCCTGCCAATTGCCATCCTTGCCAGTCTCCGATTTCTTTTACACAGCTAAAAAGTGGTGAAAATGATAAAAGTAATAGTGATAATAACAGCAACAGGACAGACCACCTGTAGCAGTGCAGTTAAGTCCACATCATGGATGTCTTCTGCTCGGGAACTGACGGGAGTGACCGCCCACTTTGACTCACCATCAAAGCTACTCTGACCTCTATGCTGAGGATCCTGCTGGTTGTGTGTTGCTGAATCGTCCTGTGCGTGCGTTGCTGGGTCGTCCAGTGCGTGCGTTGCTGGGTCGTCCAGTGCGTGCGTTGCTGGGTCGTCCAGTGCGTGCGTTGCTGGGTCGTCTCTTTCCCTCTATCTTTCTTTTTCCCTTTGTCTCTCTGTCTCTGTCTGTCTGTCTGTCTCTGTCTCTTTCCCTCTATCTTTCTTTTTCCCTTTGTCTCTCTGTCTCTGTCTGTCTGTCTTTGTCTCTTTCCCTCTATCTTTCTTTTTCCCTTTGTCTCTCTGTCTCTGTATGTCTGTCTCTGTCTCTCTGTCTCTGTCTGTCTGCCTCTCTCTCTCTCTCTTTCGCTGTCTATCTCCTGTAATGTACATGTTTACCACTATCGTCTGTCTCTGCATCATCTTCTTGTGCAATACATCCACAGTACCACCCGCCGTCTCTATTTCTGTCTCTGTCTTGTCCCTGTCTGTCTCTTTTTTGTCATCTGCGTGTCTGTGTATCTATCTCGCAATGTCTGCTCTTTCTGTTTATATTATGTCCAGCTATTTGTACATTCTTACTCCCTCTCACCTTACTGTCGCCATTCCCGTATTCTTTCCCTGTCTGCTAGCGTATAAGAAACAAACCATCACTAGCGTTACTAGTACAAACATTTCAAAATCTTCGTCGACGTAAGAGTACATTTTTACCACAAGCCGACAAGAGTGGCGGCAGTAGACGCTGTCTTCTACAAAAAGTTGTTTGTCCAGTCTGTCCAGAATAAATTGTTTTTTTTAATTTATTTTTACTCCATAATCCACTCTACACCACCTCTGTATGACGTGTGTGTTCTGAACTAAAGGCTCTTTTTTCTCTACATCAGACATTTTCAGTATTCCTCAAGAAGTTTGAGACATGTCTTGTGTGGTTGTTTGCAGGTTCTATCCTCTAGCAATACCTATTCTTTATAAAGAACTTCATGGCCAATAGTGTTTCATTTCATTCACTTCCTTTGAATCAAACTCATGTCAGACTGTCATTTGTGATCTCCATGGGTAGGGGAATGGTGGTGAAAATAGAATTCTTTCATCACGTTCGACGTTCATCTCCTTTTTTCTGTCTTTTCTCTCTCTTCCCATTTTGTTGTTGTTGTTTCTCTCTTTCTCTCTGTCCTTATGTCTCTGGTTCTCTCACTCTCTTTTTCTTTCTCTCTCTCTCTGTCTCTCTCTGTCTTTCTCTGTCTCTCTCTCTCTCTTTCTCTCAAGTCTCTGTCTCTCTCTGTCTCTCTGTCTGTCTCTCTCTGTCTCTCTGTCTCTCTCTGTCTCCTCTCTCTCTCTCTCTTTCTCTCGCACTCTCTCTCACTTTGTCTTTCTGTCACTGTGCTCCCCCCCCCCCTTTTCTTTTCTTAATTCTATCATTGTGTTTCCTCCCTATTTCTCTTTCTCCGTTTCTTTGCCTTCTGTCAATCTACATCAGCATTCTTACTCTCTCTCTCTCACTTTTTCATTTCTCATCCCCAACGCTGCCCCATATTTCTACCTTGAATCAAATAAAACATCACCACTATAAATAGTACAGACAACCCTCAGCCAATCACCCACCAATTTTTCCACCAAAACTTCATCAACCTAGTTTTGAAGCTGCGTGACTGTGTGGAGTCAGCACAGGCAGAGTGACAGATGATGTCTTGCACAGAACTGCTTGTCCATTCCCTCTTTCACCCTGGTTTGTTTTTACCACAGCACAACCCACTCCACATCTCCTCTGTATGACGTATGCCTTCCGTCATTGACGTCCTTTTTATCTGTGCCAGACAGTCTTCAATTTTTTCCTGAAGTGGTTTGAGACATGACCTGTCTAGTGATGCTACTTCCATCTTTGGTAGTACCATTATAAAAAAAAACTTCATTTGGAGGACCATTTTAATTGATTCTTTTGATTTCACCTTCATCTCTTTCTGTCCTTTTTCTTTTTCTTTTTTCATCTTCTTCCATGCTCTCTCTCTCTCTTTCTTTCTCTCTCTCCCAGTCTCTTTCTCTCTCTCTCTCTCTCTCTCTCTCTCCCTCTCTCTCTCTGTCTGTCTGTCTCTCTGTCTGTTTCTGTCTCTCTCTGTCTCTGTCTCTCTCTGTCTCTGTCTCTGTCTCTCTCTGTGTTTTTCTTCCACGCTCTCTCTCTCTGTGTCTCTCTCTGTGTCTCTGTCTGTCTTTCTCTCTCTTTCTCTCTCTCTCTTTCTCTCTCCCCTGTCTCTTTCTCTTTCTGTCTCTGTCTCTGTCTCTGTTTCTCTCTGTCCTCTCTGTCTCTCACTCTCTCTCACTTTATCCCTCTGTCACTGTTCCCCCCACCCCCCCCCCTTTTTTTTTCTTAATTCTGTCATTGTGTTTTCTCCCTAATTCTCTTTCTCTGTTTCTTTGCCTTCTGTCAATCTACACCAGCATCCTTACTCTCTCTCTCTTGTTCGTTTCTCATCCCCAACGCTGCCCCACATTTCTACCTTGAATCAAATAAATCATCACCACTATAAATAGTACAGACAACCCTCAACCACTCACCCACCAATTTTTCCACCAAAACTTCATCAATCGAGTTTTGAAGCTGCGTGACTGTGCGGAGTCAGCACAGGCAGAGTGACAGATGATGTCTTGCACAGAACTGCTTGTCCATTCCCTCTTTCACCCTGGTTTGTTTTTTACCACAGCACAACCCACTCCACATCCCTTCTGTGTGACGCATGCCTTCTGTCATTGACGTCCTTTTTATCTGTGCCAGACAGTCTTCAATGTTTTCCTGATGTGGTTTGAGACATGACCTGTCTAGTTGGTTGCTGCTGCCATCTTTTGTAACATTCTTTTAAAAAGAGTGTATTGCTGGGAAGACCCTTTTAATCGATTCTTTTGATTTCATCTTCATCTCTTTCTGTCTCTCTTTTTTCTTTTTCGTTTTCTTCCATGCTCTCTGTCTCCCTGTCTCTCTGTCTTTCTGTCTCTCTTTTCTCTGTCTCTCTCTCTCTGTCTCTGTCTCTCTCTCTTTCTGTCTCACTCTCTCTCACTTTGCTCTGTGTAGTGTGTGTGTGTCTATCTCTCTCCACTGCCTCTCTCTCTCACTCTCTCTCTCTTTCTCCCCCTGTCTCTTTCTCTCTCTGTCTCTCCCTCTCTCATCTCTGTCTCTCTCCTCTCCTCTCTCTCTCTCTCTCTGTCTGTCTTTCTGTGTGTTTTTTTCATTTTCTTTTCCATCTCTCTCTCTCTCTGTCTCCGTCACTCTCTCACTCTCACTCTCTGTCTCTCTCTCTCTCCCTTCTCTCTGTCTCTCTCTCTCTGTCTCTCTCTCTGTCTCACTGTGTCTCTGTCTCTGTCTCTCGCTCTCTCTCTCACTTTGTCTCTCTGTCATCTGTGCCCCCCCCCCCCTTTTTTTTTCCTTAATTCTATCATTGTGTTTCCTCCCTATTTCTCTTTCTCTGTTTCTTTGCCTTCTGTCAATCTGCATCAGCATTCTTACTCCCCTCTCACTTTTTCATTTCTCATCCCCAACGCTGCCCCACATTCCTACTTGAATCAAATAAACATCACCACTATAAATAGTACAGACAACCCTCAACCACTCACCCACCAATTTCTCCACCAAAACTTCATCAACCGAGTTTTGAAGCTGCATGACTGTGCGGAGTCAGCACAGGCAGAGTGACAGATGATGTCTTGCACAGAACTGCTTGTCCATTCCCTCTTTCACCCTGGTTTGTTTTTTACCACAGCACAACCCACTCCACATCTCCTCTGTATGACGTATGCCTTCCGTCATTGACGTCCTTTTTATATGTGCCAGACAGTCTTCAATGTTTTCCTGGTTTGAGACATGACCTGTCCAGTGGATGCTACTTCCATCTTTGGTAGTACCATTATAAAAATACTTCATTTGGAGGACTATTTTAATTGATTCTTTTGATTTCACCTTCATCTCTTTCTGTCCTTTTTCTTTTTCTTTTTTCATCTTCTTCCATGCTCTCTCTCTCTCTCTCTCTCTCTCTCTCTCTCTCTCTCTCTCTCTCTTTCTTTCTTTCTTTATCTTTCTCCCAGTCTCTTTCTCTTTTCTCTCTCTCCCTCTCTCTCTCTTTGTCAGTCTGTCTCTCTGTCTGTCTCTGTCTCTCTCTCTCTGCTTTTTTCTTCCATGCTCTCTCTCTCTCTCTGTCTCTGTGTCCGTCTCTCTCTTTCTCTCTCTCTCTCTTTCTCTTTCCCCTGTCTCTTTCTCTTTCTGTCTCTGTCTCTGTTTCTGTTTCTCTCTGTCCTCTCTCTGTCTCTCACTCTCTCTCACTTTGTCTCTCTGTCACTGTTTCCCCCCCCCCCTTTTTTTTTTCTTAATTCTGTCATTGTGTTTTCTGTTTCTTTGCCTTCTGTCAATCTACACCAGCATCCTTACTCTCTCTCCCTTGTTCGTTTCTCATCCCAAACACTCCCCCATATTTCTCCCTTGAATCAAATAAATCATCACCACTATAAATAGTACAGACAACCCTCAACCACTCACCCACCAATTTTTCCACCAAAACTTCATCAACCTAGTTTTGAAGCTGCGTGACTGTGTGGCATCAGCACAGGCAGACTGGCAGATTATGTCTTGCACAGAACTGCTTGTCCATTCCCTCTTTCACCCTGGTTTGTTTTTTACCACAGCACAACCCACTCCACATCTCCTCTGTATGACGTATGCCTTCCGTCATTGACGTCCATTTTATCTGTGCCAGACAGTCTTCAACTTTTTTTCCTGAAGTGGTTTGAGACATGACCTGTCTAGTTTGTTGCAACTGCCATCTTTAACAGCATTCTTTTGAAAAAAAAATACATTGCTGGGAAAACCTTTTTAATGGAATCTTTGGATTTCAGCTTCGTTTTTTTTTTCTGTCTCTTTTTAAAATTTTCCCTACGTCTCTCTCTCTCTCTGTCTGTATGTCTGTCTGTCTGTTTGTCTGTCTGTCCCCTCTCTCTCTCTCTCTCTTCCTCTCCCTCTCTCTCTCTCTCTCTTTATCTATCTATCTATCTATCTATCTATCTATCTATTTATCTGTCTATCTATCTGTCTATCTATCTATCTATCTATCTATCTATCTATCTATCTATATATCTATCTCTCTATCTAAACTATATATCTGCTGTCTTTCTTACTGAGAGATTGAGAGTATCAGTTGTTTTCAATCCAGTTCAGTTCAAATCAATTCAATACTTCTTTATCAATCCACAATTGAACAAGGAAATGTATCTGATCATTGGTCCCTCTTTTTCTCACCTGTCTAATTTCTGATCCCCTACTCTCTCCCATTCTCCTACCTTACATGAAACAGAACACCACTACTATCACCAACAATTTCCAACCAACCCTTCATCATTTTAGTTTGGAAGTTGCGTGAGATTGCAACATTAAGCACAGGATGACAAGAATGGTAGTGGCAGACAGTATCCTTCATAGGCCTGCTTGTCCATTCTACCTTTCCCTGGAGATTGTTTCCACATCTCATTCTCCAGTAACACTGTATGACGTTTGCCTGACGTAAATGGGACACTATTTTTCTGCGCCAGACGATGTTCAATCTTCCTCAAATGGTTTGAGACATGTCGTATCTGGTTGGTTGCAGCTTCCATCTGTAACAGTACCTTTTTCGTTTCTTTTTAAAGAACTTCGCTAGAAGTATTCTTTTCAATGGAGTCTTTTGCTTTTAATCATGCGCATGTCAAACTTTCATTTGTGGTCTTCAGGAGAAAATGGTAAAAAAAAAAGAATACTTCTTCGCCTCAAAAACCTTTTATTATCTCTCTTTGTCCCTCTTTCTCTGTCTTTCTGTATCTCTGTGTCTCTGTCTCTGTAAAGCTCTCTCTCTCTCTCACCCTCTCTCTCTTTTTTGTTTTTTTGTTTTTTTGCTCTTTCTGTTTGTTAAGGTTCTGTCTGTCCACCCTTTCTGTTTATCGTCTGTCCACGTGTCTAAATTTCTTGCTCTCTCTCTCTCTCTTTCTTTCTTTTTCTCTCTCTGTCTTTTTGTCTCTCTATATCTGACTCTCTCTCTGTCTTTGTCTATCTGACTTTCTCTCTTTCTCTCTCTCTCTCTCCCCCCCTCTCTCTGTGTCTCTCCCAGTGTTTTCCCTTTCTTTTTGAAAGTATCAACTTTTGAATTCAGTCCAATACAAATCAATCGAATACTTCTTAATGAATCCACAATTGGACATTCGAAATTCATCCAATCCTTGCCCCCTCTATTTCTTACCTGCATAGTTTCTGATCCCCAACTCTCTCCCATTTATCTACTTTATATGAAATAAAACATCACTACTATCACTAGAACAGACAGCCCTGTTCCATAACAATAGTAACAACATTTTAACAAAACCTTCATCTTTCTAGTTTGGACGTTGTGTGGGATTGCAGCATTAAGCACAAGACGACAAGAGTGGTAGTGGCAGACTGCATCCTTCATAGACCTGCTTGTCCATTCTACCTTTCCCTGCAGGTTCCCCCTCCATCTCCCAACCCCCGTCCCCACCCACCCCACCCCGTCCCACTCTACATCCCACTCTCCATCAACGCTGTATGACATTTGTCTGCCATAACTGGGACACTTTTTCCTGTGCCAGACAATCTTCAATCTTCCTCAAATGCTTTGAGACATGTCCTATATGGTTGGTTGAAGCTTCCATCTGTAGCAGTACCATTTTTTTGTTTCTCTTTAAAGAACTTCGCTCAGAGAATTCTTTTCAATGGAGTCTTTTGCTTTTAATCATGTGCATATCAGACTTTCGTTGTGGTCTTCATGAGGAAATGGTCAAGAAGCAGAGCACTTCTTCGCCTCCAAATCCCTTTATTACTCTCTGTATTTCTGTCTCTGTCTCTCTGTCTGTCTGTCTCTGTCTCTGTCTCTCTGTCTCTCCCCCCTCTCTCTCTCTCTCTCTCTCTGACTGTTTTCTCTTTTTTATTGAGAGCATCAACATTTTCAACTCAGTTCAGTTCAAATCAATGTAATACCCTTTTTTTAGGTTAATCTACAGTTGGATATGGAAACGCATCTGATCCTTGCTCCCACTGTTTCTCACGTGTCTAGTTTCTGATCCCCTCCTCTCTTCCATTCTCCTGTCTTACATAAAACGAAATATCGCTGTTGTCACTACAACAAACAACTCTCTTCCCTAACAATTTCTCAACGAAATCTTCATCATTCCAGTTTACCATCTGTCCATGTGTCTGTCTTTGTCTTTCCCTGTCTATCTGTCTCTTCTCTCTCCCTGTCTCTGTCTGTCTGTCTGTTTGTCTGTCTATCAGTCTGTCTGTCTGTCTGTCTGTCTGTCTGTTTGTCTGTCTGTCTGTCTGTCTGTCTGTCTGTCTCTCTCTCTCTCTCTCTCTCTCTCTCTCTCTCCTGTCCTCTTTTTAATCCCATACTGTCTCCCGGACTTCCAGTCTTTTACCGTCTTTGACAGAAACATCACCATTTTCACTAGAACCCCCACTCCTAACCCCTACCCCCAGTCTCTCTACTAAACGTTCATCGTTCCCCTTCGGAAGCTCGTGATGAAGTAGTATCTGCATACACTGACAAGACCGGCAGACGACATCATCCACAAAACTGCTTGTCCATTCCATCTTTCATCCTGGTTTGTTTTCCACTTCACATCCCCTCTACATCACCTTCGTATGGCTGATGCCTTCCGTAAAAGACTTTTTTTCCTGCGCCAGACGATTTTCAATTTTCCTGAAGTGGTTTGAGACATGCCATGTCTGGTTGGTTGCAGTTTCCATGTTTAGTAGAACCTGTTTAAAGAACTTCGCTGGAAGTACCATTTATTTTTGTTCAGTTGGTCTTAACCACACACACACGTCAGAGCTGTATTTGCAGACTTTAGAGTAAAAGGAAAAAAAAAAAAAGAACGCAAAGGAAACAGAGAAGCAAAGAAGAAGAGAATACATACATGAGACAAAAAGATAGGCAGAGACAGAGAGAAAGCGAGAGAGAAAGAGAGACAGACAGACAACAGACAGAGACAGACAGACAGAGAGAGGCAGAGGAATCAAGAATGAGACGAGGCAGAGGACAGTGACATAGGGAGAGAAGAAGAGAGAAGAGAGAGAGAGAGAGAGAGAGGAGAGAGAGAGGAGAGAGAGAGAGAGAGAGACAGACAGACAGACAGACAGACAGAAAGATAGACAGACAGAGACGGAAACAGGGAGAGGAGGAGAAGATGCATGCTTTTCATTATTTATCTATTTTACGTTTTGAGGTAAGGCGACAATGTTCCAAGATGATTCAGATGACACTGTCTTTTTTGTACATTAACTGCTGTTTCAAGTGATTGACTCAATTTATCCAACAATATGATTGCTATGTTTCTTGTCATGATTATTCTAATATGGAGAATGAACACACTTTTTTTTCCAAACAGCTGCTGAGGATTCCTAAAATGAAGATGAGCGAAAAGAGTAGTGCGTGTGGTGCCATGCTCAGAAGACTTGTATTTTGGGTTCAATATTATGAAGTCAGCAATGTAATTGGAAATCATCTCGAAGCTTTAGAGGAAACGTTATGTATACAGTTGCAAACTGTTCAAATAAAAGCGAGTCTTTTTTTTTCATTATATAAATAATAAAAGGCAAAAATATATTTCTTGTTTGCATTGAAAATTAGAACAGAATTAATACCTGAATGTATAACAGATTCTTTGTAAAAAAAAAAAAGTTATTACCACATTTTTGTCCATACTCGATTACCTACTCCTTAGGAAATCTTTAACATTTATTCCAGTTCATTCACGTTAAATGAAGAAGTGTTTCTTTATTGATTAATTCCTTTTTTTTGTTTTGTTTTGTTTTGTTTCTTCATTTGTGTCATGTCCACTCAATAGCTCTCAGCATCCTTCCCTCTTGCTTCGCCCCAAAAGCAGTCTACTGCTGTCATGTTCCCCTTTGCACATTTTTTTCTTTTCCCTTCCTGTCTATAATTCCATTTTCTGCATTTCTTTCTTTTTTAACTGTACGTCTTACACTTTGCATTGCTTCTGCATCACTTTCCTAATGCTCTGCGTCTGTATTCTTCCTACGCACAGAGGTCATCATGATAGCAGGGCATAAAGAATGAACACAGTCTAAATCCGGGGCTTTTTTTTTTTTGGCTGTGTTTTGATGACGAGGATGGGGAAGGATAGTGTCAATTCTCTGGAAAACCATTTTGAACTGAGACTACGTGACAGTTTTTAACGTCTGCTTACCTCGTAACACATCGTGGAGTAAAAAAAAAAATCACTGGACAAAGACATTTGTATTGATCAAGAACTTTGAACAACGTTTATGATGTTTGACCGTGTCGTTCCACTCTTCTCATCTAGCCCAAAACCTGTTTAATTTCCATATTCATATTCATATTCACATTCATTTCTTTTGTCACAGTGGGTTTACCATGTGAAACTCGGGCTGCTCTCCCCTTTGAGACCACGTCGCCATAGTGCAGGTCACCCCCCACCCCACCTGGAAAATCAGCCTAATCTCCAATGTTTGATACCAGGGTAGCCGGGTGAATGTCATATTCTTCACGATTTTCAACTGCCGTGGAATCTTTAGCGTGCACAGAACAGAAGGCACAAGGGTCCGACTCGTTTTTCATCACCTTCCGATCAAAGTGAGGAAAAAAGTCGAGATCTCACTGGAAAAAGAACCCTAAACCCCGAGTTTAGTTATTGGCAGGCGAATGTCTGCACCATTCTGCCAGTCTTTTATTCCTGTGGAACTGATGGGTATCCGTTTCGATGTTATTTCCTTTTTCTTTATGTCTACACGTTTTTTGTGTACAACGTCTTTCTGTATCTGTTCCACTTTCTGTCTTTGTCTCGTTTTGCTGTCATTTTCTTAATCTATACTTCGATTGAGCTGTGTGGTTTTACTTAATACAGGAGATGAATTCTGATCTGCGAAAAAAATGTATACCTGTCTTATACATCACATATCTATTAGTTTTTCGAAAATTGTTACCATTTTTAATAATCTAAAATATTCGTTTAGTCATGTATTTACTATTTTATTTATTTATTACCTTATTTAATCATTTATTTACTTACACATTTATGTGTGCATTTATTCGTTTATTTCTTCATCAGTTTAATGACTTATGTATTCATTTTTTTTTGTATATTTACTTATTTGTCCCTCTATTCATTTATATCTATCTAATTAATATAATGATGATATTCTTTTGTTTTTAGTTTGCTTGCTTGCTTGCATGCTTGCTTGTCTTTTCACATTGTGCCAAGTGAAAATAACATGTAGATTAAGCACGTCTGTCTGCCTGCCTGCCTGTCTGTCTGTCTGTCTCTCTCTCTCTCTTTTCTCTCTTTTCTCTTTTTCTACCTCCCTCCCTCCCTTCACTCGCTTTCTCTCTCTCTCTCTCTCTTGCTCTCTTTCGTTCTCTCTCTCTCTCTCCCTCTCTCTCTCTCTCAGAGGGGAAAATGAAGGCACCTTTGATTACACACCGAGAAGACAGAAAGAAGACCTTCAATGACATTCACAACCAAGCAAAGACCCTGTAGAGTAAAGTAATTGTTTCTTCGATTTTTGTAGAATGTCTTTCAATAGTATTAGAGAATGGGAAAATACGCAAGGAAGTTGGTCTAGATAAGTACGTGGGAAAATGGGAATGGGAAAGGGAAAGGATAGGGATTGCGTTATTGAAGTGGATTAATCGAAAATATAAAGACCTCGTTATATCCTTTCCAACACCAGTTTTCACACACCAACATCGATTACGGAGAAGACAGACGTGGGGTTAGTCTGAAGAGGGATGGGTGGGACAAGACAGAGGCGTGGGAGTAAGAGAACAAGGGATGAAATGTGAGGATCGACCACTCTCAGACGATTCTGGAATCACTGAAGTGTCTGGAGAGTTGACCAAGACCTCATCAGAGACCACTCTATGTTCTGTCAGGACATCTGGTCTGTTGAGAGTGTCTCTTGTTCTGGAATTCCTGGATTTTGTTTGCAGATCTCCATTTGACACCGTCAGGAGGTTTTACGCACAGTACCAAACATGTCTGTTGATGACCAGGCTAATGGGTTTTGTGTTATTAAATGGTTGAGACATGGGTTATACCAACGTGTGGAGTCAGCAGGAATATGATGGGATATTGCACAGTGGATGTTTGAGAGAATGTGGTTTTGACTGGGAAGGCTGAATGTGCTTGATTGGTTCAGCAATGTCTGCCCAGTTGGACTGGCCATGAACAACTTTTCTTCTTGAAAAATTGTTCGCTAAGAATATACATATATTTTACTTTTTTATATGAATCTTTTAATTTTCCAGTTTCTTTCTTTCTGTTTCCATTCCTTTTTTTCAGTGTTTTTACACGTTCTTTGTAGATACCTATATATACATTTCTTCCTTTGTCCATATTCCTTTATTAGTTTCATCATTTGTTCTCCATGTATGCTTCCTTCACTTTGCATGCGGGTGTGTGTATATGTGTGGTTTCTTTCTTTGCTTCTGTATTCCATCATAGCATTTTGATCTGTTTTGCATTCACCTTTTCCCCTGAGTATATCCTTACGGCTTTGATAGGAAATTGATCATATTGTCCCGTTCATGTCATCCTTTTGTTTCTGTCTTGTCCCTGGCACTTTATAGGACATGGATGAAATACTGCCAAATACAAACAATACCTTCATCTGCATGCTTTGCACTTTCACAAAGATCAGTAGTCAACACTGAATTTTTTTCTCTTAATATGTGTCTGATTTTCACACGTGAGTGTGTTTTTATAGTTCCCATTTACTTACATAAACACACAAAAACTGAACATCTACATTATGCTGGCTGTTGTAAAAAAAAAAAAGAAATATGAGCTACTACCATCATCATCATCAGGTGCCCTGCCGCATAGCGTTGGCGATCATGGACTTCCATCTGTCTCTATCTCTCGTTGCCCCTAGCATCTCCCCCACCCCCTCCTCGTCCCCAGCCACTCTGCAAATCCGTCCAGCATTTTCTCCTGGGTCTACCTGGTGCTCTCTTTCCCTTCAGCTTTCCCGTTGAGACCAGGTGCTCCAAATCCCCCTTCCTCATAAAATTGCCTATAAATGTTGCCTGTCTTTTCCTAATCTTCCTTATGAGTGATCTACTTGTGTCTGCCTCCATCAAGACTGTCTCATTTGTTTTCTTTGCTGTCCATGGAACTCTCAACATTCTTCTGAGAAACCACATCTCGGCTGCCTCAATCTTGTCTGGCTTTGTTTGTTGACTGTCCACGCCTCACATCCGTATAACAGTATTGATTCTATATAACATTCAAGGACTCTCTTCCTGATGTTAATTGATAGGTATTTGTCAGTAAGAATTTTTATCATCTTCTTGAATGCTGTTTTGGCTTGGCCGATTCTGCCGGCTATTTCCGATGTGCATCTGCCGTCTGATGAAATGACCGTTCCCAGGTATTTGAACTTATTAACCTGTGTCAAGGTTGTGCCATTTGCTGTTATTTTGCATGAGGGGATTTCATGTTTTTTACTGATCACCATGACTTCAGTCTTCCTGCTGTTTAGTTCCAACCCTTACATTTGCTTTCTATTTCCAGTATATTCGCAAGGTTTTGTAGGTCCCTTTCATTGTCTGCGATTAGCACGGTGTCATCTGCGTATCGAATGTTGTTTATCATTTTCCCTCCAACCTTTAATCCAGGGTCTTCTTCTAGGTTTCTCATGATGTTTTCGCTGTAAAGTGAAAACAGATCTATGAGCTACTATGCAAAGGTGAAATAACAGGAATGCGATGCGAAGTTCAGTTATGTCGTAAACTCAAGAAGCTGTTTCAGACATTGAACCCAATATTTTATTTTGTTGCACCATCTTTTCCAAACTATCCTTCAGTCAACTCTGATTGTTGATGCTGTTGTTGTTGTAATTGTTGTTGCTATTGTTGTCATCATCATCAATACATGTTCCAGAATAATACAATTCACAAGCTACAAAACCCCGTCAGCCATCAAAGTGTAAGTGTTGATACATCTTAATGCCCATATACATAGTTTATATTCTTAGCCTATAATACTTCAGCTGGCAATATTGTACGTTGATGCCACTTCTGTGCAAGTATCAATGCATCTTGATTTCTATAAAACAATTTTTATTTAAGGCCTATGCATATTTTATATTTAAAGCTTCCACAAATTCAATTGGCTGTGTTGTACGTTGATGCTACTACCAGGAAAGAAATTTACCAATAACAAGAGACAGGGAGAGAAACAGAGAGACAGACAGGCTGACAGACAAAGGTAGGGAGATAGCGATTTATAGAACTGACACTTAACAGACAACAGAAAATGATTAAACTTCAGGCAAAAAAAAAAAAAAAAAAACCAACAAAAGAGAAGGGTTGTAGAAGAATGAGGAGAGAGACTTTCGGAATATAGTAGCGTTGGTAAAAAAAAAAAGTTCTGAAGAGCACATTTCAGCGGCAGTCTAGTTAAGGGTAATAGCAGGACAGTTTGTACAAAAGCCTGTGGCTTCAAAACTGATGGCACAAGGCTTTCCATTCATTTCATGTCATTACCTTGATGGCCCATTCACAAAGTGACGCCTGTACTTCCCACAAAGAGCTTGGGTAAGATCAAGGCAGCTTACTGGTTAAGATATCCTGGCAGTTTGCGTTGTATGCCTAGGCTGTGTCCATCTATATGTTTGTATCTTTCCTATTCTCTCTCTCTCTCTCTCTCTCTCTCTCTCTCTCTCTCTCTCTCTCTCTCTCTCTTCTTTCTGTCTGTTTCTCAACCTGTCTGTTTCTGTCTGTCTGTCTGTCTGTCTCTCTTTCTCTCTCTCAACGTGGAAGATAAAGGCACCTTTGATTATACACCGAGAAGAGGGTGTGGGTCAGGGGGCAGGGGGTGGAGGTCTGATAGAAAGAAGACCTTCAATGACATTCACAACCAAGCAAAGACCCTGTAGAGTAAACTAATTGTTTCTTCGATTTTTGTAGAACGTCTTTCAATACTATTTGAGAATGGGAAAATACCCAAGGAAGTTGTCTAGATAAGTACGTGGGAAAAAGGGAATGGGAAAGGGAAAGGATAGGGATTGCGTTATTGAAGAAGGTAAATCGAAAATATAAAGACCTCGTTATATCCTTTCCAACACCAGTTTTTACACACCAACAACGATTACGGAGAAGATAGACTTGGGGTTAGGCTGAAAAGAGATGAGTGGTACAAGGTAGGGGTGTGGGAGTAAGAGAACAAGGGATGGAATGTGAGGATCGACCACTCTCAGACGATTCTGGAATCACTGAAGTGTCTGGAGAGTTGACCAAGACCTCATCAGAGACCACTCTTTATTCTGTCTGGACATCTGGTCTGTTGAGAACGCCTCTTGTTCTGGAAGTTCCTAGATGTTGTTTGCAGATCTCCATTTGACACTGTCAGGGGGTTTTGCACACAGTACCAAACATGTCTGTTGATGACCAGGCTAATACGTGGTTTTGTGTTATTAGATGGTTGAGACATGGGTTATACCGACGTGTGGAGTCAGCAGGAATATGATGGGAGATTGTACAGTGGATGTTTGAGAGAATGTGGTTTTGACTGGGAAGGCTGAATGTGCTTGATTGGTTCAGCAATGTCTGCCCAGTCTGGCCATGAAGAACTTTTCTTCTTGAAAAATTGTTCGCTAAGAATATCCACGTATTTTAGTATTTTATATGTATCTTTTCACTTTCTACTTTCTTTCTTTCTGCTTCCCTTCTTTTCTTTTTTTTTTCAGTGTTTTTATATGTTCTTTGTAGATACCTACACATACATTTCTTCCTTTGTCCATATTTCTTCATTGGTTTCATCATTTGTCCCCTTTTATGCTTCCTTCACTTTGCATGCGGGTGTGTGTATATGTGTGGTTTCTTTCTTTGCTTCTGTCTCCCATGATAGCATTTTAATCTGTTTTACATCCACCTTTTCCCTTGAGTTTATCCTTACTACTGTGATAAAAAAAATGATCATATTTTCCTGTTCATGTCATCCTTTTGTTTCTGTCTTGTCCCTGGCACTTTATAGTACATGGATATAATACTGCCAAATACAAACAATACAATCATCTACATGCTTTATAGTTTCACATAGATCAAAAGTCAACACTGAAGTTTTTTTCTTAGTATGTGTCTGATTTTCACACATGAGAGTGCTTTCGTAGTACCCATTAATTACATAATCACACAAAAACTGCCCATCTACAACATTATGCTGGCTGTTGTAAAAAAAAAATAAGATTTGAGCTACTATGCAAAGGTGAAATAACAGGAATGCGAAGTTTAGTTATGTCTTAGACTCAAGAAACTGTTTCAGACATTGAACCCAATACTTTTTTGTTGCACTATCTTTTTCCAAACTCTCCTTCAGTCAATTCTGATTGTTGATGTTGTTGTTGTTGTAATTGTTGTTGCTATTGTTGTCATCATCATCAATACATGTTCCAGAATAATATAATTCACAAGCCACACGACCCTGTCAGCCATCAAAGGGTAAGTATCGATACATCTTAATAACATACTTTTTACCTTTGCTTTGTTCGCAGTCTCTTTCCTTCCGACAACACATTTCAAATCTTTGTAAATTTGCTTACATGGAATTGCATAGGCTCAGTTTTATTTGAACTGCATAGGATCAATTTTATTTATAGCTATCTGTCTACCAAAGCAACCAAAACACTCGTATTCGATTTCGTTTTTCGTTTTCTCAAGGTTGGATTAATCTAATTCTGCTTTGGCCGACCTTCGTAAATATCTGTTAGGTAGACTTCCATGAATTCAGAACAATGCTGCCAGAACCATGAACCATCTGCAGAACTTCTGACCACTTTTGTTTCACTCTCTACACTGGTTAGCTGTTTCTGATTGAATAGACCTCAATCCATCCAATCTGACTTTTTCTGTTATCAAAATCTCTGAGTGAGAGCATCTGTCTGAATTCCTCCACATCTATACATCCTCTCGCCGGTACCATTCTTTCTATGATATTCAACTTCCCAGAATACATCATGCCAGAACTAAGACTGATGGTAAAGGTTTATGTTATCAAGCCCCTCTGACGTTCATCAGACCCCTTGGCTACCTCCAAAACTCTCAGTCCCTTTCCTCTTTTAAATGTGGACTTAAAACATTTCTCTCTGCAACAGGTCCTGCAATAGCATGTCCATCTGCACAGTATGCGGTTCCTGTACATGCATGCCGGTGACCTCCCAGCACCAATTCAGTCTTAACTCGCTGTCAGTCGAACAGCACTAGGAGCTGAAAAGGTGACTGAGAGTCTATCTGGGGTATTTTGTCTTTTTCTCAAAAATGATTTCTGCGGACTATAATGTATCCCCCACAGATTTTTTTTCTTGAAAAAATATCATTAATCAATTCAAAATAGTATTTTGAATGCGCTAATTGTAGCAGAAAGAATGCAATTTCTTACCAAAGTACCTATTTTTGTCTCTTATTGCGAACAGTAACATGTACAGAATCCCCACATGTGATATACAGACAGAAAGTTTTTGGTGCACCTTTTGGATAATGAAAGCTAAAATTCGAAACAAACCGGGTCAAAGCCACCAAATAAAGAAATTTAAGGAAAATGTGTAGGAGAGTACATAAAAACTTTTGAGGCCGTTTTCTCCAAATGGCTTTCATACCACGTAATGACTTTAACATACATAACGTTTACATTTTTTTAGTACAAGATTTACCAAAATAGTCAGAAGAATGTACACTTTCCAGTGATATGTATATCTCAGAATAACCAAAATGCTAAAGACCGATTTTGTGCCGGGAGGTCACTGGACTGTGTGAGTGTGCATGTAGGTACGTATGTGCGAATGTGGTGAAATGTGTATGCGAGTATGCGTGTGTGTGTGTGTGTGTGCGTGCGTGTGTGTGTGTGTGTGTGTGTGTGTGTGTGTGTGTGTGTGTGTGTGTGTGTGTGTGTGTGTGTGTGTGTGTGTGTGTGTGTGTGTGTGTGTGTTGACTACTAACTGCTTGATGTATAGTTTACCAGGTGCATCTCATGGTGCATAAACGTAATTCCTATTCAATGTACGATGTAGACATTTATGTGTTTTGTCTGTATTTACTGTGTATCTTATCATTCCTTTTAGTAAGATACCCAGACCAGCTTTCATCATCACAATCATCATCGTCGTCATCATCATCATCGTCAGCAGCAGTAGCATCACCATCATCATCATCATCACACCACCACCACCACCTCCACCACCATCATCATCATCATCATCATCATCATCATCATCATCATCTCATCATCATCATCAGTAGTAGTAGTAGTAGTAGTAGTAGTAGTAGTAGTAGTAGTAGTAATAGTAGTAGTAGCGGTGGTGGTGGTGGCGGCAGTAGTAGTAGTAGTTGTAGTAGTAGTAGTGGTATAGTAGTAGTAGTAGTAGTAGTAGTAGTAGTAGTAGTAGTATCATTATCACCATCGTCAT
>JAPXFY010000013.1:58750916-58753416 GCA_030674185.1 Monoplex corrugatus
GAAGACAACCGTTTGACGCGTGTTAATGCCCTGTTGGTAAACTTAGCCCTATCGGTATGGGAGCAGGTGTTTTTCCACCCCATACATCCCCAGTAAAAACTCCTCCCCAGGAGCACGTAGCCCATTCCTGAAGCTACATCTGTGAATCTTTGAGAAAATGGCTAAGTAAGAAGAGCGCAAACCGTACCTGTTGCATGTATTTCATCACTGGTACCAGTGGTCAGCCAGCGCGCATAACCGTGCAAACATTAATACATTCCACTTGATACTTCATGCACACTCCTTCCGGTTTTACAAACATTACAAACTTATTCATATAGAATGTATTAAAAAAATATTTTTAAGTGCACATTAGATTGAAATAGGACTTTCTACCGAATAATGAAATGGTTGAAAATGATTTGCTGGGGGTGCAGAAAAATGTATCACCGTCCACCGTAAAATCAGACGAAACAAAAAGATTGGTCGTGTTAGGAAAGCCAAACTGTACCAAAGAAGTTTTTTTTTTTTTTAAAGTGGATTTATAACTTAACTGCAACCTTATATTTTATATTTCACAAATATTTTGAATCTTTCGTAGCAATAGGTTGAAACGTTAAGCTCTAGATTCTGTAGATATTGTTGTGTTCGTTGTTTTCAACGAAACTTACCGATAAGGTTTTAAATACATGTATACCGATTGTGTAATGCATCCGTCGTGTTATTGCAATCCACATCCAAAGGCCGCTGGTTCCTGTACGACCTCTAACCCTTTTAAAACTGTTTCAGGTCAAGTTGCTCACAAATCTCACATGCCACAACAGCTCCCGGGTATCAGACTGGTGCCCCATCCTGTTGTGACTAGACACAATTGCAGTGATAACATGCTGGCGCCAGATGACTGATAGGGACAAATGTTGGTACAGAATAACAAGATATCGGATCCTAGACGAAGACTGCTTTTCATATTCTCTCTCTCACTCACTGTCTGTTTATCTGTCTGCCTGATTCTCTGTCTCTCTGTCTCTGTCTCTTTATCTGTCTGTCTGTCTGTATATCGATCTGTCTGTCTCTGTCTTTCTCTCTCTCTTTCTCTCTCTCTCTCTTTCCCATCCTTCTCTCTGTTTCACCTTTCACACATTTTCTTTTTTACACACACACACTCACCACACACACACACACACACAACACCACACACACACACACACACACACCACGCACGCACGCACACACACACATATATAATATATATATATATATATATATATATAAAGATGCGTGCGTGTGTGTGAGTGAGTGAGTGTGTGTGTGTGTGTGTGTGTGTGTGTGTGTGTGTGTGTGTGTGTGTGTGTGTGTGTGTGTGTGTGTGTGTGTGTGTGTGTGTGTGTGTGTGTGTGATATGTCTGTTACTAATCTTTCTTTTTTTCTCTCTCTGTCTGCCTGTCTGTCTCTGTGTCTTTCACTCTCCCTATTTCTCCCTCTCTTTGATTGTTTAAACTTTATGTTTCACTGTTTCTTGAGATATTACAACAATGAGGGTTTTTTCCCCGGCGTTTGTCATCCTGCTAGTGAAAAAGTGCATCAACAATTTTGCATTGTGTAGAAATATATTTCTAGCATTAATTGTTTGTGACAACAGCCTCTTCAGAATCAAATATTTGTGCTGCAAGGATTGTTAACACGAATTTGACATACTTGTTAGCAAAACGTGTTAATAATGGATTTTAACATCATTTTAGTATGAACTCATACTTCATAAACAAAGCAAGGCAGTAAAAAAAAAAAAGCAAGTTCAGTAACTTTAGATCAACAACAACAACAACAACAACAACAACAACAACAACAACAACAAGAAGCAAAAAGCAAGCCAACAAACGAACAAACGAACACATCAGCAAGCAAGCAAGCACGCAAGCACGCAATCATGCGAGCAAGCAAAGAAACAAACAAGCAAGCAAGCAAAGAACCAAACAAAAAACTGTTAGCAAATGTCCCTGATGTTTTCTGCATCTGGAAAATCTCACTCTGAGACAGTATTGTTTGCTCTTTTTTTCATCTGGAACATTAAACTCCAATATGGTATTGATGTTTTCTGTATCTGGAACATTTAACTTTAATACGGTCCTGATGTGTTCTCTGGAAATTTTAACTCCAATACGGTATCAGTGAATCTGTTTCCTTGTCTTTAGTGTACGCTTATCAAAGGCTAGCTAGCTGAACATTTGCATATGCCTTCTTTCATCTATTAAATACGTGTTCTCGTTCTTGTTTAATGTTTGTCTGGTCCGTATTGGTTAAAACGATGTCAGTCAGTGTGATTAATATTGTTTGATATTAAGTATTCACGTTGACATGTTTTAGCATTGATCATATAATGTCGACGTATTTTCTAAGCATTGAGTGTTTGTGGATAATTTCTATCATAAGCCCTTATGCTGACATAATTTTAGTTAAGTACACGAGTTGACATAACTGTAAATCTCATAATTATATCTGTACTGACATACATTGTTGAATCACA
>JAPXFY010000013.1:58758416-58765916 GCA_030674185.1 Monoplex corrugatus
AACGAAACTAGCAACCCGTCTCCCGCCTCACTTTTCGTCCGATCCCCCTTTTTTCCCTTCCAGCAGTGAAATGACCCCCCCCCCCTCCACAAAAACAAACAAACAAACAAAAAACAAACAAACACATGCACACACAAACGCACGCGCGCACACACGCATGTACACAAACATACACATACACACAAAAACACACACACACATATACACCGCACCGCGCGCGCGCACACACACACATACACTCACACATGCACACACACACACATATGTATCGTGCTATTTTATCAAGTTCTAATTGGTAGCATTTGCGTGTATAATTAATACAGCGCAAAGGAGTTTTCCTTTTCATATTTACCTGCATCCACATGCAGAAATCGTCAGCATATTGAGCTAAAACTACATGCTTAGATACTTTACTGGGTAAGTCATGCATTAATATCATGAAAAGAAAGGGAGCTATAACGGATCCCTGAGGGATACCCAACAAAACACACACACACACACACAACACACACACACACACACACACACACACTCACACACTCACACACTCACACACACACACTCACACACTCACACACCACACACACACACAACATGGTAGAAAATGGGTTACATCTATCCCTGGAAAAATCAAAAATAGTCTTATTTAATAATGGAGCTAACCCAGTAAATATTCCCACTTTCAAACTGGGAGATACTCTTCTTCAGTTTAATGAGTCAATTAAATTCTTAGGAGTTTTTCTTACGGCAAAATTATCTTGGAATCAGCATATTGAATACTTATTAACCAAAGCTCAAAAAAGTTTAAATTTCTTAAAAATAGTTCGCAAACAGGCATGGGGTCAAGATTCATCAACACTTGTTCATCTTTGTAAATCGCTTGTTAGATCTAAATTAACCTATGCCCAAGAAATCTTCTTCAGTGCACCGAAACACTAAAAAAACTGCAGAGCATAGATTGTAAAGGTTTCAAACTTGCACTGAGGTCTTCCAATGCATGCTTCCTGTCTTCGCACATATATAATGAAATCAAACTGTTGCCACTTGATGAGCAAAGGAAAGTCGCTTCTACTAAATTTTTGTTAAGACACACCACCGTAGAAAACATCTCCGAAACAGAAATTAAACTGAGATCAGATACCGACTTTCCAAAAAGAGCTAAATCAATATCTTCACAGGTCACTCTTGCAACATACACATCTGACGTCATGAAAGGCTTAGGAATTGATCTCCACGTAGATCCTGTATCTATAAGACCTTCTTTTTCGCCAGTACCCGGTTGGGAACTCCAAAGAGCACAATTTAATGTACACCACACTAATTTAAAAAAGGAGAAATATAAACTTACTGGCAAGTCAGGTTAAATGTCATATAGACGACTTATATTCCGATCATTTGAAAATTTACACTGATGGATCAGTAATTGAAAGAAAAGCAGGCTCAGCGTTTTTAATACTGCTCTCAAAATTGAAAAATCTTTCTACATAGGACTTGATAAATCTGTCTTTACAGCTGAACTCTTTGCAATATTAATGGCTTTAAACTTTATGATAAGTCTTCCTAGGACAATTTTTCAAATACTTTTTTGCGTTGATTCAAAATCAGTACTTTCAGGCTCTTGAATTATCAAAATTACAAACAAGATCAGAAATGATTCTGGAAATTAGTCACTTGATTCATAATTTATCTTTAAGAGGCACTGATATTACTTTCTGCTGGATACCTTCTCATAGTTCTTTTCGTTATAATGATAAAGTTGACAGGGCTGCCAAACGGGGAGCTAATAACTCACCAGATTCAAACAATATCCAGCTTTCTCTCTCGTTGCACGAGAATTACACTTTAGTGGACAACTACGTCTGGAAGCAGTTCCAATTAAAACAGAAAAAGTATGATAAATGTCACATGAACTTTGAAGTTAGCAAAATACTTAAGCAGCTTCATGCCAGCAGAATTATACAATCCCTTATGTATAGATGGAAACTTGATGCATTCAAAACAAAATACACCAAAAACATAGTGTGTCTGTGTGGAAAGAAGATAACACATAGTCATATTCTTTCTTGCGTTAAGGTAAAACGACATATTCCAACACTATCTATGAATACAGTTTCTGATATATTTGCCTCATCATCATTACTGTATGAATTTTTTGTTAGCCTGTCAAAAAGTCCTATAGCGAATTACCTTTAAAATGTTATTTCACTTGTTCACTGTTATGGTTAGTCAATTATTAGTTTTGTTTTTTTTCTTAATTTCTTCCAGATATTATTAATTTTGTTTGTTAGTTCGTTTGTTTAAATCGTTAATTATGGTAACATTATTTGTTAGTTTTACCTTCCCCTATTCAAAACAGTTGTTTTCTGAATATATTTCTCAAGTTTAAAAATTGACAATTTTCAAATATTCTTTTCACTCCTCCTCTATCACCCCCCCCCCTTTTTTTTTTTTGGGGGGGGGGGGTGGTCTAAAATCACTTTAGTGAATAGACATTAAATCAAAGACAACCACACACACATACACACGAACACACGGACCTCTGCTTCCCTTCCACACATATACAACACACACACACACACACACACACACACACACACACACACACACACACACACCACACACACACACACACACACACTCACACACTCGCCACCACACACTCACACACACACACACACACACACACATCACTACACTCACTACCACACACACACATACACACACACACACAGACGTACACACACACACATGCACACACACACACACACACACACCACACACCACACACACACACACACACACACACACACACACACACACACCACACACACACACACACCAGACGTACAACACACACACTCGCACACGCACACACCACACACACTCGCCACACGCACACACACACACACACACACACTGCACACACACACACACACAGACACACACACACAACACACACACACACACACACAACACACCACAACACACACACACACACACACACAACACACCGCACAACACACAAAAACACACACATCACACACACACACACACACACACACACACACACACACACACACACACACACACACACACAGGCCACATCATCACGACACAGACAAGCGTCAGGTATGATTCCCAGTCCATTTCCAGTCCCCAGCATTTATAACATTATGGAGTCCAATGTCTTTTATGTGCTTTTCAAGTTAGTGCACAATTCCGCGTCATCCTGGTTTGGTCCATACATTGATTATTAGAACGTTAGTATCTTTCATGGTCAACTGATGAATAGACTGTAAATTATTCCAATTCTTTTTATCCCCTCTTAAACTGAACTTATTTTTTTTTTTTATTATTAAACACGTTGGCCATTGCTCTAGAATTTTCTTTATTCCATTTATAAGAAGCAAGACGGCATTCATACTTCATTAAGCTCTAATGTAATTTTTTTTCTCTAAATTTGAATGAGACTGGGTGCCTTGTAATAAACACATTGCGAAAACTTTGCTTCTAAGATTGTGGAATACATTTCTTCTTTTTTGCTTTTGTTAGACTTTGACAGTTCATTGAACCGGTTTTAACGAGTTGTCCATTGCGCATAGGTGTAACAAAGAAGGGAATAGTTTATGTTGTGCTCGTGTACAGTGTAAATGGTAGCATCGGTATTTTGTAGTCTCTATATATACATGTACACACAAAGGAAAAAGAGATAGAGACAGATGGAAGTCCATGATCGCCAACGCCATTCGGCAAGACAAAGAAGGCAAACGAGACAGTCTTAATGGAGGCAGACACAAGAAGATCATTGATAAGGAAGATTAGGAAAAGACAGGCAATCATTTGTAGGCCATTTTATGAGGAGGGGGAATTGGAGCACCTGGTCACGACAGGAAAGCTGGAGGGGAAGAGAGCAGCAGGTAGACCCAGGGAGAAGATACTAGACGGACTTTCAGAGTGGTTAAGGACAAAGAGGGTGGAAGAGAGATTGAGGTAACAAGAGCTAGAGACATATGGAAGTCATGATCGCCAACACCTTGCGGCAAGGCACTCATGATGATGATATATACACTATAATGTGCTGCAACAGTGTGCACTATGAATGGTAGTAATGGTATATTGTTGTCTTTATATACACAACATTCATTTCTCCTGGATGTATTACTTCAGAGATTCACGAACACGTAGGTTATGTTATCAAGAAGGAATCTGCCAACAACACAATCTCATTTCATATCTAGACAAATGGCGTTGTATACTAAGACAACATTCGAATATTTCTTGCAACGTGACAAAAAACAGTTTTGTTTTTTTACCTATTTCAACATAATCAAAATACACATATTAAGTACTTGATTGACATAACTTGAATAGAACTTCAAACTCTTGGCAAAGCTAAAACTTGTCTTAACCGAGACTTATCATAACCACCAAAAAGAAAAGTAATTCTCTTTGGTAGTACCATGGACAGCGGTCTTGAAAAAAAAACAAGCAAACACAAAAACAAATCAATGAGGAAGATTAGGAACAGACAAACAACATTTATAGCACCTTATCATAACAGAAAAAAGCTAGAGGGAAAAAGAGCACGAGGTATTTCGGGTAGAAAATAACAGACACTTTTACAGAGTGGTTTAGGACAGAAAGGTTGGAGGTATGTTTGCCAAGGATAGAAAGGAAAGGAGATATATTTGCAGCAACAAAAGACAGATTCCTATGGAGGGCCACGATCGCCAACGCCACGCAGCAAGGCACATGATGATGATGATGGTTGTGATAATGGTGACGACGACGACGACGACGACGACGACGATCATGATGGTGATGATGATGATGAGTCTGCAAGCCTCCATATTTATTGTCATCATCAGAGGTTTCCGTCGTCTTTGATACCGTCTAGACCAAAAAGAAACAAATCGCCTTTTCTCACATAAAAGGTACTCATGTCTCACGCATATCCGCAGTAAGAATGATACGGAGATTGTACTGGTTGTCGCAAGTTAGAATTTAAAACCCATCAGGTGACACGAAAACCACCCATTTCTTCCAGTGCATTTTTTTGTGTGTGTGTGTGCTGTCTGTCTTTTTGTCTGTCATTCTGACTGTCTGTCCTTTTGTCTGTCAGTATGTCTGTCAGTATGTATGTATGTATTAATAATGTATGTATGTATTATGTATGTATGTATGTATGTATGTATGTTTTGTATTGTATGTATGTTGTGTTGATGTATGTATGTATGTATGTTGCATAGTGTATGATGTATGTATGCATGTATGTATTGTGTTATGTATGTATGTATGTATGGTGCATGTATGTAGTATGTATGTATGTATGTATGTATGTATGTATGTATGTGTGTATAGGTGTATGTATGTATTTGTATGTTGTGCATGTATGTATGTATGTATGTATGTATGTATTTTGTTATGTATGTATGTATGTATGTATGTATGTATGTATGTGTTGTATGTATGTATGTGCGTATGTATGTGTGTGCATGTATGTATGTTGTTGGTGTGTGAATGTATGTATGTAAATATGCATGTTGTTGTTTGTTTTGTTTTGTTGTTTGTTTGTTTTTGTTCAATTCGATTTTTATTTGTTTCGTTTTGGCTTTGTTTGTGTCGTTGTTGTTGTTGTTTCTGTTTGTTTGTTTCTATCCGTCCCTGTCTCTGTCTCTACGTATTTCTGTCATCTTAAGTCTCTATCTGTCTGTCGTCTGTCTGTATGTATGTCCCCTCTCTCTCCTCTCTCTCTCTCTCTCTCTCTCCTCTCTCTCTCTCTCTCTCTCTCTCTCTCTCTCTCTCTCTCTCTCTCTCAGACAGGCACGCAGAAACAGATACAGAGGCAGACAAAGAATGTCAGTAATGTACGCAGTATCAATGTCGAACAAAAGTTTACCAGTAAAAAGAAACGTGAAAGGCCACAGCAAAACAAACAACAACAACACAACAGCAACAACAAACAACAACAATGAACGACGACACAACAACAACAACAACAACACAACAATACAACGACAAACAACAACAACAACACAATAACCAAACAGCAAAAACCAAACTCACAGAGGATGGAAAGTCTGAAAAGGATCGAGTTCATGAGTATGATACGAGTGGTGTAGGACTGGGTGTTGTTTTGTTTCCAACAGTTAGTGTGCTGTATCTGTTATATCTCAGCAGTGGGTTGAACGACTTCTGCATGCCATGATCCCCATGATCCGAGCTCATTTCTTCTTCGCGTGTTTTTGTGTTTGTAGTTGTGTATTTCTCTCGGTCTCTCTGTCTCTGTCTCTGTTTCTGTCTCTCTTTTCTCTTCTCTCTCTCTCTCTCTCTCTCTCTCTCTCTCTCTCTCTCTCTCTTTCTCTGTCTGTCTGTATGTCTGTCTCTCTGTCTGTCTCTCTGTCTGTCTCTGTCTCTCTCTTCTCTCTGTCTCAATGTCTCTATCTGTCTTCTCTGTTTCTGCTGTCTGTCTGTCTGTCTGTCTCTCTCTCTCTCTTTCTTTCTCTTTCTCTATCCCTTTCTCTCTTTCTTCTATCTTCTATCTGTCTGTCTCTCTTCTGTCTGTCTCTCTGTCTCTCTGTCGCTGTCATCTGTCTCTCTGTCTCTGTATCTGTCTCTTTCCGTGTCTCTCTGTCTCTTTACTGTCTCTCTCTGTCTCTGTCTGTCTGTCTGTCACTGTCTCTGTCTGTCTGTCTGTCTCTTCTAGGTCTTTCTCTCGCTTTCTTTTCTCCTTCTTCTTCATTATCTATTTCTTTCTTCCTTCCTTTCTTTCTTTCTGTCCTTTTTTCTTTCTTTCTTATTATCATTCTTTATTCTTATCTTACATCACTGTCTTCATTACATTGCTTTGTTTTATTCCGCTGGAAGCGAATCTTAAATCGCTCTTTTTTTATTTCCGTAAATATATATCTACAACATGCCTTTCGTTCACACACACACACACACACACACACACACACACACAACACACACACACACACACACACACACCACACACACATGCAGGGAGAGAGAGAGAGAGAGAGAGAGAGAGAGAGAGAGAGAGCAGAGACAGAGACAGAGACAGAGACAGACAGAGACAGACAGAGACAGACAGACAGACAGACCAACATAGAGAAACAGACAGACAGACAGAGAGAGACAGACAGACAGATACAGAGATAGATAGAGACAGAGACAGAGAGAGACAGACACAGAGAGTCAGAGAGAGAGAGACAGAGACAGGGAGAGGGAGACACACACACACACACACACACACACACACACTCACACACACACATACACACACACACACACACACACACACACACACACACACACACACACACACACACACACACACACACACACACACACACACACACACACACCACACACACCACCACACACCACGCACTCACGCAAGCTCGTCTCTCACTATTCTATTCACCCAGTCCCTACCGTCACGTATTCTGTCAGGAACAGAACACTTCATCACATTTCTGTACACGTCGATGTCAT
>JAPXFY010000013.1:58778416-58780916 GCA_030674185.1 Monoplex corrugatus
CCAAGGACAGATCCTTGTGGAACACCACAGGTCAGGTATGCAGGTTGAGAGTAAGTGCCATTGATGAGAACAGTTTGTTTTCTGTTTGATAAATACGAAGTGAAAAAGGAGAGAGCAATGTCAGAGATGCCAAAAGTATGATGAAGTCTAGAAAGGAGAATACCATGGTCAATGGTATCGAAAGCTGCAGACAGATCAAGGAGTGTGAGGAGAGAGACTTTGCCAGTATCAGTTGCAAGGAGGAGATTGTTGAGAATGTGTAGTAGGGCAGTTTCAGTGCTATGGCACTGGCGGTAGGCTGACTGGAAAGGATTGAGGAGATTGTTGGCAGACAGGTGAGAGTTCAGCTGGTTGAGGACGACTTTTTCAAGGAGTTTTGACAAGAAAGAGAGATTAGAGATAGGCCTGTAATTTTTCAGTTCATTTGGGTCTAAATTGTGTTTCTTGAGGAGAGGGTGAACAATAGCAGACTTGAAAGAATCTGGGACAGTTCCAGTTTGAAAAGAAGTGTTGATGATGTCAGTGATGAATGGGAGGAGAGTAGGGAGACAATCGGAGTAGAGAGAACCTGGAAGAGGATCCAGTTCGCAGGTTTTGAACGACATGGATCTGATTGTGTTGAAAATTTCTTCTTGTGAGACTGGGGTAAAAGTAGTAAGAGGTGTGCCAGAGAAGGAAGGGTCAGGTGGGCATGGTTGACAGGGTGTCCTGTCAAGCCTGTCACGAAGAGTTTGTATTTTGGTGGTGAAATACTTAGAGAATACAGATGGGAGTTCTTCATTTGTATGTTTTGTTGGGAGAGGTAAGTCTTTTCGTGTGCCAAGGAGATGATTCATGGTTGTAAAGAGTTCTTTTGAAGAAGAGGCATTCAGGATTTTGGTTTGGAAATAGCTTGTTTTTGCAGATGCAATGAGGGTGGATACTTTTGTTTTAGAGGCTTGGAAAAGTTGCCTGTGTACAGTGAGTTTGGATTTGCGCCAGCGGCGCTCTGCTCTGCGGCGGGCACGTTTTGCACAGGCAATCTCATGAGTGAGCCAGGGGGTAGGGGGGCGGTCAGGTAAAAGACGGGTTGTGGCTGGAGCATGAGTGTCCAGAAGATGGTGGAGAGTAGTATAGAATTCATCGGCAAGGTTATGTGACTTTTCAGAAAGGAGACGGGAGGCATCAGATGAAAATGTGGAGAGGTCGATAGATTTGAGATTGCGTCGAGTCACTGTGCGCGTGGTACGGGAAGGAGGAGAAATGTCAAGAGAACAGAGAATTGCAGAGTGGTCAGATGGAAGGGCTGAAGTTAGACGGGTAGAAAGAACTAAGCAGTTGTTAGTAGCTGAATTGTGGTGATCACGAGAAATGATCCAGTCAAGAATGTGACCTTTTTGATGGGTTGGTTCAGAAATGTGTTGAGTCATATTGTGATTGGACAGAGAGTTGATGATATGTCTTGTGTCATAACGGTGAGTGTTGTCATAGTGGACATTGATGTCACCTAGAATGATGAGATTTCCAGGTAAGAGGCAGTAGTGGTCAAGCAGTTGGTCAAAGTCAGAGAGAAACGTGGATGTGGTGAGTTTGTTGGCAGAGCTAGGTGGAGGTCGATAGACACAGGAGAAGGTGATGGGGTGAGGGGTGGATTGGAAGGATACTTCAACGTGCTCGAAAGAAGGATGGGAGAAAGGCAGAGACTGCGAGAAAGATAGGCGGGAATGGAGTGAGTCGTTGTAGAGGATGGCGATACCGCCACCTCGAGATGAGCGATGGAAAGAAGCAAGCCTGTAACCACTCGGAGTGAGGCTAGCATGTATAGGTTCATGACCAAGGGGGTTAAGCCATGTCTCTGTAATAAAAGCAATGTCAACGTGCTCATCAGCGATAAAATCGGCAATGACCTCAGCTTTGCCATCTTTGCATATTGATTGAGCGTTAAAAAGGCATAGTTTAAGTTTATCATATGGCGGCGGCCGAGGTGGCGAAGAAGGCGGCACCGACGGGACAAAACACGAAGGCGACACCAGCGGGGCAGAAGACGAAGGCAGCAACGACGGAACAGAAGAAGAAGACAAAGGTAGCACCGGCGGGACAGAAGACGAGGGCAGCGCCGGCGGGACAGAAGACGAAGGCAGCACCGGCGGGACAGAAGGCGAAGGCGGCACCACCAGGACAGAAGGCGAAGGCGAAGATGGCAGAGGAGGAGACAAAGCCCGCAGCAGCGAGGTCGAAGGCAGGGGCAGTGGAGGAGAAGAGGAAGCAGAAGACGAAAAGTGGCGTCGGGCTGGCACAGCAGGAGGCAGGTTGTGCCAAAGTCGGTGGAGAGCATAAATAACAGTTAAAACAAAAGAAGCGGGAGAGAGTGGGGGTACGTAAGCAGTTCAGAACCTGCTCATTTGTAACACCAAGTATATATTTGACATAATTTGTTCCTGTGCTATGTCCACGAACCTAAATGACATACTCTGTACAGCTATCATGTAAACAATTGTAATGGTTAGCATTTGATGGTTTG
>JAPXFY010000013.1:58795916-58800916 GCA_030674185.1 Monoplex corrugatus
TTCTTCTCTTCTTCTTCTCTTCTTCTTCTTTCTTCTTCTTCTTCTTTCTTCTTCTTCTTCTTCTTCTTCTTCTTCTTCTTCTTCTTCTTCTTCTTTTCTTCTTCTTCTTCTTCTTCTTCTTCTTCTTCTTCTTCTTCTTCTTCTTCTCTTCTTCTTTTTTCTTTCTTCTTCTTCTTCTTCTTCTTCTTCTTCTTCTTCTTCTTCTTCTTCTTCTTCTTCTTCTTCTCTTCTCTTCTTCTTCTTCTTCTTCTTTCTTCTTCTTCGCATTCTTCTTCTTCGCATTCTTCTTCTTCTTCTTCTTCTTCTTCTTCGCATTCTTCTTCGCAATTCTTTTTCGCATTCTTCTTCTTCTTCGCAATTCTTCTTCTTCGCATTCTTCGCATTCTTCGCAATTCTTTTTCGCATTCTTCTTCTTCTTCGCAATTCTTCTTCTTCTTCTTCTTCGCATTCTTCTTCTTCGCATTCTTCGCAATTCTTCTTCTTCGCATTCTTCGCAATTCTTCTTCGCAATTCTTCTTCGCAGTTTTTCTTCTTCGCAATTCTTCTTCTTCGCAATTCTTCTTCTTCGCAATTCTTCTTCTTCTTCTTTCTCTTGTCGCTGCTGCTGTTATTGTTGCAACAATCGAATTTGTTGTTTTATTGTTATTGCCGATGCTACTGCTGTTTTTTGTTGTTGGCTGATGATGCTACTGCTACTGCAGAATTTGCTGTTGTTGTTGTTCCCCTTGCTCTTGCTGGTGCTAATCCTGTCGTTGCTGAATTATATATATCAGTGTCATCATCATCATCATCAGGTGCCCTGCCGCATGGCGTTGGCGATCATGGACTTCCATCTGTCTCTATCTCTCGTTGCCCCTAGCATCTCCCCCTCGTCCCCAGCCACTCTGCAATTCTGTCCAGCATTTTCTCCCTGGGTCTACCTGGTGCTCTCTTTCCCTCCAGCTTTCCCGTTGTGACCAGGTGCTCCAAATACCCCTTCCTCATAAAATGGCCTATACATGTTGCCTGTCTTTTCCTAATCTTCCTTATGAGTGATCTATTTGTGTCTACCTCCATCAAGATTGTCCCGTTTGTTTTCTTTGCTGTCCATGGAATGTATAAGTGTAAGATATATATGTATGTGTGTATTATGTATGTACGGGTGCATGCATGTATGTATGTATGTGTGTATGTATATGTATGTATGTATGTATGTATGTATGTATAGCGTGCGTGCACGTGTGTGTGTGTGTGTGTGTGTGTGTGTGTGTTTGTTTGTATGCGCGCGCGCGTGTGTGTGCACGCATGCCTCCGTGTGTGTGTGTGTGTGCGTGTGCGTGTTGTGTGTGTGTGTGTGTGTGTGTGTGCGTGCGTGCGTGCGTGTGTGTGTGTGTGTGTGGTGTGCGTGTGTGTGTGTGTGTGTGTGTGTGTGTGTGTGTGTGTGTGTGTGTGTGCGCGCGCGCGTGCGAGCGTGAAAAGAATTCGATAAAGGTGTTAGGAATGGGTTAACTGAGCACATACATGCTTGCAGGAGCATACGAGCGCGTGCGCAAGGACTCATTCACGCACGCACGCACACATGCACCACACACGCACACACGCACGCACGCACGCACTCGCTTGCATGCACCTGGAAGCATATACGTACTCAATTAACCCATTCCTAACACTTTTATCGAATTCTTCAGACCCCTACTAATTGTTGATCACATCAGGCAAAATGTCTTAAGACTGTCGTGATGATCGGATTATTTCAGGAAGCACTCACTGACATTGCTTCTGGCTCTGATTATCTGTGTCTACCGGCTGCCAAAATACACTTCTTTTAATATGTAATATGCGCAATGGATAATTGTGTTACTGAGGTGACGTAGGATAAATTGTCTTAGGGACGATTCATAAGAGTGATAAGTGACACTGCTAAATATGTCAACACTGCTTTAGAATTGTATGATGCTTTACACAGCTTTAGAATGTTGTTATGCTTTACACAGCTTGTAGAATGTGTTATGCTTATACAGGCTTAGTGTTGTTTGCTTAACAGTTTAGAATGTTGTTATGTTATGACAGCTTTAGAATGATTGTATGCTTTACACAGCTTTAGAATGATTATAGCTTTCATACAGCTTTAGAATGTTATTATGCTTATCACAGGTTTAGAATGTTTATGCTATTACACAGCTTAGAAATGTTTATGCTTTACACAGCTATTAGAATGTTTATATGCTTGTTATCACCAGCATTTAGAATGTATTATGCTTTACACAGCTTTAGAATGTATTATGCTTTAACAGCTTTAGATGTTGTTATGCTTATTCTAGCTTCTGATGTGGTTGTATGTTTAACAGCTTTGAATGTTTGTGCTTTTGCTTTAGATGTGTTGTGTGCTACACAGCTTAGAAGATGCTTAACAGCTTTAGAATGTTATGTATAGCTTGAATGTGTTTAGCTACAGCTAGAATGATATTATGCTTTGACAGCTGTTAGCAGATGTAACAGTTGATGTATGCTTACAGCTTTAGAATGTTATTATGCTTTAACAGCTTTAGAATGTATTATGCTTACACAGCTTAGAATGTTGTTATGCTATCACAGCTTTAGAATGTTTATGTTTAACAGCTTTAGAATGTATGTATCTTATACAGCTTTAGAATGTTGTTATGCTTTGAATTTATAGCTTGTTATGTTATGCTTTAACAGCTTTGAATGTGTTTAGCTTAACAGCTTTAGAATGTTTTATGCTTTACACAGCTTTAGAATGATATATGCTTTATACAGCTTTAGAATGTTGTTATGCTTTAACAGCTTTAGAATGTTGTTATTTTATCACAGCTTTAGAATTTTATCTTTACACGCTTTAGAATGTTATTATGCTTTACACAGCTTTAGAATGTATTATGCTTTACACAGCTTTAGAATGATATTATGCTTTACACAGCTTTAGAATGATTATTATGCTTTACACAGCTTTAGAATGTTATTATGCTTTACACAGCTTTAGAATGTTTATGCTTTACACAGCTTTAGAATGTTGTTATGCTTTAACAGCTTTAGAATGTTGTTATGCTTTACACAGCTTTAGAATGTTATTATGCTTTACACAGCTTTAGAATGTTATTATGCTTTACACAGCTTTAGAATGTTATTATGCTTTAACAGCTTTAGAATGTATTATGCTTTACACAGCTTTAGAATGTTATTATGCTTTACACAGCTTTAGAATGTTGTTATGCTTTACACAGCTTTAGAATGTTGTTATGCTTTACACAGCTTTAGAATGTTTTATGCTTTACACAGCTTTAGAATGTTGTTATGCTTTACACAGCTTTAGAATGATATTATGCTTTACACAGCTTTAGAATGTTTTATGCTTTACACAGCTTTAGAATGTTTTATGCTTTACACAGCTTTAGAATGTTGTTATGCTTTACACGCTTTAGATGTTATGCTTTAACAGCTTTAGAATGTTTTATGCTTTACACAGCTTTAGAATGTTGTTATGCTTTACACAGCTTTAGAATGTATTATGCTTTACACAGCTTTAGAATGTTGTTATGCTTTACACAGCTTTAGAATGTTATTATGCTTTACACAGCTTTAGAATGTATTATGCTTTACACAGCTTTAGAATGTTGTTATGCTTTACACAGCTTTAGAATGTTATTATGCTTTACACAGCTTTAGAATGTTATTATGCTTTACACAGCTTTAGAATGTTTTATGCTTTACACAGCTTTAGAATGTTGTTATGCTTTACACAGCTTTAGAATGTTTTATGCTTTACACAGCTTTAGAATGTTATTATGCTTTACACAGCTTTAGAATGTTATTATGCTTTACACAGCTTTAGAATGTTATTATGCTTTACACGCTTTAGAATGTTTTATGCTTTACACAGCTTTAGAATGTTTATGCTTTACACAGCTTTAGAATGTATTATGCTTTATACAGCTTTAGAATGTTATTATGCTTTACACAGCTTTAGAATGTTATTATGCTTTACACAGCTTTAGAATGTTGTTATGCTTTACACAGCTTTAGAATGTATTATGCTTTACACAGCTTTAGAATGTTGTTATGCTTTACACAGCTTTAGAATGTATTATGCTTTACACAGCTTTAGAATGTTGTTATGCTTTACACAGCTTTAGAATGTTATTATGCTTTACAGCTTTAGAATGTTGTTATGCTTTAACAGCTTTAGAATGTTGTTATGCTTTACACAGCTTTAGAATGTTTATGCTTTAACAGCTTTAGAATGTTGTTGCTTTACACAGCTTTAGAATGTTATTATGCTTTTACAGCTTTAGAATGTATTATGCTTTACACAGCTTTAGAATGTTGTTATGCTTTATACAGCTTTAGATGATATGCTTTATAGCTTATGTATTGACAGCTTTAGAATGTATTATGCTTTATACAGCTTTAGAATATATGCTTTACAGCTTTAGATGTTTATGCTTTACACAGCTTTAGAATGATTTATGCTTTATACAGCTTTAGAATGTTATTTGCTTTACACAGCTTTAGAATGATATTATGCTTTATACAGCTTTAGAATGTTATTATGCTTTATACAGCTTTAGAATGTTTATGCTTTATACAGCTTTAGAATGTTATTTGCTTTACACAGCTTTAGAATGTTTTATGCTTTACACAGCTTTAGAATGTTATTATGCTTTACACAGCTTTAGAATGTTATTATGCTTTACACAGCTTTAGAATGATATTATGCTTTATACAGCTTTAGAATGATATTATGCTTTACACAGCTTTAGAATGTTGTTATGCTTTATACAGCTTTAGAATGATATTATGCTTTACACAGCTTTAGAATGATATTATGCTTTACACAGCTTTAGAATGTATTATGCTTTATACAGCTTTAGAATGTTGTTATGCTTTACACAGCTTTAGAATGTTGTTATGCTTTACACAGCTTTAGAATGTTTTATGCTTTACACAGCTTTAGAATGATATTATGCTTTACACAGCTTTAGAATGTTGTTATGCTTTACACA
>JAPXFY010000013.1:58810916-58813416 GCA_030674185.1 Monoplex corrugatus
ATATTTACACAAGAAAACTATTCTGAAACTAATTTTAAAGAAGTAACTTCTGATCAGTCTTTATCAGTTAAAATTTCAGAATCATTGGTTCACAGTCCTGTTAATGTATTGATTTAAGTTTATGAAGTTAGTATTTTAGCGTTAAATTTTTCCTTCACATTGTTAATGTTAATTGTTAGTGTTACGATCTTGTTCCATTTTTCTATTTACCCATTTATTTATGTCTTTTACTCTGTCTCCCATTTCCCCACAATGCAACTCGCCCACCTCTCATCCTCCATTCCCCCTCCCCCCTCCCCCCCTCCCCCCCCCCCCCCCGTCTAATATCACTCATAGTGAACAGACGTTAAATTAAAGAACGAACGAACACACAGACACACACACACAAGCACACACACACACACACACACACACAAACACACACACACACACACAAACACACAAACACACACACACAAAGCCTAAAATCTGCATTTTTATGAAATATTTTAAGAAAGCAGTATCTTGGGAACTTTTGACAATGTTGCTTTTTTGCTTTTGATGTTGTGACAATATATCATTGTCCTTGCTGCAAAAGAGCATGTATCACAGTTGAATTCCCCTTACAGTCACAATGATAATATTCAGTATCTCCATATGCCCACGATCAATGATTGTAACTGCTATATTTGCTTTATTATCTTGTTTCTTTCTTGTTCTCTTTGTTTTCTTTCTTTCTTTTTTTTCTGTTTTTTTTTTCTTTCTTTCTTTCTTTCTTTTTCTTTCTTTCTTTCCTTCTTTCTTTCTTTCCTTCTTTCTTTTATTCTGTCTTTCTTTCTTTCTCTGTTTTTGTCTGTCTGTCTGTCTGTATTTAATAATTTATTTATTTATTGATTTATTTGTTCATTCATTTATTTATGTATCTATATATTAATTATCATTTATGTATTATCATTTATTCATTTATTTATTCTAATTCATTCTTATAATCTTTGATTCCTTTGTGTTGTGAAGTTTGCAAAGTTTTTTGTTTGTTTGTTTGTTGTTGTTTTTTTGGGTGGGTGGGTGGGTGGGGGTGGGAGCCTTGCTGAGAAAAGAAGCAAGCAGAAGAAGATAACGGTATGGAGGCATCATTCTGAGACTGACATGTATGACAGGGAAGAGTGAAATCATGGGATAAAAAAAACCCAAACACGAGCAGCATGACCTCACGTCTCTGTTATCTCCACCTCTTCGTTAAACAGCTCACTTTTCCCAACACGTGTCTCTGCAAAGATTTCTCAAATAGCTCCTGTTTCTTTGATTCCTTATCAATACCAACTAAAAGCGTTTTCTGAGGGTTGGGGTGGGATGGTGTGTGTGTGTTCGTTCGTTCTTTGATTTAACGTCTTTTCACTATAAGTGATATTAGACAGTGTGTGTGTGTGTGTGTGTGTGTGTGTGTGTGTGTGTGTGTGTGTGTGTGTGTGTGTGTGTGTGTGTGTGTGTGTGTGTGTGTGTGTGTGTGTGTTGTGTTGTGTGTGTGTGTGTGTGTGTGTGTGTGTGTGTGTGTGTGTGTGTGTGTGTGTGTGTGTGTTGTGTGTGTGCGTGTATGCGTGTGTTCGTTCGTTCTTTGATTTGACGTCTTTTCACTGAAAGTGATATTAGTCGGGGAAGGGGGGAGGGGAAGAAAAAAATGTATAAATAAAATAAAATGGAGAACGATAGTTGGACGGGTTGGATTGGGGCAGAGGGGAGACAGAGGAAAAAGTCATAAATAGGTGGTAGAATAGTAAAATGGAACGAAATCTTAACTCTAACATTAGTAACAATTAACTTCAACAATGTGAAGGGAAAATCTAACACTAAAACACAAACTGCATAAAGTTAAAGTAATGCATTAACAGGACTGTGAACTAATGATTCTGAAATTTTAAGTAGCAAAGATTGATCTGATGTTACTTTTTTTAAATGAGTTTCAGAACAGTTTTCTTGTGTAAACATTTTCGGTAGAAAAGAACGTCGCATTTTGCAATAACATAAACAGTGAAACAATCTGAACTGTTTGCCGCAAACACTCTTGACATTTTTACAATATTTTGTTTTCAATGCGTTTAGCTGAATACGAAAACGAACAGCAATAATCGATTGCAAATGATGCATAGAAGAATACTGCATTTTTTTGTTGTTGTATAAATTTTGAACGGAAAGTTTTATCATTTGTTGTGACACAAACTGTTCATTTAAATGTTCATGAAATCGAATCCATGAGGCTGATTCGAGCATGTTGCAAGCTTCTTTTACGGAAGTATGAATATGTAATTCTATAGAATTAACAGAATTCTGTGCACCTTGCTTAGCTGCTCTGTCAACTGCTTCGTTGACGTGAAGACCAACGTGAACGTGAGAAGGCATCAAGCATAAACTGATATCTGTACCTTTTATCCTTAAACGATGTACAAGATGATTTGTCTCTGTAATTAAATCAGGTCTTGTGTCGGCATCAAAAGACCGTAAGGCCTAGAGCACAGATTTTGAGTCA
>JAPXFY010000013.1:58835916-58840916 GCA_030674185.1 Monoplex corrugatus
CCAACCAACCGACCAACCAACCGACCAACCAACCAACCAACCATCAAACAATCCAATCAATCAAGCAAGCAAGCAAGCAAGCAAGCAAGCAAGCAAGCAAGCAAGCAACCAACCAAGTAACTAACCAACTAACCATGCAAATAATCAACCAACCAAACAAACAAATAAGCAAACAAACAAAACAAAACAAACAAATCTGTGGCTGTCATTACACAAGAGGAGATCTAAGACAACAACCAGCTCCCTGACACTAAATGCATACCTCTTCTCAATCAAGACAATCTGGCTATGACAGGAGGGTAAGAAGGTTTGTCGTAACACTTATGAAATATTCATTGGCAACATGGCATCGATTTGTACTATCATCATTTGCTATCAGTTTCTGTAAAAAAAAACAAACAGTTGCCAACTATGTTCCTTCTCTCTGACCTGTTTTGAGGTTTGGCGTGAATATGTATGTCTTCTATCCGATTGCCTCTGTATCAGTTTCTGTCTGTCTGTCTGTCTGTCTGTCTCTATGTCTGTCTTCATCTTTCTCTCACTCTCTCTCTCTCTCTCTTTCACTTTTTCTCCCTATATCTCCCTCTCTTTCCCCTCTTGTCTCCCACTCTCTCTCTCTCTCTGTCTGCCTGTCTCTGTTTGTCTTTTCTCTGTCTCTGTCTCTGTCTATCTGTGCCTCTCTCTGTTAGTCTATGTCTGTCTGTCTGCCTGTCTGTATGTCTGTCTGTGTCTGTGTCTGTGTCTGTCTCCATCTCTCTCTCTCTCTCTCTATCTCTCTCTCTCTTTCTGTCTTATTCTGTCTCTGTCTTTTTCTCTGTCTGTCTGTCTATCTTTGCGTCTGTCTATCTGTCTGTCTGCCTGCTTGTCTACCTGTCTGCCTCTCTCTGTGTCTTCATCTGTCTCTATCTCTGTCTGTCTGTCACTGTCTCTCTCTGTCTCTGTCTCTGGCTCTGGCTCTGGCTCTCTCTCTGTCTCTGTCTCTGTCTGTCTGTCTATCTGTCTCTCTTTCTCTCTCTCTTCCCCCCCCCCTCTCTCTCTCTCTCTCTTTCAGAGGTAATAATAATAATAATAATAAAGACAATTTATATAGCGCTTTCCAGAGCACAAAGCGCTTCACATAAAATCAGTATATAACTAAATACAAATAGATACACCAACATAAAATTTAAACATACCGCTGCTAACACTATATAACATAAAACATAAAATTTACGTTCAACAAGACATATTAACATAGTAAATTCAAATATTACTAAAAATAGTGACAATCATACAAAAATATTTTCTCTCTCTTTCTCTTCACACACACACACACACACACACACACACACACACACACACACACACACACACACACACACACACACACACTCACACACACACACACACACACACACACACACACACACACACACACAGACCCAAACACACTCCCTCTCTCAACCACTCAGTTTCTCTACTATCAAATTCTATCACGCTTACACATACTCTTACTCATACTCTCACTCTCCCCACCCCAACCATACTCTCGCTCTCTACCGTGCTCCCGATATTCCTTGCTCACTCTCTCTCTCTCCACACAGCCTCTCTCTCTCTCTCTTTTCCTCTCTCCCTCTCTCTCCCTCTCTCTTGCTCGCATAAACATGCTTCACACACACACACACACACACACACACACACACACACACACACACACACACACACACACACACAAACACACACACACACACACACACATATATGTAGGAACGATGATCAGGGCTGAGAGAGAAGAGAAAGAGAAGATCAATGAAAGTATTGAGTGAAAAGATAGGTCTTCAGACTAGACTTGAAAGAAGGAAGACATTGCTTATGGCGAATATGATAGGGAAGGGAGTTCCAGGTCATGGCAGCAGAGTGGGAGAAAGCTCTCTGACCATGCAGTTTCCGGTTGAAACGGGGAACACAGAAAGTTCTTGTGTCGGTAGAGGATCGGAGAGTTCTGGATGGTACATACACTTGAAGAAGTTCAGACAGATAAGAGGGAGCGGAGCAAGTAAGAATTTTGTAACAGAGACAGCAACATTTGTATTTGATTCTTTGTTCAACTGGAAGCCAATGCAACTTTTTCAGAAGAGGAGAATATGACTGGGATCTAGGGGCTTTACAAACAAGCCTAGCTGCTGAATTCTGAACACGTTGGAGAGGTTGAATGACAACTGAAGGGCAGCCGATTAGAATAGAATTACAGTAGTCCAAGCGTGAAAGAATATAAGAGGAAATAAGAGTTTTAGTGGCTTCCTCAGTAAGAAAGGGGCGGATAGAAGCAATACGTCTTAGTTCCATATAAGAAAGCTGGCATATCTTAGTGACATGTTTTTGCATAGAAAGATCATGATCTAAAAGAACTCCTAAATCCCGGACACAGTCAGAAAATTCAATGGAACTAGAACCTATAGGGAGAGAAGAAGAAAGTGTGTTGATAACATGATGTGAGAAACGTATAGCCTCCGTCTTGTCACAGTTAAGTTTCAGTTTATTTGATGACATCCAGAGATCAATGTCAGAGGTACAGTTTTGGAGAGAAGAAATTGCATCAGGATAGTCATCAACAGAAGCTGAATGAAGGAGCTGAGTGTCATCCGCAAACATTTCATGCGAAATGGAATGGCTGCGGATGACATCAGAAAGAGGGGTAGTATACAGAATGAATAAAACAGGACCGAGCACGGAGCCCTGAGGCACACCAAAATCGAGGGAGGTTTCATTTGAACGGTGACTATCCACTAGCACAAACTGTTTCCTGTCTGAAAGATAAGAGTGAAACCAATTAAGAGCTAAGTCTCTAATACCAAATGTATGTTCCAAACGGGAGAGAAGAATTTCATGGTCTATGGTGTCGAAAGCAGCTGAAAGATCTAACAAGAGGAGGACAGAAATTTTATTTTTATCTAACGAATTGAGAATATCATTAAGGATACGAAGGATGGCAGTCTCTGTGCTGTGCTCTGGACGATATGCTGACTGATGGGGAGATAGAAGGTTGTTGGCAGTCAAATGAGCTGAAAGCTGGTGGAGGACAATTTTCTCGAGAATTTTGGACAGAAAGGGGAGGTTGGAAATGGGGCGGTAATTTTTCAACACGTTGGGGTCAAGGGAAGACTTTTTCAGGAGAGGCTTAACAAGAGCAGTCTTAAAATCAGAGGGAACAGAAGCTGAAGATAGTGATTCATTAAGAATGCGAGTGATAGTGGGGAGAAGGGTGTCGAGGTGGTCATAGAGAAGAGGGGTGGGGATGGGGTCGAGAATACAAGAGACTTTGGGGGACTCAGTAATCAGCTTCCGTACAAATGATTCAGAAACAGGAGTAAACTGACAGAGTGGTGTACCTTTATAAATAACGGACTGGTCAGTTGTGTCAGAGGATGACAGAAACCCATCACGGATGGTCAGAATTTTCTGGGTAAAAAAGTCGGAAAACAATTTTGGTAACTGAGATAATTCATGTGTGGACGGCAGAGTAACATCGGAAACCTTTCCCAGCATGCCTGTGACAGTTCTAAAAAGATCTTTGCATGATACTGCTGAAACAACTTTAGAAGAATAGAATTTAGTTTTAGCATCATGGACGAGATCGACAATTTTCTGTTTTGCGGTTTCATAAATCTGCTTATGTACCGTCAGGCGAGACGATGCCCAGCGACGCTCAGCTTTACGGCGCTCACGCTTAAGTTGCAAAAGATCATGTGCCACGGAGCTGTACCACGGGGCAGAGCGACGTTGCTGCACCCTGTGCTGACGTAAGGGCGCGTGCTTATCCAAAACTGTTCGCAAACCGAGACTGAGATCAGAAAGAGAAACATCATGAGTAATGACACTTTTTAAATCTTGAGAAAATGCTGCCTGATCTATCTGGCGAATGGCACGAATATATTTGAATTGGGGTGTTGATTTTTGTTTTAGAACACTAAGATGACAGACAATACAAATATGGTCAGACATAAGATAATTACTACACTTTGCAGATTGTAAAAGATTATCATTGTCACGAAAAATTACAAGGTCTAAAATATGACCACTGCTAGGAAAAGTAGGTTCGTTAACAGCTTGAGACAGACTAAACATTTGCAAGAGTTCCCGAAACTGTCTTGTTCTGGAGTCATGCTGATCTTGATAATGGATATTAAAGTCACCAACAATCAAAAGATTACTCTCACACCTGATGGAATAGTCAAGAAAGTCTGGGAGCTCATCGAAAAACATAGTGTGGGTCAGTTTATTTCTTTGACTGGGGGGAGGACGGTAGACACAAAGCAATCGAAGTTGCTGGCGTTGCACAGTCAACATTAATTCAGCAACCTCAAACGAGGTGTGGGTGAAGGAGAACGAGGTGTTGACAGAGGTGTGAGATGCAAGACAATCTTTCATGATGACGGCAATGCCGCCACCACCTTTAATCAAGCCAGTCAGCTGACGGGGAAAAGAAAACAGTTTATATCCCGGTGGTGTCAAGTCCGCCATCTTGCTCTCATCGCCGGACTCTTTAAGCCAGGTCTCGGTGAGGACCATAATGTCGACATCGTGATCTGTCAGAAAGTCTACGATCGCCGTACGCTTCCGGGCCACGCCCACAGACTTGGCGTTGAACAGGCACACACAGAGCTGGTTTAGTAAATCGGAGCTCTGTAAGGGAACCTTGATCAAGTTATGCAGGTTGGCTCGGGAGGGGCGGGCTGTGGAGCAGATAGACACATTGGGGAAGGGTGAAGGTACAATTGTTTCCTCCTTATTTTCAGAACTCAGGTTCGTGCCAGTCGAGTTCGGCTTTAACATGTTGGAATGAAGTAATGCAGATATACGGTGTTTATTTATTTATTTGTTTATATATTTATCTGTCTATCTATTCACGCATGCACGCACACACCAGCACATGCACACATACAGAAACATACTACGACACTATCCCAACACCACTCTAGCCTCCCTCTCCACTCCACCCTCACCCTCGCTCCGCCCCCAGC
>JAPXFY010000013.1:58848416-58853416 GCA_030674185.1 Monoplex corrugatus
CCTTCCAGCATCACCCTACATCACTGTGCATAAATCCATACCACTACCATATCTCCTTAGAGCCTTAACCCTCAGAGCAACTGCTTGTTTCACGATCGTCATCCAGATTCAGTTAAACATATACATGGAATAGCAGAGGCAATCTGTGGCAGGAAGCCACCCTAAACCCTATTGTCATTTTTGTGAATGTTGGATGCATAACCTGCAATGAATAAAAGCAGAAGAAAAAGGAAACCACAGACAGAAGCTTGCACGAAAAGATGACATATACAAACTATAAAAGACAAAGACAGCAGTAGTCTCAGAAGAGACAGATGGAATCACTATTTGGAAAGTTTGGACTAGGGCATCGGTGGCAAATTTGTCTTGGCTGGAAGAGGTATAATACAAGCACAGATAATCGTAAAATAGATCAACAGCACAGATAAACAAGAACATAAATTGCTTCAAAGAAATGGACTTGTGGTGGTGGTGGCAAAGGGAGCATCAGATAAAGAAATTAAGGTTGTACAATGTAAATCTTCATGATATCATGTTTACCAAAACATTAGCCTTGGTTTTCCTTGAGAGAAAATATCACAACGAGTGAGTGAATGCAGATTTTTGTGTTTGTTTCAGATATGACTGGATTTGTATCTTCGTGCACTTCATGATATACCTGATGGTCATCCGTGAGGTCCCAAACAGACCAGAATGGATTCCTGTATTATGTTGCATTACAGTGTATTGCATTGCAATTAACTATTTTGAACTATACTATTTCCACTTTTTATTGTTGTAATAGTCAAGTGTTGAAGAAATAAAAATAAAAACGTTTTGCATGATTAGATGGCTCATAGTGTCAGTAAGGAGAGAACTTTATTATGGCAGTGCCATCCGATTGTTGATGAATCTTCCACTCTTTCTTTTCTAGAGAGACCAATAAAGTGTTGGAAGCATTGTTATGCACTATCTTTGGCATGAAGCTTTCAGAAGTTAAAACTGCCCCCCAAGGGCATCTACATCACCATCTTTATCGCCTGATCGATCGTGGCTCTTATGTTTTCTGGCGCCTTTGCTACCCAAGCAGGAAATTAAGTTATTGAAAAAAGTGGACAGGGAAATTGCCAGGAAGAATACTAGAACTGTGGAACCGTGCAGACCACTGAATACTGCATTATCTGTTCCAGTTGTACTTTGTTTGGAGACTGTGGAACATCTGATCATGTTGATTCTTGCCGAAAATCATTCCTTTTTGCGTTCATCTTTACTTTCCCTTTGGGAATGCGTTGATCTGAATAGTCAGGTTATATGCAGTATTAGACTAACTGATAGACACTTGTGAGTCTTTCTTCTTAACCAACACAATACCTGCAATTGTTAGCTTAGTATCAAGAACGAATGTACACTCTGAAGATCTAAATTGTTTGGAAGATTAAAGTGAAGTTATGAATACATAACTCGAGCATTACCCCCATGACTTCTTCGTTGCATAGCATATGCCAGACATTTGACTGTATTAAATGCATATGCAAATATTTGCATTCCTAAGTCAATATACATAAAACATAACCGATCAAAATCAGTGCCCATGGTTTCTGTACCGAGTGGTCATGTCATCACCATCTATTCATCTCACTCTTTCTGTAGCTGTCCTTGCGGAGATAAAAAGACATCCATCCCCTGTCAATATCATCCTTCCTTCGCCGATTTATTCTTCACCTCTTCCTTTACACCAGCCATCATTTCTTCATCGTCACAAGCATTCCTGTCCCATCGCCCAAAGTACCTTACTCCTCTTAAACAGACATCAGTAAATAGATACATAGAAAAGCCAGGACTAGCTGCTGGACAAGACCCACCATGAATCCCATTGTCACTGGTCTGAACGAATAATCTATAATTTGTTATGGAAGCACAGGTGGAAGTAAAGTGAAAAAAGTGTATCAGATTTGTGCCATGTGGTCTCCACCCTATTTTATAACCTGAGTCAGACGTCCCTACACATTAATGTTTTGGGTTTACTTCTCTTTTCCTTAACTTTATCTACAATTAGCACGAAACACTCTGAAGGTGCGGATGAGACCTACACCACCAATACCTCGCTACTTTCCGGATAATCATCTCCCAAGCTCCTTACGCCGCCCGATTGTCATTTTATTAAGCAAAAGGGGCTGTCCATGCGTTGCATGACCCATTCGGACCGCGTAATTAGTTTACTTACTTACTTCTTATTCACTAACATTCTCACTCACTCACTCACGCGCTGGCTTGCTTGCTTGCTTACTTACTTATTTGCTTACTACTACTTATCTATTTACATATCTATTTAACATACACTTACATTTACTTACTTATCTATTATAATTAAGAAAATATTGTCTTCACAAAGTTGATAGACGCTAGCCATGTGAGACGAGTTTATACAGAATAGCTAGTTGTGTTGTGATTCAGACCTTTAATTATTTCTTTATTTACTTTATACATATGTTCCTTTTTGAAGGAAAGATACACACATACACATGTCATTTACATGTAACCAATATTATTCTAGTGGTAGGCTGATAAAATACTAGTAAAACATATAGACGAGGTAAAACATAGTCTAGGTAGGGCCTCAGGACTGGCCAGCTCATGAGTTTATGTGCAGGCTTAAGGCGTATGCCACAGTCACCATACACGTGACACCTGTGGCGTTAGTGCATATGGAATTCGCTCCGAGCGCGGAGACGTCATCTTGATAAACTGAAACTGGTACTGAAACTGTCTATTCCTAATCCTCTTCATTGATGTTATTTTTGTGTCTGCCTCTTTCAAGACTGTCTCGTTTGTCTTCTCTGCTGTTCATGGAACTCTTTACATTCTTTTTTAGAAACCACATTTCAGTAGCCTCGATCTCGTTCTGACTTCGCCCATTGATTGTCCACGTTTCACATCCGAACAACAATATCGGTTCTGTATAACACTGAAGAACTCTCTTCCTGATGTTAATTGATAGGCATTTGTACGTAACAAGCATAGGATAGGAATATCTGCAATTAACTCTCCTAACAAAATCATTGGCACTTGCTATCACCTTCGTAATGAAGGGCTAAGTCTCAGCATTTCTGGCTGGCCTATGTTGGCTTCGGTATAAGCGTCTGTCCCTCTCCTTAAGATAGTTTGCTTAGCTGATTCTCTTTGTGCCTGAATGTGCTTGTTTGTCTGTTTGTTATTACAGTTCTCTTTTTAGCACAGTGTCGGGCGCGCTTGCCAGGTGGGTACACTTTAGACTTCCTATTCGAAGATCCTAGGGGGTTTGATGGGCTCAGACATCTTAGTTTGGTAGATAAACGGTGGGGGTCTTTCTTGTCTCGCAGTTCATGTATGGAGACCTGCTAGTGTCTAAAGTCCCTAAGTGAATACACGATTAAATATGCACGTTGAAGATCTCGTAAGTCATAACAGAGTGTAGTCTTCCAGAAACATGAAAACAGCCACCGTGCACGCCTTCCAAAGATGTAAACTTCCTGTAAGTCACGTGAGAATGAAATGACTTTCAGAAACATGAGCAGTTCTGCAGTGGATTCCAGCCCACTGCGGAGTCTCCGGGAATGAGCGAACTGATATCCTTGCTAAGGAGGGAGCCAGAGAAGAACAACCTAACAACCGCGTCAGGTGCTTTCCCTGCCGACACGACACAGGGATGACTACCACCTGTTGCCTAGAGAGCAGCAAGTTGTCCTGGTGAGGCTGCGCACTGGTCACAATAGGCTGAACAGCCACATGTACCGCAAACTGAAGCTGGCGCCGTCCCCAACCTGTCCCTGCGGTCAAGAAGACCAAACCACGGAGCATATACTCCAAAGATGTCCCCTTCACCAGGTGGCAAGACAGGACGTGTGGCCGACAGACACTCCGTTGACAACCAAACTCCATGGTTGCAGACAGGAGCTGGAAAAGACGACTGCATTCATCACCCAGACTCAGCTGATTGTGTAGCAGCTTACGCCAAAAGAAGAAAGAAGAAGAAGAAGAGAAGAAGAAACAAAAAACCCAGCATGCTCGCCTACCAAAGATGCACAGTGCCCGTAAGTCACGTCAGAGCGTATGGTTTCAGAAACACGAAACAGCCAGCATACCTGCCTGCCAAAGATATAGACTTCCTGTAAGTCACATCAGACTGCAGTCTTTCAGAAACTCGAAAACGCCCATCATATCCGCCTGCCAAAGATGTAGACTGTACAAGAACATAGCAGAGCGTGGTCAGCTCGTCTCTCACTATCTTATGCATTTTGCCCTGTATAAAAAGAAACCTAAAAAAATGAGAAACACAAAAGAGAGACAGAAAGAAAGACAACTGACAAACATGATGGCAGAAAAACAGACAGACAGTCTCAACAACGAGAAACACAAAAGAAATGCAGAAAGAAAGACAGATCGACAGACTGGCTGAGAAACAGACACACACAGACAGACATGGATACTGAGACGTAAGCAAACTAGCAGACAGAGGGACAGGTGAATATTTCTTGATTATGATTATGGTAGTTATTATTATCATAATCACAATTATTATGAATATGACGATTTTTCTTCTTGTATGTTGTTGTCACAGTAGTATCATCAGCAGCAGCAGCAGCAGCAGTAGTAGCAGTAGTAGTAGTAATAGTAGTAGTAGCAGTAACAACAGTAGCAACAGAAGTACTACTAGTAGTACATGTAGTAGTAGTGAATAGCAGCAGCAGCAGCAGTAGACCAGTAGCAGTAGCAGCAGCAGCAGCAGCAGTAGCAGTAGTAATAGTAATAGGAGTAGCAGCAACAGCAGCAGCAGCAGTAGTAGTAGTAGTAGTAGTGGTAGTAGTAGTAGTAGATAGTAGTAGTTGTGGAATAGGCAGTAGTAGTAATAGTAGTGGCAACAGCAGCAACAGCAGCAGTAGTGGTAGTAGTAGTAGTAATATTAGTAGTAGTAGTAGTAGTAGTAGTAGTAGTAGTAGTAGCAGCAGCAGCAACAGCAGCAGCAGCAGCAGTAGTAGTAGTGA
>JAPXFY010000013.1:58860916-58870916 GCA_030674185.1 Monoplex corrugatus
TCATTATGTCTGTCAGTCTGTTTGTCTGTCTCCATCCAACTCTCTCTCTCTCTCTTTCTTCCTCTCTATTACACTCTCTCTCAGTCTTCCACCCTCTCTCTCTCTCTTCCCCCTCTCTTTGTATCTCTCTCCCCCTCTTTTTTTCTCTCTCTCTTTCTCTCTCTCTTTGTCTCTCTCTCTCTCTCTCCTCTCTCTCTCTCTCTTCTCTCTCTCTCTCTCTCTTTCTGTCTGCTGCTCATTATTTGTCTACTACCATGAAAAAGAAGAAGAACACTTTTTTAAATGGATTTATTAAACCCCTGCAACTCCAACAATAACATAATTGTCATCATCGTCAACATCAGCGGCAAGCAGCATGATCATCATCAGTATCAACATTATCAACATCCATCATCATCATCATCATCATCATCATCTCCACCACCATCATCACTGTCATCGTCATGCGTTCTGCCACATGGCGTTGGTGAACATGGCCCTCCAAACGAATCTATCGTTTGTCGCTGCAAGTACATCTCTCACCCTTTCTGCCCTCATCCATTCCACAAATCCGTCCAATATTTTCTCCCCGGGTCTTTCTGATGTTTGCTTTCCTATAGCTTTCCTGTTTTGTGACTAGGTACAGGTGCTCAAATTTCTCTTGCCTCATAAAATGTCCTATAAATGTCTTTGAGATGTCAAAACAAATTTGCTCCGTTCGGACCGACCTTGAATCCCCTGTCCTACTTCGTAGACCTTCAAAACAGCTGATGTTGGTGATGTTGTCCGTATAGGAGTTGAGTGGTCTGCCCGCTTTTCATTTGGCCTCAACTTTCCCAGCGAAACTGTTGTCTTAAGGGTTGTCTTGGTGTTGCGGGCTGCATGGCCGATGCATTTCATTTTTCTTTTGTCCATTGTGGATACATGAATGTGGAGAAAATGAATACAAATAAAGAGACATATGAACTCAAGAAGAAAAAAATAATTAACAGGCAGACAACTGCAGTCTATTCCTTAATGCTTCAAAATAACCAAGTGCTGAAATAATAACGTACTATGAAATTAAAGATTGTTTCCTCTGCAGGACATTCTGGACGAATGCACGTATGTGTGAGACTTTTAAACCTGATTATCACATCCTGGAAAACATAGTGCCTGACATACTTTATACATTTCGATTAAAGTTATTCCGAGTACACATTTTTCATGTTGTTGCTGCTGTACTGGCTGGTTGTTCTGTGTGTGTGTGTGTATGGGGTGGGTGGGTGGGTATGTATGTGTGGTATGTGTGAATGTGTGTGTGTTTCTCTCTCTCTCTCCCTCTCCCTCCCTCTCCTCTCTTTCTCTCTCTCTCTCTGTGAATATGTCTGTCTGTCTGTCTGTCTGTCTGTCTATGTCTCAGTCTTTCTGGCAACGTGCACGAGAGGAAAGAAAGCAAAGTGAAAGAGGAAGGGACAGGCGGGGAAACAGTGAAACAAGAGCCGAAGGGAGACAGATAAATGAATCCAGTCTGATCCTTGGCTACAGTTGCCCCAGGCTATATGGACACTGGTCAGTGTGACTGATAATGTTATACCGACCTTTTTTTTCAAAGAGAGACCAAACAGGAAGAAGGGAGAAGACGGGAGACGAAGAGGAAGATGAAATACGAATAAATCAAACAAGCAAACAAACAAGCAACGACAGAAAAAAGGAAGTAACAAAGAAACAAAGAATTAAACAAACAAACAAAAAGCAAAGAAGATCAACAATAACAACAACAACTACAGAAACAACATTAACAAGGACGACAACTTTACACCAGATATAGACGAATGGACAAGGAGGTACACACACACACACACACACACACACACACACACACACACACACACACACACACACACACACACACGCACGCACACACACACATATACACACACACTCTCTCTCTCCTCTCTCTCTCTCTCACCACACACACACACACACACACTCTCTCTCTCTCTCTCTCACACACACACTCACACACATACACACACGTGTTATTATATATATATATATATATATATACATATATATATATATATATATATATATATATATATACATATATGTATATGTATATTTGTGAGACGTGAGTGTGTGTGTGTGTGTGTGTACTTTTTTTCAAATAGTATAATACAGGGTCTGTGCTTCTCAAAACACATTAGCATTAATGTACAGTTCAGATGCATGGCAAGTAACACAGGTGAGATACAAGCATAAAATCCATAAGTTCAGCAAATATATGCTTCACGCTCAGCACGTCATGTACAAGTACAAAATAACTTTAAATGCATATTGGCCTGGTGGTGATCAGCTGATTGATCACTAAAATATTTCAAGACAAACCATCAAAACATTCTTACTTACTTTCAAGTTTATATGTAAAACAAATAGACAAAAAGGGAAAATGGAAGAGATGGGGGTTGAGCAGAGAGACGAAAAGAAGACAATGGATAACACCTAAGTTAGAGAAGAAGAAGAAGACAGAGAAGAAGAAGAAGAAGAAGAAGAAGAAGAAGAAGAAGAAGAAGAAGAAGAAGAAGAAGAAGAAGAAGAAGAAGAAGAAGAAGAAAGAAGAAGAAGAAGAAGAGAAGAAGAAGAAGAAGAAGAAGAAGAAGAAGAAGAAGAAGAAGAAGAAGAAGAAGAAGAAGAAGAAGAAGAAGAAGAAGAAGAAGAAGAAGAAGAAGAAGAAGAAGAAGAAGAAGTAGAAGAAGTAGAAGAAGAAGAAAAAGAAGAAGAAGAAGAAAGAGAAGAAGAAGCACCACATTTTCATAGAGTTGTATACTTTTCAACCCTCGGCCATCCGCAATGGTGGCTCATTCAGTGGTCAAAACGTAAGTAGCATTTCAACGAACACATGACTGTGGTGAACATCAAGCCACTTGATACATTCTAGCAGCGTCAGATGTCATTCTACTACATGCCTGGATAGATTCATCAGTTTATTGATGTGTTGATTTGTTATTGTTTGATGTGCTGATTTTTTTGATTTTTTTATCTGGGTCCTGACAGTGTCAGAAAACATTATGCAGATTGATTTTTTTTTTTTTTGCTTCGACAGTGTAAGAGAAAACAATAAACATATTGATTGCTTTTGTTTTTGTTTTTTGTTTCGATTTTCGTCTTTCTTGTAAAAATGAAAATAATGTCGCTAACCGACTATGAAGCAAGACAGAGAATGGTAGCCCCAAGAGAGGGAAAGAAAAGTTGTTTCCATTGCACATGTAAACAATAGACAGAAACAGGGAGACAAAAAAACAAACAACAATAAAAACTAACAAAATACACTGACAGGTCTAAGATACAAAAAAAAAAAAAAAGCAAAACAGAAACTGTTGATTTTTCCCCCTTTTTATCTTCTTTTCTTTACTTCATTTTGTTATTTTATTTTTGTATCTATTTATTTGAGGAGGGGGGGGGGGTCGCTTACTCAGTCAGACTGAGTGATTACTGCCATTAGAGGACGGCTTCTTCAAAATGATAATAATAATGACGTTTGTAAGTCGCTTCATCTTGTTTCAGGAATCAAAAAAAAGCGTGAACTCCCACCATTCTCCAAAGCAATCACCCAACAACATTGACCAAAACTCCAGGATACAAAGCACACGCAACCTGGGAGGGGGAGGACAGGAGGCGAGTGGGGCAGAATTGAGCGTACACAGAGGTGCGAATCTTTGCTGGACAAAAAGATACGTCTTTGTCTGGATTTGAAGGAAGGCAGAGTATGAGAATGTCGAATAGATGGTGGAAGATCACCTAGATTTGAAGGAAGGCAGAGTATGTGGCTGTCGAATAGATGGTGGAAGATCAACTAGATTTGAAGGAAGGCAGAGTATGTGGTTGTCGAATAGATGGTGGAAGATCACCTAGATTTGAAGGAAGGCAGAGTATGTGGCTGTCGAATAGATGGTGGAAGATCACCTAGATTTGAAGGAAGGACAGAGTATGTGGCTGTCGAATAGATGGTGGAAGATCACCTAGATTTGAAGGAAGACAGAGTATGTGGCTGTCGAATAGATGGGGGAAGATCACCTAGATTTGAAGGAAGACAGAGTATGTGGTTGTCGAATAGATGGTGGAAGATCACCTAGATTTGAAGGAAGGCAGAGTATGTGGTAGTCGAATAGATGGTGGAAGATCACCTAGATTTGAAGGAAGGCAGAGTATGTGGTTGTCGAATAGATGGTGGAAGATCACTAGATTTGAAGGAAGGCAGAGTATGTGGTTGTCGAATAGATGGTGGAAGATACCTAGATTTGAAGGAAGGCAGAGTATGTGGTGTCGAATAGATGGTGGAAGATCACCTAGATTTGAAGGAAGGCAGAGTATTGGTTGTCGAATAGATGGTGGAAGATCACCTAGATTTGAAGGAAGGCAGAGTATGTGGTTGTCGAATAGATGGTGGAAGATCACCTAGATCTGAAGGAAGACAGAGTATGAGAATGTCGAATAGATGGTGGAAGATTGCCTAGATCTGAAGTAGACAGAGTATGAGAATGTCGAATAGATGGTGGAAGATTGCTAGATTTGAAGGAGACATGTATGAGAATATCGAATAGACTGCGGAAGATGTCTAGATTTGAAGGAAGACAGAGTATGAGAATGTCGAATAGATGGTGGAGATTGCTAGATTGAAGTAAGACAGAGTATGAGAATGTCGAATAGATGGTGGAAGATTGCCTAGATCTGAAGGAAGACAGAGAATGAGAAGTCGAATAGATGCGGAAGATTGCTAGATTTAAGGAAGACAGAGTATGAGAATGTCGATAGATGGTGGAGATGCTAGATTGAAGGAAGACAGAGTATGAGATGTCGAATAGATGGTGGAAGATTGCTAGATTGAGGAAGACAGAGTATGAGAATGTCGATAGATGGGGGAAGATTGCTAGATCTGAAGGAAGACAGAGAATGGAATGTCAATAGATGGCGGAAGATACTTAGATTGAGGAAGACAAATTATGAGAATTCGAACAGATGGCGGAAGATGCTTAGATTTGAAGAAGAATAGAGTATGATAATGTGGAATAGATAGCAAAGATAGAGTATGATAATGTGGAATAGATAGCGGAAGACTGCCTAGATTTGAAGGAGGATAAGAGTATGAGAATGTCGAAAAGATGGCGGAAGATTGCTACAGTTGTATGGACCAGGCACAAGAAGTGTCTTGGTTATAACCTGATCAGAACAGGCACTGATTCCAGTGAAAAAATGACGGTGCACAGAAGATGAAAATGGAACAGCACAGATAAAAAGGAATGGCTAGTTAATTAGCTTAGTTAATTGCGTAATTAATTCCTTTTTGCTAGTTAACCTTGTATGTTTTGCATTGCAGCTGTTGCTGGTGATATTGTTGCAATAAAAGCGTGTCTACAAAAATAACAGTAATGACAACGATGACAATGACAATTACAATGATGATGATGATGATGATGATGATGATGATGATGATGATGATGATGATGACGACGACAACTATGACGACAACGACGACAAAGACGGACAATAACTCCGACGATGAACAATGACGATGACGATTGTGATCATTTTCTCCCCGTCATCGGTGATTAGGGAGCCAGCCGTGTAGTACGCATTTGTGACGATTTCCAGAGCGGAGAACTGGGCGTTCTGGTCATAATGAAAAATCACAGAAGCCGGAGAGAACTGGTGCCAAGTGTTGATGTACTAAACAATCTGATGGACAGAGACAGACAGAGAGAGAGAGAGGGGCCAGAGGCAACAAGTGTGTCACGTTGTTTCCCTGTCTGATTGTGTGTGGTGTTGTGTGTGTGTGTATGTGTACAGGCCAGTCCCCTCCCACTCTTTTATCCACCACTGTACCTTGTGAGGTTTGGGTGATGTGGAGAGACAACGTATGTCTTTGGTTTTTATTCTACTGGTTCAGGTTTTTGGGGTGCGTAGATCATGAGCGTGCCTGTGTATTTGTTTGTCACAGTGACCAATTACAAACGTCTCTCTCTGTCTCTGTGTCTGTTTGTGTCTGTGTGTCTGTGTGTTTGTCCGTCTGTCTGTCTGTCTGTCTGTCTGTCTCCCTCTCTCTCTCCTCTCTCTCTCTCTCTCTCTCTCTCTCTCTCTCTCTCTCTCTTCATGGTCTTTTTCTCCTCATTCTTGTTCTTGCTCTTGTTCTTGTTCTTGCTCTTGTTCTTGTTCTCTTGTCTTCTTGTTCTTGTTTTCTTGTTTGTTCTTGTTCTTGTTCTTGTTCTTCTTGTTCTTGTTCATCTTCTTCTTTCTTCTTCTTCTTCTTCTTCTTCTTCTTCTTCTTCTTCTTCTTCTTCTTCTTCTTCTTCTTCTTCTTCTTCTTCTTTTCTTCTTCTTCTTCTTCTTCTTTTCTTCTTCTTCTTCTCAATCCGTCCTCGTTCTTTTCTTTCTCCTATTTCCATCACTTGGCATGTGCGGCGTTTGTGTGTTCATCATGTGATCCAATGATAGTAAAAGAGCTTTTGAGTAATGAAAATTTTTCTTACTTGTTATATTTTCCCTTTTATTTTGTAATTTCGTGTGGGTATTATCCACCTCTTTTACATGAATCTATGTAACTCGTTTACCTATTTTATTCTTCTTCCTCATGATTGTCTTAGACCAGCACTGCTATTTTGGCATGCATATGCATAACAAAGTATCAGTTGTCAAACATTCTCAAGTGCATTACATGCTTATACGATATGCTAAGCTTGATCGACCGAACTGTTGCAGTATCCAATATCAATGTCAGGAGAAAAACTGCAGCCACAGCGTCCTGTTGTTACCGTTCACTTTTGTTCACATGTCATTTTCCTTGAACATCAAAGAAACCTTAATTGGATACCGGTATAGATGCTGTCTTTGATTACATAATTGCTAAGTTCTACCATGGATAAAATTCTGTCTTTGATTACATAATTGCTGGATTCTACCATGAAAAAAAAGTCTGCGCTCCTTCTTCTATTCCAAACATAATCAATACCAATGGAAAATGGATAGTATGACGACCAAAGGGTAGTATTTTTTTTCCTCTGAACTGCATAAAAAACGAATGGTAATACAATGTGTGGGCTGATGTCGTTTACGTATTTCTACTGGCTGACAATAATGTTGTTGAGAGACTGAGAAACAGTGTAGTCAGTCGCTTAATAGCAATAATAGCAGCGAAAAAAAAACTGTACCTGCTATCCTTTGTAATTGCGCACATTTCATTTCTCTTGAACATCACCGTAACCTATACGTAAGTGGGTAACATGATGGAGACATTTTTTGAGTACACAGAATGGCAGGCTCTGCAATGGAATCTAACCTGTGTTTGTTTTTTGAAATTTAAGTAAAATCGAAACCAGTCAAAACCAAATAGAATTAAGGCATGGCAAGCGAATCTTCTTCGTCTTCTTTTCTTCTTCTTCTTATCATCATTATTATTTTTATTGTTATTATGATTATGATTATGATTATGATTATGATGATGATGATTATTATTATTATTATTATTATTTTGTGTGTGTGTGCGTGTGTGTGTGTGTGTGTGTGTGTGTGTGTGTGTGTGTGTGTGTGTGTGTGTGTGTGTGTGTGTGTGTGTGTGTGTGTGTGTGATTGAAAAAGGATGTTATCGGTATGTGAGTCAGATTATTTGTTTACGTAACAGCGCAATGAGTCGAAGTGAGAATAGCGCTATACAAAGGCTATTTTTATATATTATTATTATATTATTTTTTATTATTATTATATTATTATATATTATTTATTATTATATTATTATTATTATCATTATCATTATTATGTTACCAATATTTTCCAGAACTGTTTAACAATCCACAAAGTATGTTTCTGCTGAATTCTTTTTTTTTTTAAAGCATTTGGTAGAAAATACTACTGTTGAGAAAAGCAAGAGATAGACTAAGCAGTCGTGTGCAGTAGTGGCAAACATCATAATTGTGCATCTTCCAGTAAGCTTTCCAGCAACAATACGTTCACAGAACGATCTTTTATATATTGACTATGAAGCCTTTATCGGGCACATGTGTGGATTAAACAAAGAGATAAAGCTCAGCAAAGCAAACTTTGGGAAGAGTGGACTGAATGACACTTTGATGTGCTAAGTGAAAAAAAACCCAAAGCCAAGTGTATGCTTTGCTGGTTTCCGAGAGAAATCGATTCCCCAACTGCCCGTTCAGTGCATACATGATTGATCGTTCAACAACATTAAATTGAATGTTGTTTGGATAAAACGTGGAAATTATATGTTTTAACGATCGTTGTTTCGTGTGTCTGTGCATTGTTAAATAGACAACCCACCCACCCCTTCTTTCTCTGTCTCTGTCTGTCTCTCTTTGTCTCTGTCTGTCTGCCAGACACTATAGATATACACAACAGACAGGACAGACAGACAGACAGAGAGTAAGACAGACAGACAGACATGCAGAGAGACGAACATGGAAAAGAGAGATAGACACGCACACACATACGCACGCGCACACACACACATACTCCCTCTCTTCCCCCCCCTCTCTCTGTCTCTCACACACATATACACATATGCACACCGAAAGACACACGCACACATACAAATATGCATACACTTTTAACACACGCACACAAAACACATACATACACACACGCACACACACAACATACACACGCTCACACACACACACACACACACACACCACACACACACACACACACACACACACACACACACACACACACACACACAATAACCACCACATCGTCTCTACACTTAGACACATAGCGATATTGCCTGTCCCCCATGGTATTTCATCATCCCCATGGTAAGTGTAATCTATTCTGACGCTGATGTACCTGTGCCTCAATCTTCATTCATCCACATTATTAATTTCCTTTAGAATAGGAGGTTGATGGGGAATCACCCTGTTGACTGTCAGGTTGCTTTGGTTTACTTTAGAAAGGGTGTTTTGTTGTTGTTGTTGCTTGTGTGTGCTTTGGTGTTTTGGTGGTGTTGTTGTGTGTGTGTGTGTGTGTGTGTGTGTGTGTGTGTGTGTGTGTGTGTGTTTTGTGTGTGTGTGTGTGTGTGGTGTGTGTTGTGTGTGTTGTGGTGTGTGTGTGTGTTGTGTGTGTGTGTGTGTGTGTGTATGTGTGTGTGTTTGTGTGATGTGTGTGTGTATGTGTGTGTGTAGTGTGTGTGTGTGTGTGTGTGTGTGTGTGTGTGTGTGTGTGTGTGTGTGTGTGTGTGTGTGTGTGTATGTGTGTGTGGGGTGGTGTGTGTGTGTGTTTGTGTGTGTGTGTGTTTTGTGTGTGTGTGTGTGTGTGTGTGTGTGTGTGTGTGATGTGTGTGTGTTTGTGTGTGTGTGTGTTTTGCGTGCGTGTTTATACCACACCGGTATATTTCGCTGAAAATTGCATACATAACGATATCTGCAAAATCTGAAGTTTAACTTACCAAGGTATTGCTTCGGAAGATTACAAATGAAACGCAAAATGTCACGATTAAGTTATAAATGCGGACGAATACACATTTTATACTTATTTCATTGGATCGTAAGATGACGCGCACCGGTATATTTCGTTGAAAATAGCATAGATAACGACATCTGTAAAATCTGGAGTTTAACTTTTCAAGGTATTGCTTCGGAAGATTAAAAATGAAAAATAAAAGATCCTGTATATTAATTAAGAATGCATTTTTTGAAAATTGCTTGGTACAATTTGGCTTCCCTATCTCGATCTACCGTTTTGGTTTCGTCTGCGTTTTCAGTGATAACATTTTTCTGCACCCCAAACAAAAGATTTGCAGCCATTTCATCACCTCGGTAGAAAGTTTTATTTCAACACAATGTGCACTAAAAGAAAACATATTTTGATTCATTCTGTATGAGCCAGTTTGTGATGTTTCTAAACCGAAAGGAATATACATGAAATATCAGGTGGATGCATGATTTTGTATGTTTATGCACACTGGCTGACCATCGGTGCCAATGATGAGAAACCTGTAACAGATCCGGTTTGCGCTTTCTTTCTAAGCCCTTCTTGT
>JAPXFY010000013.1:58885916-58890916 GCA_030674185.1 Monoplex corrugatus
GCGGGCAAGAATCGTTGCATTTTATATGATGTGTGAAAGATAGGAGAAACACCGGTAGATAACGTCTATCATGTCTGTCCCTTGCCTTTCACTGGCATTTCTATGACAGCAGGCGCGTTCCAGATGATTGAGATAACAGCACAGTGTCTACGGTTAGCAGTAAGTCGCCAATCCACTGGGGATATCTGCTTTCGCAATTTGTAAGTAATTAATTTTTTTAAACTGAAGGTACGTTTAACAGCAACACCAACAAAAAGGAGAGACAGAGAGAGGGAGAGACAGAGACAGAGAGACAGAGACAGACATACATACAGGCAGACAGACAGGGAGACAGAGACATAGGGACAGAGACAGAGAGAGACAGAGCTAGAGAAAGAGAGAGATAGAAAGAGAGAGAGACAGAGAGAGAGAGAGGAAAGAGACAATGACAAAGAGACAGAGATAGACAGAGCTAGAGAAAAAGAGAGAGAGAAAGAAAGAGAGAGAGTGACAGACATACAGACATTATGCAGACAGAGAGAGAAAGACAGACAGACAGAGACATACACAGAGACAGAGACAGAGACAGAGAAAGAAACAAGTGAAGCAAGTAGAAAAAGCATAGAACCAGTTGCAGTGGTACAGTGGTTAGAGCAACCGACTTCCGACTGGAAAGTTGTGGGTTTGAATCCCATCATTCCTGTCAAAATCATTGTTGGGATTTTTTTCAGCCCCACCAAGCTCCTAGCCAGAATTGAGTGAGCTATGAGCTCATTGTGAGGACTGGGATCGGTCAGACAGTCGAGTCTCATCCATTGTAGGGATGTCACTGAGCGTGTTGCTCAAATCTCCCGACCATCACTCCAGGTATCTGTATCCTCTGGGCCCAGTTGACACCCGGATGTATGATGAAACTTAGCGTAGAGTACAGCCCCGTCACAGAGTCCCCCATCCAGAATGCAACTCCACAGCATCGTGGTAATCATCCACATCGTCATCGTCATCGTCATCGTCATCGTCATCGTCATCGTTTGTACATCACTATGAAAATTTGCCTCACCCTCCATATCATCAATGTGACATAGAAAATGCGACCGTACAAAAAAAAAAAAAAAAAAAAAAAAAGCACAAATGAAACTGCCTGCGAGCGATTACTCTTCACTACGAACAGAAAGCAAAAAAAAAAAAAAAAAAAAAGAAATTGTAAATGGAAGAAAGAAGGAAACCATAGAGAAACACAATCAGAAAAAAAGAAGAAGGCTCCAAGACAGATATATGAAAGAAAGGAAGAAATAAAATAAAGATTAACAACAGAAGAACTCCCGTAATTAAAACAACACAAAATAGACTGCTCATGGTAAACTTTAAGATGTACCACCACTCAGAAGAAAACTAATTTTTAAATAAGAATGAGTGAATAAAAGTGTGTGAAGTTTGGAAAAAAGGAACTTTAACGATATCATGATACCATTCAAAAGCAATCACGCAAAACAAAAAACCAACGGAAGAAAAAGTGGTGACAAGAAAGAAAGAAGGAACGAAACGAAACTCTCGTCTACATTATCTGCAGAGAAAAGTGTATCTAAACCCAAGAGAATGCAAGGATGACATCTTCAAGCGTATTCAACCGGGATTCTTCATACTCAGTCAACTCAATATACGCTCCACCCAGTCTGCCACCTCTTTGCTAGCAGACTCCTCGAGCCTGTGCAAGATCTTGAAATGGAAGGTATAAGGCAGGAGAAGAAGGGACAGGGGGGGGGGGGGGAACGGGGCTTTTGAAAACTTATAAAAGCTTTCTATCTATATTTTGTGGAGATCATATCCCTCCCTTTCTCCTTTCTTGATGAAATGGCTGTCCAGTGGCGTCGGGAGCTTGGGAGGTGACTGTCTGGAGCGTGGTGAGGTACTGGTGCTCTGGGTGCCATCTACAGTCTCGGGGTGTTTTCTGTAACTTTTTGTTAACTCTTGTTAACTTCTTGTTAACTTCTGAACAGAGCATGTAGATGTAAAACACCTGTTATTTTCCTCCTGCAGAACGGGGGGGGGGGGGGGGGATTCTTAGCTCTTTCTTTTACTGTAACATGAATGGTGCATGCATTATACTATTGCACGTGCACCCTCCCCGCTCTGTCTCTCTCGCACTGCGTGCGTCTGCCTCACCACGCCCCGCTTCACAACCAGCTGTTGTGTCTACATATTCTTCAACTCGTGTGCAGTACAATCGGGACTGCTTGCTGTCATGTTGCCCCCCTGACTCGATCCTTGACCCTGACCTGGTTGAACACTTGAGATCGCTGAAAATCGGCCGAAATCTCCCCCGTCGTCGATCATGTCGTGGTGGAATGCGCAAGAGACGTACGATTCCAGTGGTCACTGATGTACATCAGCGTCATGGCAGCAGTGGTCTGCCTTCTGTTCCTGTCTATGATACCCATCCGTCCCCCAGACCGCTGTGCTCCAACCCTGATAACCTCATTCCTCTCACAGCCGGCAAAAAGAAACTACGCACTGACTCATTGACTCTTGCACTGTTCAATGCTCAGGCCCTCGGTACCAGACACGAGAAGAGATCCGCGATCAACTACTTCATCCATGACCACGTCGTCGATATTTTCGCCGTCAATGAAACCTGGTTTCAGCCTGTCGGGGATGAACCCAAGGAGAGGGATCTTGCTCCTCCCGGTCACCGTACACTCTCGTTCGCTCGCAAAACTGGTCTCGGCGGCGGCATCGCTTTTGTTGTTGCCGAGTCCCTCCTACCCCGAATTACTACCAAGACTGACTTTAAATTCAAACACTCTACTTTTGAAATTGTCCAGCTCTCCCTCACTCTACCCCACCAGACTTTCCATCTGCTGTTCCTCTACCGTCCACCACCCAGCCCAAAGAACCAGCTTAAAAACCATGTGTTTGTAGAAGAGTTTCCAGACCTCCTTGCCTACTGTAACACCTTGAAAGGCTGTTTCATCATTGCAGGAGACTTTAATTTTCATTATAATGAACCTAACCAGACCCACACTGCTAAACTGATAAGCTCTTTGAACTCCTTTGGCTTGACCCAATCTATCGACACTCCAACCCACGAAAAAGGCAACATCCTCGATTGGGTTGTTCATAGAACTGACCAGTCCTTCATCAAATCCATTGAAATTGATTATACTCTTCCTTCGGATCATGTCTGTATCCTCGGCCAACTTTCAATGACCAAGCCTCCACCCCAAACTACCTATGTCATGGTCAGAAAACTAGTTGATATCAACACCGTCGTCTTCAACGAAGATCTCCTGGCCGCTCTTCAGTCCTGTCCTCCAGCCTCTGCTGACGACCTCAATCGGACTATTGGTGATCTGCTGGACATGCACGCCCCCGCCACCAGACGTAGGGTATCCCAGAGACCACCATCGCCCTGGTTTTCTGCCGTTGGCCCTGATCTTCTTAAGGCCAAGCGTGAACGCCGTCGTGCTGAAAGACGGTGGCTGAAGAACAGCATTACTATCAATAAACAGATTTTTCAGGCTGCCAACAAAACTGTCAATGCTATAGTTGACTCTGCTAAGTCTGCCTTTTACAATGCGAAAATTATTGCATGCTCTACATCAAAACAGCTATATTCCGTTACTAATACCCTCCTTGGCAAATCAGATAAATCTCCTCTCCCATCATGCTTTCCCCCTGCCCGTCTAGCACAACATTTTTCAGATTTTTTCATTGATAAAATTAGGTCCATCCGTTCCAGTCTTGACTCCCAGCCCATCTCTCAACCTCCTATTCCCGACCCTCTGTTTCAAGGCACACCACTTATTTCTTTTCAGCCTGCTTCTGAAACTACTATCCGCAATGTAATCCGCCATTCTGACATCAAGACCTGTGAGCTTGATCCTCTTCCAGCATCTATCTTAACACACTGCCTAGATACTTTGCTCCCTCACTTCACAACTGTCATCAACAATTCCCTGTCATCTGGTATCTTTCCCTTTTCCTTCAAATCTGCCCTGGTCAGACCTCTTTTAAAGAAACCTAGTCTTGACCCCAATAACCTCAAAAACTATCGACCTGTTTCCAACCTACCTTTCTTATCCAAAGTCCTTGAAAAAATTGTTCTCGCACAGATCTCTGATCATATCACCGCCAACAACCTCTCTTACCCTTATCAGTCGGCTTATCGCACTGGACACAGCCCTGAAACTGCTCTTGTAAAAATTGCAAATGATATTCTGACTGCTCTTGATCAAAATCAAATCTCTCTTCTATCTCTCCTTGATCTCTCGGCTGCATTCGACACCATCGACCATTCTATCATGCTCACACGTCTCCATAAAGTGTTTGGTATCTCTGACATCGCTCTGTCTTGGTTCCAGTCCTACCTTTCCAATCGCACTCAAACAGTCTCTGTCTGTTGTTCATCCTCTGCACCCGCTACCGTCCAGTTTGGTGTGCCCCAAGGCTCTGTTTTAGGTCCCATCCTATTTGTGCTGTACACACAACCCCTCTCTGAAATTATGCGACTTCACTCTATGTCCCATCATAGCTTTTCTGATGACAACCAACTCTATACTTCTGGTTCCCTCCCACAACTGCCCTCTATAATCAGACAAACCCAAGGCTGCATTTCTGATGTTCACTCCTGGATGACTGTAAACAAACTTCAACTCAACCCCATTAAAACTGAACTTAGCCTTATCTCTACCACCACATTGGCTAAGTGTTCTTCCCTTCCTCTGTCTGTCTCTCTGCTTGGATCTGACATTCCACTATCTTCCACTGTCCGCAATCTTGGAGTCACTCTTGATAACACCCTGTCCTTTGAAAAACACGTCCAGAATGTTTGCAGATTATGCTATCTTGAGATACGCAGAATTTCTTCTATTCGCAATATCCTCTCTGTCGAAGCCACCAAAACTCTCCTCTGTGCCTTTGTTCTCTCTCGTCTCGACTACTGCAACTCCCTCCTCTCGGGCTGTCCTTTCTCTCTCATTCAAAAGCTTCAAAAAGTCCAAAACAATGCTGCTAGGCTCATC
>JAPXFY010000013.1:58895916-58928416 GCA_030674185.1 Monoplex corrugatus
AACATCCCAAGACTACACAGTATCGTTTACACGTTCACCTACCGTCTGATCCATCTACCCGACTTTCAGAGTGTCATGGTAAGTAATCAAACTTTATTACTTGAGAAAGGGGAGAGGTGAGTGACCAAGTAGATTGGAGTTTGTTCAAGAGGGATTCATCGCACTTAGACAGTCCCAGCTTACGGTAAAAAGATACCTGGATTTTAAAACAAAAGCCGGAGCGAGAAAAACTCGGACCAACGATGTGAAACGGACTTTGACGTCACACGGCATTTTTTACTTTTTTTCAACCGACGAGAGATCAACAGTATGCTGTAAAATGTAGTAAAACACATCGCTAGATCATTTGATGACATATGAATCAGCTCCTATGTTAAGTAGGAAGAAAGAGTAGGTTTTCTAAAACCTTGCGGAAAGGCTTATATAAATAAGACGAATAACTGAAATAAAACTAAAAGGGGTTCCAAATCAAAAAATGTCATCGTGTGTCGTTTACAAAGATGTTTGAAGAGCATCGACGATAAATGTATTAACTTCGGTAATTTTTCAAAAGTTAATACGTTGAATGGATGTTGACAGGTACAGCATAGGTCCTACATATTTTTCAAAGAGATGTTGTGAACAACATAAAGGTTTGAGAGTTAATCGAACTGATACAAGACTAATAAGCGAAGAACTGATATCAGACTAATAAAGTACAGCCCTTGTAGTGCAAGAACACGTAGTTAGTTGAAAGGAACAAGAAAAAAAAAAAAACACGAAAAAGAACGCGGTACACAAGTTAGGGGGGGGGGGGGGGACTGAAACTTCCCTGCTGCTCCGGTCTGGCTCCCTCCAGTTTTTACAAGAGATCAATAGATTTCACCGGATGTGATTTTACATGTTTTTCTTTAATCGCATCTTAGATTCGCAAGGTTGACGGTGAGCATGGTTTTTAACTGTTTATCTTAACGGGTTTTCTTTTCTTTTTGACGTGGCGTTATCCCCGATATGGCTCTAGAGGTCGGCTGGGCTATAAGCAATATGAACTGAACAGTTTCTTGACTGGTCTGAAAAAGGCATTAGAATAGACAGAGGATACTTCAGTCATTTCAGGTTTGCTGACGACATTATCATCTTTGCCAAGAGTCTCAAGCAACTGCGAAATATGCAGAATGAACTAAATGAATGCAGCAAAAATGTAGGACTAACAATAATGTTGAAGAAAACAAAAATTATGGTCAACAACTACACCGATGACCTAGACGGAAAAGTAACGATCGAAAATGGAGACCTAGAAATAGTCGATCATTACATATACTTTGGCCAGTGCATCTCAGCAGAATCCTCCTCCATAGAGGAAAAAATCAAATGTAGGAGAACCCTTGGCTGCGAAGTGTTTGGAAGAGCAACTTCGGTTTTCAAGAATGACAAAATTCTAACTGTCCTGAAACGAAAAGTGTGCAACCAATGCATTCAGCACACAGTCACCTACAGTGCAGACACGTGGAATCAACGAAAACACTTCGTTTTGAAACTAAGAACCATGCAGCAAGCACGTGAAAGAGTCATGCGTGGTATCAGGTGGAAAGATCGCAGAACGACTCGGTGGATCAGAGAAAAAACAAAAGTGCGAGACATCCTGGAAAGCGTCAACAAACCGAAATGGAACTGGGCAGGACATCACACCCAGAAAATGGACAATCGTTGGACAACAAAAACCACGTTCTGGATACCAAGAGACGGCACCCGCAATAGAGAAAAACAGAAAACTAGATGGAGAGACGACCTAGATGGATTTGACAAAAACTTGGGGAGGAAAAGCGCTGGAACAAAGTGAATGGAAGCAGCTGGGGAAGGCTTACGTCCAACAACGAACTTTCGATGGCTGAAAGAAAGGGGGAAAAAGTGATATGTCTACTTGATTTTCTTTTCCAGGTTCTCTTTTCGTCCACGATTATCGATGTGTTTGGAACGTTTCGTTTGAAATAGTTTTAGCGCTGATAAGGCACAGAGTAGTCGGTTTAGCTTAAAACACCACCACCACCACCACCACTACTACTACTACTACTTCTGCTACCGACTCTACTAGTAGTAGTACTATTACTGCTACTGCTGCTGCTGCTGTTGCTGTTGTTACTGCCACTACAACTACTACTACTGCTACTTCTACTATAATGATGATGCTCATGATTACCATTATTATCATCATTATTATTATAACGTTGATGATAACGATGCGATCGATCGATCGATGATAATAGGAAAAGTGAGTTACTAACTTTACGAAAACAACAACAATGATGATAATCTAAAATTGTTATATGCATATGGCCAGTTTTCTTGTGTTTTTTTCCCTGCGGTCTTTTTTGTTGTTGTTGTTGTTATTGTTGTTGCTTTCTTGGAATCTATCTGGATACTTGTCTATCGATCCATTTATATATCTGTGTATCTATCCATCTATATCCATTTAATTGTTTAAATTGTCAATTCATTGAGACTGCCCGTGTGGGGATGCTGGGGGCTCTTTCAGTACAAATGGAATCCCCACCTTCTGGAAATTCTGTGCCAGACATTTCCTCTTTTCTGTCACTCTTTGTTTCTCCCTTCCTCGTTTGTCATCTCTTCCTGAAATCATTTTCTGTCTTGCTGGTCCATTCACCTGTATGTGTTCGATGAAGTCCTATCTACCTTCTGCTAGGATTGATAATTGGAGACATGTAATAAGTGCATTTTAGGCTCTAAGGAAATGAGATATGCAAAAGCAATTTCAGGTAATTTAGACCTGTTTCTATATATGTTTTAGTGTTTTCATTTGTTTCAATTTATATCCAGGTATTTTTTTAAATCCCCTGTGCGATAAATTGGACGGAGTGACCAACGCCAGGAGCATTTTAGATTATGTGCGCAAATGCATTGATATGTGTACTTAATTTTTTCTTTTTTTTTCCTGTTGAAGTACAATATTGTGTTTGTATTGACATGGTTCTAGCCTTGCTATGGCTCCATGCAGTTGACTGGGCTTTAAACAAAAAATAACAATTCATAGAGACCTACTGATTTCTCTATTTACTGATGTATTTATTTTTTAGTCTGTGCATGTACAATTTGGATTCCCTTTGTTCCAGTGTGTCTGTAAAAGCGTTACGCTACGTACTGCACCTGAAAAGAGGAGCATCAGCAACAAACAACAACAACAAGAGCAGCAGCAGCAGTGAAAACAGAACAAGAAAAGAACAAGAAAAAGTAAGTCTTCTTTGGAATGTTATAGACAACAGGAGAAAACTCAAAAACACGAAAAAAAAAGGAATAAATGCAAATAAGAACAAACAAAAAGAAACAAATAAAAACATATCAAAGGCATAAAGAATAGGAAGAAGAACGATAAGAAAAAGAAACGAACAAACATGACAAGAGGAAACGAAGAACAAAGACAAGAAGAAGAAGAGGAAACAAAGAAAAAAGACGATAAGAGGAAACAAAGAAGAAAACTCAGAAGAGGAAACGGAGAAAATGCCAGGCAACATGAACAAAACAAAGAATTAGGTCAACAAAAACATAAGAGGAGACCAAAAAAAAAATCAATACGAACAACAGCAGGAACGACAAGAACAACCAAAAACAATGGAGAAAAAAACAAATAATCGTCACCAGAAAGTCGAAAAAACAAACAACAGCCGCAAAAAACAACAACAAAAAAACACAAAACAAAAACCCAGAGAAAAGAAAACACGACAAAACAGGACCAAGAAAGGTATGGGGAAAAAATGAAATACAAATGCGAGGCAAATCCACAACTACGCTTGTTACACAATCAATAACAAGAGCATCAACATGGATACACAGAAATGGAAACAAAAACTATATCGGGGAAGAATACCAGAAGAAATGAAGAGCAAAAGGAACAAGAAGCAATCTGACAAGAAGCAATACGACAAGCAACAGAAAAAGAACATCTGTGATGACAACAACGGCAAAAGCTTTACCAGCAAATCGCCACAAAAAAAAAGCACAAAGAACAATGAAAAGGGAAAAAAATCAAGAATAATAAACACGTCGAAAAGACAAGTGACACGAACAGGATCAAGAATGAAAAACAATGGAACGAGAATAACCAGGGACAAAATCAAATTCAATGGAAAAACAAAAACGGCTAAAATCACATAAAGAAGGCAAGCAACATAACAAAACAGACCCCAAAAAATGGGGAAAAAAGTGAAATGAGGGAAAATTGACAAACCAAAACAAAAGAAAAACAGGAAAAGAAAATTTGAGCAATAATGAGAAAAACAACAACAACAAAGGAGAACGGCAAGAAGTTAAAAAACAAACAGAAAGAAAAAGAAAGTCAACAAGAACAAGAGGAAGAACAAGTACAGGAAGAACCAAGTGTAGAAAATCAAAATAAGAGCAGTAAGAATGTTAAAAAAAAGCAGCAAGAACAAGAAAACCAAAACCAAAAAACAACAATCATTCTGAAGAAAAACAAGTACTGAAAGAGCAAGATAGAAATGGCAAAAACGACAACACCAAAAACATAAAAATGATATCAACAAATAGCCGCAAAACAACAGCAAGATAACACGTATTACAAAATCTAAGAAGGAGCAAAAGCAAGAAGACGTAAATAACGCAGAACAGGAGAATTAAAAACTACATTACAACTACAGCAATACAAAAGACAAACCCTCAAAAGAAAAAACAAAACAAAACAAAACCAAAAATCCAATGCCAATACAGAAATACAAAATCACAAAAGATGAAAAAAAAGGAAAAAGAAAAACAAAGAAAAATACAAAAACAAAACAAAAGGGAATCGGAAGAAAGAAAACATGACAAATCAGAAACAAGAAAGGTATGAAAACAAAACAGAACAAAACAAAACAATACACAATACATGGCAAGTCCTATGCAATGCAATTAATAATAAGAGCATCAACATGGATGGATACATTGAAAAGGAAACAAAAACAACAACGGAAAGTATACCAGAAGAAATGAAGAGCAAAAGGAACAAAAAGCAATGTTGCAAGAAGCAATACGACAAGCAACAGAATAAGAACATCTGTGATGACAACAACGGCAAAAAAGTCACCAGCAAATCGCCAAGAAAAGCGCATGTGAAAAGGGAAAAATAAGAATAAAACACGTCGAAAAGACTAGTGACACGAACAGGATCAAGAATGAAAAAATAAATGGAACGAATATAACCAGGGGACAAAATTAAAAAAAAACGGAAAAAGAAAAACAGCTAAAACCCCATAAAGAAGGCAAGCAACAGAAAAAGATGGGAAAAAGTGAACTGGGGAAAAAGTGACAAACGAAAAACAAAAGAAACAGGAAAGAAAAAATTGAGCAATAATGACAAAAACAACAACCAAAACACTGGCAAGAAGTTAAAGAAAGAAACAAAAGAAAACAAAACAAGTCAACAAGAACAAAAAGAACAAGTACAGGAAGAACCAAGTGTAGAAAAGAAAAACGTACACCAGAAAGTATAGAGTAACAATATCAACACGTAGCAAAACCAGAACACCAAAGGCACCTGGGAACAGAATAAACAAAACTTTTCAGAAAGAACAAACAGACAAAAAACGCGAGAAAAATTAAAACAAGAGCAGTAAGAATGAAAAAAGAGCAGCAAGAACAAGAAAACCAAAACCAAAACCAGAAACAAAATTATGTTGAAGAAAAACAGGTACTGAAAGAGCAAGATAGAAACGGCAAAAGCGACAACACCAAAAACATAAAAATGATATCAACAAATAGCTGAAAAACAACAGCAAGGTAACACGAATTACAAAATCGGAGAAGAGCAAAAAGCAAGAAGACGAAAGTAAACGCGGAACAGGAGAATTAAAATACTACATTACAACTACAGCAACACGAATGACAAACCCTCAAAATGAAAAACAAAAACATCCAACGCCAATACAGAAATTAAAAAATCACAAACGACGGAAAAAAAGCAAGAACAGTACACAAAATATGGCAAATCCGTCATATTATTATCATTGCACAATCAATAACAACGGTAACAAACACGAAAAAGGATATGAAATCAAAATCAATAACAGCAGGAACATTGAAAGAAACAGAGGAGTAAAAGCGACAAGAAAACAGAAAAGAAGAAGCAGAAAACAAACATCTATGATAACAATAACGGCAAACATATCAACAAGTCATCACTGAAATCATTAAGGAGAGTGGAAGGAGAACAAATCGAGAACAAAAAGTAAACCAAAGACAAAATAGCAACAAGATCAGAAATAATAATGAAAAAAATACTAAACATAAGAAGTGCACGAAATCAAAAACAAAACAAAAAAAAGCACCTGACACGATATGAAGAAAACGAGCAAAAAATAAAACAAAAAAACAAAAAAAAACAGAAAAAGAAAAAGAAAGAAAAAAAAAACGAACGCAAAACAAAAGGGAAACAGAAGAAAGAAAACATGACAAAACAGAAACAAGAAAGGTATGATAGAAAGAGTACAAAACAAAACAATACACAATACATGGCAAGTCCACAACTACGTTTGTTATGCAATTAATAACAAGAGCATCAACATGGATACATAGAAACGGAAACAAAAACAACAACGGGAAGTGAACCAGAAGAAATGAAGAGCAAAAGGAACAAGAAGCAATACGACAAGCAGCAGAACAAGAAAAACATCTGTGATGACAACAACGGCAAAACATTCACCAGCAAATCGCCAAGAAAAGCACAAGGAACAGTGAACAGGGGAAAAAATCAACAATAATAAGCACGTCGAAAAGACTAGTGATACGAACAGGATCAAGAATGAAAGTCAATGGAAAGAGTATAACCAGGGGACAAAATGAAAAACAATGGAAAAAGAAAAACGGCTAAAACCACAAAGACGGCAAGTGAGATGGGAAAAAAAAGTGACAAACAAAAACAAGAAGAAAGCAAAGAGAAAATTTTTAGTAATAATGATTAAAACAACACAAAGAAAAACGGCAAGAAGTTAAAGAAACAAAAGAAAACAAAACAAAGTCAACAAGAAGTACAAGAAGAACCAAGTGTAGAAAAGCAAAACGTACACCAGCAAGTATACAGTAACAATATCGACACATGGCAGAACCAGAACACCAAAGGCACCTGGGAACAGAATAAACAAAACTTTTCAGAAAGAACAGACAGAAAAACACGAGAAAAAAGAACAAGAGCAGCAAGAATTAAAAACAAAAGATCAGCAAGAAAACCAAAGCCAAAAACAAAATCATTCTGAAGAAAAACAAGTACTGAAAGAGCAAGATAGAAACGGCAAAACTGACAACATCAAAAACATAAAAATGATATCAACAAATAGCCGCAAATAACAGCAAGATAACACGAATTACAAAATCTAAGAAGAGCAAAAGCAAGAAGACGTAAATAAACGCAGAACAGGAGAATTAAAATACTACATTACAGCTACAACAACACGAATGACAAACCCTCAAAACAAAACAAACAAAAAAATCGAAAGCCAACACAGAAATAAAAAATCACAAACGACGACCAAAAAAAAGAAATAAACAAAGCAAGAACAGTACACAAAATATGGCAAATCTATAACTATTACTATCATTGCACAATCAATAACAACAGTATCAACATGAAAAAGGATATGAAATCAAAGTCAATAACAGCAAGAAAATCGAGAGAAATAGAAGAGTAAAAGCGACAAGAAGCGGAACAATAAGAAGCAGAAACAGAACATCTATGATAACAATAACGGCAAAGATATCAACAACCCATTACTGAAATCATGAAGAGTGGAAGGAGAAAAAATCAAGAGCAAAAAGTAAATCAAAGACAAAATTGCAGCAAGACCAGAAATAATAATGAAACAAAACCTAAATATAACTAGTGCACGAAAGTAAAAACAACAGCAAAAAGCACCTGAAACGGTATGAAGAAAACGAGGAAATAATAAAACAGAAGAAATCGGAGCAAGACACACACACAAAAAAGAGAAAAAACAACAGATAAAGAAAAAAAAAGACATACAAAAATACCAAAGCAAAACAAAAGGAAAACGGAAGAAACAAAGCATGACAAATCAGAAACAAGAAAGATATGATAAAAAGAATACCAAACAAAACAATACGCAATACATGGCAAGTCCACAACTACGCTTGTCATGCAATTAATAATAAGAGCATCAACATGGATACATTGAAATGAAACAAAAACAACAACGGAAAGTATACCAGAAGAAATGAAAACCAAAGGAACAAGAAGCAATGTGACAAGAAGCAATACGGCAAGCAACAGAAAAAGAACATCTGTGATGACAACAACGGCAAAAAAATTCACCAACAAATCGCCAGGAAAAGCACAGGTGGAAAGGGACAAAATCAAGAACAATAAACAGGTCAAAAAGACTAGTGACACGAACAGGATCAAGAATGAAAAACAATGGAACGAATATAACCAGGGGACAAATTCAAAAACAACGGAAAAAGAAAAACAGCTAAAACCACATAAAGAAGGCAAGCAACATAACAAAACAGACAAGAAAAATGGGGGAAAAGTGAACTGGGAGAAAAGACTGACAAAAAAAATCAAAAAAGCAAAAAACAAAAAGGAAGAAAAAAATCAGAACAAGACAAAAAACAACCAAGGAAAACAATACAGCAGACAGAAAAAAAAAAAATAACAGAAGAACATAACCAAGCTAGACAAGACAAACCAAGACAGAGAAACCAAATAGAACAAGCAAAAGAAAAGAAAAGTAAAACTAAATGCAAGAAAACAGTAAAAAGAGCAACAGAAAGGCAAAACCGACAACCAAAAACAGAAAAACAACAAAGCAAAATACAGCAAATAACACGAAAAAACAACAAGAGCAGCAAGAAGAAAAAAACGAGAGCAGAAAGAAAACTAATAACACAAAACACAAAAAAAAAGAAAAGTTAAAGAAAAAACAATAAGAAAACAAGAGTTAAAAGAGCAAAAGAAACACAAAAACATTAAAAAGCACAACAATACCGCAAATATAACAAAAATAACACGAATTACAAAATCTAAAGCAAGAAGAGAAAAAAACTAAAAAGACAAACACACAGTAAGAAACGAACAACTAACACAAGGAAAAAAAAACAAACAAGAGCCATTAAGCCCCTTTGTACTTAACAATAGGACACTAAATAACAGAAGAAAAATTTCAAAACAAAAAACATCGAAAATTGTCACAAAACAAACAAAACAGAAAGCCAAAAAAAAGCAAAAACCAAAATCAACTGGAAATCAAACACACAAGAATAGCAAGAGCAAATCAACAATAGACCAAAGAAACAATGACAGAAAAAACGAGATAAAAAGAGCAAAAGCAACAGCGGGAACATAAGAATCATGTCAACTAATAACAGAACCACAACACCAAGAGCATAAAAACTACTGAGCAGAACAGAAACGAGGCAAAAACAACCGCAAAACGGGAGAATAAAACAACAAAATTAGTACTACGTGTTCAGAATTCAGCAGCTAGGCTTGTTTGTAAAGCCCCTAGATCCCAGTCATGTTCTCCTCTTCTGAAAAAGTTGCATTGGCTTCCAGTTGAACAAAGAATCAAATACAAATGTTGCTGTCTCTGTTACAAAATTCTTACTTGCTCCGCTCCCTCTTATCTGTCTGAACTTCTTCAAGTGTATGTACCATCCAGAACGCTCCGATCCTCTACCGACACAAGAACTTTCTGTGTTCCCCGTTTCAACCGGAAACTGCATGGTCAGAGAGCTTTCTCCCACTCTGCTGCCATGACCTGGAACTCCCTTCCTATCATATTCGCCATAAGCAATGTCTTCCTTCTTTCAAGTCTAGTCTGAAGACCTATCTTTTCACTCAATACTTTCATTGATCTTCTCTTTCTCTTCTCTCTCAGCCCTGATCATCGTTCCTACATATATGTGTGTGGTGTGTGTGTGTGTGTTTGTGTGTTGTGTGTGTGTGTGTTGTGTGTGTGTGTGTGTGTGTGTGTGTGTGTGTGTGTGTGTGTGTGTGTGTGTGAAGCATGTTTATGCGAGCAAGAGAGAGGGAGAGAGAGGGAGAGAGGAAGAGAGAGAGAGAGAGAGGCTGTGCGGGAGAGAGAGAGAGTGAGCAAGGAATATCGGGAGCACGGTAGAGAGCGAGAGTATGGTTGGGGTGGGGCAAGAGAGTGAGAGTATGAGTAAGAGTATGTGTAAGCGTGATAGAATTTGATAGTAGAGAAACTGAGTGGTTGAGAGAGGAGTGTGTTTGGGTCTGTGTGTGTGTGTGTGTGTGTGTGTGTGTGTGTGTGTGTGTGTGAAGAGAAAGAGAGAAAATATTTTTGTATGATTGTCACTATTTTTAGTAATATTTGAATTTACTATGTTAATATGTCTTGTTGAACGTAAATTTTATGTTTTATGTTATATAGTGTTAGCAGCGGTATGTTTAAATTTATGTTGGTGTATCTATTTGTATTTAGTTATATACTGATTTTATGTGAAGCGCTTTGTGCTCTGGAAAGCGCTATATAAATTGCCTTTATTATTACTACAACAACTACAACTCAAAACAGAAACCCAAAGCAAAGCAAAAAAGGAAAAAAAGTCAACTGCAAGTGACCAAGAAAAGCACGAAGATAAAGAATGAAAGGGAACAATATCAAGAACAAGAAGCACATCAAGAAAAAACATCAACAAAACAGGATCAAGATTAAATAAACACGGAACGAATATCACAAGGAAACAAAATCAAAAGCAACAACGCAGTGGGAAAAATACCTTAACAATATTAAGAAAATGAGCAACAAAATAAAGAAAAAGAACACAAAACGAAAAGCAAAAACAAAACCAGAAAAGGGAAAGTAATAGTAATACTGAAAGAAAGAAAATATGGCATTAATTACAAGAACGATAGAGTGAAAATACGAACATAAAGGGAGACATCATGAAGTCAAAAACAAACAAAAACAAAGGAAGGAATAACATAAGAACAAGAGAAGGAACAAGAACAGGACGAACAAGTATAGAAGAGCAAAACGTACATCAGCAAGAATACATTGCAATATCAACATGTGAGGAGGCCAGAACACTAAGGCCACCAAGGAACAAAAACAAACAAAACAAAGAATAGAAACAAGAACAAGAACAAGCACAAACACAAAAACAAAACTAACAAATCAAGAACAATGCCAAAGTTAACAAGATGAAGAAAATGAACAATCACAAGAATAATAGGAGTACAAAAATAAACATACCCCATCCACACCGAACCCTAAAAAAATAGAAAATAAAAAAAACATTAAAAAATAATAAAAAGAAAACTCACAAAAAGAAACAAACAACAACAAAAAATACCCCACAACAGTATGAACATAAGAGCAATATGTCAACACATGCTAGAACTGAAACACAAAGAGCACGATGAGAAATGACAAGGCAAAAACAAAAAAGACAAAGAAAAACAACCACCACTAACAAAAGCATTAAGAAAACGATAAGCAAAATCACCGAGAAAATAAATATCATAACCAAACTATACAACAAGTAATCAAACAAGCAAACAAAAAGATCAACAGATCTACAAAAACAAGACAAACGAGCACAGGAAATACTAGAACAAGAATAAAACATCAAGAAATAGTGGAACCACAACGTCATGAAACCAGCTGTATTAATAAGTAAAATTACAATGCAGAATAAAATAGACAAGAAAAAACAACTAAAAACACACGAGCAGATAGAACAAGAAACAAAAAATACAAAAAAATATATCCTAAAAGAACAAAATAAAGAACAAAGACAAATACAACCCATGACGAAACACAAGCACTTAAGGAAAACAAATACAACAAATGTATAAAAATGAAAGCAATAAACTGAACACAAACAAAAGTCAACTAGAAGTCAAACAAACAAACGAGAACAGCAACAATAAAGTCAACAAGAGAAGTCCAGATAAGAGGAAGGGGGAAAAGGAGCAAAATCGACAACAGCAAGAAGAGAAGAATAATGTTAACAAGTACCTGAACATCATCACCAACAGCACCAACAAGAATGCAAGTAAGATATTAATAAGCAGAATAAAAAACAAGACAAAAGAAACAGACAACAGGAGAATAAATCGACGACACAACAAATACTACAATTACAACAACAAACAGGAGCCAAAAACACAACAGGCACAGGAACAAGAAACTGGTGATTAAAAGCAAAACAGAAAAGTAGCAAACAAAATAAAGAACACCAAATGATAACCAGAAGAACACATACAATCAAAGCCGCAACATCAGACGAAGAACAAGAACAACACAAGAAATAAAGTAAAAGCGAGCTTTTGAAGCCCTCGATCGTGCCTCCATGTGTAACTTCTTGGTTTAGTGCTACTTTACATGAGCTCGGGATATGATCCACTGTTTGCCCTGGCAGAGCGGGCACGTAAGGTCATCTGATTTCCACCATTTCATAAGATTCGAGGGCAAGAGTTAAACAGAACTGAGAATGAAACTGATTCTGACAGTGGCCACCACATTGAGGCTCCTCTTCTCTGTTTTATCTTTTCGGATTCCTTCCCAAATCGTTGTTGCATGCTGTCCACAGCCAGACAACTTCCGGAAAGCCTCTTCTCTGGACTCACAAATCCAGTTATTCATTGTCCGTAATGTGTTTTAGTCAGCCCTGCAGCCTTGACAGAGGATGGTTTTCCATTTGAGCTCAGAATTGATAGTTGTCTGAACTAGTTGATATCACTCGAATTCTGTTCTCTTGGAACGTATACTCCATCTGCTACAATCATTGGATGCTAAGCAAGTTTCTGCATGCTGATCATACGTTTCTGGAGCCACTTGGGATACTTGGACAATTCCTCATGCAGCAGGTAAGCTACACTACGCACAAAACGTTAAGGATCACTTGCACAAAAATTCATAACTTTCAAAATAAGAAAGCCAATGCGTTGAAGTTTGGCAAACATTTAATTCCATGCTTTAGTGATAACGATACACAATTGCCTTCAATTTCGAGCAATCGTTTGGTGTGTACATTTGATCAAAGTGGGTACGTATCGAAATTTGATTTCCCAAAGTCATTGAAATCACAAGACAGGGCATTCTGATGCTCCCAAAAGTTCAGTAATGCGTGTAACCGCCATGGCTGTTCTGGCACTCGACGCAGCGAGTCCTCATCGAGTTGACCAGGTTGGTGAAGATCCTCTGTGGAAGCGCCTGCCACTCAGCCTGCAGCATCTGGTAGAGGTGTTGGGCATCCCTGGGAGGGGGGTGGTTGCTCCTCACTTTGCGATCCAGCTCATCCCAGAGGTTCTCAATCGGGTTGAGATCGGGACTGCATGCTGGCCACTCCATTCTGTTGACTCCAGACTGCTGCAGGAAATCGTTGACCACCCTTGCCCTGTGGGGGCGAGCGTTGTCATCCTGGTAGACAGCCGTCGGTCCCATCTGCTGCAGTGTAGGCACAGCCAGCGGTCGAAGGATCTCATCCCGGTATCGGAGGCCAGTCAGGTTACCCTGTACATGATACAAGGGTGTTCTGTGGTGAAGGCTGAAGGCCCCCCAGACCATTACAGAACCTCCACCAAAGGCCACCTTTTCTTGGACAGTGGTGTCAATAAAGCGTTGCCCTGGGCGCCTCCAGACCCTCAGTCGGCCGTCGTTGTGGTTCATGGTGAAGCGTGATTCATCACTGAACAGGACCTGGGACCATTGCTGACGTGTCCACCTCACGTGACGTCTGCAGAAGGCGCGGCGTGCTGCCCTATGGGCTGGAGTTAAGCGTGGCCGTACAGCTGGGCGACGAGAACGGAGGTTAAACCCATGAAGGCGGTTCGTATGGTCTGCTGGCTGATGTTGATGTTAGTAGCCACCCTCAGCTGCCTTCGAATGATGCTGGAAGAGGCTGTTCTTGTCTGCAGGGCTTGTCGTTCAATGAGACGATCTTCACGTGGGTTTGTCTTCTTCGGTCGACCAGATCTGCGTCTTTCATGGACCCTCCCAGTGGCTGTGAAGCGTTGAATCAGTCTGACAATGACCGAGATGGACACCTGAAGTCGCCTGGCCACTTCTCGCTTGGGAACACCATCTTGGAACCATGCAACAGCTCGTCCCCTCTCAAACTCGCTCAATTTTCGTCGTGGAGGCATTGTCAGATCAGGCCTACTACTGGTGGAATGTCTTCTTATAAAGCCAAGCAAGAGACAGCATCTCACACATAAACAGCAGTGCTTGCACGTGCATAATGGTTTTTCCATCTGGCTTGTGCAATGTGTTCAGGCAGAACGGTCCAAAACAAGGTCCTTTTTCGCAAGTTTCCGCTTTTCCGTTTGCGGCCAAGCTCAGTAGTAGAGAATCCTGTGCAATTTTCGCACTAACACAACATCGCCCACTTACAGCTGAACAAGAATTCATAACAATTTGGCTGGACTGAGAAATAAATAACAGTAGCGAACTGAGTTTATTACGCACCTGTTTTCTCATAGTGATCCTTAACTTTTTGTGCGTAGCTTATTTCATTAGGGCCAGATGACGATTTCAAGTGATGCTTCGCCCTGAAGACTGGATTGCTTTGCTGTGATACTGTCCCAGCTATGTTTTATCCATTGTGATCGTCCCTATTTTGGGTGGCTGGAATAATGTCCTGCCAAACTGGAAAGGGTGTCTGAAGTAATTTTGGGTCGTTCTCTGCTGCTACTCCTCCTTGCGTGTTCTGCTTTGCTGAGGGCACCGTTTCTCTTTCATAGCTTTTCTTTCCTTATCCTTTTATTTTTCTTAAATTATTAAACATCTTTCATTTGTTTCTTTAGAATCCTTTTTTTTTTCCTTTGGATATCCTCATCTAACGACGCTGATGTGTGGATTTCTCGGGAGAGGGTTTACCTTTGGCTGTTTTACTCCACAGGTGACCCTATGTTGCGTATACATAAAATTTGAACATGGCTAGTTTGAGTTTCAGTGTGCATCAGCGCATTTAGTTTGTGGATGATTTCTTTATCCAGCCTCTCCCATTTCTCTTTTGCACTTATGGACGGTAGATTGAGTTTCTGGCGTAACATCACCAGTACACTTTCGTCTGAACAATCATCGTATATGTCCTTGGCACTGTGATTTGATACTTGGTCCTGGTTTTCCGACATTGTATCCGCTGGCGCAGATTGCTGCTGTTAATTTATCACGACCCTTTTTCGTCTAGCGGATCTTCATGAAGCGCTTGGTAGATAATCTGCTTCCACAGCACACAATTCCCCTTTTCTTCTGCTTCTGGTCTGTTGTGTATTCCAGTCGGTACTAGGTTGGCGCCAATATATTTCACCATTCTCTTCCCCTTTCGGTGAGTCCTGGGAGCATCATTTCATTTTGGAAAATGAGGCAAATTGAACAAAGACAAGATGGGGAGTCGGCCCACATAGTCTATAAAAGTAGTCTTTCCCAGTGTCATCCCGTCTTTTGTGGATATCCTCTGAACTGTTCTTGAAAGTCAGTTGTCTAGGCACATGTCAGTATCAAGAAACAGTGCGGAGAGCCGGCCAGCAGAAGGTGAAATCCCCGTCAAGGAAATGTTTTGGGACTTGGACTCCTTACAGTCTAAGGGGACTGGACAGCATCCGGGTCCTGACTGTTGGATGCTCTTCTGTTGTGACCATAGTTTTTGTTTTTTGTTTTTTAATAGAAATTGGTCCTCCACCTGGATTCGAATGCACACCTCTAAAATGGCCAGCAAGACTACTACCATCATGAACAATAACAAAAGAATAATTTTTGAACTGAGGGATCCACCTGATTTGACAATGGATGCACTCGGTTGAGGAGTCGGGTGGTGAACAGCATCAGCTGTGGATGAACAAGGTCATTTCTTTAGTGGCAGTCCTCCGCACAGCTGACGCTCATGAAGGTTGATAGGTGACCGCTGTCGCACCTTTCTTTTTCATCAATCCAACAACAGTGAAGATCGTTTCTCCTCTGCGGTGACCATGCCTGCACGTACGGTCGTGAAGGCACAGCGATTTGAAGCTGTCTGTCTGCAGGTGGACACACTGATATCGGCTGATTTCAGGTATCATCTGTAAGATTCCTTACATAGCAGCAGTGAACGCCTTGTGTGCCAGGATCCTGCAGTGAACTCTTCGTACAGTGTATATTCAGGGACATGAGCATCCTGCATGCAGTGAACATGGCCAAGCTGGGTGAATAAATTTCGAGGGAAAGGCTGCAACTTTTGAAATGTTAAGGTAAGGACTATACCAAGAGGTGTTCCAGGGATTGGGAAGGGACAGATGGAAGATAACTCTGAAGGATAGCAAGGGGAGGGAACTTTGGAGGAGGCCCAACGGGGTGGAACATAGGGGGAGGGGAGGCAATTTTGGGAAACAGAGGGTATAGACCTTTTAAGGAAAACTCGGAAGGGGGGGGGGAGGGAGAGAACATAGATGAACGGAGAAAAGAACTTGGAATTCAGGAGGGACTGATGGGTTAAAAGGGGAGGAAACTTGGGGGGTGGGGGAACCAACGGGAGAGGGAAACAAGTGGAGGAAACTGAGGGGGGGGGGGGAACCAAAGAACTTGGGGGAAGTAAGGGGAGGGAACTTGAGGTGACCAATGGGAGGGATGGGGGGGGGGGACCAACTGGAGAGAATTTGGGGGACCAAGGGGATGGAACATGGGAGAACTAAAGGGGAGGGAACTTAGGGGACCGAGGGAAGGGAGCTTGGGTGGGGAAACCAAGGGGAGGGAACTTGGGGGAACCAAAGGGGAGGGAACTTTGAGCAACCAAAGGGGAGGAAACTGGGGCAACCAAGGGGGAAGGATTGAGGGGAAACCAAGCTGTGGGGAACCAAGGGAAGGGATCTAGGGGAAGGGGAACTTTGGGGGAACCAAATGGGGGAGGATTTGTTGAGAACCAAAGGGAGGGAACTTTGGGAGACCAAAGGGAGGAAACTTGGTGGGACCAAAGGGAGGGAACTTGGGGGAACATGGGGAGGGGGAACATGAGGGCTCAAAGAGAGGGAACTTATGGGAACCAAATGGGAGGGAACTGGGGGAACCAAGGGTAGGGAACCTGGAGGAAACAAGGGGAGGGGACTTGGGGGAAACCAAAGTGGAGGGAACTTTGGGGAACCATGGGGAGGGAACTTATGGGAACCAATGGGAGGGGAACCTAGTGGAACAAAGGGGCTGAACATGGGTGGGGGGAGGGATGGGGGGGGGACCAAAGGGGAGAGAATTTGGGGAACGAAAAGGGAGGAAACTTGGGAACCATGGAAAGGGAACTTGTGGGAACTGAGGGGAGGAAACTTGGGTGTGAGGAAACAACGGGAGAGATAACCAAGGGGAGGAAATTTGGGGAGGGCCAAGGAGAGGAACTTCGTGGAAGCAAGAGGAGGGAACTTGGAGGGACCAAGGAAGGGAACTTTGGTTCCTCAAAATGATCTCCCCTTGGTCCCCCCCATCACCCACTTGGTTTCCCCACCAAAGGCAGGGTTGGGATACCAAGGAGTGTGTGGGGGGGGGGGGACATAGGGGATCCAAAGGGGAGGAAACTTGGGAGGACTAAAGGGGATGGAACTGGGGGTGAACCAAGGGGAGGGAACTTGGGGACCAAAGGGGAGGGAACTTGGGGGAACCAAAGGGGAGGGAACTTTAGTGAGGGAACTTCGGGGAACTTTGGGTGGGAACTTGGGGAGACCAAGAGGAGGGAACTTGGGTGGGGGAACCATGGGGAGGGATCAGATGGAGGGAACCAAAAGGAAAAATTTGGGGGAGCCATGGGGAGGGAACATGGGGTGGGGGAACCAACGGGGTGGAGGGGAAACCAAGGGGAGGAACTTGGGGGAAGCAAGGGGAGGGAACTTTGGGGGGACCAAGGGGAAGGAACTTACGTGGGGGAACCATGGTGAGGGGACCAAAGTGAGAAAATTTGGGGGAACCAAAGGTAGAGAATTTGGGGGGAACCAAAGGGGAGGAACTTGGGGGAATTATGGGGAGGGAAATTGGGGGTGGGGGAACCTACGGGGTGGGGGAACCAAGGTGAGGAAACTTGGGTGGGGGACCGAGAACAGGAATTTGGGGGAAGCAAGGGGAGGGATCTTAGGGGGACCAAGTGTAAGGAACTTGGGTGTGGGAACCAAGAGGAGGGATCGGGGGGGAAACAAGGGGAGAGAATTTGGGGGAACCAAAGGAAGGGAACTTGGGGGGGGGGGAAAGGTAGGTAATTTGGGGGGCCAAGGGAAGGGAACTTGGGGGAAAGGGGGGAGGGATCATGGGGAACAAAAGGGGAGGAAACTTGGGGGGACCAAAGGGGAGGCAACTCGGGGGGACCAAGGGGAGGGAACAGATAGAGATAGAAAGAGACTCATAGATGTGGAAAAGAAGAGGGCCTTTTGTGTATACATGTGTGTATGTGTGTGTGTATATGAATGTGTGTGTGTGTGTGCGCGTGCATGTGAGTGAGTTTTGTGTGTGTGTGTGTGTGTGTGTGTGTGTTGTGTGTGTGTGTGTGTGTGTGCAAATATTTTGTGTTCTTTGTAGTGGTTGCTGTGATGTTTCGCTGTTTGTTTTGGTTCTAAGTTTGCTTTTAAATTTATGCATTTGAAGCGAGGGAGAGGGGAAGGGCGCCGCCATCCTGGTGCTGGCCCCGGGAAAAGTTGAAGTCTCTCTCACCTCGTTCCCCTACGGCCTCGTGGTTATAGAACTATCTAGGTAAGACCTCAGGACCTGGCCAGCTCATGGGTTTATGTGCAGGCTAAGGCTTGTGTCATGATCATTCTGAATTTTTTCCATCACATGGCACATGTGACGATGGTGCATACGGAATCCGTTCCGAGCGCGGAGACGTCATCTTGAGACATTGAAACTGAAACTTAAACTGCAAAACTCGAAAGAAGATGGCAGAATGGAATATACAGACTGTCCTTCACAAAAAAAAACCAACAACAAACGTACAATACACAAGGGAGAGACATTGGAGATATTTGTCACGTGGGTAAACGTCAAACGTCCCAATCGGGAGGTTCTGTGTTCAATCCTGCCTGTGTTCATCCGCCATGAGGGTACACGATTAAGATATGTCTAGTCTTCCAGGTCAGTATTGTGTAAACCTGCCATTGCCTAATCCTGTTTGTTTGTAGAAGCCTGCAGAATAACAGTTATATACCTAAAATATCCTGTCAATGTCCTGTGGCTTTTGTCAACGTGAAAACGCCGGCAAAAATACAGTTAAACTAACAACCTGCTGGGCTGTGGTCAGCTTTGTCACGCAGTCTCAATCCTACGTGGAACTCATTAGCACCATAGTTATCTATCTCATCGTCGTCATCATCATAGCATCATGAAAAGAACACTTAATGTCCCCGCTTCTGTGGCCATTGAGGTGTAGTAGAAATTGGTATGGTACAAAAAGCATGGGTGTGATTAAATGGGGTGATTGGTAATAAATGCAGTCAGAAAACAACAACAACAAGAACAACAACAACAGCAGCAGCAGCAGTAGCAGCAGCAGCAACAGCAACAACAACAACAACAGAACCATAGACACAGTTAGGTTATGCATTGGCAAGGTATGATAATTCCACTTTTTTTAGACATGGCGGCATCAGACAAAATAACTTCCCTGTATTCAGATTGTCGTTCTCATTCTTCTTGTCCTTATTCTTAATCTTATTCGTATTCTTATCCTTGTTCTTTTTTACTTTCTTAATTCTTGTTTTAGTTCTAGTTCTTGTTCTTCTTCTAGTTTTTGTCCTTATTGTTTATTTGTATTCCTGTTCGTGATCCTATTATTATGAATCATTCTTGTATATCGCTCTGCTCAAAACTCATTTGTACTGTCAGGGCAATACATATAGCCAGATTATATAGTTAAGCACGGAACACTAACCCAAGCTTGTTCATGCTGTTAGGCAAGCTGACCACACTGTACTGTCAGGGCATTACATACAGCCAGACTATATAAGCTACGCACAAAAAGTTAAGGATCACTATGAGAAAACAGGTGCGTAATAAACTCAGTTCGCTACTGTTATTTATTTCTCAGTCCAGCCAAATTGTTATGAATTCTTGTTCAGCTGTAAGTGGGCGATGTTGTGTTAGTGCGAAAATTGCACGGTATTCTCTACTACTGAGCTTGGCCGCAAGCGGAAAACTTGCGAAAAAGGACCTTGTTTTGGACCGTTCTGCCTGAACACATTGCACAAGCCAGATGGAAAAACCATTATGCACGTGCAAGCACTGCTGTTTATGTGTGAGATGCTGTCTCTTGCTTGGCTTTATAAGAAGACATTCCACCAGTAAGTGGGCCTGATCTGACAATGCCTCCACGACGAAAATTGAGCGAGTTTGAGAGGTGACGAGCTGTTGCATGGTTCCAAGATGGTGTTCCCAAGCGAGAAGTGGCCAGGCGACTTCAGGTGTCCATCTCGGTCATTGTCAGACTGATTCAACGCTTCACAGCCACTGGGAGGGTCCATGAAAGACGCAGATCTGGTCGACCGAAGAAGACAAACCCACGTGAAGATCGTCTCATTGAACGACAAGCCCTGCAGACAAGAACAGCCTCTTCCAGCATCATTCGAAGGCAGCTGAGGGTGGCTACTAACATCAACATCAGCCAGCAGACCATACGGAACCGCCTTCATGGGTTTAACCTCCGTTCTCGTCGCCCAGCTGTACGGCCACGCTTAACTCCAGCCCATAGGGCAGCACAGGTCCTGTTCAGTGATGAATCACGCTTCACCATGAACCACAACGACGGCTGACTGAGGGTCTGGAGGCGCCCAGGGCAAAGCTTTATTGACACCACTGTCCAAGAAAAGGTGGCCTTTGGTGGAGGTTCTGTAATGGTCTGGGGGGCCTTCAGCCCTCACCACAGAACACCCTTGTATCATGTACAGGGTAACCTGACTGGCCTCCGATACCGGGATGAGATCCTTCGACCGCTGGCTGTGCCTACACTGCAGCAGATGGGATCGACGGCTGTCTACCAGGATGACAACGCTCGCCCCCACAGGGCAAGGGTGGTCAACGACTTCCTGCAGCAGTCTGGAGTCAACAGAATGGAGTGGCCAGCATGCAGTCCCGATCTCAACCCGATTGAGAACCTCTGGGATGAGCTGGATCGCAAAATGAGGAGCAACCACCCCCCTCCCAGGGATGCCCAACACCTCTACCAGATGCTGCAGGCTGAGTGGCAGGCGCTTCCATAGAGGATCTTCACCAACCTGGTCAACTCGATGAGGACTCACTGCGTCGAGTGCCAGAACAGCCATGGCGGTTACACGCATTACTGAACTTTTCGGGAGCATCAGAATGCCCTGTCTTGTGATTTCAATGACTTTGGGAAATCAAATTTCGATACGTACCCACTTTGATCAAATGTACACACCAAACGATTGCTCGAAATTGAAGGCAATTGTGTATCGTTATCACTAAAGCATGGAATTGAATGTTTGCCAAACTTCAACGCATTGGCTTTCTTATTTTGAAAGTTATGAATTTTTGTGCGAGTGATCCTTAACTTTTTGTGCGTAGTTTAGTTAACACGGAACACTAACCCAAGCTTGTTCATGCTATTAGGCAAGCTGACCACACTGTACTGTATTGATGCTCAGTTGGCGTAGATGCTGAATGTTTTCATGTTTCCAGAAGACACATGCACCGACATGACTTTGTGATCTTTCATGTGCATATTTTACATTCTGCATACGTATACACGAAGCGACTTAAAGCACTGGCAGTCGTAAAAACAACAAACAAAACAAACAAAACAAAACAAACAACACACACACACACCACACACACACACACACACACACACACACACACACACACACACACACACACACACACACACACACACACACACACACACACACACACACAACACGAACACGCACATACACATACACACAACACAAAAACCTTCACCCCTTACCAACCAAGCAGGGACTGACTAGGTGGTTTGAACCCATGACTTTCTAGTTTGGAAGTCGGGCGTTTACCCGACTTGACAAACACCCTTCTCATTGTACATTTATGGCTTTATAGAATATGTGACACCCGACCATGCTCCTATCACTTCCCAGTGACAGACTACTCTTCCTCGCTCTTCCCACTCTCGTGTGACCCACAATCGCCAAACACAAATGTCATAACTCTACCTTCTCTTCTTAGAGCCCCAACACTCCCATCCCCACCCCCAGCACATCTCCCTGTCCCTATCGGTCCCTCAGATAATGGTAAACATAATATGCATAGAATACAAGAGGCCATCCGTGGCACAGAGAAGCCCTGAACCTTGTTGTCGTTTCTGTGAATGCTTGAATATAAATCTGACCTGTAATGAATAAAAGAAAGGAGACTCCAAGATCCAAGACTGAGGATTGCCCGAAAAACTATGAGATGGGTTCAAGAAAAAATAGACGAGAAATCAAGGCAATCAATACAAGAGTTCACATGACGGGAACTGGATAAATAGTTCAGCAACAACAACAATAACAGCAACAACAACAACAACAAAAAAACAAAGTTAATAACAACGATGATAACAACAACAATAACAACAGCAGCAATAACAGCAGCAATGATACCATCATCATCATCCATCATTCATCATCATCTTCTTCTTCTTCTCTCTCTCATCACCGTCCTCTTCCTTCTTCATCATCATCATCATCATCTTCTTCTTCTTCTTCTGTTCTCTCTCTCTCTCTTCTCTCTCTCTCTCTCTCTCTCTCCCTCCTCTCTCTCTCTCTCTCCATCTCTCCTCTCTCTCTCATCTCTCACTCCTCTCTCTCTCTCTAATAGCAATAATAAACAATTGTTTATATTTAGAACAAACAGTTCATGTTAAGGTATGTTCGCTGCAATTGACATTAAGAAAACCAAAACAAAATAAACACACATTAACTGCTAGTATTTATATTTATACTAATACTAAAACTAACATTAATACGAATACAAATGATTATTACAATGATAATGAAGTAATGATAATGATAATAATAATAATATAATAATAATAATAATAATAGCAACAAATATGATAATGATGGTGACAATAATAACATAATACGATAATGAATAATAAGATAATAATGATAATGATAATGATAATGATAATAATAATAATAATAATAATAATAATAATAATAATAATAATAATAATAATAATAATATAATAATTCCACTATTACTAAAACTGATAATAATGACATACTACTACTACTACTACTAATAATCATCATCTCATCATCATCATCGTAGTCGTCGTCGTCACCATCCTCCTCCTCCTCCTCCTCATCATCATCATCATCATCATCATCATCATTGTCATCATGGGCATTATCATCATCTTCCTTTATTTTTCTTTCCAGAAAACTGTTGAAACAGTGGATGAATGCAAACTATTCTTTTCTCACCCTTTGTTCCTTCTGGGTGGATTTTCATCAAGGTAAAAATTGGACCAAACCTTTATTCCTATATTGTTCTGTATCACAGTTTCTGTGATGCAAGTAATGTTTTGAACAATGCTTATACTCATCCACACCACGTCTTTTGCGATGTGGAAGTTTCCAGTAACGTGAAAACTGCAGTAAGACTGCAATACTCGTGTATGTATGTATGTATCCTTGTCCGTCTCTTTCTGGCTGACTGTCTCTCTGTCTGTTTGTCTGTCTGTCTTTGTCTCTCTCTCCGGGTATCTGTCTCTCTGTCTATCTCTGTTTCTGTTTCTGTTTCTGTCTCTTTGTCTGTTTCTCTCTCTCTCTCTCTCTCTCTCTCTCTCTCTCTCTCTCTCTCTCTCTCTCCCTCTCACTCTTTCTCTGTCTCTGTCTCTGTCTTTTAATGTCTATCTGTCTGTATGTTGTCTGTCTGTGTGTATGTAACCTTTCTCTCTCTCTCTCTCTCTTTCTCTCTCTCTTTCTCTCTCTCTCTCTCTCTCTCTCTGTCTCTGTGTCTCTCTCTGTCTCTCTCTTTCTCTCTGTTTTTCTGTCGCTTTCTTTTTGTCTGTCTGTCTGTCTTTCTCTCTCCCTCTCTCTTTATATATATATATACACACAAGGGGGTGCAAAAGTATGTATACAGTAAATATCACATCATTATCATAATGCTTAATTCCACTTTCGATTAGAGGAGTGTGTGAATACCGACGGCAAGCAGTTTGAGTATCTGAGGGATTAAGGCTGTGCTTGTTTATTACATGTATATGCAGTATTCATTTGTTTGTATGATAAATGCAATGAGTATTGTACGTGTTTTCTTTTTTCATAACTGTATACCTACCGTTGCACACCCCCCCCCCCACCCCGTATATATATATAAGCTACGCACAAAAAGTTAAGGATCACTATGAGAAAACAGGTGCGTAATAAACTCAGTTCGCTACTGTTATTTATTTCTCAGTCCAGCCAAATTGTTATGAATTCTTGTTCAGCTGTAAGTGGGCGATGTTGTGTTAGTGCAAAAATTGCACGGGATTCTCTACTACTGAGCTTGGCCGCAAACGGAAAAGCGGAAACTTGCGAAAAAGGACCTTGTTTTGGACCGTTCTGTCTGAACACATTGCACAAGCCAGATGGAAAAACCATTATGCACGTGCAAGCACTGCTGTTTATGTGTGAGATGCTGTCTCTTGCTTGGCTTTATAAGAAGACATTCCACCAGTAGTAGGCCTGATCTGACAATGCCTCCACGACGAAAATTGAGCGAGTTTGAGAGGGGACGAGCTGTTGCATGGTTCCAAGATGGTGTTCCCAAGCGAGAAGTGGCCAGGCAACTTCAGGTGTCCATCTCAGTCATTGTCAGACTGATTCAACGCTTCACAGCCACTGGGAGGGTCCATGAAAGACGCAGATCTGGTCGACCGAAGAAGACAAACCCACGTGAAGATCGTCTCATTGAACGACAAGCCCTGCAGACAAGAACAGCCTCTTCCAGCATCATTCGAAGGCAGCTGAGGGTGGCTACTAACATCAACATCAGCCAGCAGACCATACGGAACCGCCTTCATGGGTTTAACCTCCGTTCTCGTCGCCCAGCTGTACGGCCACGCTTAACTCCAGCCCATAGGGCAGCACGCCGCGTCTTCTGCAGACGTCACGTGAGGTGGACACATCAGCAATGGTCCCAGGTCCTGTTCCGTGATGAATCACGCTTCACCATGAAAAACAACGACGGCCGACTGAGGGTCTGGAGGCGCCCATGGCAACGCTTTATTGACACCACTGTCCAAGAAAAGGTGGCATTTGGTGGAGGTTCTGTAATGGTCTGGGGGGCCTTCAGCCTTCACCACAGAACACCCTTGTATCATGTACAGGGTAACCTGACTGGCCTCCGATACCGGGATGAGATCCTTCGACCACTGGCTGTGCCTACACTGCAGCAGATGGGACCGACGGCTATCTACCAGGATGACAACGCTCACCCCCACAGGGCAAGGGTGGTCAACGACTTCCTGCAGCAGTCTGGAGTCAACAGAATGGAGTGGCCAGCATGCAGTCCCGATCTCAACCTGATTGAGAACCTCTGGGATGAGCTGGATCGCAAAGTGAGGAGCAACCCCCCCCCCCTCCCAGGGATGCCCAACACCTCTTCCAGATGCTGCAGGCTGAGTGGCAGGCGCTTCCACAGAGGATCTTCACCAACCTGGTCAACTCGATGAGGACTCGCTGCGTCGAGTGCCAGAACAGCCATGGCGGTTACACGCATTACTGAACTTTTGGGAGCATCATAATGCCCTGTCTTGTGATTTCAATGACTGGGAAATCAAATTTCGATACGTACCCACTTTGATCAAATGTACACACCAAACGATTGCTCGAAATTGAAGGCAATTGTGTATCGTTATCACTAAAGCATGGAATTAAATGTTTGCCAAACTTCAACGCATTGGCTTTCTTATTTTGAAAGTTATGAATTTTTGTGCAAGTGATCCTTAACTTTTTGTGCGTAGTGTATATTTGTGTATGTTTGTATGTGTCTGTCTCTGTCTGTCTCTGCTCTGTATCTGTCTCTGTCTCTTCCTGTCTTATTCTCTCTCTCACTCTCTCTCTCTGTCTCTCTGTCTCTCTGTCTCTGTCTCTCTCTCTGTCTCTCTGTCTTTGTATGTCTGTCTGTCTGTCTCTCTCTCTCTCTCTCTCTCTCTCTCTCTCTCTCTCTTTCTCCTCTCTTTCTCTCTCTCTCTCTTTCTCTCTCCTTTTCTAGAGCTCAAGAGTTAAGAAAACCTGAGATTGCTGGATGGGACCAGAAGCAACAAGACCTCCCCACTGTCCAAACAGTCGCACACACCCTCACCCCTCCCCAGATCTTGACACTACACTGCAGCTATTTCGCCAAGCAAAGATGTGCTGTCCATGCATACCCACTTCGTCCATCTATTGTATGATATGTTCCTCTCTTTTTGTTTTGTTTTCTAGCGCTCAAAAACATTGCAGCACACATGATGAGTCACTATAATCAGCATCATGTGTTCCAATGTCAAAAACTGCCCCTAACGTAATCTACACTTATATCGCCACCTCTATTCGTCATATTCATTTGCTGGCACCATGGCTGCGGGATGGCAGATGAAGATAATGACAAAGATGGCACAAGAAATGTGTGAGGAGGTGTACCATGTTCAAACGTGTCCCCAGAGGCAGCTTTTCCTTCAAGTGCGGTTTGATACAGGCAATTGCATTATCGCTGATTCTTCTTTGGCTGTTTTCAGCATGGAGACTCCGTGAATGGTATTATCATACTGGCCTTAGCAATGACTTGTTTGATGAAGCGTTAATCATTACGCTCTCTTTAAGAATGTGTTTATACGCTGAGAGATTAAATTAATATGTTGAGGGTTGAGATCAGCCTGGAAATAGTTGACGTCTGCCAGTATTAAAGATGTATGCATGCTTTGATGAATCAATTTGGTCAAATCATATAATGTTGCACTTATTTTGCCATGGTTTTTTTGTTGTTGGTTTGTTTTTTGTTTTTTTTTACGTAGGTGTGCTCTTCTGCTATACTTCAAAGGAAACACACGTTCACAAAATGGCGATGTTGCCTCGTAGCTACGTCTTTCACTTGGTATCTTCATAATGACAAAAATGAAATAGTCACAACTAAACACAAAACATTATATGGCGTCACGTATTGACTTGGCTTCCTCTTTACCTAGCACATGATCAACTTCTTGTTAAACTCCATATACTCCTAATCATAATTTAAGGGCCACTTCTTCCTTCCTCTCTAATTTTAAGTTGAAATAATTGACAATGTTTAGAATTGATTCTATGTTTTATTTCATCATTTCCACACCTGTTTTTGAAAAAGAAATTAGCACAATGACCCATTAGTGAACAGCACATGCATTTAAAGGAACATCCCCCCTTTTCAAAAAACAGAAAGTGTCAGATTTGGCCAATCTGTTTTCAATATCGCGTGTGTCCGCCCCGAGCCTGGATGCATGCTTCACAGCGCCGATGCATCGACCCCACAATGGTACGGAGTGTGTCCTGAGGGATGGCCGCCCACTCGATCTGCAGGATGTCGACCAGCCTGGCGAGGGTGCCCGGTGGGGGTGGTTGTCACTGATGCGCCTCCCGAGCACATCCCAGAGGTGTTCAATTGGGTTCAGGTCAGGTGAGCACGCTGGCCAGGCCATACGGACGACTTCATGCTGCTCCAGGAAGTCGGTCACAAGGCGTGCTCGATGCGCAGGTGCATTGTCGTCCTGGAAGATGGCGCCTTGACCAAGGTCCACAAGCGCAGGCAGTGCCACGGCCGCCAGAACCTCGTCCCGGTACTGGACCCCGTTCAGGATGCCGTCAATGGGGAGCAGGGGGGTCCGGGTACCACGGCTCATGCCACCCCACACCATCACCGACCCGCCGCCGTACCGGTTATGCTCTTGGACAGTGGCGTCAGCGAACCTCTCCCCTTGACGTCGCCACACCCGAGCCCGGCCATCGTTAAAGGTCAGGGTGAACCTGGACTCATCCGAAAACAAGACCCGGGCCCACTGTTGCCTTGTCCAGGTCACGTGCTCCCTGGCCCAGGTCATGCGGCGCACTCTGTTGACCGGTGACAGCACTGGTCGGACGGCCGGTCTCCGTGACCTCAAGTTTGCCTCATGTAGCCGTCTTCTCACCGTGCTGCAGCTGATGTTAGCACCTGTTGCGTCCCTCAGCTGACCCCTCAAGGTCACCGCAGTGGATGCCCTTTCCCTCAGGACGGAGAGGGCAAGGTAGCGGTCTTGCAGTCTTGTCGTTACTCTGGGTCGACCCGTGTGACGCCTTTCCTGGACTGCTCCAGTCTCATTGAAGCGCTCCAGCAGTCTCTGGATTGTGGAATGCGACACTTCAAGTCGTCTAGCAACTTCCCGCTGCGCTAGGCCTTCATCAAGCAGAGCGAGGGCTCTCCCCCGCTGCTCATCCGTCATCCGTCGTCTTGCAAGCATGGTTAAAACGAACCAAGAACGGATTCTTTTTATCCTCGTCTGCGGGCAACTTTGGCTGGAGTAGTGTTCAAAAAGGGCTTGCCTTGCACGTGCAAAGCGAATTTTGTCGCTACCTTGCCTGCGTCGTCAGAGAGACCCTGCTGAAGATTCGACAATTTCGTGTGGAAATTGTCTTCCTTGGGCCGCCCATTGCAAATCGGCAAATCCCCAAACACGTGCCAAAAGGAAACTGCAATGTTGTCTGAGCTCTTATCCATTCAGTTACAGCAACGAATTGGAGAAAAGAGTAAGAGAAAATAGGTTATTTCTCATTTCAAAAATTGACTCAAAAACGTTCCTGGCCCTTCAATAATGACGTGTAGTATATATCGTATATGTACGAAAATGCATGAACGAAATTCCACTGAATGACATGACCAATAATGAAGGAAATTACACACATATAAAAAAAAGTCAAATGGTAAATGTTTTACTAGGGATGACAAAGAAAATGCTGCTGCTGTTACCATGTTATTAAAGACATGGTGACATCGACCCTGATGACTTCAATGGACACAAACATAAATGTAATGAAAACATGTTATTTGAGAAATCAAGAGTACACTATAAAAACCCACATATATACAATGTTCTCCTGGTTGATGACGTGATCATCAGGTCTTGTTAAATCTGGTTGGATTTAATATGTGATTAAACAATTTTCAGTGTATTAATTTGAACCAATGGCTTTTATTGATGTCGACAGTTTGGAGGTTAGCACGTAGCAAGTAACAACCATAATAAAGAATACCATCGTCTACAACAGAATTATCTGCTACTTCCCATACTTAATAAAAAAAAAACAACAACAAAAATAACCGTTCTTAAAGTAAAGAAATAGCAAACCTTTATTGGTCTGTCTAGACGAGGACAACAAAATAAATCCACATATATATGATGAAAATCGAGTTAATGGACAGATCACTTTGACCACATGATCTATGTTGATACCAGAAGAAGCTGACAAGATCAAAAAGTCATAGGAGACATTTCAATATTGCAGCCTGAGAAATTGTCAGCAAAAGCAGAGAAACACGTGATGCCTGGGATACTTGATGAAAGACAGCTTTTTCGTGGACAATGAAAGAAAGAAAGAAAGAGAAAGAAAAAACAGACAGACAGACAGACAAACAGAACAAAGAAAGAAAGAAAGAACAGAAAGAAAGAAAGAAAGAAAAAAAACAAAAATGGAAAAAGAAAACGAAATCCCTGCTTGCCTGTCACAGATTCATTTGGCTGGGTACAGATATCCTGGAAGAAAAAAGAGAAAGCAAGAAGGAAAGAGAAACATTGTAAAGTATCTGAGATTGGGAGAAGAGCACAAAAACAAGCAGACATCAGGGTAGAAAAACGTACTTAGTTTGCCCTCAGGTCCCTACACAAATAAACGTCGCGTGGTATGATGGAAGAAAATGAAAGATCCTTCAGGGGGTCTTTCAACCGTGGGGATTCTTGTGTGTATTTGCTTTCAGACTGGTCTTTGACCTGGGAAATTGGCATCGTGGCAATCTCTGTTTCGTCTCGTCTCTCTCTCTCTCTCTCTCTCTCTCTCTCTCTCTCTCTCTCTCTCTCTCTCTCTCTCTCTCTCTCTCTCTCTCTTTCTCTTCTTCCTCTTCTCCTCACTCTCTCTCTCTCTCTCTCTCCTTATTCGCATTCCTTGCCCTTTCATACACCACACACACATCACACACATACAAACACACACAAACGCGCACACACACAAAACACACACACTCACACACACACACACTTTCATACACGTCACACACAACACACAAACAAATAGACAAGTGTTTATTTGCTTTGCAATGAGTGTTTTTTTTTTATTGTAAGACATTCCTGTTAAAAATGGAAAATGTACAAAAATCTGTTATACTTTATTATGTCAGTGAGACAACAAGCTATTATCAATAAAACATCAACATATCATTCCCTCATTGCTTTTCCAGTATTGTAACTGCACACACAGAAAAATAAACAACATGAGGGCACGGATGGGACCAGAGCAACAATTCCTCCCCACTGGCAAGTTCCACCCCCCTCTCACTACTCTGAACGCTACACTGCAGCTATTTTGCCAAGCAAAGAGAGGCTGTCCATGCACACCATGACCAATTCATTCATCCATTTTATATGTTCCTCCCTTTCTTGTTTGCTAGAACTCGAAACATTACAGAAACACATGAGTCATGATAATCGACAGCATGTTTTCCAGTGTCATAACTGCTCCCAGAGGTCATCTACATAACCACCTTCATCGTCATATTGATCGTGTTTGTCATATTTGCTGGCACCATGGCTGTGGACGTGGCAGATGAAAACATCAATGACAAGTACAAAGATGGCACAGAAATGTATGAGGAGGCACCATGTCCAAACGCCTCCCCCGAAATAGTTTCCTTCAAGTGCAGTTTGATACAGACAATTCAATATGACTGATTCTTTTTCGGCTGTACTCTCCCATGGAGGCTCTGTGAATGATATTATCACATTGGCTTTAGCAATGACTTCTTTGATGAAGCGTTCATCATTGCACTCTCTATGGTAATATGTTTATACGCTGGAAGGTTAATTCAATGTGTTGAGGGTTGAGATCATCCTAGACATAATTGGTGACTGTGGATATTAAAGATGTATACATCCTGTGATGAATCAATCTAATAAAATCATATATGATGCAATTGTTTTGCCTTTTTTCTGTATGTATGTTTTTCTTCCATACTTCATGAGAAATGCAGGCAAACAAAATGGCAATATTGCCCATGGCTACGAACTCTAATTGATGAAAGCAATCCAAATTTCACTTGATACCTCCATTATAACAACAACAACAAAATCCAAATAATACAAGATTCATTACATAAGCATTACGTGTCCACATGGCTTCCTGTTACCTGGCATATTCCCAATCTCTTCATAATCCATGCGTGGTTTATGTATAAAAATGCATGAATGAAACGCCATGAAATGACATTCCAGTAAAACAGGCAATTGCACATATACAAAAGAAAAGAGTTAAATGATAAATGTTGTACTAGGAATGGTGAGGAAATTGATGCTGTTGCTACCATGTTATTAAAAACATGGTTACTTCAACCATGATGACTTCAATGCATACAAATATAAATATAGTAAAGACACAGAATTCGATCAAATCAGAGCAAAAAGTACACTTACATACAATGTTCTCATGGTTGAGTAGGCAATCATAAGTTCTTGTTACGACCCTGCTTGGATTTAATCTGTGATTAAACAATTTTCAGTATATTAATTTGAACCAATGACTTTATTGGTATCGGTAGTTTAGAGGGTAGCCTGTAGCTAGTACAGCCATGTAAAGAATACTGTCATCCACCGCAGATAATCTACTTCTCTCCATATCATATAAACCATCAAACGTTCAGAAAATAAGGAAATACCAAACATTTATTGGTCTATTGAGACGAAGACAACAAAATACATCCACGAATATATACTACACGTCATTATTGAAGGGAACGTTTTTGAGTCAATTTTTGAAAGGAGAAATAACCTATTTTCTCTTACTCTGTTCTCCAATTCGTTGCCGTAACTGAATGGATAAGAGCTCAGACAACATTGCAGTTTCCTTTTGGCACGTGTTTGGGGATTTGCCGATTTGCAATGGGCGGCCCAAGGAAGACAATTTCCACACGGAATTGTCGAATCTTCAGCAGGGTCTCTCTGACGACGCAGGCAAGGTAGCGACAAAATTCGCTTTGCACGTGCAAGGCAAGCCCTTTTTGAACACTACTCCAGCCAAAGTTGCCCGCAGACGAGGATAAAAAGGACCCGTTCTTGGTTCGTTTTAACCATGCTTGCAAGACGACGGATGAGCAGCGGGGGAGAGCCGTCGCTGTGCTTGATGAAGGCCTAGCGCAGCGGGAAGTTGCTAGACGACTTGAAGTGTCGCATTCCACAATCCAGAGAATGCTGGAGCGCTTCAATGAGACTGGAGCAGTCCAGGAAAGGCGTCACACGGGTCGACCCAGAGTAACGACAAGACAGCAAGACCGCTACCTTGCCCTCTCCGTCCTGAGGGAAAGGG